>CM062297.1:464872641-466072641 GCA_031216915.1 Pictodentalium vernedei
ATAACACTTTCGAGGTCGTGGGAGTAGGATATGATTTTTATTTACAAAGGAAAAAGCTGTAGAAATATAATAAAAATATATTTCTTCATATATCTCACTTTTATCAAATATTCCTTGCCTTTTTTGAATAGTATATGACTCAGAGGGGAGGTCTTGACTTTAATACTCCGTCTCAGAAACCCATTTTGTTGTAATAACCAATTTATCTTACAATATTGCTCCCATTCTTGACTTGTTCGCGTAACGAAGAGATTGGCTACAGTTTTTAACGGTCCCATCCATATGTACCCAGAGACGAGATCTCGACCTCAATACACTATATCGAAACCCACATAGTGGAACCAACCTATTTATCTTACAATATTCCTCCCTTTCTAGACTTGTGTCAGGGACACCTGAGGCCCCGTAAGGCCTGGGCTGACGTGGGGTTATTTAGTCCCGCTGATGAAGTTGCGGGGAAATTAGACCAACGTGGAGGGTCGGAATCCAAGTGTCGCGAACTCGACGCAGAGAGCTGAGTTAGACCGACGCCGTGATTCCTTCTCTGCCAAATTGGCCTGAAATAGGTTCGATTTCCGTTAGGTGTGATTCCTAATCACTTCAGGCTGTATAATGGAAAGAATGATTTAAAGTAACAACGATTCTTTTATTTACACATAAAAATAAATCCGTTTCAATATTTCAACAATCAACAATTCAATTCTTTTCACAGAAAATGGGTCACTACGGTTAAATAATTCTAAACAATCATATAGTCATTCTATAGCCCTGTACTGGCACTATAGTCTACACACTGGAAATGTTACTACCGTGAGCTCGCCATAAGAGCTTCACAAATCTGAAATGTTATTACTGTGAGCTCGCCATAAGAGCTTCACCCGCTTAGGCTCAAATGTCAACGTCTGCGCGTAACTGTACCTCTGGCTGTCGGAGGGTTCCGACCAGCAATGTTCGTCATCTATAAACCACCGTACTTCTGATTTGGGTCAGATATTGTCTTCTCATACCTTATGTGCCTTTTGAAAGTCCTCCGTGAAAGTCATATTGAAATATCCACCGTTCCTGGTTGAATTCACGATTCACAAATGCCCCTTTTGTGCTAGGGCGAAATTGTCACTCATACCGATCTCCAGTCGGTATTACGATGTTCCGACAGCAAAATAAACTACTCAGTATGCAATGAGGCTGACGCTTCAAAGGGTTAATACGCACAATACAATTAACCTACACTTCTGACTATTGCAGGACGATACCTGCTACTCGACAATCTAAACTTTAACGTTCCACCTGGGGTGTTCCTTCTCACGAATTCGGCCCCGTAGCCGCCTATCAACGTTAAACTAAATCAATCATGGAATGCCCTCTCTGGCGATTCCAGCCGTTTCAGGGTCCTGTGATCGAAGGTACCCTTATGCCAGGAAACAGAGTCCGCCTGTCCTGGACTTCACCAACGCGTGTGTGACCCCAAGTGTGTGTCTAATGCTCTGCTCTTCCAGGTATATATATACTTTTTACCCTAAACTGTCAGGTGGACCGACGCTCATCTGTCTACCTGTCAAAACGGTGGGAGATGACGTATATCGAGGCAGAATCAATACAAGTTATCTCACGCGTGACTTAACGCTGACTTCACTTGTCGAGAAAACCGATTCGTTCTTGCCATGATTGTTAGGTGACGATACGATAGACATTTCTGTCGTTTTAGAATCTCGTTTCTTAATTGATCATGACGATATCTTGATACCAACCGATTACGTCTCGTAAGACTCCGACTACTGTAGAAACTAAACGAGATTAGACCTTATCTAACATACCGTTTCTCCCCTGGGTCCCTGCGCTAAAGCTGGATATACACCACGTGTGTTTTTTTTTCCAGCTTTACAGTGAAGTGAAATTCATGTAGGTTTTTCGCCTTGATGCGGAATATATTTTGAACTTACAATATCTTTAAATATGAGGCCCCTTGCCCCTATATTTAGGCTGGCTTTGCCCTGACAACTCCCTTCCCGAGAGAAACACCCTGTGTATCTCTTAAAACGCAAGGGGCAAAGCCACGCACGCTCGCCTCTCACACCTTTTTACGATCTACCATCATGTTCTAGACTACAAAACTGTACCCTAGTGGTCGTGGGGTTCATGACCGGGCTCATGCGTCGGCCATACCGATTCTCACGACACACACGCTACCACATGCTCCCGTCTTGCGGGTTTACATATGGAGAGTAGCCTTACTCTTAGATTTGCAGCACTCACTCTCTCTGTAATACTATATATTTACACCTAAACATACACATTTTTATACACGTTCGCCCATTTTGCAAACAGTTCACTTGGCACTCACTCCGACGAGTAACACCGTCCGCGCCTTTGCGTCAGACGGGTTAATTCCAACGGAGTGTAACTTCGCCTCCCGTTCCCCTATGTCTTGTGAAGGGGCAAACGACCCCTGCATTATGTTGAGCCTCACCCTCGCAAAGCTCAACCAGGGGATTAAAATTGTGCCTCACACACTCACACATTCAACACACAGATTTCCCGACCGCGCCTTTGCGACAGACGGGGTTAGTGTATCCCACACTTACACAACTCGACACGCAGGCTCCCCGTCCACGCACATGCGACGAACGGGGCAGTATATCTCACATTCGCACTCACAAACAACTCTAGTCAGCAGTCAGAGCAATAATAATACTAAAAATAAGAAAATTCCTCCGGGCCTTAACACCGAGTTTACGAAGCCCATCACCTCACCAACAAAAATATTTGCGACTGGAGCCCCCGTCCCAGACACCAGGCCCACAGCCACCCAACTATTGCTTCTTTATAACCACCGACCATTGGTAGGGGCCCGGTTCCCAGTATCTCCTTGGGTAACCCTTGTCACACCCCTACTTCTCGCCCCGCCATTTCTACGGGTATTCCACCAGGGTCCCCATACCCTGTCGTTGTCGCATTCCCAAGAGCTTCCCTTGGCGCTATATCCCCCAGGCTCACTCGTCCCGGCGATTACCGTCGTTAGAACGACACACGCCGTCCTTGGCCCTAGTGCCGTCGACCCCCCGGTCCATTGCGACGACTTCTTACGCTCATTGGGCGTTGTGCGCTCCCGGCACTCTCTACGTGGTCTCCGCCACCTAGGACGCTTCTCCTTTGATTTGTGGACCCTGTCCTCGCCCCCCTGGGCGCCCATCTTAGCGGTCCCATCCACTTTAACAAACTCAACTTGTGTTGACCCGTGCCCTCTCAATTCTGGGGAAGTTTGCCCAGCCATTTGCGTGGGTCTGGCCTCCCCTCTCCACCCGGGTGACACCGACTTCTTGGAGCGCTCAACTCCCCCACATAAATTTGCTTGAGGGTCTTTCCCCAATGATCCCATTGGGTTCCCTCGCTGTTTGGCGTTTCGCCTGGACCGCCTGCGGCCCCTTCTCCCTAATTGGACAGGAGTCGTCCCTCCCGAAACTTTCCGACATTTCGTCGTGTAGGGGCCATCCCCTGGACCATCGGATTGGTTCCCCCTGGGAACCTTCCCTTCATTACTCGTTGGGCCCTCACGTGGCCCCCTATCCCTGGACCATAACTCATCAGGGCTTGCCCTCACCCCTGGGATATTACCTATGACCAGGTCATACACAGGCGATTCAATGCACATGGCTTCCAATTCGCCACAATAAAATGGGGTATCCACAGTTATCCTCGCGATGGGGAACCATCTAACGGTCCCATCTATCAAAATACACAAATGGTCACGCCCCAACAATTGCTTGTCGTCAACCAGTTGCCTTCTAACCGCTGCAGAGGAGCACCCAGAATCCCGGAGCAGACGGATCTCCCTTTGTCCCACATACCCTGGGTACACTGGCATATCAACCTTCTCCTGCGAAGTTGTGAGCCTCTCACACATGCCACTTATTATCGGGACAACCTTCCCGCCTTCCAGCCCTAATTCTCCCTCTTGTATACATTCCCGGAGGGGACTGTGTTCTGGACCGATAGTTTGACAGAACGCTGCCGTCTGTCTACTGGGCCCTGGATCTACGCGGTCACCTTGCTTCCAACCCCTTGGTGCTGCGTTCCCGACCCCCTGCTGAGGTGGTCTAATGTTCCCAGTGGTCCTTACCTGCTTCTGCCAGCAGTCCCTGGCAATATGTCCCCGCTTGTTGCAGATAAAACAAGTGGTGTCCTTGGGAGCGCTCCCCTTCCGGCTGGTCTGCGACGCAGGAGGATCGGGGTGGTGTTGCCTTACGGGTGCCATTGCCAACCCGTTTGCCCCACCCCTAGCCGATTTGGGTGCGTTTACACTCCCACCGTGGGCCTCGATGTAGCGTTCTGCCACAGTTGCCATCTCATCATAGGTGGGCGGACCCCTTTCCTTGATGAACAGGCCCAACTCCTTGGAGCATGTAGTTAAAAACTGCTCCCGGAGAAAAAGATCTCGCAGGGCTCCATATGACTCATTCACTTCTGCGAGATCAGTCCAGCGGTCAAAGTACCGCCTAGCTCGGGCAAAATACTGAGGTACTGTTTCTCCCTTCTCCTGCTTAATCTCTCGGAACTTGGTCCGGAATCCTTCTTCAGTGAGCTGGTATCTCCGAAGGATGGCATTCTTCAGCTCACCGTAGTCATTAAGAAGTGCAGGAGGCATACTGGTATAAGCCTCGAGGGCTTTACCTGACAACAAAGGGCTCAAGCACATAGCCCATGTGTCTTCTAGCCACATTTGACTGGAGGCAAAACGCTCGAACCTCTCCAAGTACGAGTCCAAGTCATCTGTGTTTTCATTGAAATGAGCGAGATGGGGACGTGGGGCATGAATTGCTACCCCTGCACTCCCATCCCCTGAGCGCCGACTTCCATTCTCCACATCGGCCCTTGCTCTGAGGAGCTCTAATTCTCTCTCGTGCCTCTGTTGTTTGAGCTCTCGCTCTGCCTCCCTTGCCTCCCTTGCTAATTGGGCTTCCCTCTCTCTCGCCTCATTTGCTAATTGAATCTCTCTCTCTTTCGCCTCCCTTACTGCTTGGGCCTCTCTCTCCCTTGCGTCATTGCGTAAGGCAGTCTCCTTGGTCTCACGTTTCTGCTCATCTTTAACGAACTTCTGAAGTTCAGCTCCCTCAAGGCCCATTTCCTTGCCTAATGATACCAGTTGGGCGAGGGGTGTAACAACATCCATTTTGATTTTTTCTTTCTATCTTCAACACTCGTCAGAAAGAATGAAGAAGGAAAAGAAAGAAAGAAAAAAAAATATGGCAATTGATCCTAATTTACCTCTGTAATTTAACGTAATTAAACGCACCAAATATTCTGAAACCTACCGCAGTTATAGTGGCTATTAAGTATCCTTTTGGGGACTACTGTATTGCGATATTAAACCCTTGAACGGCATCAGCTGACCGAACGCGTCAAAACATAAACAGAACCGCCGTTAAAATAAAACAAAATTTCCATATAGCCATTTTTTACCTTTTAGAAATATCCTGGTAGCGCTCGCCAATCAATGTCAGAGGACACCTGAGGCCCCGTAAGGCCTGGGCTGACGTGGGGTTATTTAGTCCCGCTGATGAAGTTGCGGGGAAATTAGACCAACGTGGAGGGTCGGAATCCAAGTGTCGCGAACTCGGCGCAGAGAGCTGAGTTAGACCGACGCCGTGATTCCTTCTCTGCCAAATTGGCCTGAAATAGGTTCGATTTCCGTTAGGTGTGATTCCTAATCACTTCAGGCTGTATAATGGAAAGAATGATTTAAAGTAACAACGATTCTTTTATTTACACATAAAAATAAATCCGTTTCAATATTTCAACAATCAACAATTCAATTCTTTTCACAGAAAATGGGTCACTACGGTTAAATAATTCTAAACAATCATATAGTCATTCTATAGCCCTGTACTGGCACTATAGTCTACACACTGGAAATGTTACTACCGTGAGCTCGCCATAAGAGCTTCACAAATCTGAAATGTTATTACTGTGAGCTCGCCATAAGAGCTTCACCCGCTTAGGCTCAAATGTCAACGTCTGCGCGTAACTGTACCTCTGGCTGTCGGAGGGTTCCGACCAGCAATGTTCGTCATCTATAAACCACCGTACTTCTGATTTGGGTCAGATATTGTCTACTCATACCTTATGTGCCTTTTGAAAGTCCTCCGTGAAAGTCATATTGAAATATCCACCGTTCCTGGTTGAATTCACGATTCACAAATGCCCCTTTTGTGCTAGGGCGAAATTGTCACTCATACCGATCTCCAGTCGGTATTACGATGTTCCGACAGCAAAATAAACTACTCAGAACGCAATCAGGCTGACGCTTCAAAGGGTTAATACGCACAATACAATTAACCTACACTTCTGACTATTGCAGGACGATACCTGCTACTCGACAATCTAAACTTATACGTTCCACCTGGGGTGTTCCTTCTCACGAATTCGGCCCCGTAGCCGCCTATCAACGTTAAACTAAATCAATCATGGAATGCCCTCTCTGGCGATTCCAGCCGTTTCAGGGTCCTGTGATCGAAGGTACCCTTATGCCAGGAAACAGAGTCCGCCTGTCCTGGACTTCACCAACGCGTGTGTGACCCCAAGTGTGTGTCTAATGCTCTGCTCTTCCAGGTATATATATACTTTTTACCCTAAACTGTCAGGTGGACCGACGCTCATCTGTCTACCTGTCAAAACGGTGGGAGATGACGTATATCGAGGCAGAATCAATACAAGTTATCTCACGCGTGACTTAACGCTGACTTCACTTGTCGAGAAAACCGATTCGTTCTTGCCATGATTGTTAGGTGACGATACGATAGACATTTCTGTCGTTTTAGAATCTCGTTTCTTAATTGACCATGACGATATCTTGATACCAACCGATTACGTCTCGTAAGACTCCGACTACTGTAGAAACTAAACGAGATTAGACCTTATCTAACATACCGTTTCTCCCCTGGGTCCCTGCGCTAAAGCTGGATATACACCACGTGTGTTTTTTTTCCAGCTTTACAGTGAAGTGAAATTCATGTAGGTTTTTCGCCTTGATGCGGAATATATTTTGAACTTACAATATCTTTAAATATGAGGCCCCTTGCCCCTATATTTAGGCTGGCTTTGCCCTGACAACTTGTTCGCATAACGAAGGGACTGGGTACAGTTTTTTTAACGGCATCTGCTTTGACAAACTTTCAGCGTCTATGAAATGTTTTTTTTTAAGAATGAAGATCATGACGTCATGATACTGCGTTCTTGCGCTCTGCCTGACGTAATCCCCATTCATTTGTCTACAAGAACTGTAAACCATGAAGCTGAAAGTAGTGTTTCAGCTGTGTGTTTCTTTGTTTTTTGTCGCGTTTAACGCATGGTATATAAAATATCATCATGGCATAAAAATGATCTAGTCTAACCCTTTACCTAACGCAGACGATATGAAAATTTATTATTTTAAATATAAGTTTTTAAAATTTCAAAAAAAATTTCAACAAAACCATATCATGTGACCCCTCGTTGGAACGAGCTCATCGAGCTCGTTCCAACGAGGGGTCACATGATATGGTTTTGCTGAAATATTTTTGAAAAATAATATTTTTTCAACTACTAAATTTGCATATTACGCGGGCGGATGCGGCCGATTCGTTGGGTAAAGGGTTTTAATGTATTTCGTTGAGCTGGTGTTTTTGTTTTATCACTCCATTAATATTATTGAAATGGTGACCTCGACATGTGCAGTGAATCAATGCAAATTGAGTGCTGGTAAAAAACGTTCTCTTTCTAAATCGAATGAATGCACGTGCGGATCCTACCCTCAAAAAAGATTTGTAATTTGTCTGAACGTTTTTGCTTGTATTGATTGAAATACGTTCTTGTTGTAAGATAAATAACTGCACTTCAATTCAATTCAATTCAATTTATTCAACAGAACACACAATAATAAATTCAGATAACATATTTTAGATTTTAAAGGTGTACGTACACTGCTAGGGAATACCGTAGCCTATCTGACTGTCTTCCTGGCATTCCCTGAGAAAACATGAACTTCATACCTGGCAGCAATCATACTTCATTATGCAAAATCGTAATCACAAGTATACGATAAGAACCCAAGAAGTGGGGAAGATTGGGTTGGGAGTATATAAGGGAAACGTTGATAATTCGGAAATTTAGAAAGTTCCAAGTGTCTTTTATTTCTTATTTTAAAGTCTTTCAAATGGCGAAACGCACGTTCATTTGTGCGCCCAGCCAGCCCAAAGGCGTTAACAAACCATTCGATTCCTGTTTGGCAAAGAACATTCCTTTATTCTATTTAATGTTGAGACGAGAATGCTATTTCTTTTCTTTTGTCTTTTGTCGCTTGCCAATACAGTGCTAGTTCTGTTGTTTAACAAATTGTGAATTGTAAATATTGTACAAGTGCTGCCCCTACGCCGGATCGATACGAGGATCCATGGAGCGCAGGAAATATATCGACCGGGACCGAAGGCCGAGGCCGACATTCTCCCTGCACTCCATGGATCCCCACACCGATCCAGCAGAGAGGGCAGCAACTGTTTTATTACATCCAACCGGTGTCAACCTATCCAGACAGAGCGCCTCTAATCACAGAAATTGGCGACAGCAATCGGCAAAAGTCGTGGCAAATGTCGTGACAGTTTTCCACAATGTTGGCTACAGTATTGCCGACTGCCGTTGTTAACTACTTGAGCTAGTTTTAGGTAAACGTTTTACAGCATTTTCTAATAAAGAAAACAGTACAATACAATAGAAATCGAGTTGTGATGGTAAACCTGGAACTCTAGAACCTGTTGCTCCTATTAGGAGGAGGGAAGTGTACAGTTGTGTGATACACTATTGGCAGGGGCTCAGTGAGCCCATTCCAATGCCGTATGACAGAAACAGCATTCGTGTCGTACGAAATTCGTGTAGTGCAGAGGGTTAAAATAGATTATAGCTCCGTAAAACCCTGTCGAAGCGGCACAACTTGCCCTCCGATAAACCAAAATCGGACGCCGCAACTGGTAAACTTCTCTCTTTGCATCAGCACTGCAACTGAGCGGCAAATGCGTGTTATTTATAATGTTTTTGCTTCGATCGCATTGCTTACAATGCGTAACAACCATCATCAGAAATAATGGAAAAATTATGTTCTTGAGAATTGTGCGTGTCGTATTGGTGTATACTATTGCCCAATGAGCGTTTTAGATGTGTGTATGCAATTATAACACAACACAGCAAAATAACATTTCCGGCAAATTGCGTGTAACCACGCAATTTATAAGAATAAATGCAACAGTTACCCCGAAAAAGTGCTTTTGTGTTTTTCTTTGGGCTTCGATTTCTCCTGCACATGAAAATTACTTTTTATTGTATTAGCCTTCCTCAAAGATCAGATATCAGGAGTGTTCGTTCATTGAACCACGTTATCACCAGGGCAGGCCAATAAGATTCGATTTCCAATACCTTTGAAAATTAGTACTTTTTGCGTTAGCCGCAGGTCAAATATTGCATTGGGAACATCCATGCACTGATGACTGTAGACAGATGATAACATTAGGCTGCTCATAACGCCTTAGGCTTGACAGGAAAATACGTGTTCGCTGAATTGATCCCAGTATTTTTTATGTTGTAACCCTTCACATTATAAATTGGCCAAATGCACCGAGAGCTGTACAAATTTGTTATTCAGAAACGTCTTACTACCAAAACATTGTGCACGGCTTCTAATATAAACTATCACATTGTAAAAACTACTGTTAAAATACAACAAAAGTACTGGCAACCAGCTGCCGTTACTCTACCGTAAAATACCATATTAACCCTTTACCTAACATGAAACGCAGACGACACTTGCAAACAAAATTCTTGAATAACCAATTTGTTTCATTTTTGTCTCAAAAACATAGGTTATGACCCCTCATTGGAACGAGCTCGTTCCAAATAGGGGTCATAACCTATGTTTCTGAGACAAAAATGTAAAGAAAATAATGAAAATTAAGTGCTTATTTTTGTCAATAGCGCTGGCCGGTTTTAGCCGTTACGTTGGATAAAGGGTTAAACTACCGCTGGCAATGTCGACCTATACTTTGACTGATCTTGGAGCAAAACAGAGGAACTTATATTTGGTATTTCTTCATTACAGGAGAAGGTATTTATTTGTCCTACAGAGTAGACCAGTTATTATGCCCCCTACGGGTATCTGGTGGAGGGCTCTGCCGCCCGTCCGTCCGTCTGTCCGTGTAAACGTTTTGGATTGTAATTCCAAAACTATCGGTCGGATTTGGATTTCTGTTAGTATGCTGATAGACCCACATCGGGGAACGGATATGCACAAGAAACGGGTTCCGCCCAATAATTCTTCCCAGACTTCCTTTTTCACTCTTTCGACTGAGAATTTTTTGTCTGTCCCACAATACCTTTAAGGGTACTTCGAACATGCTCCGGGGCTCGGTAAAATGCTGAGCGAACTGTCAACTTTCGAAGGATCCATCTGGAAAGTACGAAGTACAATAACAGTGGTGATCACAAAAGGATATCATTGCTAAGGTGAAAACTGTGCACCACCACCATCATACAATTGCTATTTAGCATCAACGATTAACGTTATATTTCGTATTATATAATTATCACTGTGCCATCCCGAACAATTCCAAATCAGTATCAACCCATTCGAAACAGTATTGCAGAGATTGCTCGACACAAATTTGGTTTGCGAAGAAGTAATGATTAAATTCAGTATTGCGTCGCCTGAGTGCTGGAATGTTCTATGTCCCTTATAGGTCTCACAGAACTAAATATTTTCCCATAGGCGACCATTATAACACTTATGTGGAGAAAAATATGATCGCATCACTTTAAATCAAATATTTAAATACCTACATAAAGTACAGACCTTCACACAACTTTCTCTGGCCACAAAACATGGGGTCATGCAACAAATAAGAGAGAAAATGTACCAGGAAGTGAAATATTCAGTATTGTTGTAAAAACCTAATAAAATGCTTTAACAGTTTTCTCAAGCAATAAGTTTTTTTCTAGGGGTCTTATTTTAGACTATGATGCAATATCCGAGTGCAACATTTCAAGGCAGATCACTCTAAACTAAATATTTAGTTCCGCGAGACCTATAGCGACGATTGGGGGTGTAATTTGGGTAATGGTAGTTGTTTCAAACAAATAATTACATACAATGCAAAATATGCATATTATAATAAGAAACCACGTTGACTGCGTTCCGTGTTAGTATTGAAGATACGCACTCTAAAATCAGTTGGGTTATAAATCAACTGGTTTGAGTGAATATGAACCCAAATGGGGTCATATTCATTCAACCTAGTTGATTTGGGTTGATTGTAGCCCAATTATTCTAGAGTGCAGTTTCGAAGTTGTGAAGTTGTGAAGTTGTGAAAGAAATATAGTAAAAGTGGTGACAACCAACGGTCGGTACATCCACAGTAAAATATTGTAAAAATTACAGTGGAATTATCGCATTAAACTACTTTTCCCCTACCGACCTATTTTTTATTCGATCTTGGAGCAAAACAGGGGAACTTATATTTAGTTTTTCGTCATTACACGAGAAGGCTGTTGATTTGTCATTCGGAGTTGGCCAGTTAATATCTTGAACCTGCAGCCGCGTGGCTGTAGTTAATGATATTAATTAATGTACCTTAAAACTTGACTAGGGTTTAATTCCGGGAAAGGGGATTTTCAGGTTGTCGTTTGTAAAAGTCAGTCACGATTCTTGGAATTTTCCGGTTGTTGTTTCTGAATATCAGTCCTGATACCCGGGAAATTCATAGGACAGAACCGAGAATCAAAGGTTGCGCTCCGAAAAAGTAGATTCCCGATTCTAGTCTATTCTAGTCTATTAATTTCCCGGGCACTAACGCTCATTTTCGGAATCGGTAACCGGGAAATTCCCGTTCGCGAGATTAAAGCATAACTCCAAGGGCGATGTTGGTCTTGAGAGAAATTGATATTCGCTGTAATCTCATAAACTATAATTCGCAGTCATTGATATTGTGGGCTTTGAATTTCTCGGGTATCAAGATTGACTTTCAAAACCTGGAGCCGCAATGCTGTGAAATTCGCGTTCCTGGTATTAAACCTTAAACTTGACCCTTTTAAAAAAGTTAACTTTCGAAATGGACGATGACAGTTTGCAAAAGCAGGGATTAATAAGTTTAATACGTCGTTCTGAAGAAAACCATACTCCCCTGTGCATGATCACTCCGCTCTGAGTTTTCATATGATCAAACTTCAAGTAGAAATAGTCATTACAATAACAGTAATGTTAACGGTAGTTTTTTGCACTGCACTTTCCAAATGATGGAGCTTTTAAATATGTTTTAAAAATGAGAAAATGAAAATATTTTGATGGTTTATAAAAGATGTCGGTCGTCGTGGGTGGGGTGGGATGGCTGGAGACACAATGCATACACAAGGTGGATTTTTGTGTGTTTTTACAACGTTCAGGTCCTGTCTACCGAAGTGCGCATATTTATTCGCTTTTCAATTTCTTGCATCGACTGCCCAATGTATCCGTTCAGAACGGAATGTGTCCTAAACAATTATCTTAAAGAGTTAGACCTATTTATTTATTTATTGGGGTTTAACGATACTTTCGACAGCCAGGGTCACCTCATATTGAACAGTTTCACCCGGAGTGAACCACCGAGCAACGGCGAAGAACTGCCAGACTCCCAAACGTACTAACTCCACACAAGCAGGGTTAGCATCGGTTGAAGACAAGTGCACCATCGACTTGCAGTACGCCATAGTACATAACGCCACCGTGCCCCCACGGGGGCAATTGGGATTAAGTACCTCACCCAAGGACACAACGCGGTTGGTGAGCAAATTACTAGAATCCCCCTGCCACCCCCCCCCCAAAAAAAAAAAATACACCGATAACTCAACTTGAAAATATAGAAAAATGCAACATATCTCCACTCAGGATCGATCCTCAGGAAATACCGAAGCCTGACCACCTACTCCATACCATAACAAGTGTCTCGTCAAATGTACTAAAAGCTCCGTGCCTGCTCCTGGCGTATATTCCCAAGAAATAGCTGCCAATGAAATAAATATAATTTAAGAACTTTTTTTCCAAAATGTCTTCTGTACATTAGATCATCTGTCTAACCAACGATTTTTTTGAGTAAAATCAAAATGAATTTTTCATCAAATCCAGTTATAACCGCTTCACAGCAGCCTTGGCCAGATTGATGAAAAATATTTAAAAAAATACTCAGCCGGTCAAGAGGTAATACTTTGTTTTGTAGTGGCTACTACCACATACAGGCACACGCAACAATAATATTGCCAAACCACTTTACAAATAGCACACGGTCAGAAGGTTCAGGTGTTCAGTTAAATGCCACTATCGCACTGAGTGGAAGGTATGGCAAATCTGATACAAGAACCCGACGGCACAGAAAATTTGACACGTTTGCACTTTATTTATTGTGGATTAACGACGCTTTCGACAGCCAGGGTCACCTCGTGTCGGACAGTTTTACGAGTGGAGTGAGCCGGAGTCCCCGGAGAGAACGACCGAGCAACGGCGAACAACTGTCTGTCTCCTCAACGTACTAACTCTGCACAAGCAGGGTGAAAACAGGAGCAATTTTGACCTGCAGTACGCCTTAGTCCACAGCGCCACCTTGCCCCCATGTGAACAATCGAGATTAAGTGTCTTGCCCAAGGACACAACGCAGGTACCCACCGTGCTCCCTGCTCTGATACGTTAACTAACTATAATACCATGTGATAGCGTGAGAAAACGTACGCTACCCATTAGCGTCACAGTAACTGTTGTTTGTTCAGAAAGTTAAGTAATTTCTGAAATACACCTTTCAAAAAGACTTCGCTTGAATAAGTATGAAAAGTTCGTTTAGTTGAAGTATTAGCACCGGATGAAAAATGTTTAAAAAGTATGTTATGGCCTCTTATATGTAAGTGATAAAACTGAATGTTTTGATGGGCAAAAAGTCAAGTCATTTACAGTTTGTTACACATTAGATTGTCAGTTCGATAAATATTGCCAGAAAAACACCCAAAAGATTTAAAGTGGCATGTGTGTATTCGCTAATTGACGATATTTAAAAACGAAGAACGCGAGCAACATGAGTCCAAATGATTTTATGCTTGGCACGAACAAGGCGAGGGTAATCCTGAACATTACGTGAGGATTACAGACTGTAATGGATGCACACTTTTATGTTAACCCATTCAATGCCATTTCATTTAGAATATCTGGTGGATTGTTTGCTCGATAAACGAACATATATATTACATTTCGTCCAAGAGCAACCTAATGAATTAACAGTCTAGTTCTGACTCTGGTCGACACGGTATCCTTAACCCTTTACCTAACATGAAAAGCAGACGACACTTGCAAAAAAATTCTTGAATAACTAATTTTTTTCATTTTTTGTCTCAAAAACATAGGTTATGACCCCTCGTTGGAACGAGCTCGACGAGCTCGTTCCAACGAGGGGTCATAACCTATGTTTTTGAGACAAAAAAATGAAAATATTTTGAAAATTAATTGGCGATTTTTGAGAATAGCGCTGGCCGGTTTTGGCCGTTACGTTGGGTAAAGGGTTAACCCTTTACCCTACGTAACGGCCAAAACCGGGCGCTATTTATAAAAATCACCATACAATTTTCATTTTTTTTTGTCTCAAAAACATAGGTTATGATCCCTCTTTGGAACGAGCTCGTCGATCTCGTTCCAATGAAAAAAAAAATAGTTATTCAAGAATTTTGTTAAGTATCGTATTCTTTTCATGTTAGGTAGAGGGTTATAGGAAGAGAGGATCTAAAGCCGATTTTGCTTCTCTTCACCCGATACACACCCTTTATCCTAGTGGCGTAGATAGCTGTTGTGTCGGGGATGATCCGTGTTGTGTCCTTGGGCAAGGCACTTTATCCCGGTTGCCTACATGGGGGCACGGTGACGCCGTGTACTAAGGCGTACTGCACGCCGATGGTGCACATGCCTTCAACGGCTGTAGCCCTGCTTGAGCGGACTTGAACAGAGTTAGAATGTTGAGGATCTGACAGTTGCACGTCGATGCACGGTGGTTCTCTCCGGGTACTCCAGCTTCATGCACCCGTAAAACTGTCACGGTCACGATTAGCCATAAGTATGTGACCTTAAACACCAGTAAATAAATAAATATAAATAAGCTGTTTTAAGATGGTTTTACTTTACATGGTGTCGATCAAATTATTCATCTTATATTAACATCTCTCCCTACCCTATGTCGCATTATGTGAGATGACCTCCGCAGCGGTAACAACGTAGCCGAGATCTTTTCGAATACTTCTTTAGCCTGAACGTTGTGTGTCCTCACAAGAAAGGACGGTACGCTGTGACAGAATCAACTCCACAATTGATGCTGACAGAGAATGATGATACACCCTGAGAATTTTATCGATCAAGGATCGACTCAGGGACCTCGAGCTTAAGGGACCACTCAACCACTCTAAAAGTCTGGTCTCGACACAGATTGCTTTTTTCTGGGAGAGAAGCGGAACCTTTACATTAACCCATTCAATTCAGAGTGAATGAAAGGCAACGCCCTATAAATATTATTTATAATAATAATAAGGCCGAATCTATTTTGGAGGTCCAGTAATAATTTAATCCTACAGCCCTACAGGGCTATAGGATTAAATTATTACCTGATTCTCCCTAAGATTTGCCGTTTGTTGTGTTCTCTCGCCATTAAAAGACTGGTTTTCCTATGTGCAAAAATTTGCATGCCGCATTGAAAGGGTTAAGATAGAAAGCATCGGCACATTGTATTTGTGGTACGCGGTGATGTAGAACATCGCAAGTTTCCAATGAAAATGTTATGGCCTCAACACCACGTGTTAAGAGAGGGTGCCTCCACACTTATCTTGACTCAAGAAGAATATCTGAAAAGCATATTTCTTGGTTTTAACTGACAGGTGGGAATTATTTGTGGGGGGGGGGGGGGGTGGTGGGGGGACAGTCTATCATGTAAGTAAGGACATCCCTCAAAACTCCGAATTTTCGACTAAAAGATTGACTGGGGCACTCGCACCCTCCCACCCCTATATCTACTCTATTGTTTGAGGGCGTTTGTACTCGGACTCACTTTATAAATGTTCTAACAACCACCATTGGAATCATTAGGATGCTATCGATGTTTCATATTACAATCTACGAAGTCCAACATTGAGACACAATATGCAATGATCTGTGATCACAGTGAAAAGTTGGATCAGTTTTATAAATAAAGGAATCGGAATTATGGGCAAGGACTCCTCAAATTGAGCGCAGTTGCTTTGATATGTATACCTAATACCAAAATTGTGAAATTCGGAGCCACGCAATTGATGAACAGCACCCAAAGGGCTGACAACATTGTAGGCATCAGCAAGTGCCTCGTGAATAAACAGCTGTTGTTATGAATAAAGGGATACAGCCTGTAATGACCTCTGACAGAATCATACATAATTCGTCACCTGGGTGCAACATGGTGCCATCTGCACTGCAGGTGGCGCCTTGTTGCACTCACGGGGCGATATACTTGTGTGAGAAGTTACACGTGCGCACACCTGTTAATTGCATACGCGTTTCACATGGGTGTTTTCATATAACATGAGATATGTTGTGCAACCGACACGTAGCATCGTGTTTTAATTGCATTTTGGTCTTACGGATGTACAGTGAAGTGAAGGAGAAAACCCACTATAGGCCAGTCATCCTCAGGGGAAGCAGTGATTGTTTACTGTGGTAAGCATGCTTCGTTTTTCTGGTAAAATAGGATCAGGAAACCAATGCCTCGGGTGGAAGCCCTCTAAAATATTCATGCTACGGTCACGATTAGCCATTGTGCAGACATATATGACCTTATACACTAATAAATAAATAATAAATAAATAGTCTAGTCATGTGAAATATGATAACAACCCTATCGCTTCGACCCTCCTGCAGAGATTTTCATGGTCATCAGACCGGAAACAAATAGTATTTTTTATTTTGGAGTTTCTGAGTCACCATCACCCAAAAAATGTTTTATTCATGATTCACTAAATACGAAGAAATCTGTTACATGTAACGGAACGCCGGATGCATGCACAACAGTATCCTCAAATACAACGGCATTCTTTTTTTGGAGTGCAAAAACTGAAGCACGCCACTATTGTTCAATAATGCTATAGTTACTGGACACAAAATTAGATTTTGTCTAGAAATAGGAACAGGGTGTTTTGTGTTTTGCAATGGTTCCTGCCCGCCCCTTAACTACAGACAACGGCTACCGATGAAGTCCACCAATAATAGTAAGGCACACTATTCCATAAGACGATAACCATAGACAGCATACATGTCGTTGTTGCTCGGTGATTCGGTTTTTACTGTTTACTAACCGTCAGCTGTACGATGATATTGAACCATTCCAGCCCGCCAGAATAGAGATAAACACCTTTGTACCACGATTACGGTGTGTATACAATACAAATATAGAGAAATGTGCAGCTCATGGAATCAGGCCTCCGTGTCAGGATGCCACGTTGGCGCCCATCTAATTGGCCGTTTCACATCTGATTAATGTTATCAAGTGAATGGAATGCTTCGACACAAAGCGACCTCAATCAAAAAAGTAAATAGACCGCCGAAGATATTTTTCGTTATCACTTTCGTTGCTGAAAGCGACTATTGTCACCAATTTTATGATAATTATCTGCACGTTCTGGTATGCGCAGATCAACCTACCATCTGATTAATTGTTGGAAAGGGCTCAGAGAGCCCTTTCCAACAATTAATCAGATGATAGAGTTTTAAATATGTCATAATATTTATTAAATGTCCTCGCGTGAAAGCGTACATAGGGGGGCCTTCAAAAATGGCTAAAGTGGGCGTGGCAGTGAAAGGGTTATAGACATTAGCTTCATTCACTTAATTCAAATTTAATTGTGGTATAAATACAGAATATAACTCAGAGGGGCAAGAATCAATGACCCTCTGAGTTACTTCAATATTTCAAACACTTAAAAAACACTTGAAAAACGCCAACTCGGTCGCTGGTTCCTGCACCCCATACTCCACCTTCATTGTCTTCTGTCTTACGATTGTTGAAGCCGAGTCTACCCGCCGTGGTGTAAACAGCGGATGCTCTGGCACGGACAGTCTGGGTTATAGTGATCAGGAAGAGTCGCGAATTCCGAGCAATTTCTAGTCAAGTGCCGTGTGCCTGAGCAGCGATAAATCTTGAGAAGAGTTTGATGTTTAATCAATTTACTCTTATCTCCTGGGCCAGTGCGATTTGAGGCAAGATCATAAACACATTCTAGAGATTAATTTTAACTGTTATAAGTTTGCTTTATGGCACGTTGTAATCAGATGCTTGACTGTCACCATAATATTGACGACAGCATTCCCAATCCCCATTTATGGCACGTTGTAATCAGATGCTTGACTGTCACCATAATATTGACGACAACATTCCCAATCCCCATTTCCATTCAGATATTGATGCACGGATTGTTTGATGGCAACCAATGCAGTGGACTGTTTTTGCCTGTCGTGATTCATTATTATAATAGAGCCACACTGACAGATACAGCCAAATGGATAATCAACCCGTCTGTTTTGTTTCCTCTAAGCGGGACTTGATGAGTTGATATTATTGCCCCTTGCCGAGATGATTGATGCTGCCTAGTCACTTCTCGGGATATATCTAATTGTTAAACCCCGATATAGACTGATATGGATTTGATTGTGCAGCGAATTAAAAACGGAGACAGTGTCCACGATTTATAACATCTTACTTTTTACGTTACAAAGCAGAGAAAATGTCGTGTGTATCTATGGATAATGGGGTGATATCTCAAAGAAAGTGTGTTTGTATGAGGGAGCGGGAGGGGGTGGGTGGGTGTATAATTGGGTGTTGTCCTAGACACATGAGACCTCAGTGGGTTCAGACGGGCGTGTGAAAATTGTAAAAATGGTACATAGTAGGCCAGCCCGCCCCCCTCCTATTCTTGACAACGTCCTTTACTGTCACGACACATAGTATCATCTTTTCAGGGGAACCAGGCGCTATCTGAAATTCTAAAGCTTTGCTGATGCATTCTATCTCTCAAGGCATGTTATAATCTTGCATCAGCAACTGTCCGAATGAACGTTGGTCTCTCGTTTTTTATATAAATGCCACCATCTGGTAATGGTTCGGTCTGTTCCACTTCAAATATCTTCCAGTCCGAAGGCTAACCCACGGTTTGGAAGAGGGCTGAAGTTGAATAAATGGTCCGGATCGGTCGAAAGCTTGAAGTATTGGCCAAATGCAACACATTTGTTTACGTTTTCAGAAAATATATTACTGGAATTACTTACATGGACACACCCTCGTTGAGCTCGCTCCAATGAACGGGCATATGATATGTTTGTGAGGAGAAAATAGAAAACTTCAGTTATTCAAGAATTTATTTCGCAAGTGAAATGATCAAGAAGTGTAATATTGTTGTTGGAATTTTTCGTTGTCAACAAGGGTTTACGGATCAGAGTTGTATGTGTAATATTATTAGCTTGTTTCATTCCATGATGCATTACCTTTCGTAGTGCCATTCCCAAATAATCTGTGAAACTTGACGCTTGCCCACGGAAATTTTCCCCATCCTTTCCCTCACTCGCGATTTAAATCAAAGACGGAGAGGCTACACTTTCCGTCGAGGAGGGCTACCCCGGCTCTCAAACATTGAGAGGGGTATACCTCACCACATACCCTCTCTCTCCCTGATACAGAGTTGTGACTGCTATTTGCCTTTCGCTGCCGTATATTATCTGTAATTCGACTTCATCGGGATATCCTTCAGTGGATTTATGCCATATACTAGGTGTAACCGTAGACCCTCGAAGTTTGATCAATGCTCTTTTATACAGATACCTTCAAATATCAATACAATAAAAAATACAAGGAATGACACTTCCCGAAATGATATTTTTGAGAAAACCAAAAAATAACAAATGCTATACCGATTTTGATCAAATAAACGACACAAATTGGTCAAAATCAAAAATGTTAACCTTATTTTTCAGGAATTTCCACCCTTCAAATATAGTAACCAATCGTCGAACAATGAGAGAGTGATGGAAAATTCGCCGCTTGCAATAAGGAAACAACGAGTTGTCGATCGTGACTTATCTCGACTGAAGTGATCAATTTTACACAGTTATGTGAGAAAAAGCAAATATAGACAAAATAGATGTCATTAAGGTTGTTAGGATATGATTTGTGCAAATGAATACCGTTTATTTGATCAAAATCGGTACAGTATTTGATATTTTGTAGTTTTCTAAAAAATATCGTTTCGGGAAGTGTCATGCCTTGTGTCTTTTTACTGTATTGATATTTGCTGATGGTACCTGTATTGAAGACTACTGATCAAACCTCGAGGGCCTGTGACCACTTCCTCATCGTGATAAATATCTCCTTAGCTGAGCTATGATTAAGTTTTTGTTATTGGTTATTCATCTTTAACCGTTTGCAGAACGTTTTGGCAATGAGCTTTGTTTGTTTCCAGGCGTTTAGGGGAGGGGTAAGCTAAACAGTCTCCCCTTTTCCCTTTGTGCTAGACCTTCTCCTGTGAACCCAACCTTCAAACATGTTTGAAGGTGAAATCATCAGTTAAATACTAGACAAGGTCCTATTACACTGTAGTCCATGCATGCCATGAAAAAGAATATTATAATGATTTCGTAGTACAAACAAATCATCTCTGCATGTTTTATAAGTTCTCGCTGACACAATGAGTGTTTCCATGACCTTGTTCCAATGCAACTCATTAAAAAAGTCAATTGCTGTTTTTCATCGCTGAAGGAGGTCCTTCTTAACTCATGTCTTCCTAAAACAGATGCAGGCCTGGAGATAGTGTTTTCGTCGTAATCCGTTAGCAGGTTTCGCATTACAACATGGTGGTAACCCGTAGGAAAAGTGTTGCGATTCTTTTTCGTCTTTTCTGTTTTTTTTACGCCAGGCATGCTCTTTACGTCTTAACAGAATTTCCCCTCAAAATAAATGGCAACAACTAACACGCTATCTCGCTTCAGCGAGATCGCGCAGTAGTTGTTACTACTTATTTTAGCGGAAAGTATGTTAAGATGTAAACAGGATGCCCCTCTATGTCTATGTCTATCCCTCATGTGTGGATGTACGATGTACAATGCAACGAGTTAGTCTCGAAAGTATGTCAGGTTTGACTGCAAACCGTGCGGAATAAGGAATTTAATTTGTGATGCATTAGTTTGTCGTGACCTTTGGTTCGTCCGCGTATTTTGCAATTGACGTAACCACCACGTAATCTAAACGAACAATCGCTGTTTACTTCCATGACTGACGATGCCAGATGTTGTTTATACTTCATAGGCAATGCATGCAAACAGGAAACCCTGTTGTATAGAAAACAGAACTGTTATTGTAAATCATCTCTAGTTATTGCTCAATAGTATCTAAATATGATGTAAATATTGAATTTGCAGTGTCGTAAGTCTTGAACAGATTCACTTTTTGAAGATATCAAGCTGTATTCTTTAACCCTTTACCCAACGTAACGGCTAAAATGGCCCAGCGCTATTCGCAAAAATCACCATTCAGTTTTCCTTATTATTTCATTTTTATCTCAAAAACATAGCTTACGACCCCTCATTGGAACGAGCTCGTTGAGCTCGTTCCAATGAGAAGTCATAAGCTATGTTTTTGACGCAAAAAAAATGAAAAAATATAGGTATTCAAGAATATTGTTTACAGGTGTCGTCTGCTTTGCATGCTAGGTAAAGTGTTAAAAAGCAAAATTCGATTGCGAGTGCGAGGCGGCGGAACACAACGGGAAGAAAGTTTTTGTTGATTTGTTTATTTATGGGAAGAATTCCCTCTCCCCTCCTTCAAAATCACGGAATATGGGACACTTTTCAATTTCTGACCAATGAGTGTTCCAGCACTCCAGTTGTGTAAATATCATTGATCCGAGCTGATTATATGTTACGAAAACAAGTGATAAGTGCGTTTGTTTATGATGTCAAACTTGGAACTCTGTTGATCGTTCGTTACGAAAGGTTTCGAGGCAGTTAAGCACCCTTTAGCCAAAGTAGAAGTGATAGGCTGTCAACAAATGAGCAGACACAGGTATATTCATTGCAAGAATACAGGATTAACTTGATTGGCACTTGCTGCTTTTTTCGCTTCATGGAGGATCAAACTAATTGTTGCCAAACTTGAAATGGCGCTAGCTTTGTGAATAGGACGTAATTCTGATCGGTAAAATATTCGCTGTTTCACAATTTCTCAAAAATCCCGGTCTGAGAAGTGTCATACCTTATGTTTTTAAGTGGTGATAGTATAATGTACATGTATATTTTATTGAATATTTTAAATTCTGATAATACGATGAGTGCGCTTTAATGACGGTTGGACTGATCGTTGATGGAGGTTCGATAATTGAGCGCGATACTGGAGCATTAATTTAGCTGGGGGCAATACAGTTTTTCTCTACATGTTGTTATGTCTTCCTTGTCTTTGTATTCGATGGAATTGCGCCAGGCTTGAATATTCCTGTTCATATACTTTTCCGTTTGAAGATGGAGTCATCCTCCAGTTAATTTTAGATAAAGAAATATATAAGAAATTCACAGGGCGTCACGATGTCACGCGTCGTAACACGGGACAATAACGGCCATTAGAACTCTGCTGAGATCTTATGTCTCTTGTTGTAAGATATCACGCTTTCTTAATATTGGAGAAAAGCCATTAATGTGTAGGTAACTCATTGTATTTTGATAATAATGACGGTATGGTTGGTATGTACTGGCGGAGGTTCAATAGTGAAGTGTGACCAGAGGCCACGGAACATGGGGTGGGTTGGGTTTAGAGTAGTTACATGCTCCCTCACTTTTTTCCCACAGACACATTATGTGCACAAAGAGTTTCAAGATCTGAGTGCTTGCAAATGTGTCAATATCATGTGATTTATTATCAGCAGATAGATGTAAACAACATTCGTTGCGTTTGTAAATCACATCCAGTTCGATCGCTGTGGTCTCATTCTGCTGCTTCAGAAATCTTCCAACTCGAATGGTAGTATTCAGGATGAAAGGTGGTTGAAGTAGTAGAGATAAACCGAACCATAACCAGACCAAATCTCTCAGTCTGCCAGTCTAATTCTGTCCGGAATTCGATGCTGTTATGGGCTGTTTGCTTACCCAGTTTTTGCTGAGGTTTGCGCGCAGACAATCGTTGATGTAATTTGATGTGCCTTTGCTTACAACATTATAAAGGTATTCTTCCTTGTCACAGTTGTAAATATTCCAAGAAACGAGTATTTAATTCCTCTCGAAAACGTCATCAAGATATTAATATGATTTGTGTCACTATCCGGCGTAATCAAAACACAGCGGCTGTGGTGAGTCTTCTTTTCTGGTAGTAATGTCATAAAAATGTCAATCAAGTCTCGATTGAGTAGCATTTTTCGCTTCGATGCACGGAAAATGAATCATTATGAAATTTTTCAGATTCAATTATCCGGAATATATCAGTTGGTTGGAAAAGCGAACCGAAATATTCCATACGAGTCAATCTAAACATAGGCGACGGCCTATTTGAGAGCTAGAGTGGTTCCAGACCGTAACGGCGTCGAATTTCTTTCAGAATTAGACGGGTGACCCGAGGGCTTGGACCAGACCGTGGCATACACGCACATACTGCTCTTCGACTCATTTCGGTATTTGAGGATACCTATGGCCTGGTATTGTATTACTTGAGTATACCTTTGGAAGATACTTTTTTATAGGATACTTATCTAAGGATACTATTACATATTTGGCCCAGCTTTCTGGGCCACCCCAAGACATACCTATTCCAAATTCCCCTTATAAGCTATCGAAAAGGTACTGAAAAGTCATTGCTCGAATGATTCGAATCCCATCGAGCAAATGAGCTTCAGAGCAATTGCTCGATCGAGTGACTCCAACATACTGCTCGAACGACTCGAAGTCTATCGAGCAAATGAGCTATAGAGCAATTGCTCGTTCGAGTGACTCGCACATACTGCTCTTAGCCTCATTTCGGTATTTGAGGATACCTATGGCCTGGTAGTGTATTATTTGAGGATACCTTTCGGGAATACCTTTTATAAGATACTTATCTAAGGATATTATTACCTATTTGGCCCAGCCTTCTAGGCCACCCCAAGACATATCTATCCCAAATTCTCCCAATAAGCTATCGAGCAATTACTGAAAAGTCATTGCTCGAACGACTTGAATCCCATCGAGCGAATGAGCTTTAGAGCATTTGCTCGATCGAGTGACTCCGCATACTGCTCGAACGACTCGAAGTCCATCGAGCAAATGAGCTATCGAGCAATTGCTCGTTTGAAAAAAAGAAACTAGCAGGTATAAATATATTTGCGGATGTACTGTTTTAATACATGGCCTGGCACGGAAGAATGTTATAGGATATTTCTAAAAAAAACTTTATTTTAACAGAACCTCCCCTTTCATCTCCATCAAGGCTACTTCAACGATCTTCCACAGTACTTGTTAAGACCAGAAAATGAAAACAATGCAGTTTCTGTGGGAACTCATGGCATTAATCATATTACTGAATACAGGAGTAGCTGTCTGGCGCATCAGTAGTAGTTATTTCGCTTAAGTCCCTAAACTATATAATACAGTACTGGGGCCAGACGAATAAATTAAATTTGAAGATCATGTATCGTTGCGATTCGCATTTCAAACTAACTGAAATAACTCAAGATGTCTGAATCCAAAAAAATACCATTAACATTCATTTTCTTTGAATCAACGCAAGAAATGTATCTCGATCGAGTTGATATTTGACCGAAACTTTGATGACATTATAATTACCAATGAAGACGTGCGATACTTGTAGTTAGCTGATTACGTTGCGTAGTTCCACTAATTGTGTTGATATCTTGGTGCTTTCAATGGGGAATTAAATACTTATTGATATGATGTAACTGGATAACGAAAGAATATCTGTCCATCTTTGTGCGCGAAGAGTCATCACATTGTATCAACAGTCTTCTGCACGCAAATTTCCACGTGGTTAAACAAACAGTCCATAACAGCGTCGAATTCCATACAGAATTAGACTGGGGAGCCCAAGAGCTTGGTATGCAATGACGATCCGTCTACTTGGGCAAATCAATCAAATAAAGCGGCATATTTCTAAACGGAATCAAGGTAGTTTCGAAAGAGGAACGTCTTGCACCCTTCTTCTATCACCAGGTCTCCTGTACAGGAGACCTGGTGAGAGAAGAGGGGTGCAAGAGGATACAATTGGTGGGCTTTCGAGAACTTTTCGACGGTTCGGAAATTCCAGATCAGTACGGCTCGAATCAAATCATCTGAAAGATTTAAAATCGAATTGAATCGAATTTAGAAGCTTCTCGGAGCTCTATCATTAACACAATATCGTATCAAACTAACATAAAAAATAGAGTGGCCCTAGACATGAGAGCGAGCTATATTTAGAACAATAAAATTATAAGGAACTTACTTACCAGTAATTGAATACATTTTTAAATTGAAAACTGCCGCCACAACAGATAATGGACGTGATATACAATTTTCGACCGTTTTGCACCAAAGTCTGAAGAGTTAGGTTGAAACTGATACCAAATATCAGAGGAGGTTCTGTAGTTTGAAATCCTAGTTTTGTAATTGGGCATTTACTGGTATAATAATATGCGACGGCCGTTCTTTCCTTCGTCCATACGAAGTGCCATGCGTGTTTTACATTTCTCTTCATACAACCAGTCGTTCCCCATTGAAAGACAGATGTTCAACTTTTATATGCGTTTTTGCATGAAATGCAAATGTCTGATCACCAGATGTGCTGTTGTCTTGTAATTAAATTTGAAGTTTTACATTACCTGTTCTTAGGGTCTTATATATCTTATCTTAGCATAAAACAGATTTTGAAGTATAACGTACGCGACAGATTATAACTAAAGAATGTTATATCATGGTTGTTATGCGTATTTAACGTTACCCGACAGAGTACAGATATTGGGGAATGTGGAACGTACATCGCGCGTGCAATCCTAAATACGCGTTAGAACGTCAACTGATTTAAAGTGCAAGTACAATGTCAATATCTCAAGCCACCAGTCGAATTCTGTACGGAATTCGACGATGTAATGACATGTAACCAGTCTATCCCTTAAATAGTCCATACCCTATACTTTAGATGGAATCGTCTGGAAAATTTCAACTAGTCAGAAAAGCGAACGGTACACTCTAAAATCAGTAGGGGTGAAAATTGACCCAAATCAGCTGGTGTGAATGAATATGAACACAATTGGGTTCATATTCACTCAACTTAGTTGATTTAGGTTGATTTTTAACCCAACTGATTTTATATTGTAACAACTGAAATATTCCAATCCGACTGAAGGTAAAAGTACCACAAACATTCATTTTCTAAGAATAAACAAGAAATGTTTGTTACTTATATTAATTATTTATTTATTGGTGTTTAAGGTCAAATACTTATACACAATGGCTAAGCGCGACCGTGACAGTTTTACGGGTGGAGGAAGCCGAAGTACCCGTTGAGAACCGCCGAGCATCGACGAGCAACTTTCAGCTCCTCAACATTCTAACTTTGTTCAAGCTCCGCTCAAGCAGGGTTACAACGGTTGAAGACATGTGCACCATCGTCGTGCAGTACGCCTTAGTACACGGTGTCATCGTGTCCCCAAGTATGCAACCGGGATAAAGTGCCTTGCCGAAGGACACACTACTCGGGTCGTCCCGGACGGGGATCGAATTCGGGACCTCTAGCAGAGAAGTCCAACAGTCTTCCACTGAGCCATCGCGCTCCCAAAATGTTTGTTAATCGCGAATTGATATGATTGAATGTTTAATGACAGTACGGTATTGTTGGAATATTTAAAACCTAAATACTGAAGAATGAGTACCTACCACGGCTGTAGCTTTACGCCGTGTAGGTCCACCAACTATGTTAACCCTCTACCCAACTAATCGGCCTCACATCCGCCCGCGTAATATGCAAAGTCAGCAGCAGAAAAAATATTTTTAAGAACTTTCAACAAAACCATATCACGTGACCCCTCTTTGGAACGAGCTCGTCGAGCTCGTTCCAAAGAGGGGTCACATGATATGGTTTTGTTGAATGTTTTTAAACAAAATTTAAAAATTATATTTCAAATAATAAATTTTGATATCGTCTGCATTGCGTAAAGGGTTAATAGCTTGATGTTTCCAATGCGAAATAAATGTTCATTGATTGAAATATCTAGAACCGAAATACGAAAGTATATCTGTACATCCTATAGAGTAAATGGACTTCACATTAAATCAACAGTAGTCTGTGTTCGAACTCCTCGAAAACTTGGTAAACAAACGAAAAATAACAGCGTCGGTTTCATTGCCGAATAAGAATAACCGCCTGATAGCTTGGGACAATGTCTGATGGTGTTGTGTCACTTGTAGAGCTGAAAGGGTGCTGTGAACCAGAAACGATCCGATTGGAATTATCTTCCTGCTCATGTAATCGCATTATTAATCCCGGACGAAAAAGTTTTTAACGAACCTGAAGGCTGTTATTATACGTGTGACAAGGATCGCATTTAAGCTCTTCGGTGGATCAAAAGTTGGTTAGTGCATCTGAAAGATGTGAACACGCGCCAGGTCTTAATTATGAATTAGAGTTCTGCCAACGTTCTATAAAGATGCAATTAGGCTTTGATAACCGTCAATTATCGTTGGAACATATATGATCCTTTTTTTCTATTTTTACGGCTCCAAAACTAATCTGCCAATCTTCATCCATTACGCATTCTAAGACGTTTTCATTTTATCGAACTAGAACACACATTAATGCCAATTCTATCATATTTCTGATATCATTTCTGATAATATGAAACCCTTTTTTTTAACCCTTTACCCAACGCAGACGATATCAGAATTTATTATTTTAAATATTATTTTTTTTTAATTTTTCAAAAAATTTCAACAAAACCATATCATGTGACCCCTTGTTGGAACGAGCTCGACGAGCTCGTTCCAACGAGGGGGCACATGATATGGTTTTGTTGAAATGTTTTGAAATATAATATTTTTCAACTGCTGAATTTGCATATTACGCGGGCGGATGCGGGCGATTCGTTACTTAAAGGGTTAATAGCAAAATGTTTACTACAAAAGAGCACTTTCTCATAATAATGCGACACTCTTCGACCAACATTTTTTTTACCGAAACAAGTTGCATAACCCTCTTGATATGATGAAACATTGGGGAAGTGACAACCGTTATTTATTCCCAATTCTTTATTCGACATTCGTTATCAACCGAGCTGTAGGTTGATAACGAATGTCCATTAAGGAACTGGGAATAAGTATCGGTTGTCACGCCCCCTGAAGCATTGGCAATTTGTGGGAAACAGTTCGTAAATAAGTTTTGTTTGAACTCGATGGAAAAGTAATGGCAATGGTGTGCCCCCCCCCCCTTGGGTGGAATAAGGTTAATGTGACCTCCCCCAATTTCGAATAGACCCATTCATTGATTAAATTGGGTTAAGGTCCCGTAGTAAAACCGTAGAAAACCAATGGGATTCCATTTCAATCAAAACAATTTACGCCATATAAATTCCCTAAAAAGAGCATTAAGTCCACACTGATCCACTCTCATGAGCTTGCATTTTCAAAACATTTTCTCAGAAGGTCCCCCACTCCTACCAACAAGAGGGGAAACCTCCCGTGCCCTTCCTCGGATGACCTTCGCTTAGTCCAAATTTGGACCGTAATATAATTGTTTGGTGTGGAATGACATATGCACAGGACGTACACGCCAAACAATTTTTTCCCCGATATTTGGTTCCAAGTTTGTACTTAGTTGCAGACATGGAAAATACCATCAATGTTCAAAGGGTTAAACGTAAGTTAAAACTTTCAAAGGAAATGATAAACTGAAATGTTTGTTCCTGAACGGCACAGTCGCATATAACACTGCGTACAGACAATGGACAAATGGTCTGTTTTAATTAAGTTCTGCAGCCCGTGAGGCCCAAGTTTTAAAATACTTCTTATCATTTCTACCGTGTGTTGTTCAGTGTATTGCCTTCCAAATACTTGCTCTTCGTGAAAAGATTATGACTATCAGGCTGAAGGGTCTGTGTTATGATAGGTCCGAAGTACCTTGTAGCAGTACGTTATATTTACACCAAACTGCACTGACTGTTCACGCATTTTCACATTACTGAAACAGTTTTGATATTCTAATCTTGAGAATTAACCCCTTAAACTATAATAGTATCTAACAGGATAGCTCAGTAGCAGCAATGAGAAGAGGCCATATTTGGTATTTGGGGGTAGACCAATTAACAGTTACAACGTGCATCCTTGGGGCTGCACGTTGAAAATATTGATTGATCCCCCTCCCCACACACACACACATTCACTGAGCAACCATCGTACTGAATCAAATTATGACGATTGAGGTCCTGGACCGTAAAATAAGGCCTATCTTGTCCAAGTGGTTAAGGGTCCTTTTCTGGTCGTCTTAATATCCAATTAACACAAACAAGCTTGTTACAGTTCTGCAGGGATGTGAGATGAAGGTATTGATGGTTCCTAATGCCGGATTGGTCCAACCTCAGACTGCAAAAACATGTTCATGTCGGGTTATCGGGTTCGATGATAATAAACGAAGCGAAATATACATGTCTTCCCCCAGTGCCCGTGATGACGAGAAGGGCGTGCTATGGTGACTATACCTTATATACTACTCAAAGTTTGCTAAGCACCACATATTTGACACATCATTGTGAAATTTTCTTGTGACACATTTGCGATATTTTTGGTGGATATGATTGAGGAATGTATTGAGATGGTCCCAGTGTTTACATCAGCTCTCTTGACAGAAGACTTTTCGTGACAGTCATGGAAAGCATGTACCCCTTGATTTCCATGATGTTTTCGGGTACTGTCTACATGTGCATGACATATGTAGGGTATTCAGTCTTCATTTCAACACAAACCCTTGTGATTTAATGATTGAATATGGCGAATGCAAATGTAAGAAGACATTTGTCTGAAGCAGAAATGTGGTGGGCTGTAGGGATGGTGAACAAGGGGCTTACCCATCGTCAGGTTGGTAAAGCCCTTGGTGTGCACAATACGGTGATCACCAGAGCCTGGGCAAGATCTCCGCAGTATGGCACACCAGTCAGACGACATGGTAGTGGCAGAGGCAGGGCAACATCTGCAGCCGAAGACCTGTGTTGGATCATTTAGGCCCGTACGAACCGCTTTGACACAGCAACCCAGCTTCTCAGTGACCTTCAGAATGCATCCGGGGTAAATGTTTCGACGTAGACTACCCGGGCAAGGTTGCACGAGGGTGGTCTCCGATCGAGAAGACCATGTATTCCCATTCAGCTGTCCCAGAACCACCGCCAGGCAAGATATGAATTGGCCATGGATCACGTTTGATAGACCAGAGAAGATTGACGACCTGTCCTTTTTACGCATGAGTCAAGGTACTGCCAAGACAACACAGATAGGCGTTCTAGGGTATGGAGAAGACCATAGCGATTCCATGCAGCCAACATTGCTGAGCATGACCGCTATGGTGGAGGGTCAATAATGGTCTGTGGTGGCATCAGCTTGGATGGATGTACAGAGCTCTGTGTCCTTGACCGTGGTACATTGACTGCACAGCGGTATATTGATGAGGTCCTGGATGCCCACGTCAGATTGTATGCAGATGCAGTGTGTGATAGATTCATTCTGATGGACGATAATGCCCGTCCTCATGTTGTCCATGCTGTCCGAGAGTACCGACAGAGGGAGGGAATTGAGCGTATGGACTGGCCAGCAATATCGCCTGACCTCAATCCAATCGAACATTTCTAGAATGAGTTGCAGCTTGCAATTTCAGTCCGTCCAGTCCAACCAAGAAGTGTCCAGGAGCTTTGTGCCATGCTGGTCCAAGAATGGAACAACATCCTACAAAGGACCATCTGGAACCTGATTGGGAGCATGAGAAGACGTTGTCAAGCTGTTAATTAACAATAACGGGTCTCATACTCGATATTGAACCCATACCAGTTCGCTCCGTCAACTTTTTGGCGAATTTGAAAAAAAATCCTTTTTTACCAATAATATCCATTTTCCATGGTTATCGTATTCAAAAGCTAAAAAATAATGTCAAACACAAACAAAATCTTAATTTCTGTGCTTAAATCATTAAAGATATAATTAAATATAAAATATATACACTTTTCATAACAATATTTCAACTAAAACGTAAAACAGGTAGTTGGATATACTTGGTGCTTAGTAAACTTTGAGTAGTATATATTGATTTTATATATCACTTTAAACTCCATCGGTCACCATATATGACCCCCCTCCCCCCCCCCCCCCCCACCGACAGCCTTTCTGTGGTCAGAGTTATTGTATAAAGCCTGAACCTGTGAAAAAGGCACTCGTAATACCATTCTATCAGTTTTCATTTCGGAAATATTCACGGGTGTCGAAAGCTCGCTAAAAGTAGAGGGGCACAAATTCACAACGCTACCATGGTTCGATCCAGTGTGAAAAGGGTTACAATCGTATATCGGTAAATGTACCTATAGTCTCTCGTTTAGATAAATATGCCTCTGTGTGGTCACTGTCCTGTCCGTTTCTTCTACTTCAACCATCTTCCAACCCGAAGGCCAGCCTTCGGGTTGAACGATAGTCGAAGTAGAAGAAGCGGACCGAAGCAACCGAAAGTGGGATTCTTTGGCTAAATATTGTTTGGATTTGAAAATAATATTACAGGAATGCCTGTATATTGACACGTTTGTAGGCGCATATTTTGACTCGTCGTATAATTACGAAACATATCTGTGGAAAAAAGTGGTGGAGCACGCGTCCCCTGTACTCCCACTGGCTCAGCTGCCTCTGAATTTTTTGTTAAAATCCACACCTTGAATCTCAGCGTATCGGAAACAAAAATGCGCTGAATGTCATAAAGACAACAGGAAACTAATTTCCCAAGTGCACTGAAAGGGAGGATTTGGTTTCCTCCGACAAATTAACTTTAGTAATTATACAACAGTTGCATTCATATTATTGAGAAATCATGTCATTATTCTTGTTGTTATTGGAAACACCATCTCCATTGTTATATGTCTAGACTCTTAACATTCATTTCCGTTTTGCAACCAGAGATCGATGACAACAAATCATTACAAGAGAGTTTTAGAGATTTTAAGAGTTTCTTGCTATAAAATTATGCTGATTGATTTATTTATTGGGGTTTAACGACACTTTCGACAGGCAGGGTCACCTCGTGTCGGATTGTTTTACGGGTGGAGGAAGCCGAAGTACCCGGAGAGAACCACCGAGTAACTGCGAGCAACTGTCAGGCTCCCCAACATACTAACTCCACACAAGCAGTGTTGGCACTGGTTGAAGGCAAGTGCACCGTCGACGTACAGTACACCTTAGTACATAACACCACCCTGTCCCCACGTGATCAATGGGGGTGAAGTGTCTTGCCCAAGGACTCAACGCGGTTGCCGTAGGTGGGTTTCGAACCGAGGACCTCTCGGCTTGCAGCCAGCACCTCTACCTACTGAGCCACCGCGACCCCAATTATGTTGATTTCAATGTGTTGATAATCTAAACTGTGAATTAACATGGAAGTCGAAAGCAAATTGCGATTGGAATGACAGCGATAGTCATGCTATATTACACCTCGACTTCATCATCTTCACTTTCTTTCCGCTGAACAAAGAATTATATTCAAAATTCCAGCGGGAATATACAAATCACTCAACGGTTTCGCTCCAATGCCACTTGATGGTGATCAATGTCCGAACAAGGTCTCTATGATCCTCTTCCTCTTACAAGCTTAGCCATGTCCCCGTTAACCCTTTGAACTCTAGTGATATCTTCCATGCCAGTTCAATGGCAGCAATTGGAAGAGTCCATATTCATTATTTGGGGTAGACCAATCAATATTTTCAACGTGCAGCCTCCGGGCTGCACGTTGAAAACATTGATTGGTCTACCACACATATTTACTGAACAGCCATCCTATTTAATGGAGTTATGACGTATCATGTTCCTAGCCGTAAAAAAGGCCGCTCGGGTTCAAAGGGTTAACCTAGGTATAACAAGTGATCAGACGTTTTCTGTCGCCAAGCCGTTTGAGTGGAATCAGTTGCTCAATCACCTCCAAGCACAACTCATCTACAAACAGTTTAACTTTGCCCAGAAAACACACTTGTTCAAAACAACTTACCCCACACCTTATCTCCTGTAAACAATTCCAATGTTTTTGTAAAGCCTGAGAGCATTGTTTGTGGATTCAAATTAAAGTAAGAAGTTAGGATGCACATATACCACAACTACTATAGGTATGTACCCTCAAACAGATTTCCTGAATTTTTTTTATCTATAATTCTAATTGACAAATATTCCAACTACATCTCCAACTACATCATTCTTGGAAGGCATGCCTTGATTATTACTGCATCATTCTTGGAAGGCATGCCTTGATTATGTAGTGGGAATATTTCCTCAATCGGGGCTTGAGTCATGACAGCTGGCACAAATTGGGAATACCCTCGCCTCTCCAATCAGTTATCTTCGCGACTTTCCTACTATTATATGTGGTGTGCTTAACTGGTAGAGTACTGGAAGCCCATATTTGGGCTTTATTCTGAAGTGCAAGTATTGCAACTTGAATGCTTCAAATTCGGTGGCTGTGTTTCATATTATCTTCGAAGTGATATTATTTAGTCTGTTAGGATTTGCCATGTTACAGTTTATGGGGGAGTGCCGACAGTGCTCCCACCCTCCAATCAGTCATCTTCGCGATAGGGCTGTCACCATTGTTTAATTTAGGAATCGTTTAATCGTCGCAAATAATCGATAATAATCGATTAATCGTACCTAGATGATCGCCCCCTCTACCTCTCTTTGAAGTCGTTAAAAATGAAGTTCAAGTTAGCTGACCAACCTCAAATAAACAACGAAGACGATCCTCCTTTAGGTACATTCAAAGATTTGTGTTCTGAACTTTTGAACCGTCTGTGTTATAATCAAGACTGTGTTATAATCAAGACCGGTCGTCAGTTGGAAACTTCGCACGTTCGCAACTGCCGACCGGTCTTGATTATTGCACTGACGATTCAAAAGTTCAGAACATCAAAGCTTTGATGTGCTTGAAAGACAAATGCTTCTAACGGCTTCTTGAGGTTTAACGTCGACGTTCTTGACATTTTACCTTTAGCAACAATAGTTTTTTCTTCGATTTTTTTTAATTATTAAACGTATAAAACGGGGTAAAATTTAGCAATTCATCGACAACGAAAAATACTATTCGATTTCGGCGTGACCGATCGACAATCGACTAATCGTGACAGCCCTACTTCGCGACGCCCCTACTATCATATGTGGTGTGCTTAACTGGTAGAGTGCTGGAAGACCATATTTGGACTTTATTCTGAAGTGCAAGTTAAAGCACAAACTCAGTAACAGTGCTTCTTATCTTTGAAATGATATTATTATTTTTGAGCAATTTGTCTATCACTTTGTATACATATATATTCAAGGAATGGTGAAGTCCATATCAAGTGCCTAACTGAACTGGGCTCTGACCACCACATGCACCACCAACACATGATTTAGTCGAGCTATTCTTAAAAGAAGATAATGGGAATTTACTATGTTGCATTAGAAATTCTTCATTTTTTCTACCCCTTCCTCTTTCTATTTCACTCTATTTTCCTCTTCTAGATCTCAATGCTCTTTCTCTCTCCTACATAGGGAAAGCAGGAAGACAGCCAATCTGGCTATGCCTTACCCTACTAGTGTACGAATGAAGTATTGACGGATTTGTAACCTAGTGTCAACGATATTTATATATTGTAAATGTTTAGATTTCATATACTTTGTGTTTAGTCTTTTGTATGCTGGTAAATAAATTATATATCATATATTATTTATTCTGTTAGGATTTTGCCTTGTTACAATTTATTGGAGGGTGATGACAGACGCTCGTCTATAAATCGTAACAAGGCAAAGGCATGCGGATAAATTTTGACGGCCAAAAAAAATACTAATAATTTAGCTCTCTACCAATTAATAATAAGATAGAACAAGGCGCTCGTGAAACACTTGGAAAACTCAAACTCTGGTCATTGATTCCTGCCCCCCCCCCCCCCCCCCCCCACCTCCGCGGTTGGCCTGAGTTGTGTTCTGTATTTATACCACGATTAAACTTGACACTGTTTTATGTCGAAACATTTCATTCATGTCATAAAGTCAAACAAATGTGAAACAACTTATCAGCTGTATTCGTACATGAAGGTCAGATTCCACGCGTCATTTAGCGAACTCATCTCCCGATATCTGTATTTTATCGAGAAATGTTTTATTATACACAGCAATCGTGGAATTATGAGTTACATTGCGTGTAGCGGGCTGATACATAGAGATTATTACCATTATGTGGATGAACAAAATATGTATCCGAGTCTCGCTCCGGGTTCTAAGGGCAGATCACGACGCGTCGAAGGAACGTGCTTGTATCCGACCCCTTGGTACAAACATCTGTATCAGGGGGTCGGATACACGACAGTTGCGGAGTTAATACAGACAAAATACATGTTGATTGTAAGATATATTTCCATACAAGGCTCTGAGAGTGAGGCGAAGCCGAACCTGTTATGAACTCCCAGAGCCTTGTATGGAAATGTATCAGCCAGCTACACGCCATGCAACTTATTCATTATGTCGAATATCAATGTAAATCAAGGGATTAATAAATTTTCACGACAAACAAAGAACGACCGGGCGTTTATTTCTAGCTCGCCTGACTTTCAGTCAGGGGAGCTATAGAAATCACTCACCGTCCGTCGTCCGTGAACATGGTGTTTGCGTCTTCTCCCAAGCCGCTGAACCAATTTAATTGATATTTGAGATAATAGTTTGTTATGACATCGCATTTTAATTTTGATCTAATCAAGTTGCCCTCGCCCCTCGGTAGGGCCACGCCCAAAAAGTGCGCTTAAATCTTAAAAAATCTTCTTCTCATGAACCAGCAGTTGCTGAGTCTTGATATTTGGTGTGCAGCTTCCTTTTGAGATGTAGTCTCAGATTTGTTCAAGAGAAGTTCGAGGAGCTATATTTGCCTTCGTTATGGGAAGGGCAAGAATTTTCGCCCCGCCCAATATTTCTATTTTCCAAACCGAGAGGCAGCTTTGAACCAAATTTGATATGAGGGCTTATTGGGTCGTAAGTACTTAATTTATGCCAAAAACATTTTCCCGTTGCCCCATGCGAACCGCAGGAGCTAAAAATAGAAAAAAGTTAAAACGCCCATATCTCCAAAACTACATGGCCCTGAGAATTCTGGAAGATTGTTTCACATGTTTATTGAACTCAAATCCCTGGGTCATATTTGGGCTCTGTATGGGAAACCAATCAGAATCTTTTGATATTTGGTTTGCAGAATGCTTGGTGGGAGGGGGGGGGGGGGGGGGAGATTCAAGTTTGTTCAAGCCATATCCCTGGGGTCATATTTGGGCTCACTGTGGGATAATAACTTAGTTCAAAATGAGGAATAAAACACATTGGAACTCAGGGGACGATTTGTTTACAAAATAAAACTTGTCGCTACAAGCATATCTGAAATACCCTAACCTACATTTACTATCATTACCACCTGAAAAGGGGTACAAAAGCACTTTCAAATGTTCAAAAAATCACTTTCAATCTGCTAAGCAAACTGTAAAGAAAATGTTCGGTTCAGCATTAAAAATTGATAGACTTTGAAGTTTGGTCGGTATATGCTCGAGTCGTAAAGACAACAAAGACCTTTTGGGACCACAAATAATATTTTCTGGTCATTTTTAACCCTTTACCCAACGCAGACGATTTCAAAATTCATTATTTTAAATACCATTTTTTTAAATTTTGTTAAAAAATTTCAACAAAACCATATCATGTGACCCCTCTTTGGAACGAGCTCGACGAGCTCCTTCCAAAGAGGGGTCACATGATATGGTTTTGTTGAAATTTTTCGAAAAATAATATTTTTTCAGCAGCTGTATTTGCATATTACGCGGGCGGATGCGGGCGATTCGTTGGGTAAAGGGTTAAAAAAATTAATGTTTTAAATCAATAAATACTGGTCAGTGAAATATTTTTGGTACTTAAATTCTCTTATTTTGTTACAATTCAAATTTTGAAAATTCGAAGCGGGAGGAAATGGTTCAATTTGATCAAAATAGTAATGGCTGCTGCTAACCTGATATCAAATAGTATCAGGTGAGTTACCTGATACGGCGGAACCCTTAGCGTTCTGATTGGACAAACTAACTTTGAGGCACAATAAAAAACGAAAATCTTCTGTTTTGGAGTCGACACCGATGACTATTTCATTCGTCTCCACAACAGATTTTGTTTTTCAGCTCTCCTCAAAGACGCTGTCTTGAAAATACCGAACTCACGAAAAATCGTCTCCATCTAACCAAATACATTTGGCATTTAGTTATTATTTATTTATTGGTGTTTAAGGCCATATACTTATGCACAATGGCTAATCATGACCTGACAACTTTACGGGTGGATGAAGCCGGAGTACCCGGAGAGAACCACCCAGCAACGACGAGCAGCTGCCAGCTTCCCAACATCGTAACTCCCCTCTGCAGCACAGGCAGGGTTAGGTTGGTTGAAGACATGCGTACTATCGACGTGCAGTACGCCTTAGTACACGGTGTCATCGTGCCCCCACGTGGACAATCGGGGTTAAGTACCATGCCCAAGGACACAACGAGGGAGTCCGAATTGATCCCTCAGACGGTCACCCATCCGAGGACTAACCAGGCTCGACGTTGCTTAACTTCGGTGATCTGACGAGAACCGGTTACCGTAACGCCACCGCGCCCCCATACACTTGGTAACTTCTGTCTACGATCGCATATAACTACTTAGTTTTCCATTCCGTGTCACTGAACTAACACGGTACTATTCGTTTGTGACAGATGAAAATCAAATATGACAGGATTAGGACAAGTATTTCACATTGCAACTAGTTGACTCGCCTGAAGTAATGGTCAAATCCGATCGGCGCTGTCCACAAAAATGTCTATTCAAATGTTAGTATTTTTCCGCATTTTGTCCTTCAAAATGCAACTTATAACCCCTTAATGGCATGGGTTTGGCGAGCTCATCCCATTGGTGTTTCATAAGATGCGTTTTTGAGGCAAAAATGGATCTTTTAGTTATAGAAGTGCAATTTTTACAGCTGTCATCTTGGTCGTGGTGGGTGAAGAGTTATGAATGACTTTTTTATGTTTGCTCTGTGGATCGTGGCAAACGGAATGGAAATGTGGTACCGAAATACTCCTAGACATGGAAAACCCATTAGCACTCAGAGCAATAAATGCAATTTCTATTGGTATTTTAAAACAACCTCGCTTGTTAAGAGAATCGTTAATCTACCGAATTAGCTTTGAAACGAAGGCGATCTTTTAAAATTTGTACCGAGATCTAGATCGACGAAGATGGAAAAGTAAAGATAATATTTTCACCCTGGTGTGTCAAGACGATGAAGAATATGTCACCTGGCCTACAATTAAAAAAAAACACAGGGGAGCGATGAATGCTTTCTTGAAATAGAGTTGGAGGGGAGCCGGGGCGATTCTCTCGATAGTTGCTATTTCACGTTGTGAGGAAACACGTCACAATATTTTTAACAATGTTATTAACCAGTAAAGGACGATATCCGACGTTGAGAAACCCAGGGACCGACCTGGGCATGCGCCAGTGCGTATTTGGTTCTGAAACATCAGGACCTGGCTCTTAAATCTCAGAAATAGGCTTCTCAGTTGGCGCGTAACTTCTCAGATCATATTTTGATATTCTTTCGATGGATAATCGAGAGAGACACTCTTACATGTATTATATGTATTATATATATGATAATCATTTATCATTGTTGTAGAGTGCTTAAGTTAATACTTCAAGTCTTAATTACCAAGCATTAATCTTCACTAAATAGGCAGCCAAGACTTGATCAGAAACCACAGTGAAGATTAATGTTTGCTATAGTGTACTAAATGAAAATGATGAGAGCTATTACATACTTGCTGTGTGTATTACAAACAGCAGTGTGACTCCGTAAATTGAAATCTGGCGCATGAATTGAAAAAATAGGCTCCGAGGCTAGAGCGTATTTTAAATAGTCGTGATCGGTCCCTGCAAACCCGAGCTTCCAGAACAAGTACTTTTATACCGAATCAATATATACTTCAAATGATTGTTGAATTACCTCGGCAGTGGTTTGTCACCAAGTCATGACACTTCTTAGCCGCCAGACGCATAGGGTGTGGAGCTGTAGAAGGTCTTAGAAATTTGGTAGGCCCTTGAGAGTTGATGGAGACAACGTGTGTTTGCATTAAAATCATTGAACAAACACGGATTTTTGAATCCGTAAGTCTATCAGTGATTATTTATAGAATCCCTCCTTAATTTTAATCTTAAGGTCTCAAGGTCTGTAAATGAAGTGTCACGCCTGAGACAATCGCGACACGGTTGTGCACATCTTTAGAAAAACCAGTAACCTTTGGTATTGTTATATTAAAAAACAATTTCTTGTGACGTTACCAAAGGATTTTGTTCGCATTTTTACATGCAATGTTGAAAGATGAATACGGAAGTTGAGGTTTGACGTAACAATGCGACGACCGACTGGATCGCCGTTGGGAGATAACGACTATTTTTAACTATTATCATTCTCAGGGAACTTCCATTATCGTTTTGAGGACACTGCGCGTCCTTGTCATCAGCAAACAACTCTTTAACACTTTCGCTGCCGAAAGCGACTGTTGTCACCTATTTTATGATGATTATCTATACGTTATGGTATGCATCTGATTAATTGTTGGAAAGAGCTCAGCGAGAGAACAATTAATCAGATGATAGAGTGTCAAGTATGTCATAAATTTCATTAAACTCCCTGAGAACAGGTGTGCATTGAAGTGCTCCATGTATGGCTAAAGTGGGCGTAGCAGTAAAAGGGTTAAATGTGCAGGTAACGTCCTGTGAATCGATAGAATAATCATTACCGTATTCATCCTTTTTACCATCAACACATACATATAGAATATACCCACAGTAGCTTGGTGTACTAAATGTTCACGACGAGTGGTGAAGTGGTGTTAACCGCGAGCCTTTGGCTCGCGGTTAACACCAATTCACCATGCGTGGTGAACATTTGGTACACCGAGCTACTTTGGGTATATTTTATTCATACCATGATCGTTAGATTATTAAGAGTCGCTATTATTTTTTCTCGACTGTACTGAGCAGCAGACGTACACACGCGCGAATCTGATTTTGTTTACATGGGCACCGGTGGGCGATAATTCCGCTGTCAATTTTATCGCCGAAAGGAAATGGAAAAAGAAACGCGAAAATCACGGGGCCTTTTTCATTTTAATAACATATTAACATACTATTTCGAGTTATGGATGCCTTACTAATATTAGACAGTGCATGTTTGTTAAATTTTGGTATCTTTTGAGGTAAACTCCTTTACAAACGTAATAAACAATTACCACTTTCATTTCATTCTTAGACAAGTTTGCATTCAGTTCGAAGTCACTAAAGGTCAACCTGGACGTAGTTCCATTGTGGGTGTAGATTTAATCTATTGAAATCCCATTGCTGGCGTATTCACCACGGTTGGTGTATAAAGCTAAGATTTAAGTCATAGGCTTTTTATATATAGAACAGGTAATCATGGTATAAAACTCGGATTGGAATGAGCTCGTCAAATTCGTTCCGTAGACAGGTCATACGATTTGTTTGGAGAAGCAGTGTACTAAGGAATGGGCATGGATCCTGTGCACTGCAAATTATGCAAGGGGACAGATTTAAGATGAACTCATGAAGTAGCAATTAAAAATAAGCGAGCTGTGGGTCAATAAATGCAGTTACATACAGCCTTGCTTCTGTATTGTCATAACCTATTTTTTCTACACAGATGTAGGTGGAATAAGTTAAAAATTGAATCAATGGAAACTTGTCAACCCTGTTTATTCCTCGAAATGCACTTTATTCTTTTTACACCTCAGTAAAATTTATCGATTAAAACTGGTCACAGTAAATATTCATTGAATAGGAACCTCTTCATCTTAGACAATGGTGCTGCTCTTCACAATAACCTTGCTGTAATTGGACGTTTTACCCATTGTTTTCCTTTACTTCGCTGTCTTTAAGATCGTAGTTCACCCACTTGTCAATGCACAATCGTTGTGTATCGCTAATCATGCTCTGACATTCCTCAAATTTGTTTATCGACATCTTGAATATGCAAGTGTTTTTCTCGTTTGAAAACTGGTACATCAGAAAACCCTTGTAAGTTATGTTCGACTGTTATATCTCTATAACAAACATCATGTTTTCTTTGACTCGATAGCGTTTTGCTACTCGACTCGTAACCCGCTGAGCATTTTCAGAATAACTTTACTGAAATCTAGTCCTGGCTGATGTGAAGCAGCCATGACTGGATTTGATGAAACGTTCATCTATATTTAATTCCAGAAATTATGATCCAAATGATCATTCAATATGCAGGGGTGGGGGATTACGTTAAATGTGCCAAAATGAAACTTATTTCTATGACAAGAGATTTCGTTCGTGTTCTGGCAGGAACATCCGCCAGCAGCAACAAGGAATTAAAGTCATGTTAATCATTTGCAGCCTGTGGGATGGTTATATAGTGTCCAATGTGTCACATGTCATGTGATGTCAAATTGACATGCAGAAACCTTCTACTTCGAAACAATACCAAAGGGAAATGCAGTTCATCTTCAGAATTTTTCCCTGTTTTGGTTTGTTTGTGTGTACCAGCGACTAAGATGTACGAATATTGTTCGGACCATTCCGAGTTGAAAATCTTATTAACCCTTTACCCAACGTAACTGCCAAAATCGGCCAGCGCTATTCTCAAAAATCGCCAATTAAGTTTCATTATGTTTTCATTTTTTGTCTCAAAAACATAGGTTATGACCCTTCATTGGAACGAGCTCGTTCCAATGAGGGGTTATAACCTATGTTTTTGAGACAAAAAAAGAAAACAATTTAGTTACTCAAGAATTATTTTTTGCAAGTGTCGTCTGCTTTTCGTGTTAGGTAAAGGGTTAAGGATGGTAATGGTGATACGGTAAACTTGCCTTGTTGGAAGTGGTTTAAGGCAAAGATGGTGGAAGGCGGGAGTAGTACCCCACCCGAATTGTGTTCTGTATTTCTACAATGTTTGAAATTGAATATCATCTTCGGCAGTCTGTTTACTTTCGTACATATACTTGACACTGTTTAGTGTCGAAGAATTTCAATAACATCATAACGTCAGTCAGATGCCTAACGACCAATCCGATGCGTTCGTACATGACATTCTTACATGTGGACCGAATTCCACGCGTGATGAATCTAGCACATTTCTAGATGTCTGTGGTGTATCGCGTACCGTTCAATACACACAGAAATCATGGTATACTGCACGGCCGCCGTGGACTGGTCACATTCCACGGATAGGCAATATTTCCACGGACGCAATAATATTAGAACTCCAAACACTAATTATAGGAATAATGATAGATAAAAAATACAACCGGTGCTTCATTAATTAAAATTTTGCTGCTGCTGATTTTTCATCAACTGGTAAACGCATGCGTGGACATCACTGCCCACGCGTGGATTACGACCAGTCCACGGCAACTGTAGTATAATGTCGTATTTTTGTAGCAAGACTCATTTTTGTTTTCTAAAATTATCGAATTGGAATGCTACGTCCACAGTTAGTCGCGGGTGTTGGTTAAATTGTGGCGATAATCGGACATAAGAATCCGTTTGAACGTGATTGGAATATATTTCATCTTTGAGATTATTTTTTGATGACGATCGCTGTGATGTAGTCCAACTGACCAATCTGCAAAAAGAAGATTCTGCGATTGGTTCGATTGCATTTATTGTCGTAGTTGATGCTTTCTTTAGGTATCGCACATTGTGTGCGACAATAGAGCTACAATCATACAAAAAGTAATGTTGGGTCTTAGCTTTGAGAACACTAAAATACGACTGGCTATTATCATATACTGATTGTCTGTTCTGATGAAGCTTCCTGATGTTGGCAACCATAACAACAGTGGCAGTTCGCCCACGGGAATCGGTACTACCCCTGCAAATGTTACTACCGAAAAGACCGACATTTATTTGGGCTTCTTTGTAATTTGCAATTGGAATTTCTCATATCGGAACAAACTATTTGGCTATTTCCGGAATTCAAGCATTGAAATATGCTAAGAAATCCAAGGCACATCCATAATTTACATGTATGTGTCAAATTAGAATTTATAGAATTATAAATTTCTATGTACCTATGCTTAGAACAAAGTGTGCAGTTAAGTGGTTAAATCAGATGTTATTTGACCTCATTCTTTTAATATTTAATATCGAATCAAAATAACTAATAGCGATACATGCTACACGGAGGAAATATTGATTAGCAGGTGCAACTAAAAGAAAATATTTTCTGCATTGTCACAGCAGGTAATTTTGATCTGGAGACCCACATTTGTTTTCAACGCAACACGATTTTATTAGGTACGGAATACATAAACGCACAGTCGAACGCCGCATGTTGTGGTAAACAGAACATATCAACAACTGTTTATCTAGTTCACACTTCTGGTCGTTGTTTTCTATCGGGCAGTGTTGATGATGTCTCGATATAGCGACTCTTAAATTTAAGCATGAGAACATTAGATCACAAAGAAGGAATGGATCCAAATATCGTATATCGACCAACCGACTAGCCAGCCAGTAGGTATGAGAAGGAACCAGCCATCCTAAAATTGAAAATGTACACGCCTGGATTTAACCCTTTACCCAACGTAACGGCCAACACCGGCCAGCGCTATTCTCAAAAATCGCCAATTAATTTTCAAAATATTTTCATTTTTTGTCTCAAAAACATAGGTTATGACCCCTCGTTGGAACGAGCTCGTCGAGCTCGTTCCAACGAGGGGTCATAACCTATGTTTTTGAGACAAAAAATGAAAAAAATTAGTTATTCAGGAATTTTTTTTGCAAGTGTCGTCTGCTTTTCATGTTAGGTAAAGGGTTAAACCAGTGGCCCGAAAATTCAAATCCATTTAACGCTTTACCCTTTCAGCTCGTTCCAACGAGGGGTCATAAAATATGCTTCTGAGACAAAATAAATGAAAATTGTTAGCTATTCAAGAATTTCATTGCAAGTGTTGAGTCTCGTCATGTTGGGTAAAGGGTTAAGCTCGTTTGAGACAGAAGATCATTCATAGGAAAGCTTCATCACGAGGGAGGCAATGTTAGGAAATATTTACAGAAAAGTTTCGAAGTCAACCTGAAAATCTCAACAGATCTGACCATTGGGTAAAACGAATCATAGAAAAATCTCTCAGTTTCCCGATGGCAGTGCAGCTTCGTATCTGTCCGTTCGCAATCTTGTTAACCCTTTACCTAACATGAAAAGCAGGCGACACTTGAAAACAAAATTCTTGAATAACTAATTTATTTCATTTTTGTCTCAAAAGCATATGTTATGACCCCTCATTGGAAGGATCTCGACGAGCTCGTTCCAAAGAGGGGTTATAACCTATGTTTTTGAAAAATGAAAAAATACTGAAAATTAATTGGCGATTTTTGTGCGTAGCGCTAAAGGTTTTGACCGTTACGTTGGTAAAGGGTTAAAGATAAATCAGATGAAAAAGGAAGTAAACTGATGGACGACTGATTTCAATAGGGTGTGTGGGGGTGGGGGGCTCTTACAAAAGGGCCAAAAAATTATTACAAAAGTGGGGCATTTTACATAGATGACAAATCGAGAAAACGCACGACTTTCTTTCTAATTTCCAAAGGGGAGCACGAATCGGGTCAGAAAACAAGCCATTGACGCGGAAGACCAGACATCTAAATTCTCTGCCAATTTCGGCCAAGTTCGATTTTACGGTCGAGATTCTCTATTGTCAGCTCGAACCCTCTGGGCAGGTATCGAATGTTATGAAAAAACTTCGAAATTAATTAAAATTATGTTTGCCGGTCAGAAGAAGAAATTATTACAAAAGGGCTAAAAAACTTTTACAAATATTGTTAACCTCTTACAAAATGGCTAAAAAATTATTACAAAAGTTTGAATCTCTTACAAAAGGGAACCTCTTACAAATGGGCAAATTGTTACAAAAGTGGGCACAACATCAAAGTCTTAGCGCTTTAATATACGCTTGAAAGCTTGTACTGTTACACAGTTGCATGATTCTGAATCCAGCTTATAATTACAAATGGCAAAAATAAATCTGATAAACCTTTTGTTCTACAGAATATAGCAGACAGTTGATCATCATTTCTGAGAGAATATACACATCTTTGTGCAACGGTTCGAGGGACTGGTCTACATAAATAATTTGGGGCAAGTCCATTTATCATTTTGTAACGTATTGCTAGTTTGTGCCGTGTTCGTCGGGTTTTCAGAGACAAATCCAGTTTCTCTATAAAGAAGTTCATGCCTGGTTCCAGGAGATGCATTACAAATTGTATAAAGAGCATCCAACTGCAGGTGTCTAAAATACAGTCGCGCCGAATTCTTTGTTTTGAAAAACCTGTCATTTCTTCACTGAGTCGGTGACATATCTCATCCTGTATGTTATCCTTATATACTGTGGCAAAAAAGAAAGTATAATAAACTTTGAGGAGCAATTTTTTAGTATTATCGACTTTAATCCCAAACAAATTATTGTAAATTCATGTTTCGAGTCTAACTGCATGAATTTGCATAATTTCATGTTCTTACTGTTGCCAGTGTCACGTCAGGACGTCGCAATTTAGAGATGGGTTGAAATGAAAAGTTCACACATGCAGTCAATAGCATGTATGTCCACCGTTTGCCTCTTGGATGGCAAGACATCGACGGCGCATGCACCTGATAAGTCTCTGGATGTCACCCTGTGGTATTGCGTTCCACTCCTGCCTTAGAACATTACGTAAATCTCCTAACGTCTGAGGATCATGAGGTCGTACCCGACGGTCCAATTGATCCAAAAGATGCTCGATTGGCGACAAATTTGGCGAATGTTGGGTCCAGGGAAGAAGTTCGATGCTCTGCTCCTCAAGAAAGTCACGACAGATACGCGCCACGTGACATCGGGTATTGTCTTGCTGGAATAACTGCAATCCGTCGTTAGCGTTGAACAAAGGGGCAACAACAGCGTTAAGAAGTTCGTCCCTATATCGCTGTCCATTCACATTACCACCGATGAAGATCAACTGCGTTCGATGGTGCAAGGAAATTCCTGCCCAAAACATTACACTACCCCCGCCGAAACGGTCGTATTCTCACACACAAGCATCAAAAATTCCCGTTCTCCTCGTCGGCGATACACTCTTGCCCTAGCATCAGCGCGCCGTAGACAAAATCGCTAAAAAGAACTGTGCCCCAACGCTGCTGAGTCCAGCGAACACGCTGCTGACGCAACCATGCCATTCTGACGGTACGATGACGTTGGGTAAGGATTGGTCCGTGGTAAGGACGCCTACTTCGGATGCCGTGTTCAGCGAGTCTGTTAGTTCTACCAGGAGTAATTGCTGCTGTCCTCGTCGCCGGAAGGAATCGATCCCGCAAGTGAGACGTCCTGATGTGTCGGTCTTGTGCAGGGGTCGTAACTCTTGGTCGACCTGAACGCAGTCGGTCGACAGTAGATCCAGTGGTTCTGTGCCTTCCAATGAGACGGTAAATAGTGGCCACAGTGACTTCGAACTCAGTAGCGAGCTCATTTAGAGGTATCCCAGCCTCATGCATACCAATGGCACGCAACCTCTGATTTTCGGTTAACCTTGGCATTTTTTAAAATGTCGGAAGACTAAAACTAGCGTGTTTTCTCAATAACCCAGGCTCTCTAGCACAACATAACACAAAGAAAATCTTCGGTCTCTCATTCAAGTGCTATTTTGAAATCCGTAGCAAAATTGTATACGGTTGGGTGGACAACAACAATATGTCATTAAACTCTTTGCACGACTTTGTTCACAAATGTGCAACATTAGAACTACTATATTTCATCCTTTATGCAACTTTTTCACATTTGTTTCTGTTATACTTTCTTTTTTGACTCAGTATATAATTTCGGGAGTTCAGGGAACAGTCGGGGATGTAGCGTAAAATCAACACCGTGAGCAAAACCATCAAACTGGCGAACGTTTGATTTCCCTTCAAATGTTGTTTCCGTGAAATTGTTCAATGTTGTGCCTATATGTGCGTGTGACATGTACTTTGTGCCATTATTTCGATTTCCGATATTCTTTCAAGTGATAACGTGTTGAGGACTTCATTGTCATCAGACAAACTGAACATTTGGTCAATGATGCAAAACTTCTCTGTTTGTTTCGTTTAACATTCAGTTAAGTCCTCCGATACTAAATCGATATGTATATTCTTTCCACTGACATCTCCTGCAGCAAATAAAATTATTTTATAATGTACGGATATTTTTGGTTTATGCTTGCCTTGGACATGTCGATTAATATATACTGAGTCAAAAAAGAAAGTATAATAGAAACAAATGTGAAAAAATGGCATAATGGATGAAATATAATAGTTCTAATGTTACATGTATGTGGACGAGAAGTCGTGCAACGAGTTTAATGACATGTTGTTGTTGTCCACCCAACCGTATACAATTATCTACGGATTTCAAAATAGCACGTGCTACCCGAGAATGTCAAATTGAATGGGTGACCGACGATTTTCTTTGTGTTACGTTGTGCTAGAGAGCCTGGGTTATTGAGAAAACGCGCTAGTTTTTGGCTTCCGACATTTTAAAAAATACCAAGGTTAACCGAAAATCAGAGGTTGCGTGCCATTTGTATGCACGAGGCTGGGATACCTCTAAATGAGCTCGATGCTGAGTTAGGAGTCACTGTGGCCACTATTTACCGTCTCATTGGAAGGTATAGAATCACTGAATCTACTGCTGACCGACCGCGTTCGGGTCGAACAAGAGTTACGACCCCTCGTCCGGCGACGAGGACAGCAGCAATTACTCCTGGTAGAACTTACAATAGAATCAGTGTACAAACTGTCCGCAACAGACTCGCTGAACACGGCATCCGAAGTAGGAGTCCATACCACGAACCAATCCTTCCCCAGCGTCATCGTACCGTCAGAATGGAATTGGTACGTCAGCGTGTTCGCTGAACTCAGCAGCGTTGACGCACAGTTCTTTTTAGTGATGAATCACGATTTTGTCTACGGCGCGTTGATGGTAGGGCAAGAGTGTATCGCCGACGAGGAGAACGGTTTTCTGATGCTTGCATGCGGGAATGCGACCGTTTCGGCGGGGGTAGTGTAATGGTGTAGGTAAAAATTAACATGCACCATCGAACGCAGTTGATCTTCATCGATGGTAATCTGATCAGCCAGCGATATAGGGACAAAATTCTTAACCCTGTAGTTGTCCCGTTGTTCAAAGCTAACACCGGATTGCAATTATTCCAGCAAGAAAATGCCCGATGTCACGTGGCGCGTATCTGTCGTGACTTTCTTGAGGAGAAGATCATCAAACTTCTTCCCTGGCTCCCTCTTTCGCCAGATTTGTCGCCAATCGAGCATCTTTGGGATGAATTGGACCGTCGGGTGCGACTTCATGATCTTCAGACGTTAGGCGATTTACGTAATGCTCTAAGGCAGAAGTGGAACGCAGTACCACATGGTGACATCCAGAGACTTATCAGGTGCATGCGCCGTCGATATCATGCCATCCAAGAGGCAAACGGTGGGCATACACGCAATTGACTACATGTGTGAACTTTTCATTTCACCCCATATCTGAATTGCAACGTCCTGACGTGACGCTGGCAACAGTAAGAACATGAAATTATGCAAATGTATACAGCTAGACTCGAAATATGAATTAACAATAATTTGTTTGGGATTAAAGTCGATAATACTAAAAAAAATTGCTCCGCAAAGTTTATTATACTTTCTTTTTTGACTCAGCATAGTAAAGATGGAGAAGATTCGTAAGTTATTTTCCCTGCAGGCCATTTCTCTTGTTTTCAATTTCATATTATTTTTCGACTGCCAGTACAGTACTACCACCATGGACTGGTCACTTTCAAAGGGTGGACAATATTTCAGCGGACGCAATAATATTAGATTCCAAACACTAATTATAGGAATAGTCATCGAAAATTTAATTAATGAAGCACTCGGTGCTTCATTAATTAAAATTTTGCTGATGATGATTTTTATTTCCCGGTAAATGCATGCGTGAACATCACTGCCCACGCGTGGAGTAAACCAGTTCACGGCGACTGCACTGTAGTCTGGGGCGTCGCGAAGATGACCAATTGGGTTGGAGTACCAAATATGATGGATAATCTCTCGACAGGTACAATATTCTAACAATTAATCGTAGGAATATTAGTCAGTGGGGATTATAGTAAAAAAAACCCTCAAGACTTCTTGCATGGGCGGACTGGGCCAAGACAAGTTGCCGGGAATGTACCAAGGGGGGCCCCGGACCAGGAAAACAATTTGCTTTTTCGAACTGAAGGAACGCTGCTTCCCTGCGTCTGAGCGATCAATTACAATCCACATAGAGGGCATTTCGATGGCATATTTATATCACCTTCGTCGCTCATTCGGAAAAAATTGTTGCACGGGGGTGGGGTTGGGGGGTTGGGGTGGGGGTGGATGGAGGGGATTGAACCATAATTTAACCCAATTTTGATTTTTCATACTTATAGAACACTGTTTCCTTGCATCTGAGCGGTGAAAGGTAAACTAGACTGTTGTTATATCAAAATGTGTCTTTGTGGACAGCCAATGGCAGACCACATAAAGAGCATTTCGGTATACAGGCACTTTTTGCAATCAGATCCATTTCACCTGTTGGTCATTTTCACAAAATTGCATTCACCAAGACGTGTTGAGCTTCATCAGTTTTGTGGCCCCATGAGGACCCCCAATAGGGGGGGGGGATCCACCGGGAATTTTCCCGGTGAACCATATGGCCAGTCCGCCTCTGACTTCTTGGAAATTCATTTGTAGATAAATAAAATATACATAGAGTAGCCTTGACGTAACGTTTTATTTAATTAACACATACCATACTCCAAAGTGTTCATGCTGAACCCCATACAGGCTGAATCTCGTTCTACAGATATCTATTTGTATGAATGTCTGTGCATACGGACAAAAAATAGAAATATCATCAAATCTAGTCCTGTCAGAAAGTACTTCATTACTACCAGGAGCTAACCTACAGTACAGTCGCCGTGGACTGTTCGTAATCCACGCGTGGGCAGTGATGTCCACTCATCCGTTTACCAGGTAATAAAAATCATCAGCAAAATTTCAGTTAATGAAGCACCGGGTTGTACCCGGTGCTTCATTAATTAAATTTTTGATGATTATTGCTGTAATTAGTATGTCGAATCTAACATTATTGCGCCTGTGGAAATATTGCCCACAGTGACAGTCCACGGCGACCGTACTATAAGACTCCAACCCAAACGAACATGTTTCCACTGAAATAAAATTATTGGGGTGTGTCTCCCCACCCCTTAACTGCAGTAATAGTAAGTGTTTGTAATATGGTGAATATAGTCGCCGATCGGGCTGAATATCGTCATGATAAAGCCAATGTTCCAAATCTACAGTGACGGTCGGTGAGATAATTTGTATGTCAGTTGTCAAAAAGATGTGTAGACGGACATCGCAGCAATATAGACCGAATAAATGTGAACATGCAGCGACGCATTTACTGCGTCAATTGTAGTTTTCTCGCTTTTTTGCGAGAATATCTCCAGAAACCTAATATAAAGGGCATGGATAAATAAATCATATAATGAGATCAAACGGTTGGTTTTGAAACATCACCTAACAATACAGTTACTGGGGTGTCCTCTGCTACCTGACTTGCACGTGTAATGATATATGGTCCCTTAGTACCATAAAAATGTCATATGCAAAGCCAAAGCGACGCAATTCACACCTTTATGGTTTCAATGAGAGATTAATATCTACCATGTGGTACATCGTACGACGACAGAAGTGTGTACTTTTTGATGTTATGTAATACCAAACATTAGTTTTCCATAAGGGAAATATGAATTATTTTGATCAAACTAGTTGCTTGTTTTGCTGCAGCGTGTTTTCTAATCTTATTTATTTATTTATTTATTTATTGGGATTTAACGACACTTTCGACAGCCATGGTCACCTCGTGTGGGACAGTTTTACGGGTGGAGGAAGCCGGAGTACCTGGAGTGAACCACCGAGCAACGGAGAGAACTTCCCAACGTAGTAACTCCGAACAAGCAGGTTAGCATTGGTTGAAGACAAGTTCGCCATCGATGTGCATTATGCCCACGTGGGCAATCGGGATTATGGGCTTTGACCAAATACACAGTGCAGGTACCCCTGGCGGGAATCGAACCGTGGACCTTTCAGTTTGAAGTCCAATCCTGTAACAACTGAGCCACCATGCTCCCATTCTAATCTTATTTTCTAACGTCCAAATCCATTCATCGCTTGATTGAACAAGAACATTCTGATTGAGCATGTTTCTTCTCAAAGCGTCCTTAGTGGACGTCGCACTCTTAAACTGGCATAGAGAATCAAGCTCTCAGGCCACCAGTCTAACTCTGTAAGGAATCCGTCGCTGTCATGGGCTGTTTGTTTACCCACTTTTCGTGATGTTTGCTTGTGCACAGACTATCCATTGCGATACGAGTATACATATTTTATTTTTTTATTTAATCTTATTTGTTTTACAAGGATTGGCGAACAAGTTATGCAACTTATATTAACGCCTCTCCTTGGCCCAATGGCGTATATTAGTTCATACCCAAATTATAGATATTCCAATCAATAAGTACAGAATTCGCCTTCCAAACAGCAAGATATTGACATGATAAATGGTACTATGAGGCGCAATCATAAAACTATAGCTGTGGTGAGTCTTCAATCAAAATCATTGATAAACAACTTGTCTTACGAAACTGCTGAAACCATTAAAGATTGAGAAACATTTCTTACATTGATTCAAAGAAAATTAATGTTGATGACATCTTTTAGATTCAGTCGTCTGGAATATTTCAATTGGTTGGAAAAGCGAACCACATGTTCGCTTTTTGCAAATAACTGAAATTTTACAGACGATTAAACATAGGTGAGGGGCTATTTAATAGCTAGACTGGTCTCGGGCCGTAACATCGTCGAAGTCTTTATAAAATTTGACTGGTGGCACAAGAGTTTGACACAGAATATAAAGGCAGTTTTGAACCGCGCCAGTTGTGGGCATATAAAGACAACACAGTCCGGCAACATTGAATATGTCCCATGATTTGATTATAATTGTAACGTCAGTATTGGCATTAATATTCCCCAATAGTCAGAGTAAAAAAGAAATCCTCTGCAGGCAACTAAATATGAGTTTCCGTTGTTTTGAATGGCAATGCTAATTAAATATTAGGAATCAATTACAGTACGCGGTTTGTGACAGAACTCAAGTTTTTTTTCACTAACCCGTATTTTACTTCATACGTTTTATCCTCAATCACGAACAAGATGACAGCTATAAGGTATGCTGTCATGCGTAGTGGAGTACGTTCGGTGCTAAGAGTTCAGGTGCGGTTCCAGGAATCGGAATTAAGGGGGCGTGAGGGGCGAAAGGAACCAAAGTCTCTATAGTCCCCCATAAGCCGAAGGTGTTTGCAAGCTCCTCATACAAAACTGACGCCATTAGTTTAGTTTAAACATATTTTATTTGCTATTAATGGTGCAAACGAGGATTGTAGGAGAAGAGCTTTCCACTTAGATTTTCCCCTGCTCCCCTTACAATAAACAATGAATATAGTATACGGGGGGAGTGGCAACAAGCTTTTTTGAAAAGCAATAAGCAGTTTGTGAAAAAAGTATATTGATAAAGAGGTGGTGTACACAAGTACAAAAAATGTTAAGACCGAAAGGGAGTGGGCAAGGCAATTTCCTTCTGGAATCAGACATATAATCAAGCGACCGCTTTAGGAAAGAAATGTAATTTGGTAGATAGAGGGCTAGGGCCAGAAATCGCATGGGAACAACGATCGCTTGAAAATTCCGTTCTCGTTTGAATAGTTCTGAAATTAGCTGAGTCACGAAGAGGGTATCGCGAGGTCTCCGGTACGTATCGCGGCAGAAGATCCGTGAGAAAATCGAGGTTCGTTTTTATTAACGATTTTATGAAAAGTACTCATTTTGTGAATATAACGGCGTTCTTCCAATGATTTCCATCCTACTTCGATAAACCCTAAAAGAATTCGGCTAGCATCACAGTGTATATCTTCAAGTAGGAACCTTTGGTATCGTATACCTCAGTATTGTCCCCCAAATACCCTGGTATATCAGGCTTTTAGCCTGGTATGCCAGGGTAGTTGGGGACAGTACTTGGTGTACTTGGTGTATCCTGATATTCTTTTATGAGGTGCTTCCTGGTGCATCCATGGACATTTCCTTGCGCATAAGGGTACTTATATTGGAAGGTCTGAGAACTAAAATTTCGTTTGTAAAAAGTAGTCAAGATTATATTACTACCTACTTTACACTCTGACAGTGCTCGAGACTTCTGGGTGGTTCTCTCCGGGTACTCTGGCTTCCTCTAACCTGTCCTACAGGATATGATCCTGGCTGTTGAAAGTGTCTTTGAATCCCAACAACAACAATAACAATAACAACAACAAAAACAACAACAATAACAACACGGTTTACTGAAAAATTAATAAGCAAAAACCTGATTGTCTTACACGCCTGCAATTTGAAAAAAAGAAAGAAAAGAATAGAGAGGGGACGTGCGTCGGGTTCGCCCACGCCTGAATCCGCCACTGGAATCAAGCATCTATGCTGGATGTCTCAAAAACAGAGATAGATATCCCAAAGGCTACCGAAGGCTGGTAGAGTGGCAGATACATTTAGCAGCCACTCTTTGTTTGTTCAACTACTGTTTTGTTACAGTTTCTGGAAAATGTCTTCATACACTCACAATAAATTGTTACAGAAAATTCCCTCATACACAATGCATAGTTTTCTACAAGCTGAATATTCAGTTCATCAGCTGCTGCTGATTTTTATTACCCGATAAACGCATACGTGTACATCACTGGATTACTACCAGTGCACGGCAACTGTACTATTGGAAGACAGGTGCCGATCCAATATTCATGAAGAGTTAATTTTGTACCTGACTTTCTCTCTGTATGCCTGATCTCTTGCTGGGCCATCTCTCGTCACACCTGATCTCTTGTGGACGATCTCTCGTTATGCCTGATCTCTTGCTTGACGATCTCTCGTTACGCCTGATCTCTTGCTGGACGAATTTAGCGCTGAATGTGATGAGTCTGACATGCACTACATGTACAAGAGAGTAATTGGCCGTGAAAGTAATGACACGGTGGTGTTTCACCGAAATAAATCGAATTCCAAGAAAAGTCATTAACCTTTTACATGTCACGAATGTGGACGACAGGTTAACTTTTTTCGACTTTCTCAAAAATTTCCTTTTTTGACTCCAAACAAAGCCCATGATCCTTCACTGGAACGAGCTCTTCCCAATGAGTTGTCATACTCGATAGTTTGTAGGTAATAATTAAAATATAGAATTTGAAAGGCGATTTTGTAAATTACACTACCGGAAATACCCAATGAATTATGTAAATAATATTCAAAATAATTTTTATCGAGATGACATGTAGTCGGAAATTCTGTGCGGCACTATTCAAGCAGTTTGGGAAAGAAAAGGTGGTGCAAAAGCACCAAGAAAAAATAATCCAAAAACTGAGCCGAATGCGACCGGCGCTCACCCAGTAGGTGGGACACTTTTCTCTGTATCAATTCACGGCTTTCGGTACCAGTGCGCAGACGAAAAACCAACGTGTTATTCTATTTGAATCCACCAACATTCGAGTTATGTGATCAGCGGGGAGGAAGGATTCTTACCCGAAGAAGAAGAAGAAGAAGAGAGGGCCTCCGGGTAAACAATTGTGATAGGTAAAATAAGAAAGGAAATCAAATATAAAATTTAAATTTCCACAGAAATTACTCTCCCCGAGCTATAGGCATAATAGACGCCAGAAATCAATAACAGTATTAATTTAAATTTGAAAATGAAACAACATTCTTCCAATCATGACTAAATGTTCCCGCATTTTCTCGAGTTCCAAGATGGGTTCTTAAATTTTATATTTACGCAGAAAATAACAGAAAGATGTCGCGATCGCATACATTTTGCATATAGAAACATCTGAGAGAGAGAGAGAGAGAGAGAGAGAGAGAGAGAGAGAGAGAGAGAGAGAGAGAGAGTTTTGACCACCATTGCCGTCACTGCAATTTTTGTTGGAAACAGTCCGGAACGGTGGGCACACACTTTTTAACCTTAACATGTAACGAACGATTCCCTCCTATCACTTTGTCCCCTGAGTTCCAATGTGTACTATGTGCCTACTGGCACATAAAACACATTGGAGCTCATGGGATGACTTGTTTCTATGCACATTTCTTTGGCTCCATATTTAACAAATTTCCCCATCAGTCTTAAACAATGTTTGTTAAATATGGAAACAAAAATGTTGCATTCTTCTCAATATGACTGTGTGTGAGTCCTAATGAATGCTTTGTGTGTTTATTCCTACCATTCCACTAAGGCACAAGGGCCACAAATGATATACATAAGTGCGTGAATGCCCTTGCAGGACCACGCCCCCAAGTTTGAAATGCTTTCTATGTCCCCGTATGATGTGAGCTTTATGTTGACAAGTCAAACTCAAAAGTTCCGATTCACCGATACACAAAAAAGATATTTCAGTGTTCAGCACTCCCGTGTTCGGAAGTCATATTATAGAAGAACTGGTTGTCAGAAGAGTACAATAAGTTTCTAAGTGCTAATGCATGGTTATTGATTTGAAAAGTGAACTCATTATTGTTTCGGCAAAATAATATTGAACGTTAGCGAATCATTTCTATGACTAGAGTGCTAATTTGAAGTCACTTAATAGTACTTCCCAGCACTCACTTAATATTTCCGAACAAAAATACTTGACGGGACAATCCTTTGCAAATAATAAAATTTCAAACTTGGTTTTCCTGTTGCGTTGCGGGGATCTGTAATTTCTACACGCATAACACCGCCCCAGAGAATCATTCGTCTGCAGGGGCGTGACCAGGCCGAATGTATTGAGAGGTACAACATATATTTTCTGCTGACATAAAACGACACACGCAGGTGAATGGGTTAATCGATAGGGCACTTGTGCCATCGCGGAAGGACAAAACGAGAGGCCGCAGACATCGAGTTTTATCCTTTCGCGATGCACAAATGCCATATCGACTAACCAATGTGTGTCGTTCTGTGTTTATTACACGCATTCACGTCTATAAAAGCAATTATTAGAAGGACACTCAGCAATGCATTTGACAACTCCCCCCCCCCCCTCCGAGTTGTTCTATGTGCCAGTAGGCACAAAGAACACATTGGAACTCAGGAGACAAATTGTCAACAAAAAGAACATTTTCCGCATGGTTTATTGCTGCTGCAGATGGGGTTTTCATAGAACCGGTGTGGGAGTGTGGGATAAAATATTTTGTTCCCCAACTTCATTTCATCTCATGCTGGATTAAGATAGCGTACTTCCCTTAGGTCCTCATGCCAGTTAGAGGACCCTGGGTACTTTTGAAGGTTTAAGTACCCATAAAGTGGTGGATTATCGTTAACAAATTGACCCAAGAAATAACAAGGTAAGAAGAGTACATGAACCCGTTTAAGGGATTTCAGGGAAATATGTATATGAGGTTAACTTTTTTTAGGAAAACGTGTGGGGGGGGGGGGGGGGGGGGTGGGAGTGGCCACAGGCGAGGTGTTTAAATGAGACATCCAGATATTAAATCTCCATATACCATACATGTTGGTGGCGATAACGTATTAGTCCCGTTTGAAACACAATAGAAACATAGTGGAAATAAATGTGGATGCATTTCTCACGCTCCGTAATCACTAGGACCAAATTGATGAATATGTTTTGTTTTTATAAACGCAGAAGACAACAGATAGAGTTACATCCCTTGGGTCGTTAAGGAAACGAGTAAACAGTATTTTATTGACATGTCGTCCCCTGAGTTCTAACGTGTTCTATGTGCCAGGGCACGATATTTGATCTTATTTTATTTTTCTCAAGTTGTTTCATTTAATTACTCGACTATTTAATTTATATCGGTAAAACATGATAGAATTGTCGGAAATCTGATGATATTTGTGACTATTTTCAGGTTTTTGGTTCGATTTTTATACCGAGGCGAGTGAATGCGAAAAACTTTCATTTAAACCATATACCCCCGATGTTTCTCGTGCCTATATACCCTGGATGTTTTACGCTCTCATATACCTTGGATGCTGGGTACACCCTTTGCCCTGGCTATTTGTCCAATGCATTCTGACCAATCAAAATACAGAATTTATCGGGATACAGGGACAAGTATTTTTGCCACTCAGAAAACATTTTCGAAAACAAATCTGGAGCCTTGTTCCAAAGAAGTTAGAAAAAATGAACTGGAAGGAAGATAACGGTCACAAAGTTTAATGAAAATTCCCCTCAAAAACAAACGAATAGTCAACTCATATTTTTAGACTCTAAAATTGATGAAATCACACCCTTTTATCACTCTGAATGTTCAGCAGTTATATAAAAATTGAAGAAAACAAATATATTTGTTTCAAGGATGCTTGATTTCGGAGATTATAAAATGTTTGGCTACCATTTTTCAAGTCGTATAATTTTGTGCGCTTAATGATGAATCTGTAGTGAGTGGCGTGTCAGTACGAAATATATGGAGCTTGTCCTCTAAATACCATTCGAGAGGAGATAAACCCTGTCTCGAATTGTATTTAGAGGACAGGCATCATAAAGGACGCACATGTCAGTGACGACCAATTTGAAACCTTTCTTACAACATAAACACATGGTTGATGGGTATCGCAGTCTTAACTTTGAAGAAGAAACGACTTTGAAATTGAATTACCCCATTACACCTGACCGTATATAACACATGTTGATTGTGTACAAATATCGCATAACGTTTTTATTGGCAAATATGTGATAAAAATGCGATTCCACAGAGTATTTGTTAAATGCATTCACTGATAGTAAATCTATGAACCACTGAATACCACCAAAATACACAGACTGTGCTGGCGGAATGGAGAAATATTATATTCATCAGCCACAAAACTTTTTAGGAGTACTTTCTTCCAACAAAACAAGTGAGAAAAACCTATTTGAAACATGATCTTCAAAGCTGATACACTGCTATAAGGTCACCAGTTAGAACAGTCATTTATACGCAGTCTTCAATGGGTCGGGGTAAACATAATGCCAGCAATATCCGCTTTTTAAATTAAAGGAGGAACCGGAAGAATACTGCATGTGATTTTGGATTTTAATAACAATGACAGTCCCGATAAATGTTAAGTATTTGAGTATTTACAGTACGTGGAGAGTGTGTTATCATTAAATCACCTGCAGAGTGGAGATTCTACTCAAGCAGTAATTGCAAATTTGTTGCAAAGCATAACTAGCACAAGCAACGTTTCAGCCAATGGTCTTCCGGGTTAAATCTAGAGGTCCATTGGCTGAAACATTGCTTATGTTTTTTTGTCGATATGCACAAAATTTGAAAGTTATAGCTTGGGTGATAGCTCCACTCCATTGGTGATTTAGTTACAATCCACTCTCCACGTACTGTAGCTGAAACGAACTGAGAACTCCTAAAGGATAAGGGGTTAATAGATTGTAAGAATTTTCGAGGCTTCGTTGCAGCAATGTAAATGTTACTCTTCTCATGTTTGTTCAACATCGATTGCAGTAATTATCATGTTTCTATGGACTTATATTTATGCTGAATCAGTTAACATACTAAAGTTGCCCGTTAAGATGCTACATAAGTATCAACAAATGAATTTGCTATCAAAATTCCGAAATTCAATAAAACTCAAATAAATATACTCAAATTATAAACTAAAATGAAGGTTGTGGTGAATAAAATACAAAAAATACAGGTTATTGACTGTCATACCTGATAGCAGGCATAGTACCGCATTCGTACCGGAACTCATAATAAAACAGTATTGCACGAGAACAACTCGTGGCCAAATTCACTTCAGATTTCCAAGAATAAAGCAAGATTTCAAAACACTTCAAGGTGCTGCCACTGGGATACATACAGGAAAATGACAAAACTGTTGGCGTTTTTTTTCTGGAAGAAGGACGCCATGTCCGTAACATGTGTATTTTGTCACACAATACTGCCAATTTGATTTGAAAATTAATTCGGAAATCGGGAAAATTCAAATAAGTGTCGTGATACCTTATTAGTAATACTCCAGTTACGCAGTTTTCTCATGTTGGCAGCCTGTAGTGTGCAGGCGATGACACACTTAATTAATGGCATTGTATGTCAATGCTTTTTTGCCTCTGCTGACCTTGGCCGAAATGTAAAGAAATGGCATAGCGTTCTTGGAAGAAAGCGGGCAGTGTTGACATTTTCCTCCACGTTGCCTTGTCGCTGGATCGTGAAGTGTTTTGAATTACTAACTCTATTCTTGGATATATGGAACACATTTGACCAGGAGTTGTCCTCATAAAATGAACTGTTATTATCAGTTCTGGCACATTACGATAGCAGACGTCCACGAACCATTTAAGTCTGGCATCAACTGTCCAAGTTCTAATATAGTTTGCCTGTTCTGAACACCACGACCGTCATTGGATGAATAATTTGTGTAGATTTGTTTGCATTTTTAGGAATATGAATTGGGATTTTCATAAAGTTCAATTTTTGATACTTATACACAACCTCAACCCTTTCAACCCGAGAGGTCGCTTTTCCGTCCCAGGAACATAATACGTCACACTTTCATTAAGTAGGATGGCTGGTAAATAAATGTATTGGGTAGACCATTCAACATGTCCAACGCGCAGCCCCAAGTCTGCACGTTGACAATGTTAATTGGTCGATCCCTAAATAATGAATATGGATTCTTTCAATTGATGCCATGCAACTGACATTGAAAATACAACAGGGTTCTAAGAGTTGAAAGGTTAAAAATCTTTTTTTTCAAACAGTTGGACTCCATATATCTCCCAGCAGGCTAATCTCACATGTTACAGTCTGGGCCTGTCGTGTAACCTTTTTCGCAATGGACAATTTGACAGTCTATTATTGATCAACGTTATGTCGTAGTTGCATTGGTTGACTGGCACATTTTATCCCGTTTGAGAGAATTCGTTGCGTCTTGTCACACGAGCAATACTTAGAGGTAATTACTTGGTTAGTTTCGTATCTGCTGAGACGAGATAACTTCATTTCAATCTAAAAAAGACTGGTATCGCAGTAACAGGTGGACACAGAAAATGACTCTGTGATACCATAAATTGATGAATGGTATAGCATTGCCGTGTTGAGGATGTATCATCAGCATTTTTGTTTGTCCACTTGATAGACTTGTGCGAAACTCAAATGCACACATCTGGGGAACTCTTCGGTGTTCTAACGTTTACATGTATCTGGTTGTTTAGCAATCTGAATATAGTGACCACCCAAGAGTGGATGGCCATTGTATACTACATAATTTATTGAACAGTTTATTTAGCAATCTGAATGTAGTGACCACCCACGAGTGAATGGTCAGCACATTCAGATTGTTAAACTGTTCTTTAAAATATCTTACACAGTATGCATGTCTTCACAAATTAATAACTTGGTCGATGACAGCTCAACATATATGGCCTTACTTACAGTGTGTTCTTAGAAGCATTTTACGCTCTTCGATGATGCACTTTCTTCAGTACCACATATTACATGTACATGTAGGTTGTGTTACCAGATTTCAACAACATGGTAACCCACTGGATACCTGAAAATATTTGAATTTTCCACCCTTGAAATTCTATATTACCAATCATTTCACCGTATTTATTACTGGCCTTTTAACCCTCTGCAGAAATTACGAAACATTTGCTTCGATATGGCCAGGTTAACCCTTTACCCAACGAATCGCCCGCATCCGCCCGCGTAATATGCAAATTCAGCAGTTGAAAAAATATTATTTTTCAAAACATTTCAACAAAACCATATCATGTGACCCTTTGTTGGAACGAGCTCGTCGAGCTCGTTCCAATGAGGGGTCACATGATATGATTTTGTTGAAATTTTTTGAAAAATTTGAAAAAATGCTATTTAAAATAATAAATTTTGATATCGTCTGCGTTGGGTAAAGGGTTAATTTTTACAGCGCAAGCATCATCTTTATTTCAATCTCCTTAACCTATTATCCAACGTAACTGGAAAAACCGAACCACGCTATTCATCAAAATCGACATTCAGGTGTTATTTTTTAAAAAGAATTGTCTACAAAACATGGATTATGGCTTATTATTGGAACGAGCTCAGCGCTTTTAACACAAAACAATGAAAGTTTTCAACTGTTCGAGAAAATTGTTTTACATGTGTCGTCTGCTATTTAGGTTGGGTAATGGATTAAACATAGAACAAAAAGGCAAGCCGAGTGGTTAAAACCCTTATCCTACTCGTGGTTTAAATCTGATTACCGGCGGCCCTGGTACCTATTTGTTTTATTTACCATGCTCTTAATAAATAACCGACTTTGTCACTTAAAATGGGGAAAGAACAACACTTTCTATCGCAGACACACGGGTTTGTTTTGTTTATATCTGCGCCGGTGGGCAGTCCTACCGCCTGTACGTGAATGCTTGATTGACAGCTACACACATCGTCAAAGTTGATTGAATTTACCTTGCTTTTTCAGTCAAATTATTATTAACAATTCTTAAATTTTATTTTAAACATTTAATTGTAGGTATTTTAAACTAAATAAGTCATTGCACGCAGTAGATAGTATCGCAAAATGTCATATGTTTGAATGAAACATCGCGAAGAGTGAGTGTATCGAAGTTGGCAAATTGCGCCATAGCAAAGGTCAAGTTGGATGAACTTCCGACTATAGGTGTAAATTTTTTTTAACCGCAGTAGAAGCTTTATACCGGCAGTGTGGTTAAAAGCTAAAATTTAACATACAGGTTTTTCACAGGATGTAACATAGGCGAGCATGGTAAAAATGAGGTTAATGAGATTAAATGAGGTGACAATTTACCAACACGTTATTAATTATGGTGGATTATGGCAGTTTTTCGAACAACAACAACACAAGGATGCTTTCTGAAAGATAATCCTAACCACCTCCAGGCCTTAATTTTTGTCACAATTCGCGAGAATCAGTTTTCAGTTCATAAATAATTTAGAATTTGAGTGTAATGTTATACCGTAAAAAAGAGTTTAACCCTAAAGAATTTAATTCCAGTTTTGGTGAGTTTATTATTGTCCTACATGTGGAACACATATTTAAACATACAGGCTTTGGTGGTCTTGCTAATGGAAGTTTCAGAGCTGTGGCCGGGTGGATAAGTGAGCTGGTCTCTCATGCCAGAGGTTCCGGGATCGATCAAAGGTCGGGAAAGTTCTCGAGGTGTCCGAAACACTCTCTGTCATCATCATTTGTGGGTTGATGCTGTCACAGCGTACAGTCCTATAGGGTGGTGACGTAAATGGCGGTCTCATGTGTGGAGAGAGACACACTTCGTGCAGGCTAAAGATCCCTTCGTAGTATTCTAGAAGGGTGAAACCCTAAAGTTGCCGCTAAGAATGGCCTCCTACACACCTTCACCATTGGGCCAAGGAGAGGCGTTAATATAAGTTACATAACTTGTTCGCCAGTCCTTGTAAAACAAATAAGATTAAATAAAAAAAAAAAGAAAAAAAGAAGTTTCAGTGCCTTAGCAGTGGTTTCTAATGAAGTCTATACAAGCCACCAAGACTTCACTAGACATTACTGCTAAGTCAAATTGTCTCCTTCTTACGAAAGAGCAACAAATAAGTAGAATTCACCAGGCCGTTAATAGCTTTTGCAGAATCTATGACAAGAATCAAATGAACATTTTACAAGAATCAAAACTAATTCCCATTGTTGGCAATATAAGAATCTTTTGCGAGAATCCATTCCGATTCTCGTATGAATTTTAAGCCCGCTTTCAAACTGGTATGCATAAATGTTTACATGGAACAAAGGTGGGAAGTCCGTACATAGATAACACAATAAAATCTAATGTAAGAGACTGTAGGATTAAATTATTAAACACACAAATTCAAAAGAGACTCGACCATTACGGTAGTGTATAAGACAATAACATTCACTGTGTCAGTGTGGGAACGAAAACCCTCAAGTCGTTACACATCCCCACATGCTGGCCCAACTACTGAAGGATCCTACAGTACAGCCGTCATGGAATGGTCGTAATCCACGTGTTGCCTGTGATGCCCACGTATGGTTTTACCGCTTAATAAAAATCATCATCAGTAAAATTTTAATTAATGAAGCACCGGGTTGTACCCGGTGATTCATTAATTAATTTTTTGATGATTATTCCTAAAATTAGTTTTTGGAATCTAATATTATTGCGTCCGTGGAAATACTGTCCATCCGTGGAAAATTACTAGTCCACGGCGGCCGTTTTGTAGTGTGGGTTACTCTGGCCAAAAAACACCTATCTAGTGTTAATAACATGTTCACTTGGTGTTGAAAATTAAGTGTTAGTGGTAGAATGATCTATCCACAACGGGACCAGCAGAACACTGTTTATGGTGACATATATCTGTTGTGGCAACTCTCATTTGCAATGGCATAAGAGACGGAAGTGCTGACTACTGCTGGTAATTGTGAGGGCTCCCTCTAATAATTGTGTTTAAAACACCAGAGGCTCGCCAGACATATCTTCTGGGCCTTTAATAAAGCATACTACCCTGTAAAACTACGATATTGTCATACTAACAATTTTGGAAATCTCTTGCGACGGAAGAGAAATAATGATGCATTTCTAGAACATTTCTCTAACGTCACCTCGTTGATGGGAGAGTGGAATATATGTAACGAATCCACTGCATCATGTCATAATCGACAATTTTGGTATCTGCAATCTCATTATTTTCAACTGATGCGTCGTATTGTCGACTTCCCATCCATCATTTGTGTCTAATCGACTGGGGTGGTTTAAAACCCTTTACCTAACATGAAAAGCAGACGACACTTGCAAAAAAAAAAAAATCTTGAATAACTAATTTTTTTCATTTTTTGTCTCAAAAACATAGGTTATGACCCCTCATTGGAACGAGCTCGACGAGCTCGTTCCAATGAGGGGACATAGCCTATGTTTTTGAGACAAAAAATGAAAATATAATGAAAATTAATTGGCGATTTTTGAGAATAGCGCTGGCCGGTTTTGGCCGTTACGTTGGGTAAAGGGTTAAATGAAGAAGGTGCTAGAAAGTGTATATGTTACGATTCCTTTGAACTCAGGGCTAAAGCACCTCAGATATCAAAATCGAAAAATGTACACCGTCTCATCCATTTTCCTTAATTTAATAAAGCGCCATGTTGATCGTTCCTGCTTTTAATCCATCGTATACCTTCAACACGCAATTTGCACATTATGCGCTATTTACTAATCTCAGGTCGAATAATACAATTAATAACCTTTGGGAGCTTAATAACAGCTGTATAATTGTTAGGGCATTATAGGTGATACTTTGCTGATTAGAAAATTGCATGTCTGCAGCGATCAAAAAGGACAATTTTCAAACATGTGATGCTGGATTTAAAGTACAATAATGCAACACCGAACTAATACTTTTATCCAACACAGGCGTCTGCCATTACATTTCCACAAAGACGTTACGACGAATGCAACAGTCATAGTGAAAAACAATAAGGCTCATGCTTTGTATCGTTTACCCAGAATCAATGGAAAATGTCATGAGATAAATAAAATAAACACATAGTGTTTCAAATGATTTTTTTTATTTCACTCGTTGCATTAATTGCTCACCCCACACTCCAAACCTGGTATCATAAATCATTAAACCTACTCGATGGACAAAATCTTATTTTGACACACTGCATGTTCATTCTATGTCACCCCCAGCGGCATGGGAATTTTCTTTGATATCTTTAATTGCCTGTGTAATTTTAAGAATTTAGTTCATTTTATCTTCTTTGACAGAACTCACTGAGCTCGGCCAAAAGACAATATGAGAGATTAAATGTCCGATTGCATGGTGGAGAGAATTTCTACTAAAATGTTTTGTATTTGACAACAAAATGCACTGGATAACCCTTAAACCGCTGACTATTTTTAAAAAAAAATAAATCCTTGGCTGGATTTGGTGAAGCATTCATGAACATTCAACTGTAGGAAACATCGGTCAAAGGGCTGATTCAATTTACTGGGGAAAATTTGGTTAAATGTTCCCAAATCATACAAGCGCATATACTAGTGAAAAAATATAGAATGTACCCATAGTAGCTTGGTGTACCAAATGTTCACCACGAGTAGTGAACATTTGGTACACCAAGCTACTTTGGGTATATTTTATTTGTACCATGATTGTCAGATGATTAAGAGTCGCTATTATTTTTTTTTGCTCGATTTTACTGAGCAACAGCCGTACATACGTGCGAATCTGTTTTTGTTTACATGAGCATCGGTGGGCGGTATATCCGCTGTCAATTTTTTCAACGAAACGAAATAGAAAAAGAACCGGGGCCTTTTAAATTTTAATAACACAGTAACAAACTATTTTGAGTAATGGATGCTTTATTAACATGAGACAATGCATGTTTGTTAATTTTTGGTGTCTTACGGGGTAAACGTTTTTAAAAACGTAATAAATAATTACCACTTTCATTTTACTCTTCGCGAGGCGACGTGTGGTAAATTTAGACAAGTTCGCTTTCAGGTCGACGTCAGCAAAGGTCAACTTGGATGTAGTTCCACTGTACGTGTAAATTTTAACTACTGAAATCCCATTCCTGGCGTGTTCACCACGGTTAGTGTGTAAAGCTAAAATTTATGTCGTAGGCTATTTATATATAGTAGAATAGGTAATCATGGTATTTATTTATTTGTGTTTAAGGCCACATACTTATGCACAATGGCTAGTCGTGACCGTGATAGTTTCCAGTGGGGGAAGGCAGAGTACCCGGAGAGAACCACCGAGCATCGACGAGCAACTGTCAGCTCCTCAACATTGTAACTCTGTTCAAGCTCCGTTCAAGCAGGGTTACAGCGGTTGAAGACATGTGCACCATCGGCGTGCAATACGCCTTAGTACACGGCGTCATCGTGCCCCCATGTAGGCAACCGGGATAAAGTGCCTTGCTCAAGGACACAACGCGGGTCGTCCCGGACGGGGATCGAACTCGGGACCTCTAACATAGAAGTCCAACAGTCTACCACTGAGCCACCGTGCTCCCGGTAATCATGGTATAAAAACAATTAATACCATGGTGAGGAATATTGGTCAGCCGCAAATTCGAATCATCGAGATGTTCTCAAAATCATACTAAATGTATGCTCTTTAACTCTTCTTCTATCATCGGGTCTCCTGTTCGGGAGACCTGATGATAGAAGAAGAGTTCAGGAGGTTCCACTTCAGAAACTGCTTTGAATCCCTTCTGGAACAGACAGACAGACAGTCTGTCTACAGACAGACAGACAGACAGACAGACAGACGAGGTACCGATCCTTGACTGAGGAGTGGAAATATTTGCGGTTGAAAGAAGGTACAGTATTTACAATTTGTAGAGCTGTGGCATTCGATTAGAGATTCGTTTCGATTCGACGCCCTCGGTCTGATTCGATTCGACCCGAAATTCGAGATTCACAGGCTCTACCAGACACACTCAAGAAGTTAAACCGTCGGTTCGAATAATGTTTGTATTTGTTGTTCTCTGTTGTTGGCTGCTCTTGTTACACCGAATTATACCTGCAGCACAGTATCTTTTGAACTTGACTTCGTGCAAAGCGTAAACAAATATATATGCGTATGTTACAATCTCGAACTTTGCATGTTACATTGAACATCTCATTACCAGCTGATGAATCTCATGAATGGGTTATGTGTCGCGGTAGTGCACTGCTCGATGAGATTACAACAGATTGTTTTACTTGATACTGGCTGCTTTCAGAAAATGTGGGTCAGCATAAATTGAGAAACAGCTTTTAGTGAAAGCATAATTATATAACGTTAGCTGGAGCAAGCGCCTATCAGATCACCGATTAAAAAGAGAAATAGAGTAAACAGTCTTTTAAATTTATTTCGGCGTCCTTGTTATCCCTGCCTGAGAAGGTATGACGCAAATGGAATGAAAGAAAGACACCACCGGTCAGAAAGAATAAGTACTGAACTACCTTACTATCTGATTAAATACTCGAGCAACAGATGGCACTTAACTGCAATGGGTAGAGATGGGCAATATTCCGAATATCCGAACCGATACTGATATCATACGGATACCGAAAAACCGAACCGAACCAATATTTTTCAAATTTTTCTGCATTCGCTATTTATAAGTCCCTTTTGAGGCTTGATAACAGTTGAACAAATTCATTTTCATGAAAGAAGTGAATGATTTTCATTTCAGTTGCGTTAACCCTCAATGGGCTGGGCAACTGTCCTGAATTCCCACTAGACTACAATCTGTACATATCCAATTGCTCGGCAGTGATTTCTAGTCAAGTCTTGGCTGCCTTTTAAGACAGCCAAGACTTGACTAGAAATCACTGCCCAGGTGTTTTGTCTATTGTCAACAGGACCTCCTAAAGATGACATGGTCAGGGCACGTGCTCTGAGATCGCAAAGGCCTAAAATAGGTCTTTAAACGTTAAGGTGCGTTTAGAACAAGTCACAGAAGTACTGTAGATATGATATGTGGTCGTAAAAGAATGCCACTATTGAGCTCATTGGCAGTCTCATTTATAGGATTGTGGCAGAATAATACTGCAACAGCTTATTTTGTTTTTCCTGATGTGAATTCCTCTTTAGTACTATCAGCAAATTTCAGTCAAGTCGGATACCAAATACCAAATACCGAACCGATACCGAGGTATACACTTCGAAAATACCGAAACCGATACCGAACTCAAAATTCCAATACCGAAATTTGATGGAAAATATTTTTAAAATACTCAGCAATTTAAAAGTTAATTGCATTAGGTTTGAAAGAGTCACCTCACGTCGACACGATCAACTAATACCCCAGGATTGCGTTTGGCCGATACGAGATAAGAATTACACAGCACAGACCAATAAGCCGTCTGGCTCGTTAGATACAGATAATTAACTCCATCCCCAAATGAAATAGCATTGTTATCCTAATGAGAATATCGATTATCGAGTGGTCTAAGTACATCGTTTGATTTGATTAACACCGGATATTATCCCTCCTTATAGAGGCATTGTGCACATCTACGTCTAAAACTAAATCTTATTATTTACTATTTGGCATCTCCGCTGAGCATCTGGCGACGTTAGATTAGCGGATTCTCGAGATGTCGTATTGGCATTAGTCGTCTTAATTCGACACTATTCGTTTAGATATTGAGTCAGGGATATATAGCATGCCTTCCATAAATACAGTACGTGGAGAGTGGATTTTAACAAAATCACCCGTGGAGTGGAGTCATCACCCAAAGTATCACTTTCAAATTCTGCACATATGGACAAAAAACGCAAGTAATGTTTCAGCCAATGGACCTCCGGGTTTAACCCTTTACCCAACGCAGACGATATCAACATTTATTATTTTAAATATCATTTTTTGAAATTTTCAAAAAATTTCAACAAAGCCATATCATGTGACCCCTCGTTGGAACGAGCTCGTCGGGCTCGTTCCAACGAGGGGTCACATGATATGATTTTGTTGAAATTTTTTGAAAAATAATATTTTTTTCAACTGCTGAATTTGCATATTACGCGGGCGGATGTGGGTGATTCGTTGGGTAAAGGGTCAACACGGAGGTCCATTGGCTGAAACTTGGCTTGTGCTTGTTATGGTTTGCAATTAATGCTTGGGTGGAATCTCCACTCCGCGGGTGATTTACTGATAATACACTCTCTACGTACTGCAAGTCGTTAAATAAGTTCTGTACCTTGTATAATGATATGGAATGGTAGTGTATTTTGAAGGGCACAATCAAGTTTGGAAGGAATTTAGAATGTTTGCTTCTGACCCCGCTCCGAGAATCGAACCCTCCCTCGGCAACCCCACCTAGCAATCAATGTTCAGCACCTCGATCACTGGACCATTGCACATCGTCAAAAATGATGGCTGGCATCCAGCATGTTGGATGAAGTTCTCCTGATTACCTGGTTCACTTTCTTTACGTCACGTGCACGAAATTGCGAAACGCGCTGGCAACAGTACGATGAAAGTGCGTGGTTGGTCTCAGACGAAGACTGGTACGGATCTGTGTGTATTTTGAAGGACACAGTCAGGTTTTTAATGAATATAGAATGTTGGTTTCTGATACCTCACCGGATTCGAACCCTCCTGTGATTTGGGTTTTGCCTGTATTCGTTTTCATGTATTTACAGTTCCAGACGCATCTCATCGTTTGGTTTGTATTTGCGTTTAAAACAATTCATTAACGATCATTTTGATCTACTTCGCCCCGTGTATCCACCATGACAGTGGCGAGTTAAATCATATCGAATTTCTAAAGCTAATTGTCATCTTAACGTCAAATTGGTACCTGAAATGCTGTATCTTTATCCTTGACGTCCTTCAAATTAACCCTTTGAACCCTGGTGGTATCTTCAATGTCAGTTAAATGGCAGCAATTGGAGTAGTCTATATTCATTACTTGGGGTTAGACAATTAATATTTTCAACGTGCAGCCTTGGGGCTGCACGTTGAAAATATTGATTGGTGTCCACCACGCATTCATTTAGCAGCCACCCCACTTAATGAAATGATGAAGTATCATGTTCCTGGGCCGAAAAAGCGGCCTCTCGGGTTCAAAACAACGTTAACAAGTTTTTCCCGAAATACCATGTCTTGTTGAAAAATGTCGAGTTTAGTCTTTTTACTGATTCCATACTCATCTGTGCTTTTAAATTTCTATTTGACATCACCCGACGTCTTACCGTCTCATCGTTTTTTCAATGGTGTCGTTTGGAAACGATTCTAATTCTTTATCAAATATCAATCGCGGGTCTTAATGAGTGTTTGTTGCACGTCGTCTGAAGTTTTCTATGGTCCATAACTCATAAAGTACAAAATCAGCTCCAGATTATTTTATCTAGCTTTACGATTAAATTATCTCTGTCATCATCCAACAGAAATTATCTGGTTCAAATGGGGGAATCTGTATTGCAGTTCAGAAATAATTTAATCCGACAACCATAAACAGCTGCGGAATTAAATTATTAAGGATCCTCCATAACCCATTAGCTAACACGAATAGCAGACGACACTTGTAAAACAATTTCTAGAATAAAGTAGCTTATACCCACTAATTGGAACTAGAACGTCTCAGTGAGGGGTCATAAGCTTTGCTTTGAGACAAAAATGAAGAAAAACTATAAATTTGAATAAATCTTTGTGAACAACACTGGCCAGTTTCGTCCGTTATTCTTGTAAAAACATGAATTCTTTCTCGTTTAATAGATCGTCTGCTTATCGGTCGTTAAATTAACCGAACCTTTCACGTAACACACTTAGGGGATGGCAGGTGCAAGAAAGGTCTTGAATAACTTAAGATTTTCAGTTTCTTCTAAAATATAGCTTTTGATCCCCCAAATATTTCCTTCCAAGGAAGGGTTATAAGTTTTTTGGAGGCAAAAAGTAAAAAAAAATATTATTTTAATGGTGATGTTTGTGCATAGCTAGGTGGATTCGACTGATATATTTGGCACAGTGTTGACACCGAATACTATGCATTGGGACATCGACGGGGTTGAGAGCCACATTTTGGACATCCAACAATATCTTACCTCCTGTTAACTTGGAATACTTTCATTGGATTTAACGCCTAACGTTCGATCCTGACCAGCGGTAACTGTGTTTTGTACTTGTGTCCTTGGGCAAGGTACTTAATTCCGATGGCCATGTAGAGCCACTGTATACTGTACTGCACGTCGATGGTGCACATTCCTCCAACCAGTTCTAACACTACTTGTGCGGAGTTAGTATGTTGGGGATTGGTGAGTCTGGCAGCAGTTAGCAGCTGCTTATTGGTTCTCTGTGAGTACTCCGTTATCTCCCACCCATAATACTGTCCGACACGAGGTGACCCTGGATGTCGAAAGTGTCGTTAAACGCGAATAAAAAGGACGCAACGTTCATGCTTTGTATGCATCTATATTCTGTTAATAGTTATAGTGATACCCCTTCGCTTAATCTCCTATCAAAATAGCGGAAGATAACCGCTTAACGTTCGACAACTTAACATGCTAACTCAGTATTTATATAAATAGTCCGTAAGATATATTTCTTACACAGTTTTTTTCTGACCTCATGTAGTATTTACGATGTGAATAATTTCCATATTGGAATTTATTGACACCAGATATACCATATCATGTCACTAACGCACTGGTACTTAATAATGTCCAAAATCTGCCTCAGAACATCAAACCACAACCCCGTTGACGTTTTCCATGAAGATGATGACAGTTTTCCTAATTGAAATCTTTTCGACCAAATAACACCATTTTCGAATGAGCTGGGCTAGGTATTACTTTATAGAATTAGGTTTTTGTTCACTGTAGATAGGTTGAACACTTTACCTAACGAAGCGGCCGCATCCGCTCTCGTAATTTACAAAGTGAGCAGCTGAAAAAAACATATTTAAAAAAATTCATCAAAACCATATCATGTGACCCCTCATTAGAACGAGTTGGCCCAGCTGAACATCATTCAGGAAGTTGAAAGGGATAATACGCATCTTATTTCTACAGTGAGTAACATTCTATCTATAAATATATACATTAAACCCCAGGGGTAACACATTCAAACATGTTAAGACCTACTGCATTACATTTTATCAGCTGGATGGTTTTCAAATTCATTTCAAGAGCATCAGAGTCTCTGTAGCTTCCATTTAGTGTGTGTTGAATTTGACGTGGATACTTTGTATAGTGAAGTCTGAAGACCACAAAACATATTTTCCGGCGCCCGCAACAGTGTCTCTTGATCTCCAGTCAGCAAAATCGAGATATCTGACAACAAAAATTTTGTAATGGGTTCAGACGTTTTACTTTTGTGGGATGTAAACACCCGAGAAACAAAAACACATCCTCTCCTCTTCACACACTCACGCATATGCCATGACACGGCTCTGTACACGTGGGCATACGTGTAAACGTGCCCACACAATATTCTGACAAACAACACACACAAACTATCCCAAACACGCACAATGTCGCCTAAAGATGCTAGTCAAGCTAACCATAGGTGGCTGTCCATTTTCAGGCAACAGCTATTAACTGCAGTGTACTGAGGTGGACTTACAGCAGAGCCAAACTTAGACGATTTGGTTTCGCAGAACACTAGGAGATCCAGCATCCGGTACAAAAAAGCGTGGGTACCTAGAGGCCGTTGTCACTGACGTTGGAGGCTATAAATTTGGTTTATTTATGACTACCCCGAATACCCAATCATTACCGTACTACTGGCTTGCCAAGCACCGAGAGGTTCAACTCTTCAAAATCCGTGCCATATCTGTCTCAAACGAACTTTTCGTGATATAACTGACGTTCGGAAATTTTCACAGCTGCGACATTTTTACAGACACGGAGTAAAAACTCGAATGCCTTAGCCCGTATTCAATTTTTGAAACTCCGCATGAAATAATAAACAAATTATCATAATAGTCATTACAACAGTTAGTTAATCTGGGTTGTCATATTCCGCTTCGGCCACGAGACCAGGGGCCCATTCCAAAAAAAAATTATAATTGTATTTTCTAGAAGTGTATTTTCTAGTTATGACGTTAAATGGGTTGAAATGAACCCTTATCATTTTCAAAGATTTGGCATTTTGCCAGTTAGCAAGTTGCTATATCTTTTAAAATGCTAATGATCAACTTTAGTCTGTTATATTAATAGGTTGAAATACAATTCTAGAAAATACAATTGTAAAAGTTTTATAGTATTGGCTCCTGATCAGATAGAATACTAGTACGGCCACGCCGTCTTGTTTGATTTAGCTGATTTGGTGTTATCAACTCCGACAACTCTGAATAAAAGACTGTTGTATAACCTGTGTTTGTTTCAACTTCTAGGAGCGTTAACCATTTACCTAAAATGAATAGAAGACCACACATGCAAAACATGTTTGTGAATAACTTCATATTTTCATTTTTACCTCCAAAACTAAGCCTATGCCCCATCACGACGAGCTCGTTCACATGAGCGACATAAGCTATCCGCTTGATGCAAATGGCAAATATTGAATTAATAAGAGGAGCGGCATGGAGATTTTAGTGAACAACGCTGGGCGGATAGAAGCGTTATGTTGGGTAAAGAGTGAATACACGTCATTATCAAATTTGCATGACATCTCAATGGCATTAGGTCCAGCGCCGCTGAGAGCGAGTACGTGCTCTGGGGCAATATGTAGAACGGACCCCGCGAGTGCTGAAGGCGCGAGCGATAAGCGGGGAGTTGGGGTCCTCCCACGGAAAATGGTTTTAAATTAGTGCTAGGAGAAGCATTCTCCTGCATTTGCTTGACAATATCTACTGAATTATTTCCTTACAATTTGGGTAATTTATTACCTGTATTTAGTTTAAACAATATTTTATTCAATAAGTGTTATTTGTTACAAAATAGAGACATCAGTGTATTATCAACTCAAAAATAAATAAACAGTAAGATAATATAATACAATAAGCAGTTAGATGATACAAGGTAAATGAGGGATTTGACAAAAAGTTTGTAGCTTATGATGGTCATCTCCCAAAAACTTGAGGATGTTTATCTGACCTAAGCACTAGTGCCGGTGGGGAGGAGAAGGTAAGGAGGGGCACCTGTATTTCTGTGTGTATGGCTCATTTTTGTCCAAAGATAATCGTGATCACCACGATGCAGGAATGACCGGTGGAAAACGAACAAACTGGAACAAGTGGGTATTTTATTTGAATGGAACCTGGTCAGTAATGCAACTACGTACTCGTGCCCCTCCACCGGCGTCGGAGACCCGTACTAAAAGCCTTCCCTCGACTTTCAGCTCAGACGTATCGATAGATCAACCTACACTTTTTTAAAACACCAAAATCCTGGGTTCCTAACGGGTCAGTTGCCCCTCCTTACCCCATCCTCCCTACCGGCACTAGTGCTCAGGTCAGATAAACATCCTCAAGTTTGTGAAAAATCGAGCTTCCTAGACGTTGTATTACTATGCAAACTATCGAGTTTGTTCAATCAGCGTGGTGATCTAGTTTTAAAGGACATAGAAACAATAGGTTTATGGCGCAGGGGAGAGCTCTCCAATCGATATATATCAGATATCTGATATCATCTTCTTTTCAGTCCGCCATTTTGATTGTCGAAGAAAATGACCCCACTTCAGTTTTGAATGTATAAATGTTGAATACGCATAGAACGATATTAAATAGAGTTCCATCTGAGTTACTGGGGCGACACCTTCACAAGAAATCTCAAGCTCTCAAAGCACCAGTCTAATTCTGTAAGGAAACCGACGCTGTTATGTGTTTATCAATGTAGCGTTTACGCGCAGACGACAAGTTTATTAAATGTTAACTTCCCCCTCCTCTCTCTTCTTTTTTACTTCTCTCTCTCTTTCTCTCTTTAAGGTGGGTGAGAGTAAGACAGACTAACGGCTACCTCACCCTCCTGCAGAAAGCAAATACCAGTATGATAATTTACATGTTTATTTATAACAAATTGTTGAAATACTGTCAATTTTTTTATGAAATGTAACTGTACTATAATGTTTTCTGCAAATAAAGCATTCATTCAATGTTATCACATAGATATGAAATATTCTTTCCTGCTCCTGTTAAAGATGTTGTAATCAATAAATAGTTAATTCACCTTTAAAGCCTAAAGATGTTTACACAATTGGCGGAACTGAGCGGCGTACAAAAAACCAAACTACAGCTGCGTTGAGTCTTCATTCATAACTATCTACATGTAGTAAACAAACATGTCTCATCGTGTTGATAATTGCAGTACAGATTCTGTCAAATCAAGCCTCGACTGAGAAACATTTCATACATTGATTCAAACACAATGAATTTCTATGATATTTTAGATTCAGTCGTATGGAATATTCCAGTTTTTCAGAAAAGCGAACCCACGGTTCGCTTTTCTGGCGAACAGAAGTTTTCCAGATGATTGAATCTAAACACGGGCGATTGACTATTTAAGGGTTAGACTGGTTTCAAGCCATAACAGCCTCGAATTCCTTACATAATTTGACTGATGGCTTGAGAGCTTGGAGAAACATATCCAAACAGCTGGGTTGTTGCACATGCATTGATAGGACATTATAAGTTATGTCCCTTGATGCGTTTCGTCCGGCTTGTTGGCAAAGAAAAACGATTTTCATGTAATTCTGAAAATGTTTATTCGTACTGTTATTTTCCCCATTGACTTAGGTGTTTGCATCTTTTAGATTTACGACGTGGAAATTTATTTATAAGGAATATTATTTCCTATTAACGCGTCATTTATCTCAAAACTCAGATTAAGTATCGATTTTTCACATAATGAAGAACTTGATTTAGGTAAATTATCGTTTCGACTTCGATACGGCTTCAACACACTCTTGTGCATATTTATAAGGCATCATTTGAAATGGTTCTGTCACACTCTAGGCATAAAATACCTCTCATCCGGTCTTTACTGTATCTGTTTAAGGAAATAGGACGACACTTTCTGTACTTCCGGACATGTAACCTGTTCGAGTGTCTTGTTGGCAGGACGGGTAAAATGCGAGGCTAAGTTAGAACATTGACGTACTATATTGACTATAACTTATTTTATCCTCGAGCCAGGTGCGACGGAATGGGGGGGGGGGGGGGGGGGGGGGGGGCATGGGACACGTGTCTCCACTTTTCGTCAAACATGCTACATAACCGAACAGTGAGAACTCTAGAATATGCAAATATGTCTATATACAAGACATTACAGTAATTTATTTATTAGATGTGAATTTCCTTCCCAGACTTGCCCATTATCAAGCTCGGCTGATGTGACATTAAAATTGGCTGATATGACGTAGAACTCGGCTGATATCCACCAAGTTAGAGTTGCCCCCCCCCCCCCCCACCACTCACTTAATACATGACCAGGCGCAACCAATTTGTTTACATCTAAATTGTCCACCGTAATTCCTCGAACACAATCGGGAAAATTGGCGTTACCAGGAAAAATGGAGTAGTCTTTGTATCGTGAGGAATTAATGATGTCAAAATGTAAGGATTAGTTGGTCAACCCTTTACCAAACGTAACGGCCAAAACCGGCCAGCGCTATTCTAAAAAAATCGCCAATTAATTTTAATTATTTTTTCATTTTTTGTCTCAAAAACATAGGTTATGACCCCTCGTTGGAACGAGCTCAACGAGCTCGTTCCAACGAGGGGTCATAACCTATGTTTTTGAGACAAAAAATGAAAAAAATTAGTCATTCAAGAATTTTTTTGGCAAGTGTCGTCTGCTTTTCATGTTAGGTAAAGGGTTAAAGAGAAAAAAGAAGAGAGTTGTGCACAAAATTCAACGCAAACTAAGATTCCGAGTCGTAAGTGGAGATTTCTGGAAGTGAGGGATGAGATAGTAAAGCTACCCGAAGGTCTCGGCTTCTCCACTGAGTCGTTCGGGTAGCTGAAGTAGGAAATTTATTATTTAATTATTGGTATTTAAGGTCACATACTTATGCACAATGGCTAATCGTGACTATGACAGTTTTATGGGCGGAGAAAGCCGGAGCACCCGGAGAGAACCACCGAGCATCGACGAGCAACTGTCAGCTCCTCAACATTCTAACTCTGTTCAAGCTCCTCTCAAACAGGGTTACAGCGGTTAAAGACATGTGCACCATCGACGTGCAGTACGCCTTAGTACACGGCGTCATCGTGCCCCCATGTAAGCAACCGGGATAAAGTGCCTTGCCCAAGGACACAACACGGGTCGTCCCGGACGGGAATCGAACTCGGGACCTCTAGCTTAGAAGTCCAACAGTGTACCACTGAGCCACCGCGCTCCCTGAAGTAGGAAAAGAGGAACTTATGAAAAGAATGAGAAACAATATCACTGTCAGAAAACTGTAACAGATAGGAGTACATTTTGTAATTATTTATTTTGATTTAATAAATAGACAGAACCGCACATACGTCTGAATAGGTTAAGAATTATCGCACGAGATTGCTTTGGCCCAGGATACCACGAGAGCCCAAGGCTCTCGTGATATCCTGATCCAAAGCAATCGAGTGCGATAATTCTTAACCCACTCAAACTATGCGCGATTTTGTATTTATCACACACCTCCAATGTAACAACCAGTCCACACGAAAATTGAACTAAAAGCTCTTTTCATCTGGATAATTGCCGTATTTTCTTCGTTTCCATCAATACATCACTCTAAGTGGGCGAGGTACCAACCCTAATTTGCTTTTTATTTTTACGGCATTCAATTGGTCGAAACCAATTGACACCGATCAGTGTCACGGTCACGATGATCGAACTTCAAACATTGACTAAACTGCGGGGAATAACACAACAAAAAGTTTTTAAACAGCCAATAAGTTTAACACTCTCCACAGTTATATGACCAGTTGTGGAAAGTATTTGTCAAGGAACAAGCAGTTAGAATGTTATTTTTATTTTGTAAATTTTTCACTCGAATCTGATTGTTTAAATATTCCTGGTGAACAAATTTAAATGAGGGACATGGAATTTCCAAGCGGTCTCGACTCAGGTCCATTCGACCAATGATTGACGTTATTTATTTAGACGGGCCCCTTCTCTGTTTACGTTGGAAACGAAATCGAACGTGTTTTGTATCACTTTATTTTTATCGTACAGGCAGAACAGTAGAAATCCCGTGTTTTACATTAATAGGTGTGTGATAAATAAAGAGATTATTAGTTATGAAACTATAGAGTAATAACCTCTTTACATTATCTGCAAATGTAAACAAATTTAGAACAGCTTGGCCAGTGCAATCCATTCTCAGACGGTGCGGTCTATTGCTTCTACTTCAACGCTATCCTTCTGGTTAGAAAATGGTAGCAGAAGAAAAATAGGCTGGTATAGAACCTTGATCAGACCGTGTCATTCACACCAGAAGGAGAGAATAGTAGGTATTGTACTCTTGGTAGAAGGCGATCATTATCGGTGGTTTGAAGTAAAAGGTGTGCGCCTCCCGTATCGACCGATACCATACATTTTTAACACCTAATGATGTTGCTTTCATCAAACCCGAGAATTCACGGAATAGCATTTATCACAAAATCGCGCTCAAATAGCCCCTCACTCACGGAAATATGGTTCCCCACACGTTTAATAAACATGAAATGTCACCAATAAAAATGACGTCGTAACATTGTGACTGAGTTTGTTTATGAAATAGAATTGAATTAAGCTTGCTTTTGAAGCCATTTATTCCATTTAATATTGGCCTAACAGGACTAGCAGTCGCAGACGACATTTGAAAAACAAATTCCCTACTAACTAAACATTTTCATTTCTTACCTCGAAATCATAGCTTGTGATCTCTCATTGGAACGAATCTGATGAGCTCGTTCCAGTGAGGGGACATAAGCTATGTATACGAGGCAAAAATTGACAAATTAATAAAATTTGGTTGGTGGCTTTTCTTGATTGCGCTGGTAGGTTTTGGTCGTTAGTCATATAAGTGTTTAACCCCTTATCACTGAATTCAAAATTTCAAACCACAAAGTTTTCCCATAATGCAACTAGGACTTTAATCAATTCAGTCTTGTTTGACAGAGCTCATTGAGCTCTGTCAAACAAGACTAAATTGGTTAAAATCCAAGTTGTATTATGGGAAAAATTTGCTGTTTGAAATTTTGATATTTTGACATCAGTGTTCAGGGGGTTAAATTACAGATTATGCTATGAAAAGAATATCAAATTTATCACGATATTTTATAAAATGTTTGAACCTCGTTCACTAAAATTGATCTAAACATAAGTAATACTCGGCGCTTAGCGATTTTAGTGAACGAGGTTTAGAAATTCCACGTCAAATCATGACTCATTAGTGATCCTCCATTTCCGTAGAACCGGTTATCAGCTTTTCTCCAACGGACGGAAGCATAGTACGTCCGGTGCATCCCTGGAATGTCTTCCCACACCACCTCACAAATATTTAGCTTCCACCGTCTAAGCCTCGCGTAGATAAGGCGATGGTGACTGGTAGTTTCTCGATTCTTCGCTGCCTTTATTATCTCCATATTCTGAGCAAACAACGTTAAACACGCGGTTCGACTACACTATATTCACAGGTTCATAAATAATGTGCACAATTTTCACGGGTTCATAAACCTGGATCATGAAATTGAAAATGAATTTTGCTCAATTAATCTTCAGAAACGTGAATAATTCATAGTTGGCTTTCAGCTAGTTCTTTTCTCGGAAAGATTGGACTCATTACCTTAAAAACGTAATGCAAACTCGAGTTATCCTTGTTCTCCTTCACTGTTCCCAGCAATTGAATACAAACTGTGTCATAATTTTGTGGGAAATTTCATCCAGTAATTAGCTTTAACTCTAATGCATTTTCCGCATTAGCCGACCATCCATATTAGCCAGGATTACTTCATATAAAGGTGGTTTTACACGAGCAATATTTCCTGTAATTTCTTGCGTGCAATTCATTTCAACCACATATTGCATGGAATATTTCTCATATAAAATGGATTTATTGCATCAATTTATTGATGCAATTTATTGAAAAAATTTAGATCCTGTCTCTATATTTTTCAAATTCGTAATAATATTGCAACTGGAACTTTTCTTCTTTACTTCTCGGTCGATCATTGAGATTGCAAGTGCAATATTGCACCTGAAATTTTTGTGTGCGAAGAACAAACATATTTGCGCAATATGTTGATGTAATTTATTGGTGCAATATCTTGACCGTGCAAAACCACCCTTAGGACGTTTATTCACCCAACACCGCGCTACGCCTGTTCAATAAAATAATCTATAAACGAGTTTGTCCGCCGTTGGATTATCTACAACATACGAGATTTCTGTCATGCAAATATGTCTAATTGCAGTCTGCACGACCGGTTCTAAAACCTATCAATTTGTTTCTTAAAACAATATTTAGAGGGGTTGGAGAACTCAAAGAGTGGTACTTGGTCCCCAACGAGTGGAAATATGTCTTCACCCTTGCTTGCCAATGTACAAACAGGGGCGTCACTAAAGGGGGAGGTAGTGGATGTGTGACACCCAAATAATTTTTCCAGTCGGGACATTTTCGTCAGATTTGGAGTCTTAAGATATCGATTCTCTCTTGCTAGTAATCAGGTATCCAACGTTACGGCTAAAACTCTGGCAGCACTATTCACAAAAATCATCATTCAGTTTTCATTTTTTGTCTCGAAAATGCAGCTTATCACCACTCATTGGAACGAGCTCGTTGAGCTCGTTCCAATGAGGGGTGATAATCTATGTTTTAGATGCGCAAAAATGAATAAAAATAGTTATTCAATAATTTTGTTGGCAAGTGTCGTTTGCCTTTCGTGTTAGTTAAATGATTAAAAGACTTGATGTGATAATTGAACTTGTGCCACACATCCACAGTCAGCCAAACAAATGGAGGTCTGTAGTACCCAATTAGGGCTGCACGGGATCCAGCAAGACCAATGTGGAGTACATGAAACGGTACGGGTTAATAAAATAAGATGTTGCGTCACAACTATTACATGTATATATTATATCCCAATAATAAATCTCAAAGAAGTCTCTTGAGTTTTGTTCTGTTACTCTTACTGATTAATCTTCCAGCTACATCACCAAGACATGCCTTCAGCGAAGGCATGCCTTGATGATGTAGTTATCATATTTGATCAGCCGAGGAGCGCGGTGGCTCACTGGTTACGGCGTGGAACTTCAAACCGAGAGGTTCACAGTTCGATCCTTGTCAATGGTAACTGCGTTGTGTCCTTGGGCAAGGCACTTAATCCCGACGGCCCACGTTGGGGCACGGTGGAGCTGTGTGCTAAGGCTTACTGCATGTCGATGGTACACCTGTCTTCAACCAGTGCTAACCCTGCTTGTGTGGAGTTAGTGTGTTGGAGAATCTGACAGTTGTTCGCCGTTGCTCGATGGTTTTCTCTGGGTACTCCGGCTTCCCCATCTGTAAAACGGTCAGACAATAGGTGACTCTGGCTGTCGAAAGTGTCCAATAAAACAAAAACACTTTTCCAAGCATTTAATAGAATGTTTATTAATTTAATTCCCCAAACCATAAGGCATCCATTCTCTAAATTTGATATTTTTGGTTCCCAGGAGAAAGAGTATCTCATCATAATGCACGATTCGCATCATGTGGATGGGATGAATGCAATAAATTTCATGTTCTTGTTGTCAAAAAACATCTAAATTAACATAATTCAAACATCATAAATTAGAAACAAATTCATATGATTTCGCTAAAATCTGTAATTTCGCAAGTCTTCTGTTCTGCTGAGTGGGTCTTTGTCTTTTCGTTGATTCAGTGATATAGTATTTTTGAATGAAAAGAGCGTCACGCCTGACAATTTTCGTCATTAGAAGAGACTTCCAGGAAAGTTAGCTCCCTTAATTTTCTAAAGTTATCAGTAAATTTGAAACTGACGGCATGGGAATTTCATATAACAACTGAAGCTGTATCATCGATGTGCGCTTCATTTCACAAACTCCAGGCATTTTCCAGTAGACTAGTATAAAATATAGAAGCTGGCTTTTTACAAATTTTTCCCCAATCAGTTTGAACGTTTAACAATTATTCTCTGTTGAAACCCACTTAAATAAGAAAACGGAGTTTCCCCCATCTTTTGAGGTTCTGTAACCCTTTTCTGTCCACTATATCAATAGTGTGTGCATCGTGGCGTATAATACAGACAATATCCTTTCCATCAATAAAAAAGGTAGGAGGTAAGATTTGCTCATTTTTTCTGGGAAGAATAACTTGCAAATTACTTTAAAAACACCTTCGCCAAACAAAGACCCAAATTGGACTGTTACTTACTTAGTTGCTTCTAATTAGTTTGCCACAAAAAAGTTTCCTTTTGTGACTTTTAATAAACGAAAACAATAGACAGCTCCCAGAGCTGTCTGTTGTTTTCGTTTATTTAAAGTAACACAAGGAAACTTCGCTTTATTTTCTTCTGATATTATGGGCGTTGTCTCAACAATTACATGCTTCTTAATTGCACCTTCCTCGCCAGTATAATAATTTCAGGAGAAATAACTGTAGTAAAAGTCGATTTTCATAAAAGATAAGTCAGGAGTGGTATATTTCCTGAAGATAGACTTTCCAGTATGTACTCATACTTCTGCAGAAACATTTTGATGAAGAGATAAATCAGAGATGGTTTTGTGGATATTCGGCTTTGCTGGTGCGGGGATGTTTTATGATTTTTGTTCTGGAGGGTCCTTCGACAGTAGCTATGAACGATATCCCCACCAACCATCATCAGGTATGCCCATAGTAAGATGATAGCACACCGTGATACAATGCCGGACATTAAATACAAATAATTCTTTCGATAAAAGCGAATCATGTAAAAAATGTATGCGATTATAAACAAATAAATATCCCATCAAGACAGATGAGTTCATTGAGAAAAAAAATGAGTTTGAACAGAAAAAATTCTAATGACATCAGGGAAACTAATGCTGCAATAACTCTTTTTCAGTTTCTTTCTTATCTCCCCGCACACCGGTGTCAAAATACCTAAAATGAAAACAGCAATTTTTCCCATGAAGAAAGGGCTTATATTTCTGATTTTGGGCTGTTTTTCTATTCCTCGTGATTATTTTCTGACTCTCTCAACCCAATTGAAAATATATTTGTACCGACTGTGGCCCAATCCTGTACCCCCACCCCTCGAATATCCCAATGCCGATGAAAGGCTGTTATGTCTAATGCTTTCTCTATTGCAGAAGCATATTACAAAAAAAACGTTTTAGGAGGAAATGTCTGTGCCACTGTGTCTTTTTTTTTTTACCTCGTACACACATTCATTCTTATTTAACCGCTTTTATGGGGACTTGCTTCTTCTTTTGTTCTCGGTGACAAACAAGTCCCCATAAAATCTGGAAGACAAACCCCAACCCATTGTTTTTCTTTACGAGGAATCGGATAAAACAAAGGAAATATTTGTGGGATCCCCAACCACTCTTGTCTAAGCTCTCCCAGAATCGGGAAGACAGACCCCTTCACACACCACACGCAAACACACAGCCTTATACAACGCACAAACCTTATACAAACACGCGCGCGCAAACGTACGCAAACCGATTTTCCAGCTTTTCAATTACACGAGTTCATAGATTTTTCAGCAATGCCACAAACAGGATTTACTTGGCATTTTCGTATCACAAATGTAAACATTTCAAGAACTTCTCTTCTTTACTTTGAAATCAATCAATCTTCACATCTATTCATTAAATTTACTCTCATGAGATGCTAGGTAACATAATATAATTTCAATTGACATGGTAAAGCTGCTCTTATAAGTTCGATGTGTCATATTTGTGATTCTATGGAGATCGCATACAAATACTAATAACTGCGTAGAACATGTTGGAAATCGCAGTCAGAGCATTTACTGTTGCATTAGCAACAGGAAGTAACACAAAATCAATCTTGAATTTTTTGTACAGATAATAAAAAGGGATTTGAAGTTGTTAATCTAACGCGCCGTATTGATGTTCTTCCAGTGCGACAGGCACCGGACTGATTGGAAAACTGAATAACGGATTGGTTTTCTGGAAATAATTTATTGAACATATCATCTCCTTAACAATTTGAACCCTGGTGGTATCCTCGATGTCGACTCAATGGAAGGAATTGGAAGAGTCCATATTTATTTTCTGGGGGTTGACCAATTAATATTTTCAACGTGCAGCCTTAGGGCTGCATGTTGAAAATATTGATTGGCATACCCAGCACTTTAACTTTGCAGCCATCCCGTTTAATGAAAGTGTGGCCTATCATCTTCCGGGACCGATAAAGCTCTCTTTGGTTTCAAAGTGTTAAGACTTTAACTATTGGAGAAATAAACTGAAAGACACCGACACCGAGAGAATCGTATAGTTCAAGATAACGCCGCATTACTTCAATACTGCCTCCATAGAGTTTGTGAAACAATACCAGGGTGCGTCGCTTAGGGGAGTTTGAGAGGGGGTGACACCCTTCCCGAATAATTTTACCAGACTGGACATTTTCATCTGGATTGGAGTCTGGATATCGATTCGAGCTTGCTTGTCATCGTAGATTTTTTTACGAGATTAGATTTGATACATGTCACACACAAAGTCGGCCAAACAAATTACGATCTGTATTACCCGATCTGGGCAGTTGGGGCCCCAACATTACCAATTTGAACTAGCGGTACATTCTAAAATAAGGTGAGTTAAGAACCAACCCAAATCCCACTGGGTTGAGTGAATATGAACCCAAGTGGGTTCATATTCACTCAACCCAGTTGATTTGAGTTGATTTTTTGCCCAAATGATTTTAGAGTGTATGTTGTGCCTTTATCAAATACGATGTTGCGCCATAACCACTACGTGTATATTTTACTTATTAATAACTTTCAAAGAAGTCTTGAGTTTTTGAACAACTTTGAATCCCGATTGATAATATTCAAACTACATCACCAGTGCGTGCTCTCACCGAAGGCATACCTTGATAATGCAGTTGGAATATTTACTGAGGTGAATGTGGGCTAGCACACCCGACAGGAATCAGTTTTACACACCTAATCGATCGTCTTTGCAACGCCCATGTACTAAGTAATGCATTAGTAGTCATGTTTACCATCGACAGACGAAAAACGGAAAAGGGGTGGTCGGAGGGGGGTAGAAGGAGTGTTCAACACTGATTAGCACTTAGTAATTGCGCGGATGTTTACTAGTAATTCGATATTTCCGGTTAGATATGTCCGTCTGGTATGGAATTTCCTCTTGAAAAAGTATCCGGTTTGTCCGTTATTTCCAGCAGTTTTCAAATTTCCGACACGCTGGGCAACATTTCCAAGTGGGCACTTAAAACCAGGCGGACGTACAAAGTTCCAAACGTCCGTCGATTCGTTTTGAAAATCCAGACAATTTTTTGTCAAAATGTCTGATATATTTTTCAAGATATTTGAACCATTCGGACAATTCTTGCCGCATCAAAGGCTCTTCTGGGCGTTGGTACCTCATATAATTCTTCACGAAATGGTACTGGGACCGTTAAATATCAACACGAGACCCCTTTGAAAGCCCAATCCACTGCTGAAACGGTCGATCGTTCTACGGAAGGAAGACTTTCAATAATGCGCTTCATGAAAGTAAAGCATTGAGTGTTTTCCAGTGAGATACTCCGCGAAAATGTACCCGTTCTAATTCAGACATGTTTAAACCCCAACCTCCGCCGGCCAATCTACATTGTAAAATCAGTTGGGTTAACAATGAAACCAAATCAACTGGGTTGAGTGAATATGAACCCAACTGTGTTCATCTTCACTCAACCCAGTTAATTTGGTTTAATTGTTAACCCACTGATTTTACAGTGTACCAAGTACAAGCCTCCACCTGATAAATCCGTTGGGGAGGAACGGTTGCCCATGCTCCTATCTAAGAAAGAACAAAGGATAATGGGTGATAAAGCATCTTGTGGTGAAGGGTTTAATTTTCGCCCCGAAATCGGAGGGGCGACATCTCGCCAGGATTAGGTTGAAAAGACCTCGATATTCTTGGGCATAACTTGAAAAATATGATGCCAGTTAACCCTTTACCTAACATGAAAAGCAGACGACACTTGCAAAAAAAATTCTTGAATAACTAATTTTTTTTCATTTTTTGTCTCAAAAACATAGGTTATGACCCCTCGTTGGAACGAGCTCGACGAGCTCGTTCCAACGAGGGGTCATAACCTATGTTTTTGAGACAAAAAATGAAAATATTTTGAAAATTAATTGACGATTTTTGAGAATAGCGCTGGCCGGTTTTGGCCGTTACGTTGGGTAAAGGGTTAAATTATTGCTGCACGTAGATCAGTTAAGACTTTTCAATGAACTGCTTCATTAGAATGGTGCCCACACTATCGACATTTCACATTCGAGAAGTTACAATTTTATCAACGTTTTTATTTCATCGGAAAATGTGTGTAGTATCCGTGTTAAAAACGAAATCGTGTTTTGCCCGATGTGGTATATCTACCCGTTCTCTCCATTGAAACTATGCAAAATGGTGTTAACTCTCAGTCAATAAGATGGCTAGAAACTCGCATGAGATACCATATAACATAATGACACCAATTCAACAACTATTAACGTACCACTACCCCACCCGCCTGTCTCACGGACGTCGCCGCAGTTCTGTTCCAAGGGTTTGTTAACTGTTGTATCTTTGTTAGAATCAAAAACAATGTATTACACGCCCATTACCTTTCCCCACAGTTCCATTTTCAAATCCGTTCTGAACACGTGTTCTATACGGATTTCCGTGGCGGACTATTTTTCCACCTGATGCCATGGATCCACCAAAAGAATTAAACTCCGCCCATTTTCATAATAGGCCAGTCGAAAGGTCGCATACTGACTCAGATCAATTTGGAAGCTGTGCTGGCAGCCGATAAGTCGAATGGTAATTGGGTAAATAACAGAGCTTTAAGGTTTGAAGTTTTCTGTGTGTAATGTTTGAATTGGATTTCTAAATTAATGGATTCTGTGTCATAGAGGCGGGTACTAAACACAGATTTCCAAGATGTGGGAATACGTTCGTCAAAACGGAATTTCGCCTCTAGTTCTTTACTTCCGCACTCGCACTCGTGCCGCATTGACATACTCATTCACACATCGTGACGTTCTGTGTATAGACTGCACGCAACATTATATAACCATACACCCATTACCACATAGCTGGTTGTCCAGCACAATAAAATAGTTCCCACCCTGCATGGATGAGACATGGAATTTTGTTCCAAGCATTTGACATGTCATATTCACCTCCGTCCATCATGAAATACCTCGAACGTTGAGTAAACTTTCATGTCGCATAAACAAGAGGGTAACAGCTTTTATTACCTCCCTCGTTCTATATTTAACATCATAGCCGACCGATATGTTTTATTATCTTGAATATAAACCTTTGAAACATAATTGACCATTCATGTGTTCTTTTCTATTTTCAGTTGTTTATTCCACAAACGCCCAGAAGCATCCCAAATACCTATCTGGCGAACTGACACTCGAAGAGGTACTTCGTCAATTCATAGATACAATGGATACACCCGGCTGTCCAGATGGAAAAGTGACTCGAGATGAGTTTCTAAATTATTATTCAGGAGTTAGTGCTACTATAGACGATGATTGTTATTTCGATTTAATGATGAGAAATTGTTACGCCCTTCCACAGCGGGGGCACAAAAAAGATTGATAGTTTTCGCACTGATTGATCGTGTTCAGCTCCCCTCTGTCATACGCAAGCCCCTCCATAGGACAAATTGTTCAAAATATTCATTAACACATTTATCGTGTGAACTGCGGCGAACTGTGAATGCTAGGAAGAAATGTATCGGAGTTCATGAACCAAGACGGTGGCACTAAGTCAATGGACTAATATTTTACACTATAAATGTTGTATGTCAATGGTTGTGTCTATGTCCAGGGAAAATGCTATCATTTTGTTAATTGCCTTTTAAAAAATAAAATATATATTGTCATTGTTACATTAAATTTCCACTGGTATATGCGTGGATTAACTTTATTAGCAAAGGTCATTTGCTGACGTCATATTCATCGGGTATTACCTCTAGCTGGTCAGAGAAAATGTATTTTCACCCAAAGTTTGTGGGAAATATCGTCCCTTCAGTGTATCAGGAGGCATCTGCATTGATGTACACAATGGACTATATTTTCAAATAAGGGAGCGAAATAGATACCAGACCGATCTAACATCGCGAGGTGGGAGAAAGAAGTGATATGCAACGCAGACGATATCAAAATTTATTATTTTAAATATCATTTTTTTAAAAATTTTTCAAAAAACTTCAACAAACCCATATCATGTGATCCCTCATTGGAACGAGCTCGACGAGCTCGTTCCAAAGAGGGGTCACATGATATGGTTTTGTTGAAATTTTTTTTAAAATAGTATTTTTTCAGCTGCTGAATTTGCATATTACACGTGCGGATGTGGGCGATTCGTTGGGTAAAGGGCTAAATATGGGAAGACTGAAATCCCCAAAGTGATGATAGATCCCTGCAGATCTATAAATCTATGTTCCTTTCACGTTTCTGTCCTTTATGGAGAGTAAAGGAGCACTTTGACAATCCAAATTTTACGGAATCGGCTAGGAATCTCAATAACGGAATGCCTTATATGTATACAGGGGAAATCTGATTCAACCTTGATCAATGTTATAGTCGAGACTGAGATAGGTATGGCTAGGAAGTAATGGATGAGATATGGGGCAGAATAACAGAAGCCAATAGTACTGGTACAATGCCGCAATGGAACAAGACTGTTGTAGAAGCTAATGATAGGACAGATAGGCCATAGACCTGTAGTGGTCTTGGAGCTTTGGCGACAAGATGGAAACGGAATCCTGGTTTCTACAACAGGTATCCTCCAACAATACCAGGCCGTAGGTATCCTCAATTTAGTATCCTCAAAAGGTATCCTCAACTGATACGTAGCCATGTCATAGGTATCCTCAAATACTGAAATGAGTCGTCGTGTCGTTCGAGGAGTCACTCGATCGAGCAATTGCTCTAAGGCTCATTTGCTCGATGGGATTCGAGTCATTCGAGCAATGACTTTTCAGTAACTGCGCGATAGCTTATAAGGGATATTTGGGATAGGTATGTCTTGTGGTACAGGTAATAGTATCCTCAGATAAGTATCCTCGATAGGTTTCCTCGATAGGTATCCTCAAATAATACAATACCGGGCCATAGGTATCCTCAAATACTGAAATGAGGGTAAGAGACGTAGTAAATAATCCCTCATTGAGGGATTTTTAATGGTCCTCATAACCTCAAAATTCAATGAGGCTATGAGGAATAATAAATGAGGACTCATTGAGGGCTTTTACATAGCCCTCATGGCCTCATACGACAAAATGGGATTCTCCAAAAGGTATCCTCGATAGGTATCCTCGAATAATACAATACCAGGCCATAGGTATCCTCAAATATTGAAATGAGGCTAAGAGTCGTAGTAAATTATACCTCATTGAGGGATTTGTAATGGTCCTCATAACCTCAAAATTCAATGAGGCTATGAGGCATAATATATGAGGACTCATTGAGGGCTTTTACATAGTCCTCGTGGCCTCATACGACAAAAAAAAGTGATTCCATAGCCACGGGTGTTTCACAATAAGGGATTCCATGGGATATGGCCATTGGATATAGAGGTGATGAGAAACGGATAGGACTTCATTGTAATAAGGGGAGATAACTCTGCATACAGATTATGGGAAATCAAGCAATCTGATTGGTTAGTTATAATCTAGATAAATGAAACAACAAGAGTACTTGGAATAGGGGCAGAACTAACAAGAATAGACCAGAAATTGCTAAATATAGCAATACTAAGGTAAACTGTTCCAGTTGATAGGCTCTTCTACGCTACTGGAGTATACTCTAGAATAAAGGAACATGGCCAGATAAACGATAACTATTGCATATATAGATAGAAGCAGAGAATTCTGGAAGAATTCGAAATAATACAAGTTGTCGGGTTGTTTGTGGTAATTATCCAGGGAAGTCGTTCCAGAAAATACTCCGATTCAATCGAACATACCCTCCGAACATACCCCTGTCCTATTGTAGGCCTTAGGTAACATAGCAATCACGTGCTACCATAGAAACGAAGATGGCGGCCTCCGGTATACAAAATGGACGACGGAAACACGTATCACCCTAACAACACGCACTGCGCATGCGCACTCACACCACGTATCACTATGGAGATGATGTCACAACATGACCGCTCACACGGGTTACTATGACAACACAACATGGCGCCACTAGGTCACGCGACATGACGTCACTTCCGGGGTCCTGCACCGGGGTCCTGCAACCTAGGGGTGAAAGCTACGAGACATACTACTACCGTACGCCCCCGTGTGCAAATGGGATTGCCCAAGTACACAACGCAATGCCTCTATCGGGAATCGAGCCGTAGACTTTTCGGTTTGAAGTCCAATGCCGTAACCACTGAGCCACCGCGATTCCTTCGGACGATGCTGTATAGCACACGCGTACTTGCTGGTGCAGACAACAGTATGCAATGTGAGAAGACAACAACCACGTTACGTGATGTAAGTTTTATGGATTCGCTCCATGTGTATATTTAATTCTTTCGTGCGCATTTAAATCTTTCTGTCATCACCCATAAAATCTCCCAGTTGTTGCAGTGTTCCCAAATACCGAAGCATTAAAGATGCAATCAAAGATTTTTCCCTTCAGCTTGAACGTTAGAGACCAGGCGAGAACAGCAATCTGTGCATTACTGTGAAAAACGGCATCATTGAATACACGCAGACCATTTTGTGAGCTGAAAAATATCTTACCGAGAAAACAGATATCCGCGTAAAGGCCAGTGGTTACTAGTTTGCGCCTCGCTTTCGTTCTCAGGCACGTAGCTATCTTCAAATATTAGTTGGGCGGGGTGGGGTAGGGGGCCTTTGTATGCCCAGCCATGAAATACATTCAGCCGATGGTTCTTATGGACACATACCGTACGGTCGCCGTGGGTGGGTAATATTTCCACGGACGCAATAATATTAAATTCCAAACACTAATTATAGGAATAATCATCAAAAATTTCATTAATGAAGCACCGGTTATTAATTAAAATTTTGCTGCTGCTGATTTTAATTACCTGGTAAACGAATATGCTGACATCACTGCCCACGCGTGGATTACGACCAGTCCTCTACGACTGTACTGTACCTATCCTTCACGGCAAGTTATTGAGACAAACAGTCCACATGTATACTAACCGAAATTAACCACGACAATCGGTAATGCCTTGGTAAAAAGTATATTATCACCATGCCATAATGGCAACGCAAATCAAGAGATTACCCGTGCAAGTACCCCCAACTAGCTCCTGTCCATGAGGCTGAAAGTGGGAATAATATTCTTCAAAACAGTCTCATATAACACACATTTCATCTGTTGAAACTACTCTTCGAAATGAGCATTGCAAGTTCCTACTACTCAGCTACAGGAATGTGATCACAAACTTTCTTTCTCTCGATCAAATCTCCATCTGGTCGTGCATGACATAGTTACAACATAAATAAAGGGTTGCGATATCAAGACCGAGTAAAAAAAAGTAGAATCCGCAATGCTATTTTTTGCATCTTTTCCGACAGGCGAGGTACTACAGTCTTGTGGGCTGGAAAGCGAAACTGGAGCTTCAACAGGAATACGATTGCGTCGCAATCCAGTCGAGATTCCATGTCCACGTGTCTTACGATAATACGGTATCAAGATTTTGCTCATTAATTCTAAAAAGACACAACAGTATTAAACCTCTCAAACTGGTACGAGTATATTTTGCGTGAATGAAAATTTGACAATCGGCGAGCAGACGACACAGTGCTGAAGACTGTACTGTAAATGACTATTTCATTCGTCAATAGAAGGTTAATCCCTTAACCCTGCATGCACGAATTTTGCGTAAAGTAGAAGGTTTCATTCCATGCGTAGACATATAGAATAAATAGGTACTAGGGCCGGTAATCAGATTTAAACCACGAGTAGGATAAGGGTTTAAACAACTCGGCTTGCCGGGTGGTTAAAACCCTGATTCTACGAGTGGTTTAAATCTGATTACCGGCCCCAGTACCTATTTATTTTATTTATAACATGCTCTTAATAAATAATCGACTTTGTCACTTAAAATGGAGAAAAACGACACTTTCTATCGCAAACACATGGGTTTGTTTTGTTTACAGCCGGTGGGCCGTACTACCGGCTGCAGGTGAATGCTGGATTGACAGCTAGACACATCGTCAAAGTTGAGGGAATTTACCGTGCTGTTTTAATCAAATTATTATTAACAATTCTTAAATTTTATTTTAAATATTTAATTGTAGGTATTTTAAACTTAAGTCATTCCACGCAGTAGATAGTACCGCACAGCGTCGTATGTTTGAATGAAAGTGTAAATGTATCAAAGTCGGCAAATTGCGTCATGTCAAAGGTCAGTTTGGATGAAATTCCTACTACAGGTGTAACTGTTTTTAACCGCAGTAGAGGCTATACACTGGTAGTGTGGTTAAAAGCTAAAATTTAACATACAGGCTTTTCACAGGTAGTAACATAGGCGAGCATGGTATAAAACACAATAAACATCTAACGTGACAGGGGGGACAATGATAATTAAACTACAGCCCTGCATACCCTGTCCGGTTACGTGTTTACTGAGTTGTCCATACACATAAAGGACTGCAGGATTAAATTATTACCGAACCAACCTCACCATAAATACAAAATAAACTCGGACACTTAGGCCACACAAAATAAAATAATTGATTGTCAGGCGATTTTTTTTTCAAATCAGTGAGGGAGGGAGGGTTTTATTTTTAATTTTTCTTTTGCAAAAAGTGAGCAAATATGGAGAGGATTTCGGCTGTCTTTTTACACACAGAACTATGGAAAGTGCATATACAAATAAATTCATTTTTAATTTGAAAAATAAAACATTCCTCTAAAAACAAACTATAGGTACTGCAATTCAGATGCTTTGAAGAAAAAGTATTTAATCTATGGGGAACGGTCAGGATTAGCCATTGTGCATAAGTATCTGACCTTAAACACCAATAAATAATAAATACTAAATCTATGGGGATTTGCCTCGTTATAATTTGTGGGAGAGTGCACTCTCCCATAAATTGTAACAAGGCAAACACATTGGAGACGCAACTAAATAAATATGCATCAATCAAAAAATGTAAAATGTTTCGGGTCTCCCAGAGTTTGTACTAATATTGGAAGACACTGAAAGGCAATACAAATTCCAATGAGGGGGGTTAAAATTTAATGAGGGATTGCCCGAAAATCAAAACACTTTTTTTGTTTTGCCTTAACTGTATACACATAGGTTATTACCACCATGTGGTTTTCCGTGATGGTGTATTGAAGTCGAGACTTCTTCTCAAGGCATATTTCGACGCGTCCGTTAAGACGAGTTCGAGACTTCAATACACCATCTCGAAACCTCACTTGCAGGTAATAACCAGTTTATTTCACAACATTCCCCCCTTTCTTGACTTGTTCACATACATTTTGACAGTTATTCAGCGTCAATGAATTGATTTTCTATGAATGAAGATGGTGACTTGCGTCCGTATCACATTCATTGTTCTACTTGGGCTATAAGGTACTTCTGCGTGGCAGTTACTGACCTCATGATTTTGAATTTCAGTTATCTTGATCTTTAAGATGATTGCAATTGAATGAAGTCAAAATATTATGCAACATGTTCATGAATTGTCATTTTCTCCATAATTTGAAATGTGACGTAACTGAACTCTGCGCAACTATGAATCCATAAGAACAACCAAAAGGCTTATTTTATCAGCTATATTGTCAGTTATGGATAGTAGGGAACACATAACCATGCCTTATACTTTCAGGGTCAGCGATAGTAATTTCGGGCACAGGAGTAAATTAACCCTTTGAACCCTAGCGGCCGCTTTTCCGGCCAGAAACATGATACGTCATAACGTCATTATATAGGATGGCTGTTCAGTAAATGTGTGGGGGTAGACCAATCAATATTTTCAACGTGCAGCCCCGAGGCTGATGAAATGATGAACATGGTCTCTTCTAATTGCTGCCATTGAACTGGCGTTGAAAATACCACTAGAGTTCAAAGGGCTAATTTACGGCGCTTGAGCCTTTTGGTTCTTTCTAGCCCACGTTGTCAAGCACATGTTCCGACTCTCGAGGAAGAATATGGAAGGGGGGGTACCGGGGATGTGAAAGGAATTTTCGGCTTTTACAGTCCAAATTCGGAAAATGTCCCGAAAAAAAATTCGTATTTGAGTTGTAAAAGTCAAACCCAAAAATGAAATGAATGAAATTATATACATAATAGAGTGATAGTCTCGGTGACATTTCGGATTTGAATGTCTGACGACAGCCTTTCCAAATTACTACGCAGACTGCCCATCCTCTTACCGGCCTTATTCTCAGGTTTCATGTTGATCCAAGACTTTGTATTTAACGATTTGAACCGTAGCGGCCGCTTTTCTGGCCAGCAACATGATACGTCCTAACGTCATTAAATAGGATGGCTGTTCAGAAAATGTGTGGGGTAGACCAACCAATATTTTCAACGTGCAGCCCGGAGGCTGCACGTCGAAAATATTGATTGGTCTTCCCCAATAATGAACATGGACTCTTCTAATTGCTGTCATTGAACTGGCATGGAAGATACCACTAGAGTTCAAAAGGTCAATACTGAGGGCATTTTGTACTCGCGTGTGTCAGTTGTCAGTCCCGTAATCTGTTAAATAAAACTCCACTGCCTCAACACAAGGTATAGACTCAAAGGTTTCGTTTGGCATGCAAGTGTCGTTCAGTATCCTTCAAAGATAATAAATAGCAATATTGTAAACATTTACTGTAATTCGAGGTAAAAAGTATGTACAATGGCTAAAAATAGAGATTAGTCATTTTCGCACTCAAATATCCCGCAAAAATTTATAGTGAATAACGATTAATGATAAAAGATTAGAGAGTGATTACGGCATCCGCCTGTCATATGTTTTAATCCTTTCACCCAATAACTAATCAGTGTGCTTTCTTCTGTATCTTAATCAGTATGAATACCAAATTATTGCACATTTGTGGAGAACGTCAGCTACTAACCAACAACTCCTGGATGCCAACTGATCAGATGATTGTTTGTTTCAGCACATTCATCGTGATATTATTAGATGTAGGATAGTTCGATTAAACACGGAATTGCACCAGTAAATTTATGCGAGGTCTAACGAATTAAGACATGATTTTCAACATGAGGCGGACCTACCATGATTCGGCCCGGCGTAAGACAAGTTGAATAAAAGGAATCCACAGAAATGCCAGTTCATTAATTGATAGATTTTCACAAGTCCGATAGGTTGTGTTAAAGTGGGCGTGTGGCAGAAATAAATATTGTATACATGTCTTGTCACGGATGTACGAATCTCCTTCGGTCACTTTTTAAGGCATGTATAGCACGGTCTGGTCTTGGTTTGGTATATTCCGTCACATTCAATCACCTTCCAACCCCAGTCTTCGGGTCTGAAGATGTTGAAGTAAACGAGACAAACCAAACCGACAAATGTGAAATTCCTTCCCCAAATTCAGCTACATATATTTTCGCATTTTCAGATGATATAATACAGGAAACTCTCTGTACTGACGGGTTTTTCGGCTTATTGTTTGTGTAATTGCGTAGCATGTGTGTGGAAAAAAGAAAGCGCACGTGCCAAACCTCTCCGGATTTTCAGTCTATGTTTTCAATTCCGAGTTCCTGAATTCTATCGTCGTTCGTAATACTGTCTCCAGCAAACGGGGGGATCTTTGTGGATTTAAGTGACATATTCTAGAAAGCCCCGCAGTGGCTTATGACTAATTATCCGTAGTTCTTCTCAACGAATTTATATCAGTTGGGTCTTCTGTTCGCACGTAGGCAGATCTTTCCGCGGTAGTTTCCCAAGCCACCCGGGTAGTTTACCATTTACGCCGTTTACAAAATCCAACTATATTGCCAACTAGCATTGTCAGGAGTTCTTTATAATTTTTGAGCGACTTTACAGAAATTTGTAAGTAAAGTACGTCAAAGGATGTCAGGAAAGTTTAAACACATTTATTTTCTCGCAAAATAGCACAATGACCTGGCAAACATGTGCTTAGAACTTCGAAATACACCCCCATGGGCAATAATCTCTTTTGCCTATATATCAGCAAAAGACCCTAACCATTTGTACATAATCACTTCATAAATGAAAGAGAAAAATATATAAAACACAAAAAAACAAAAATACAAATAAAAAAGTGTGTACAGGAATATATATTCATAATTTGGATATAAATTTTATCTATCTCCTTTCGCGTGGTATAATGCGCAAAATATACCAGCACCCCTTTAACCCTTTACCTAACGTAACGGCCAAAACCGGCCAGCGCTATTCTCAAAAATCGCCAATTAATTTTCACTATTTTTTCATTTTTTGTCTCAAAAACATAGGTTATGACCCCTCGTTGGAACGAGCTCGTCGAGCTCGTTCCAACGAGGGGTCATAACCTATGTTTTTGAGACAAAAAATGAAAAAAATTAGTTATTCAAGAATTATTTTTGCAAGTGTCGTCTGCTTTTCGGGTTAGGTAAAGGGTTAAAGTGGAGAGGGTTATGATACGGAATGTGGCATGCTCTCAAGCCGCCAGTTTAATCCAATTCGGAATTCGACGCACGCTGTTATGCCTTGTTTGTTTATCCGCTTTTGAGGATTAATGTAACCTGATGTGCCGTTACTTACAAAGAGATACATGTACTTTTCCTGTCGAGGTAATAGATACTCCAATCAATGAGCATTTAAGGAATTCAAAACCTTAAGATATTAACATATTTGTGGAACTATCACCAGTAATCATAACACTACGACTGTGGTGAGTCTTCATTTCTGACTGTTATGTCATCAAAATGTCAATCAAATCAAGTCCCAATTGAGACACATTCTAGCTTTGATTCACAGAAAATGAATCTATATGATTTATTTGTCAGATTCAATCGACGGAAATAGAACAGTTTGTCATTTTCAGCCAAATGAAATATTCCTGCGGTATGAATCTAAATATAGACGATAACTGAATCCAGGCCATATCAGCGTCGAAATGTTTACAGTTTTAGTTAGACTGGCGTCCTGTGCGCTTGTGAGTGTGGATGGCAGATGGTCAAGTACATTTCCAGTAACTGGTAGAATGCTAAATCATTTTTGGCTATCAAAATTTGTTCACATGTCTTTGCCTTATTACAATTTCGTCGGCTGAGTGCTAGAATATGTTCTATGTCCCACAGGGGACATAGAACATTCTAGCACTCAGGCGACGATTTATGGGAGTATATGTAGTCACTCTTTCATAAACAGGAACAAGGCAAGTCCTTACAGACTAAATAATATCACTTCAAACATGGTCAACTTTTCTCGTCATTCACATCGACTTACAAAAAGGTTATCTCCCTTGATTGCTAAGAATTGGCTGGCAAAAATTAACACCAATTGAATGGAGAATTTTTATATTTCTAAAAAAATTATATAAAACCTATGAAAGTTATATTCGCTGTGTGCATCAATCCTTTAAGAACAATATATGCTCTCAGTTGGTGATATTATCGAACGAGTTCATTCGACCAATTTTTTTCCCACGCTGATTTAAAATGCTATTGTTATTTCCTGTATAATTCCATGTAAAATGATAGAAAATTGCATGTTCGTCACCTTTTAGCGGTTAATATATTTTTTTTTGCTTCATATTAGCAATGCTGTGCGCATACTGGCATATAATATAGATATTGTCCTATTTAACCATACACAAATATACAAGCTGACATTTGCCCATTTTTTCCCTTTGATGTTAAAACCAAGAAAAAATTTATTGTAGTAAAAACAGTTAAAACCGCAGACCGCAATATCAGATAGGTTTCCGCGTGAGTACAAATGAAAAGGTGCGATAACCCCTAATTTCTGGTCAACCAGTAAAATAACAATCCTCGTAGAACTAAAAATTAATGTTTTTGGCTTCCAAAACATAGGTTATCGCGCTCGTTCCAACAAAAAGGGGTCATAACCTATGTTTTGGAAGCAAAAATGAAAATATAAAAAAAAACTGAATGCCGATTTTCGTGTATAGCGCTGGCCGGTTCATTCTCAGCTGATTTCTCCGCTTCCGACAATTATTCCTGGCGATCAAGATTTCATTCACACCTTTCAGAGGTTCAATGTTAATTGGATTCCAGCCAGACTCTAGTATTTACAAGGGGAGATAACTTCCCCAAGAGTCAATATCTTTGACGATAATACGAAGTACATCCACTGAGTATGAAGTCTTCAAGTTGCAGTACTTTTACCTCAGAATAAAGCCCAAATGGGGCCTCATCACTCTACCAGTTAACAATATCTCAAACACTAACACACGGATTTAACACATATTCTTTACTCCAAAGAATGTCATCCATATTCTAAAATAAATGGATAGCAAGCCAAAAAACTGGATAGACCTGTACACATGTTATCAGAGTCATGATTAACCTCGTTCCATCACCCGAGGAGGCACTAGGGTGCCCAAGTCCACACCTGACTTCAATATTCGTGAACGAGGAACATAAGGGATAGATACATTTGCTGCAGTTTTACGACACAGAGAAAACTTTAATTTTCAGTTGTGATAATCTTAAGTAGGCCCGTTTACAGTATACAATATTCTTCATCTAGCCAGAAGAAAACGACAGAACAACAGCAATGCTAAAATATTGTAGATGGCGCCTTTATGCACCCAAGAGACGAAATAACCCCCTCGGCTATTGGGCACATAGAACACTTGGTGATACAGAGGTAATCTGGGGCCAATACTATAAAACCTTTGCAATTGTATTTTCTAGAATTGTTTTTTCTGGGTATGACTTTAAATGGGTTGAAATAAACCATTAGCATTTTCAAAGATGTGGCAATTTTCCAGTTGGAAAATTGCCATATCTATTAATATGCTAATTATTCATTTTAGTCAGTTATATTGACAGGTAGAAAATACAATTCTGGAAAAGATAATCGTAAAAGTTTTATAGTACTGGCTCCTGGAAATACTTCAAACTCTTAGCTTTTGGTTCGACAGACAATTCTTAAACTACTTGAGTAGACGACAAGAACTTTTCTGAAGCTAGCACCTACGGGGTCTGAGGCGTCCATCGCGTAACCCTGAATTGTCTGAATGAATAAATCGCAAGCGCAAGTCTTTATCCATAGTTGCGTTTAACGGAGCTTTTTAGTACATTATTCTGGAGCTTTTCTTATAATATATGAGAGTTTTCTATCTCGAGCATTTTCGTGCATTGAAGGGCATTTTTGATTGGCCTTCTTGTCGCAACAGTAAAAAATTAACAATGAATTTAGTCGCGTGAGTTATACGTACGGTGCCAGTGATAAGAAGTTTTTAACAAGGGTGCTGACAAATATAAAATACGGAATCTCACATCGGGTTTGAGAGCATATTATTTTGTGATTTAACTTGAATAACGTTGACTAAGAAATTCTTCATCACATTAAAATTTAGTTTGCCTTCCATTTAGCTGCAAGATGGTCTTTTTATACAATGATTACCTATTCTACTATATATGAAAAGCATATGACATATATTTTAGCTTCATACACCAACCGTGGTGAACAGGCCAGCAATGGGATTTCAGTAGTTAAAATTTACACCTACAATGGAACTGCATCAAAGTTGACCTTTGGTGACGTCGACCTGAATGCGAACTTGTCTAAATTTATCGCACGTCGCTTCGCGAAGAGTGAAATGAAAGTGGCAATTATTTATTACGTTTTTAAATGAGTTTACCCCATAAAACACCACAAATTAACAAACATTGCATTGTCTCAAAATAATAAAGCATACATAACTCGAAATAGTATGTTATTATGTTATTAAAATGAAAAAGGCCCTGCTTCTTTTTCTATTTCGTTTCGGTGATAAAATTGACATGCGGAAGTACAGCCCACAGATGCTTATGTAAACAAAAACAAATTCGCTCGTATGTACGGCTGCTGCTCGGTAAAATCGAGAAAAATAATAGCGACTCTTAATAATCTGACGATCATGGTATAAATAAAATATACCCAAAGTAGCTTGGTGGACCAAATGTTCACCACTCGTGGTGAACATTTGGTCCACCAAGCTACTATGGGTATATTCTAAATATTTCACTCTCGCAAGCTCCAATACGTTTTGAATGATACCAGAAGACATACTATGACGTCGAGAACATGCTCTCCCTGAAAAATAAAAGTGTCCGATCGTACTACGGTACACGCTCCCTGTGAGTAGCTTCTGTTAGCACCCATTGTTTTTGAAAAAAAACTCATTCCCTGTCTCCATCTGTGACAACCCAAAACAAACTGAACGTTGGGTTAACGTATCCTATAAATTATATAGTAATCAAATCTATATTCCCGTTGTCTATATAATCGATTTTCTACACATCCTACATGTAGAGTACTGTCATTATCAAAGCGGACAGAGTATGTCGACCGGACTTCGACTGAGTCGCAATCCGGTCGAAATTCTATGTCCGCTTTCCTGTCCGCAAAACTCCAGAATCTACCCTGTCGACAAAGACATATCCATTTGTTCTCATGATGAAATGGGAATCGAATCAATTCAATCTTGTTAGACTGAGCTCAATGAGTTTTGTCAAACAATACTGTATTGGTGATATATCCTAGTTGCATTAAGGGAAAACATTGCATTTTGAAATTTTGATATTTCGAAATTAGTATGCAAGGAGTAATCATATTACAGTCAGGTATGTGAACTGTTGTGGTTTCTGTTTGTTATGTTCGAGATTAACAACGCTTCCAACAACCAGGGTCAACCCGTGTCGTAAATTGTGTGTGCAGATAAAAATGTGACAATGGAAAAGGTAATCACACGATAAGAATTTAGGAGTATGAAGGATTAATAATAAATTGCGATTTATTCATTCAGACAATTCAGGGTTATGCGATGGATGCCTCAGACACAGGATCGAATCCCGTCGATGCTGGCTTCAGAAAAGTTCTGGTCGTCCACTCAAGTGGTTTAAGAATTTCTGTCGAACCGAAAACTATGAGATTGAAGTGTCTCCAGGAGCTAATACTATAAAACGTTTACAATTGTATTTTCTAGAATTGTATTTTCTTCCTATTAATGTAACTGACTAAAATGAATCATCAGCATTTTAAAAGATATGGCAATTTGCCAACTGGCAAATTGCCACATCTTTGAAAATGCTATTGGTTGCTTTCAACCCATTTAAAGTCACAACTAGAAAATACAATTCTCGAAAATGACAAATAAATTCACCAATATGCTGAAAACGATATTATAGATTATAATTCCCCCACCCCCTACTTCATATGCAAGATATGCGTATCTCATGTGAGCAGGCCGTGCGGGATAGATCTCTATCTCACATGACCCACGTGATCGACTTATTAGCATATTTAATGAACACACGGACTATTTAATCATCGAACGTTCTTCCGTAAACAAACAACATGGCGTCACGTTTTGGAAATATTAACAGACGAACGTTTGTCGAAGAAAATAGAAATAAAAACACAAACCGCAAAAAGCAAAGGACATTTGATATGCATTTTTGGGTGAAGGCCATGATGACTGGAGCAAGTTTCACGAAATTCCCGTCAAAAAGTTTATGCGAATACACTGCAGAATTCATAATAAATGTCGGCACAGAAGACAATGTTCATTTCGCAAGAATCTTCAAGTCCTGTCTTACCGGCGTTGGGATTTAATTTCGTTGTATATACCTGTGGTATATACAGAAATTTTGTGGCACTTTCCGATGAGCGAATCATTTTTGTCAGAAATGGACAACAAAATTGTTCGATACAGCTGCTCGTGCCCCTGGATTACTTTTGATGGCGTCAGAGTGTTTTGATGGGGGGAGAAAAATTATCCCTGATGGGGGGGGGGGGGGGGGGGGTGGGTGTGAGATGGAGAAATCTCACCCTCGGGACAAGATATTTAGTCCAGACACTCGGCAAACCTCGTGTCTGGCTCAAATATCTTGCCCTCGGGTGAGATGTTCCCATCTCATACTCTCACCCACCAGGGATAATAATAATCCTTCAATAATATGGGGTTGAGAGGGTTCATTTTTTTCTGCCTTTATCGTGCGGACTCAACGTTCAGGCAATACTTTAACCCTTTGAACCCTGATGGTATCTTCCATGTCGATTCAATGGGAGCAATAGGAATAGTCCATAGTTATTATTTTTGGGGTAGACCAATTAATATTTTCAACGTCCACGTTTGGGCTGCACGTTGAAGATATTGATTGGTCTTCCTCACACTTTAACTTAGCAGCCATCATACTTAATGAAAGTATGGCGAACCATGTTTCTGTGTCGGAAAAAACGGCCGCTCGGATTCAAACGGTTAACCTAAATTCTTTCAATATTGATTTTGACAGATAAAAAGCGACCGACTTTTGAAATGCTTTCTTTCGGAGGTCCGACCGCAGGCACATCGTTTCAATGTTATCTGATTCCAAAGAACAGTTAATAAAACTGAAGAGTGGCATGTGGAATTGAGAACCGCTGCATAATTCCCAAGAGAAGGACTTCAAGCAGATCAGACTAAATCGATAACGAGGCTCATATGTTGTAATGCAATTATTCTACATTTTCAATTATACTCTCTCTTGCACATGCGATAAATAGATATTTGAATGGACAAAAAATGAGAAAACGTGAATTTAATTAAGATTCCGAAACTGATTTAGAAGTGAGAAAGATGTAAAACCAAAAACACCACAAAACGTATTAAAGATGGAAAAGATCACACGAGTCGGCATAATTATGCTTTAAACGCTGATTTTGTAGCAAGGATGGGAGAAAGTGAGTACACCCTATGATTCTAACTGTTGGAATTATTTGCTGCTAGTGGGAAAAATTGGTCGTCCGAACCCCCACCAAATTTTCTCTGTAAGCCGTTGACCATTTGTCGAAACCACAATTTTGATTTTGCAAAAATGTCCTTGTTTCATATAATATTCTTTGTATGGAAACGCTCATTATAAATACATGTACACGGAAACAACTCTTTAAAATAATAATAATAAACGAACGTTTTGGGCCTGTTTCGTTTTTATTGTTTAAAGAGGCATGTTGGAATTCAAGTTCGCACCAACGGTCAACTATCCGGGAACTGTGTCAGAAAAGTGTAAGGTTAAGTTCTTTGAGGGACGAGAGAATCTGATAAGAGTTTATCGTAATATAGGCCGAGCAGTGACGGTGCTTTAAAATGTCGCCTTCTGGCGTAATTAAAATCTGTACAATATACGATAATTTGCTAAAATTACATGATCTTTCCCACAAAGGTTACTGGGTGGTTATTTGTTATTGATATTTGGTCGGAAGCAAAGGAGCTTGTTATTTGTTATTTGTTGACCCGTCCCATTCCGCCTGTCACAGAGATTTAATGTACTTATGGATATGTGGTTTGTAATTACATCACTGACGGGAATCTTAGAATAAGCGATAGGCTTGGTTAGAGCCTGTTTTTGCTGCACTGTTTTTCCTGGGCTTACCGGAAGTACCAACATGTCCAGGTAACCAACAAAAAATGATATCATATTGGTCAGACCTTAGGGTATTCAACTTCTCATGGCGTTCCAAGATTAGAGGGTTGTTAAGCTTGGGGTTGACTGAAGCTAAAGAAGCAAAACGACAGTTGCAGAAAACAATAGACTGCCTCTACCGAACATTCTCGATTTGTTCAATCGCAAGTTGTAATGCTTTAACTTCGGCTGTGAAAACAGAATTGACCCCCACCAACAACAGCTGATGATACTTTGTCACCATCTTTAGATCTATCTGTAAAGATCCTTTTATAAGCTCTATGTGGAGATTTTGATTCGGTATATTTGCATGAATTTGGAAGAAGCAAGGTTAAAAATAACAGTAGGCTTTCTTAGATGTTACGGAGGGGTATGTGGTTCACGGTTCTCTTTGACCGATTCTGATTCAAGTCTGGTGGACTCCATATGGGGTTTAATTCTAATTCCCCTTGGAGAAATGTGTTTCTAATTTATGTTAAAGAATTCAATATTCGGAGAGTCTGACACACAATTATAAGCTGGGGCGTTTTGGGTTAAAACAATTTAGAAGCATACTGTAACGATTCCCTGCTGCAACGAGCATCGAATTTTTGGTCATGTTCCAAATAGGCCCAGACTAATTGTAATACCACTTTATGAACTGTATCAAGTCGTTTGAGGTAGGATTTTCTCGCCGAACTGTAAACCACACACCTGTAATTTAACCCTCTGCACGCTGATGTCAAAATACCGAAATTTCAGACAGGAAATTATTCTCATAACGCAACCAGGAATTTAACTAATTCTGTCTTGTATGGCAGCTCAATGAACTCTGTAAAACAAGACTGCATAGGTTAAATTCTGTGTTGCATTATGGGAACATTTGCTGCTCGAAGTTTTGATATTTCGAAATTATTGTGCAGAAGGTTAAAATTGATCTCATTTACAAAAGGGGAAATGTTTTTTGAGTCAGCATCGCAATTATTGACACCAACTACCTTCAGAAAGTTAAGTGCGTTTTCACATTTATTCCTTAGCTGTTTTATATAAGAAGTGAAACCGGTTATTGTCAAAGAAAAAGAAAGAATTTCTATTTAAACACAGTTGAAGTTTGAGCTCAATGGCATTCATGTTTGCCGCTATTGCAGATTAAAAAATCACCCACTTACAAGAAAGAGTCTGCCGTTGATTTTCACTGAAAATAGATAAAATGATAAAATGCTTCCGTGGGGAACGCCCATTTCTTGCTCGCATGGATCAAATAATATAGACCCAAAACAAAAATGAACTCACGGTCCTTAGAAGACAATTATGAAAAAGAGGCATACGCCCCCCACCCACTCCCCAACCTGATGTTGAAAAGATCCTTTAAAACCTCTTACTTCCACGTTGTATCATATGCCTTTTTCAGGTCAAAGAAGATGCTGGAAAATACATTTCCAATGAACGTTTCAAGGCTAACCAAATGATCCACTGTGCGTCTCTGGCTTCTGAAAGCACTGTGAACATTCGCAAGTAGATTGTTTGATTAAGAAACCAAACAAGGCGATAGTTGGTCACCCCCTTTGCACAGACAATTTGTTAATACAATAATTCTCTACTTACTTGGATTGCAATGGTCTGTATCTGGCTTTGGAATGAGAATTATTGTTGCCTTTCACCAAGAAGGTGGAAACTGGCTGTTCACTCATATTGCCTAAAAACACTGATAATTAAAAATCAAAATCAAGCCATGAATGCGGCAGATGTTTCAAATTTGATAAATTTCAGCGGGCCCGGTTGCAGTATCCTTTGCTTTATGCAAGGATATATTTAGCTCTTCCATAAAGGCATGTTCATTAATGATCCTCTGAATTGTCAGAGGTAAAGTTGAGTTTTTGCTTTTTCTCTTGCTTTTTAAGTTTAACGAACTCTGGATTACAATTTTCTGACGACGAATGTTTTGAAAATACTGGAGCCAATTTGTTTGACATTTCCTGCTTAGACAGGCTAAGACGTAATTAGTGTGCTGTTGTCTTCAAGCTGTTGTACATTAGATTTTGTTCCTTTACCATTTAGTTTTTAATAAGTTTCCAAAAATTTGTTATGGTGATGTGTTGGTTATTATTGGACATTATTGTCCCAAGAACCTGTCTTTTTGTTTTATAAGTCGTCTTGTTTTTTGCCCGACTTATCCGAAGTTTGTTATTTAATGTTAGTGATTTGTTAAATTTCAGTTCCATTTTGTTGTGGTTCATTTAACACCTGTTCATAATCATTATCAAACCATGGTTTGGTGAAACGTTTTGAGTATGTCTAGGTTTTAGGAATGGCGGTGTTTGCGATGTAAAGCAATTCCTTAGTAAAGTATTTTATTTGGTCAGCGCTTTCTTCAAGGTCTTTAGAACAAATCGACGAGAGAGTGTCACAGTCGCCTTTTTTAAAGTTCCACTGGAGCACACTCTCTTCGTCCTGTTGAACCATACTTTCCAACACAATTGGAAAGTGGTCAGTCTGACAAATATCACCTTCCAAAAAAGTCGAGTATGACAGACGGACGTGCAATAGTTAGATCGATCGAGGTATACGAACCAGATGCAGAATGCTGGGAAGTCTCAGATCCATCAATGGCCGAAAATAAGTCGTATTTGGTCATAAGCTTTTCTTCTATTTTACCTTTGAAATCTCCTTTGCTGCGGGAAGCACCCAAAAGTGCTTTGTGCGTAGAAAGCACCCAACAAAATATATGAGGTTGGGAGCTGAAAAAACAATTGCTCCAGATCATTCAGCTGAAGGGTTTTATTTGGTGAAATGTAAATGGAACATAATGTAACCGTCTGATTTAATGTTAATTGTACTGTTGCTACATGCGCCTTTGTTTGTAAAGGCACAGCACTGTGTATAATGTCATTTTTAGCTAAGACTGACACTCCACGAACATGGAGAACATTTTCATCCACCCAGGCGATACAGGAGTTATAATTCTTGAAAGCAAAAGGATCTTGAGTATCAGGTTTCTTCAGGAGTGTTTCCTTTTAGCAAAAAGCAGCAGGTTTATATGTTTGGATTGGAAGACCGCGTTCATTGAAATGCGCTCTGAACCTTGATTATTCCGTTATATTATATTGATTTTGTGTTTACTTTCGATGTTGTTGGTGGACGTATGGGCGAAGTAGCTCCGGTATGTTTCTCAGATGATCTATTCTGAGATGAGTTTTGACGTAGTTGCCAGAACGTTTCGTTGGTGGTTTCATCTGTTGTCATGTATTCAAAGCCTTCAAATATATAACTTGAAAAAGAGTTTTGAAGTGTAATGGGTGTTCTCTCTGATGATAACTATTTTTATTTTTCCTTTTCGTTTTTCTTGTTATCTTTTTCTAAGTTCTTTATCTGACTCAAATTTTGCTGTTGTGATCTTTGTGTTCTCTGTGGTTTGGTGTTTGGTTTGTTTGATTCATTTTTCTAGCCTGGTATAGTTATTTGTTTCTTATTCTGGTCATAATTATGTATATCTATGTCTCGTTTGTGTTCTGGCATTTCTTTTGTTAACTTTGGTGCAGTTGGCTTTGTTTTGGCTAACTTGGTTCTGTTTGATTGTTCTCCTTAATTATAAAGGACTGTGTCGGGATTAGTATTATGGCTTTGGGTCATGTATATGGTGACGCTCTCTATACTGACATTGCTGGTTATTGTTTGCATTAGAGCTGTTGCCTATGATGGCAATATTGTATTAATGCCGGGGATAGATGTTTCAAAATATAGCATTTTCTTTTTCCCATCAAGTTGATCTTTCAAAGATGGCATATGCTTGCCCTGACAATTTACATATTTCATTATTTCACTGGGTCAAGATTCACCATATTGTTGACCATATTTATGGCATATTAGCTGCCCTTAGCTGTGTCCGAACATTTGACACTCGAAACATCGGATGGGATTTGATAATGGAGAGCGTTAAAGTTAAAACTTTTTCCATTATTTGTAATTTGTAATCTTCCGAATTTCAATTCTTTTAACTTGTGTGACGCCCTGTTGTTTCAATTCGTGCGCAATATCTATTCCATCCATGTCGACACATTGTTGGGTTCTAACAAAAAATCCGACAGACAGGGTTATTGGACCTGATAGGTGTAATCGAACCAGTTATAACTGTACAATGGAATCCTATTTATTGAATAACAACTCAGCAAGTGATAAAAGTAAATTATCAGCAGTATTTAATTAATATGAACTTGATCACCATCCTGAATTCTATTACTAAATTGAGCATCCACTCTATCATATCTTATCTTAAGGAACACTTAGAGTTTATTCAAATAAGTTATACTAAAACCAACAAAAGTTAAACATCTGTTTCTTAGGCCCTCCTGTATGGTCCTTTTGGATGCCGCATGCTCTCATTTTATAACCAAGTAAACTTAAAAAAATAAAAATTAAATGTTTTATGTCTGATAGTTTATGTAAGTTAATTAAATTGATAAATTTGTCCCTTGAGGGCAATAAGGCTTTGCAATGCTTTAGCATTGCAAAGCCTTCTTGCACTCAAGGTACGAAATATATCACCACTCATGCTATTCTGTAGAATATGAGGCCCGAAACATAAAACAAACCAAGAACATGAACTTTTGATGGCAAAAAAATAATTACAAAAATAATAAATAAAATAAAAAAACACCCGCCCACATGTAATTTTACAAAAATGACATGAGAAACATAAGATCTGCTATTTATATTCGACATATTGAGACCAGAGCGATCTAGCTAAATATATGGAAGTGACGAGCAGTCAATGACTGTCAGAGTACTTCGATAGACCACAGGAGCTTCAATTTAATTTAAAAGAATTTACTCTCAGTAGCATATAATCGATTTGTCAGACGTATACATACGGTACGGTAAATGTTTGCAGTTAGAAAGCTGTATTGGATAAACCGGATTATTCACTAAAGAAATAACCAGTCTTATGGCCTCCATTGTATTACAGAAATAAAATAATCAACTACGCAGCTTGAAAGCTGAAAACATATTTCAAATAATCGTTGGAAAAGTTACTCTCATTTCTTTCTTGCTAATACCTGCCGCTGAGGTTGAATCTTTTAAACCATTCTTAGAGAGGTCTTCAAGAATCCATGTCAAGCGCTGGTATTATGGTACCGTGATTATAAAAGCAGCCTCTCTCGCGATCCGTTTGCATCACACACTTTTATCAGTTAGTTGATATTTCCCAATAATTACAGCGAAATAGAGACTTCATAAAGAAAAACAAACCAAACAACCATCTTAAATTCAATTTATTACTTTCCAAAGTGTGATTTACTGGGATTTCCGATTTTGATTATAAACGATAACTTCACAAGTGAATTATGCAATCAACAATTGTGTCATGTATCCATGCGCGCAAACGAAGACGCTTTGCCGTGGATGTAATGGGAACTCCATTGTTTTTTATGCTTTTTTTAAACCTTTACCTAACATGAAAATCAGACGACACTTGCAAAACAAACTCTTGAATAACTATTATTTTCATTTTTTGTCTCAAAAACATAGGTTATGACCCCCTCATTGGAACGAGCTCGATGAGCTCGTTCCAATGAGGGGTCATAACCTATGTTTTGGAGACAACAAATGAAAAATAATGAAAATTAATTGGCGAGTTTTGAGAATTGCGCCTGTCGGTTTTGGCCGTCACGTTAGGTAAAGATTTAAATAATATAATTATCGTTAATAATGAAAAGTAATAAACAGAGTAATCGCTTGACTGAACTGGTTACGTGAAATAATTCATTCGAGGCGAGGGACTATATCGTAAAACACTCGTGCGCATTCGCGCAATCGTGTTTGTACAACGTCCCTCACCTCTCATGAATTCACATAACCAGTCCAGTCAAGTGATTACTCTCTATGTTATCTTATTCCTTTTCAACTGGTGAGATTCTACAATATTGAGGAGAGGAAAACGGACAGGGAAATTCGACAGGATCGCGGGCAACTGATATTATATGTTATTGTGATGAATTGATGGTAACATGGTTTGAAGTTTGCAGCTCGCAAACCTCAGACCATGTCACCGTCCATTCATCACAATAACGTATATGATGTTCCAATTAGCCACAGAACCACATCGTGATATGAATAAGGCAGCTCGAATGAACAAGCCAACTTTAGCGATCACAAATTTAGTTGGGACCACGGTGGCTCAGTAGTAACGGCATTGAACTTTAAACCGACAAGTCAACGGTTTGCTCCCCACCAGGGGTAACTGCCTTGTGTCTTTGGGCAAGCCACTTAATCTCGATTGCCTACGTGGGGGCACTGTGGCGCTGTGTACTAAGGCGTACTGCTCGTCGATGGTGCACTTGTTTTCCACAAGTGCTTGTGCGGACTTAGTAAGTTGGGGAGCTCGATAGTTGCTCGCTGCTGCTCGGTAGTTCTTTCCGAGTACTCCCTCCACCCATAAAACTCCGATACGAGGACATATCGAACCCCAATGAAAAAAATAAATAAACAAATAAATAATAAATAAATAAATAATAAAGAAATAAATAATAACAAATTTAGTAAATAAATCTAAATGTATCTCACGACATCACTGGACAACACAAAATCAATAACTCCATCTCAGTTCAAATCATGGACGTTTTAGTGGGTTGTGAGTTCACATTCACAGAATGATCAATGACCTCGAAAAGTACGATCTTATAGGATGTATTCACTATGAATCGCCTCCCATTGTCTTCCTCTTTTCAAATATTTCGCGTGGTGATATCAGACGGTAACATATGTCAATGGAGCAGTAAACATAGCAAAAATAAGCGAGCTCTCGTCCAATCAGAGGCGAGGATTTTAATCTTATTGGAGCATAAGTATGTGTAGTAGTCTGTTTAAAATTGAAGTCTATCCGCGAGCTAATATAATCAATTTCCTCTTATCTGTCTTATACTCTCGGAGATAATATTAGAATATTTGTGTAAAAGTTGGTAAATATTGATTCTGCCCCAAATACATCAGAAAAACCGCTTTGTTCAGAAGGCTTCTTTCACTTTTTGTTTTCAACTTTAATGAGAATGTGTCTTCCCAATCTTCAATTGAAAGGACACCGCCTTGAAATTTCCTGTGATTACTGTATTTATTGAAAGAATCTTTTGTCGAGAAACCAAGCTGGAAACTGAAATTCAAGACAGCCAAGTAAGCTTTTGACAGAATAAATAATTTGATTGAAAATTCGTGGTGTACTAAAGCTCGAAAGAAATGAAAGTTTCTACGATGCACTGAGGCGCGTGATTTGTTTAATGCCTATTGGCATATTAGCCGGACTGAGTATGATTGTTTTGGGGGGTTCTCACTTTCACGATTTGGGTTCCGAATTGCTACGCTTTTGAACCGTGATAAAGCCGGCGTGTTTTGGCCACGGTAGATAATTTCTACGGTGGCATTAGGGTGTGGCTACGGCGCCTACGGGACATCTAAGGAAGCACTAACGATGTACTAAGGTTGTGCGTAGGAAGTACCAATGGTTCGTTACGATTATGTGACGGTTTTTCTACGTTTATGCTAAGGCACAACCAGAAGCGCTAGGGACAATTCACGGTTATCCTACGGTTTGTCCCGATTAGTTACGGTCATGCTACGGTCTTACGGATATGCTACGGTTCTGCAACTGTTCTTCAACGGTCTCTACGGTTTTGTCACGGTGTCTACGATTTTCTACGGTCACTTGCGGTTTGTGACGGAAAAAAGAATTTTTCAAACATTTTGAAAATAGCGCCACTGAAAAAACAAGGCGGCTGAAGCGCGAGAGTTTATCCCAGAACACTACGGTCATGTCTACGAGCGCGGAAAGAATTTTCCAGGGATAATCACGGATTAAAACCGTTCTTCCGACACCCCGAACCGGGAAAGTGAGAACCTCGCATTAGAATTCCTACGGATGGAATTATAATTATAGTAACTAGCAAGTGATACAATCTTCTGATAGTGATGGTATTATGAAGTCCTTTGAAATAAAGCGATCACTGTCTTTTTGATACTCAGTTTGCATGTTATGAAGGTTAATGGCTATTTTGGGACATTTTGGCTTTCTTTACCTGTATACAATCCACAGAACAATGATGGAACTTTCGTATAATTCTACATGACAATGATAACAATAAAAACCATTGCGTTTATTAAACAAAGGAGCACAGAAGGTGGATAGAAAAAACTCGGGGAAACAAGTATCAACAGGACCGACGAGAGAGCAGGGAGTCGTTTTAATATCTCTTAGACACCGAGATACCGAGGGAGGCCTGGCTTCACCTGTGACCAGAAACACGTGTTGTCCATCAAATATGTTGAAATATACATGTTGCTTTTACCACTAAATTGTTGGTCGATATATGCCCAGAGGCGAGGTCTCGACTTCACTACTATAATATTAGAACGTTCCTTTTCATGTTCTATCGGTCGATAGTACCTGAGTTTGTGTGATTTCTGAAATAAAACCTGAAGCAGAGAAGCTGCTGAAGGTTTTATTTCAGAAATCACACAAACTCAGGTACTATCGACCGATAGAACATGAAAAGAAACGTTCTAATTATTTTATTATGCCGAACAAAGTATGACTTTCATTGTTAAGCGTTAACTGCAACATGCCATCAATCTTGTTACAACAATGCAGTCGAATCCAAAAACATGACGTCATTTCGAACGAATGACGTCTCTTCGAAAATGACTTGTCACAAGTGCCGTCGCTTTGGGAGTTTCTATATCAACACATGCCAATGTTTACAACTGCATCATGCTGTTCATGTTATAATTCATTGTTAATGCTTGTTATGAAGCTTGTGCTGAAAATTTTCGGTTTATATCGCATAAACCGAAGGAAAACAACAGTTATTTCTTAAATATAATTGTTTGAAGTCATAACTGAGACTCATATTCAGGATTCATTGAAGTGGTGAACAACACGCGAGTGAGTTTTTTAATATTTCTGATTCTTTTGAATTCATTGTTTGCAGTTAAAATTGAAAACATACCCACTGAAGATGATATATTTGTTGGTAAGTTTGTGCCTACCGGTGTTGAAAAAAGTTAAACGGACACGGAGCCAGCGTTTGGTGTTCAGAAATTCCAATCGACGCTGATCAATGGAAGTGGCGCTCACATTTTCTTCGTTCTCTTATCTCCAGGGAAAAACGTTCCGATAGTACCAGAGTTTTGCCCCAAAACTCCAGTACTATGACTTTTAGAAGGTGTCATATTAACCAATCACGGCTGATGTTACAAACTTGAGACATAATAAACAATTTTAGAAACAATATTCCACCATTTCTTGACCTGTTCGTGTAATGAAGAGATTGGATAATGGCACCAGTTTTGACTTTTTACAAATGAAGCCCATGGGGTCATGGTATTGCAGTCTTGCGACGTGCATGACGTCATCCCCATTCATTGTTTAACTTGTACTTTTGCTGCTGAAGTTTATAGTAGTTTTTCAGCTGTATGTTTCTTAGTTTTATTTTTCATCTTTAACGCATGGAAGGTCCATATGAAAATATCCTCATGGCCAAAAATAAAATAACAAAAATAATATCAATTTATAAGCCTCAAGTTCGCATACGTGCTTTTTGGCTTTACATCAAATCAGTTACATCCGAAACATTAAGCAAAAGCAGCCATGTAGACCTGTGTTTTCAGGTTCGATTTGAATGACTCAATAGCTGGTTTTTCGGCAAGTGATGGGGTAATGAGTTCCAGAGTCTTTTTGCCGCGATGGCAAACGCCCTATCACCTGCTGGATTTAACATGGACTTCGGTTGAGCCAGTGTTAGGACATTAGATGAACACAATGCCCGTGGTGGTTTGTAAACAGATATGAAATTGGTTCGGTATGAAATAATCTTAAAATGACAAAGTCTTAATCTATTTCGTTGAGCTGGTGATCTTTTTATCATTTAATTAGTGTTATCAAAAACGGTGATCTCGATATGTGATGTGGAATAATTCGATGTCAGTTGAGTACAGGTAAAAACGTCCTCTTTGTGAATCGAATGATCGCAGGCGTGGTTGCTACACTCAATACAGATTTGTAGTTTGCACCGGACGTGTTTACTTGTAGTGGGGAAAATGCGTTTTTGTTGTAAGATAAATACACGCTTTCGATAAAAGTTAAAAATGATATTCATTTCGTACAGGTATTTGAGAAAGTGGTGATTTTGCAAACCATATTCGGCAAATTTCCAAGAATGTGACATTTGGACTGCATGTCAGCGATTACCAAGCGCATACTCTTTCTCTCTCTCGCGCCACTTCGAGATGTGGACTAATGTTTGACACTGTGAGTAGGAGAATATCAAAAGACCGAAAGCCCTGTAACAGACTTCACCCTGGGGCCGGGATCAATAACGATAAATTAGACTCCAAGGGTCTGTGACAGCACAGATGACAAACAAATGCTGTCCAAATGACATTTGAAGAAGGCAAAGCATTGTTAAGTTCCATAAATATACCATTTATCACAACTGCACTATTCTTATAGAATTAAATAAAATCACAACCTTATCTGCATAATCAAGTTTTTATACTGAGCCAAACTCAGGTGTAAATATTCACACAGTGTGACGACATAATTTACAACGTACCTTTAAGCCAATCGAAGAACTCAAATTCAGTCTTTTTAAAACTTATATGTATTTTACTACGATTGGCGAGCAACATATACAATTAATATTAACGCCTCTGCTTGGCCCAATTGTGTAGGTGTGCTGGGTGACGTCCGTAGTGGCAACCTCGTGACTAGCTCTTCTCGAATACTACGAGTGGATCTTTAGTATGCACAGTGTGCACCTCTCTCCACACATGGGACAGCCATTTTACCTCCACGCCCGATAAGACGGTATGCCGTGATAGCATCAACTCCACAGTTGATGCCGACAGTGTTTTTGGAAACCCTCCCCAACCGTGGATCGATCCCCGACCTCTGGCACGAGAGACCAGCGCACGTATCAATTCGTCCACAATTTCAAAACTTCAATCTGTTAGAAAATGACATTAGTCATCCATATTTATTATATGCTAGCCTGTGAGTTATCGCAAACTATTTAAAAGATATTTCTCGATATCCATCGACTCGATGGATATCAAGGAATATCTCTCAGTAGTTTCCTTGAAGTAACGATCAGCTGATCTTTGTAATTATTTTAAAACGTACGCATTTGGGCGTCGAATTTGGCTGAATATTGTGTAATTTAATGTCTCGTAGCATATAATAACAAAAAAATCTACTCTATTTTAGTCAGTATCTGGAATTATCTCATGAGAGTGGACCTCAAAGTTTTATTTTTCACGAGCGTTTGCGAGAGTGAAAAATAATATTTTCAGGTCTACGTGATGATTGTTTCAGTTGCTTCCTAAATGACGTCACGTTTGGGCGCATGACGTCGCCTTGAACGTCGTCTTGAAGGAACGATCAGCAGCTTTTTGTTGTTGTCTTGAAACTGCTTGCAGTCGAATTGGGCTGAATATTGCGCAGTAAAATGTCACGAAGCATATAATATAACGAAAAACTACGCTGTTGTAGTGAATATCAGGAATTATCTCATTCGTGTGGACCTGAAAGTCTTATTTTTCACCCATATCCTTCATTTACCTTGGTTTGAAAACAGGTTCAACATGTATATCGAATCGAATACACTTAGATAACGAATAATATTATCTAGGATATAGTCGGGTAACGATTTTGTTTCTGAACTATTTCCTTTCCATCCACTCAAAGGCATGTTTTATAAATCAGCAGCATCCCTGTTCGGGTTCAGTTCCATAAAGATAAGAACTTATCCTGTACGTTTAACTGCGCTCCCCGTGATCCACCAAGGCAAGATTTGGGCCATAATAATAAATAGTTTCATGGTGTGACATTTCGGAAATAAACGGATGAGTTAATAACGAGCACGTCGAAATGGCTGGTGAGTTTAGTTGAAGAACAAAAGAGGTAATACTGCAAATGCTGAACAAATGAAATTTTGAAAAATAAAATTTATCCATGACAACTCATAAAAATATATAACACCATCAGTAATCTATGTTTTGTGCCTTACATAAAACACTAGTGAAGGTATACTTTTTATTATTTGTTTAATTTCTTCTGCAGATGAACCTTGTTATTTTTTTCCATATAATCATATCCATTTTAGGAACTATATTCAAATTAACCATATTCTGGGTGCAAATAATCCAGAACATTAAGGGACACAATTTATGTCAGACTTTACAGCCAATCACATCATTATGTTCCATTTTGTCAGGAAATAAAATCACCTAAACAGAAAGGAATACAGAACTGTACAATCTCTCAGGCTACTAGTCTAATTACGAAAGGAATCTGACGCTCTTGTGGGCTGTTTATTTACTCAGCTATTGAGGAGTTTGCATGCAGACTACCGCTGATGTAATGTGACGCCCCGTTACTCACAACGATATATTCAAGCCTGAAAATAAGCAATCTGTCATATGCAGAATGTGGTCCCAAGGGTGTGAATTTGCTGCTGCTATCCCAAATAGTGGGCCAATTTACCCTGTGTGTACCTTTTTCTGTTCAGGCCTGAGACCTTGATTCAAATTGAGGTTCACAGAGGGTAAATTCACCCTCTGGGGACCTCATTTTGCAGATGACAGTCTGCTTATTTTCTGGCATGGATATATTGATATTCGCCCGTGCTACAGGTATAGATAGATATTCCAATCAAAAAGTATTGGCAAAACAAAGCGGCGTCATAAAAATATATGTGGTGAGTCTTCTTCATCTAAAATTATTTAATTTAAAAACAACAGTACTGTAAAGTCATTAAACGTTTGGTCAAATCAATTTTCGATTGAAAAATATTTCTTGCGTTGATTCAAAGAAAATGAATGGTTATATGATTTTTATATTCAAACGTCTGGAATAGTTCAGGAGGCCGGAAAAGCGAACCGTCAGACGGTTGAATCTAAACCATGGGCGATGGACTATTTGAGAGCTAGAGTGGTTCCAGTCAATAACAGCATCAAATTCCTTTTAGAATTTGAGTGCCGGCATGATGCTGTGATTAATACTTTTTTCGCGTTTCATAGAATAGCGAAAAACATTTGTCTTCACGTTGTGTTAAACGTTTGGTTCATTTAGTTTGGAACCAATGAGAAAAATCGGGAATCGCTAGCCAATTAGAAAAAGGGACGTTAAAACAGTTTATTGGAAGGGCGAATATAGTTTCAGATTTGATACATGTGATAGTTTGAAGAAGGCGGTAAAATTAATATTTTCAATTCTGGCCTTCCCCATTGCATCGACCAGTCTACTTTGAATTCATGATTTTATCTGAGAATTTGTTTTCAAGTTCAAGGTGAAAAGGTTTCTTTTTCACTTTAAATTTTTTTCAAGTTATAAGTCCAATAACTTCACCGAGACGTACTTCGCTGATTCTAATGGACACACGTTTCTAGAGTTTTCCCTTTAAAATAACAAATGTATTTTATCTCTAGTTTTTCCTGGGCGGCGCTTAATGTGAAGTATCACAGTACTGTATATTTCAAGTGTTAATGTACAAAGTTTTATTTTGAATACCAAACGAATGTCGTGTAAATAAATGCCTCTCGGGCGGTCTGAGCTGCTCGGTCGGCTATTAGGTGCGAATAGGTAATATGGTGCAAACAAGTTCATCGAATTATAGAATCATCTTGGTTTCCAGTGCAGTTTGATGAGGATCTGTAAATATTCAAATTTACTAAGATAGCACTTTATGCTACCACCTCCAACGCCTCTTCTATTACCATAACAGGATGTTTGATAAATGGATGATATCTAAGCTATTTTAGTGAATATCGGGAATTATCTCATGAGTACGGACCTGAAAGTTTTATTTTTCACGAGCGCTTGTACGACAGCAAAACAGCTTAGATTTTCTTTTTATCATATGCTACGTGACATTTTACTGCGCAACATTCAGCCCAATTCGACTCCAAACAGTTTCAAGACAATAACAAAAAGTTGCTGATCGTTCCTTCAAGGCGACGTTCAAGACGACGTCATTCGCCGAAGCGTAACGTCATTTGGGAAGCTACTGAAACAATTCATCGTGTGGACCTGATATTATTTTTCACTCGCGCAAGCGCTCGCGAAAAATAAAACTTTCAGGTCCACACTCATGAAATAATTCCAGATACTCACTAAAATAGAGTAGATTTTCTTTTTTATTATATTGTATGGGATGGACGTACAGAGCTCTGTGTCCTTGAACGTGGTACATTGGCTGCACAACTGTATATTGATAAGATCCAGGATGTCCACGTCAGATTGTATGCAGGTGCAGTGGGTGATAGATTCATTCTGATGGACGACAATGCCCGTCCTAATGTTGCCCATGCTGTCGGGGAGTACCGACAGAGGGAGGGGATTGAGAGTATGGACTGGCCAGCAAGATCCCCTGACTTTAATCAAATCGAACATGTCTGGAATGGATGGCAGCTTGTAATTTCAGCCCGTCCAGTCCAGCCAAGAAGTGTCCAGGAGCTTGGTGCCATACTGGTCCAAGAATGGAACAACATCCCACAAAGGACCACCAGGAACCTGATTGGGAGCATGAGAAGGCGTTGTCAAGCTGTAATTAACAGTGATGGGTCTCATACTCGATACTGGAGCCATACCAGTTCGCTCCGTCAACTTTTTGGCATATTGAAAAATTTCCTCTTTTACCAATAATATCCATTTTCCATGGTTATCGTATTCAAAAGCTAAAAAATAATGTCAAACAGAAATAAAATCTTAATTTCTGTACTTAAATCATTGAAGATATAATTAAATAAAAATATATACACTTTTCATTACAATATTTCAGTTAAAACGTAAAATGGGTAATTGGATGTACTTGGTGCTTAGCAAACTTTGAGTAGTATAGTTCCTTGTATATGCACAATACTAGGACTTTATCTCGTGAAATTTTGGTTTAACCCTTTAACTTACATGAAAAGCAGACGACACTTGCAAAACAAGTCTTAAACAACTAATTTGTTTCATTTTTTATCTCAAAAACATAGGTTATGACCCCTCATTGGAACGAGCTCGTTCCAATGAGGTGTCATAACCTATGTTTTTGAGACAAAAAATGAAAAAAATAATGAAAATTAACTGACGATTTTTGAGAACAGCGCTTGCTGGTTTTGGCCGTGACATTGGGTAAAAGGTTAAATTCCAACGCATTTGTCTCGGACTTTTTGAAAGAAGCGAGGTTAAAAATAACAGTAGGTTTTCTAAGCTGCCATGGAGGAATATGTGGTTCAGAGTTCCCTTTTATAGAATGAGATTCAAGAATGGCGAACTCCATATGGGGCTTAATTGTAATGCCCAATGGAGGAATATGTTTCTGGTGTCGGTGAAGAATAGCGACATTCTGAGGGTTCAAGACACAGTTATAAGCAGGGTTTGATGGATTAGCAAACAGTTTAGAAGCATACTAAAGTGACAATTTACTTCTGCGCTCTACTGCTTCAACAAGCATTGAATCTATTGGTGATGTTCGAAAAGCACCCAAGCTAATTCTAATACCACTGTTATGAATTGCATCAAGTGGTTTGAGACACGACTTCCTTGCGGAACCGTAAACCACACAACCGTCATCCAATTTGGATCTAATGTGATCTATACAGATGGAGTAATATTTTTTTAGTCAGCACCCCACCCAGTGCTACCAACTACCTTCAGAAGGTTCAGTGTCCTTTTACTACCTTTAATTGTTTTATGTGAGAAGTGAAATTCAGTTCAGTTTATTGTCAAATAATAAACCTAAGAATTTCACTTCTTTTACAACTTTAATGGTACTCCCATCTATTGCAACTCCGGATCAAGATGCTCAAGAGCTTACAGAAATGAACACAATTAGTTTCGATCTTCGAAAACTTGAAAACGTTTTCTGTCGCCCATTTCTGGATTCTGTTTAAACCCGGCTGAATTTTGCGCTTGATAGCGTTCATATTTTTACTCCTAGCAGAATAGAAAATCATCAACAAACAATGAAGAATCTTCCATATTTTCAGTTGAGTCGATGGTACTATTGGTCTTGATTGAAAAGAGGGTAACGGATAAAATACTATCCTGAGGAACTCCCAACTCCTGTTCCTGTGGATCAGATAACGTAGATCCAACAGGAACCTGAAATTGGCGGTTGTTTAAAACGAATTCAAAAGAATGAGGCATACGCCCACTCAATCCCGTGTTAAAAAGAGAAGATGGCGACCACATGTTCCTTTCTGGCGAAGGCATTTATTATAAACGTTTCAAGTCTAACCAAATGATCCACAGTACTTATCTGGCCTCTGAAACCACACTGAACATTCGAAAGTAGATTGTTCGATTCCAGAAACCAGACAAGTCGATCACTGATCATACTTTCCATGGTTTTACACAGATAGCCCGTTAAAGCAATAGGCCAATAATTACTTAGGCTGCTGTGATCTTTATCATGCTTTGGAATGGGAATAATTGTTGCTTTTCGCCAGGGAGGTGGAAACTGGCCAGTCACCCAGATTTCGTTAAAAATTGACAATAAAAGTTCAATTGAGGATTATGGCAGACGTTTTAAAATTTTATAGTGCATTTCATCAGGACCAGTGGTAGTATCCTTTGCTCTATGCAAGGAGTTACTTAATTCTTCCGCGGAGAAAGGATCGTTGTAATGCTCTAAATCATTGGAGCTAAATTGTTTTTCCTGTTGTTGTTTTTTATTTTAACCCTTTACCCAACGAATCGCCCGCATCCGCCCGCGTAATATTCAAATTCAGCAGCTGAAAAAATATTATTTTTCGAAAAATTTCAACAAAACCATATCATGTGACCCCTCTTTGGAACGAGCTCGTCGAGCTCGTTCCAAAGAGGGGTCACATGATATGATTTTGTTGAAATTTTTTGAAAAAATTGAAAAAATTGTAATTAAAATAATAAATTTTGAAATCGTCTGCGTTGGGTAAAGGGTTAATGAATTCTGGATTACAATTTTCAGAAGACGATTGTTTAGAAAATGTGGTGGCCAATGTTTTGGAAATTTCTTTTTTCCGTGTAATTAGTGTGGTGTTATCTTGCAGGTGTTGTACAGTTGATTCTCTTTCTTTTCCTTTAATTTTTTCAATCATTTTTCAAATTTTGTTAATGGGTGTATGCTGGTTAAGTTTAGAGACATATGTTGATCAAAACCTTTTCTTTTTTTATTTTAAAAGTCGTCTTGCTTTTGCCCGATTTATGCATAGTTTGTCCGCATTTTGTGTGGTTGGTGACCTATTAAATTCATGTTCAGTTTTCTTACGGTCTTTTATAGCCTGTTTGCACTCGTTATCAAACCATGGTTTGGTGAAACGTTTTGGTTTTGAAGAGTTTTAGGAAAGACTGTGTTTGCAATGTCAATCAACTCTGTAGTGTAATGTTCGATTTGATCAGCACTTTCCTCAAATTCCTCCCGTATGAGACGTTCAGAACAGAGCGACGAGAAAGTGTCCCAGTCAGCATTTTTGAATATCATCTGGGGCACGTTCTCATTGTCGGTCGGAACCACACCCTCCAAAACAATTGGAAAGTGGCTACTTACGCACAAGTCATCTTCTACCCTCCACGAAAAATCGAGGAAGATAGAAGGGCATGCAATTGTTAGATCAATTGGTGTACGAACCGGAAGCGGGGTACAGGTAAGTGTCAGACCCATCATTGAACAAGCACAAGTTATATTTTGTAATAAATTCTTCTCCTGTTTACCATTTACATCTTCCTGACTGCGGGAATTACCCCAAAGGGGGCATGGGGATAACTGTAGTGCACTGAGGGTTCATTGGGTTTATAGGGTGGGAGGGGAGGAACATATACAGATGTATCCTAGTCCAATATGTAGTGCACACATGTCAGGCGTAAAGACACAATGCCTCATAACATGTTCAATTTGAAAAAGGAAATTAGTTCACATCAAGTAATGATTTTGTGGTAGTGCTGACAAATTGGATGAAACCAAAATAATTTATTTTCAACAACTTATACGATGAGTAACAATTTGGTGAAATGACAAAAAGCATACTGATCAATAAAGTGCATTGATTATATTTTTGAGAACTCTTAGATAATTTGCATTCTGCGCTGTAAATAATATATGTTAAGATATGCAATGGATAATTTAACAAATGCTATAAATATCTCACTTGAAAAGAAATTTTTGTCCAAGAAATTGTTCTGTCTACCTACAATAACTAACAATTTTAATCCTTTCAACCCGGGCACTCAGTATTACCGTGTTATACCGAGTAATCTACAGGAAAATGGGAATATTTATCCCGTATTTGTGTGGAGGGTCAGTAACAATTTAATAGCACAGCCTAGAGGGTGTAGGACACAGCATCATTGATCGTCCTTGGCTGTTAGATGTGGATGGGTTTCACAATGTATAAATAGTAAGTTTAAAAGTTTTACTTAACCCTTTACCTAACATGAAAAGCAGACGACACTTGCAAAAAAAATTCTTGAATAACTAATTTTTTTTTCATTTTTTGTCTCAAAAACATAGGTTATGACCCCTCGTTGGAACGAGCTCGTCGAGCTCGTTCCAACGAGGGGTCATAACCTATGTTTTTGAGACAGACGAGCTCGTTCCAACGAGGGGTCATAACCTATGTTTTTGAGACAAAAAATGAAAAAAATAATGAAAATTAATTGACGATTTTTGAAAATAGCCCTGGCCGGTTTGGGCCGTTACGTTGGGTAAAGGGTTAACAAAACATAGCTTATGACGCCTTAGTGGAACGAGTTCGTTGAGTTCGTACCACTGAGGGATCATAAGCTATGCTGTTTGGGGCAAAAAATAGATTGTTTAGATTTAGCTCCTATTTGAGTTAGGTAAGGATAAAACAAAAATAAAAAGTAAATGTTAAAAACAGTCATGGGTAAATTTCTATTCACCCGAGATGGTGGGGGTTAAATTAATAATCTGAAAAAGAGGGTGGTTGTTTTGCCAGAACCCCCTCCCCCTCCAATATTGTATTCATAAAATACTTTTGTAGATCTCAGAATATCACGTTTTTGACTGAAGTACAAATATACTAAGAGTGCATCCTAAACTGTAAAAAATAGCCAAGTTGTCCAGTAGCTTCCTTGATAATTTTCTCCAAGTCATTTATAGCCCTATAAGACTAAAATCGTTGCCCTGTGGTTGGACGCGAGCTCGCAATTTTTTTTCTATGTTCACGGTTCCAGTACCATATGTTACCGTCTGACGTCACGGCTCGAAATATTTGAAATTAGGTTGCTCATTTTGTAATTATTCGGTCAACAGCGTGACTTGCAAGCCACTTCATTTTTGAAGATTTTTCACACGTGCAGCAGAGGTGTTCCGAATGAAGAGTTGTTACAAATTGGATTAAGATTTGAACTAAGATGGAGTGACCTTGACCTTTATCTGATTCATTGATTATTTGTTCAGTGACGTCGTGGGGTACTTACACTTGATGTTTACTTACTATACTTGTGATCGGTAAAAGTTGCCTTATTCGTTCCTCAATGTTTGTTTAGGGCTATGGGTAGGGTCTTATTGGAATATGTATATTATTGTGATGAATTGACAGTAATAGGGTCTGCGCTTTGCGGCTCGGGGCGTATGTTCAACTGGTTGAACATACGCTCCGAACCACAAACCTCAGACGATTTATTTATGATTGATTCAAGTGGGTTTCATCAAGGTGTAACCTCCACTCCCAACATATGAAGTTCATTCGCTCAGAAGACCATGTTTTCACGCAAACTTTACTGTTGTACAGGCAAGGTTTATAATGATGAGTTTGATACTTGAGCGAACCATGCTTAGATGAACATCATTAGGCTTTGTCTTGTAAATGATATACAAACAATCTCTAACTTTAACCCTTTACCCAACGAATCGGCCGCATCCTCCGCGTAATATGCAAATTCAGCAGTTGAAAAAATATTATTTTTCAAAAAATTTCAACAAAACCATATCATGTAACCCCTCGTCGGAACGAGCTCGTCGAGCTCGTTCCAACAAGGGGTTACATGATATGGTTTTGTTGAAATGTTTTGAAAAAATGATATTTAAAATAGTAAATTTTGATATCGTCTGTGTTGGGTAAAGGGTTAAACACCTTTATAAGGAACGCGGTGGCTCAGTGGGGACGACATTGAACTTCTCCCCTATTGGTCCTCGGTTCTATCTTCGCCTGGAGTAACTGCATTGTGTCTTTGAGCAAGGCACATAATCCCGATTGCCTACATGGGAACACGATGGCACTGCACGTCGATGGTGCACTTGTCTTAAGCCAATGCTCACCCCGCTTGTGAGGAGTTAGTACGTTGGGGAGTCTGACAGTTTCTCGTCGCTGCTCGGTGGTTCTTTGCGGGTACACTTCCACCCTCGCTGTCGACAGTGCCGTTAAAACCCCAATAAAAAAACGATTTTTATGAATTGTGCTGTGAGTATCGCAAGGACATTTAATCAATTGTTTGACATATCAAAACCCATTATATAACACACCGATATACCCATTAAAAGCAAGCCTTCAGGGAAAGCTCAGACATTGAAGTGTGAGATAATCTTTTTCAATGATAATTTTATTCAAAAATATGTCATGTGGTTTCTTGATTGAACGACCTTGACAAATTTGTTCAACAGCACAATGTATCAGAAAGTGATTTATTTTTCCTGAAGTATTCGTGGTTCAAAGTGGAAAAATATGGAATGAGAATGGATAACGGCGTAAATTAATCGTCCTATTTGCTGCAACTCTTTATAATCCTTTATCTGACGCCACGGGGAAGCCGCCAGCGCTTTCATAAAAAGCAACATTCAGTTTTTTTCTCTATGTTTGCCCGAAAGACATATCCCATGACCTCTCAATGAAACCAGCTTTCCAATGAAAGATCATCAGCTATTTTTCAGAGGAAAAAAAAAAACTATTTAGTTATTCAAGAAATTGTTTCGGCAAGCGTCGTTTTTCTATTCGTGCTACCTAAGGGTTGAATTGATATGAAAACATCAACACTTCAGAATATGGCAGAGCTCAAATCACTGACAAAAATAGTGTCAGCTTTCTATTAACTTCTAAAACGAAATAGCTTTTTGTAAAAAACGAAGAGCTCACGTTCGATGAAGAATCAATACTGCTTCCGCAACAGTGTGTTGTGTGTGTGAAGCATCTCATTTTTCGTTCTGTTAATCAGTGTCACGATTCTTTGTCTGAAGGAAACATAATTGCGCTCAGATCAATCATGGGTGATTTACACGCGTTTAACCTGTCACTGGGTCCTCTGTTAGCTTTCTTTATGGCCAAGAAATCTTAGTTCCTTCCTCACAAGACGTAATTTATTTGTTGTTGCGCGCTAGATGTTCTTTTCTCTTTCACTGCAATTATCTCACAAACACAAAAGCGGACAGAGATTTACGACCCGGATCAAGACAATTAACAAGAGTGCTCAACAGGAATTTCGCTATTCTACAGTACGGTTACCGTGGACTGGCCACTTTCCACAAGTGGGCAATATTTCCACTCCCGCAATAATATTAGATTCCAAACACTAATTATAGGAATAATCATAAAAAATTTTATTAATGAAGCACCGAGTAAAACCCGGTGCTTCATTAATTAAAACTTTGCTGACGGTGATTTTATTACCTGGTAAATGCATGCCGTAGACATCACTGCCCAGGCATCGATTACGACCAGTCCACGGCAGCTGGACTGTACTCCGCTCTAGTGATAAACTGAGCATTTATTCTATTGTATCTGTTGAACAGAGGCCTTTCATCAAGTGCTCAACTACTAGCATAGAGTTGTTGGATATCAATAATTTTTCAACTTCCACTGACTGGGGGGGGGGGGGGGGTAAACTGCTCGGTATAATAATAATAATAATAATAATAATAATAATAATAATAATAATGCAAGGTTAATGTCTCGCATCCATCACAGTACTCTCTAACTTACTTTATTACCCCGTATCATAGGCGTACACACCCTTTGATCATTCCATGATTCAGCTCAACTCAACGGAGCATACTGCTTCACAGACGGGCACGTAAGGCAAGCGCCTCAACGGGTCCCTATTTTACACCTAAGTACGCTGAGGACTGCGTAGTACTGGTGAAAATTCCCAACTTCCAAAGCTGGAACTAGATTCAACGTCGCAGAGTCACACAATCACACTTAGCTGATCGCACACCAGCGACTACTATGGGACGCACACGAATCAATCGCTCAGTGGTCACCCATCCAAGGATTAAACCAGCTTGACGTTGCTTAACTTCGGCAATCTAACGAAAACCGGTCTCGCTTCGCTATAATGACCTGGCTTGAGGGTAACATTGCAGATCGCCTCCTCTTGGCACCAATGTCTACCCCGGCTCGGGGAGACAATCTGCAATGTTACACAAAAGCCAGGTCATAATTTTTATAGTCTGAATTACTAGACTTGTCAACGTCTGATTCAAAAGATCAAGTTAATGAGAAAATATCCGCCCGCTCTTCTTCAACAACACTATTGAATCTCGCATAGACGAAAAATGCAAGGATATTGAATTTGAATCTTTTTTCTATTTTCGTTAGTTTTATTTCTTGATTGAGTCTCGATTTTGAAATATGTTATTTTGAAATCTAACCCCACTGGTGTTGGTACGACGCGATTAGATTGTGATCTAATCCTGAAAGTGACCACTTTTTTGCTATCACAATACTGTACCCAACATAGAATTTAGTACATTGCTCCACCTTTCAATATGACACAAACACATTGGTTTTAATTAAATTCCTTGCAAATGGACACTTTACAGTGGACAAGTGGATAACCCAGTGAACAACCACACGGTGTGGTAGATCAGCAAGAAGACCACGATACAGCCCTATCGTGATAAACCATCAAGTTATTATTGAAACTCCCCACAAATATAAAACTGATTAGTCCAATTGAAGAAAGCAAAAACTTTACTACGTTTGAACATTGTAAATAGGGTATTATGAATAAGCGGTTTCTCTCTTTGAACCCGGGAAGCCGCTTTTCCGGCCTGAGAACGCGGTGCTTCATAACTGCATCAAGTAGCATGGCTGTTAAGGGATTATGTGCCGTAGACCAATCGCTAATATCAACGTGCAGCTCCCAAAGCTGCACGTTGAAAATATCAATTGGTCTATCCCGAATATGAATACGGACTCTGCCAATTGCTGCCATTGAAATGACATGGACGATACTACCCGTATTCAAAGGGTTAATAGTGCGATCGGTCTGCACGAAGGCGCCAAGTTGTTCACACGAAATTTTTTTAACTTTGTATTAATCTCTGGTTCTGTTATCTGTTCTGGGTATGTAAGCAACATGAAGTACCCAATAGAACATTAGACTAGGTGTTCAAGTGACGTCGCTGGGATACATCTGGTCCACTGAGAGCACACGTTTTTAGGGAGTAAAATACAGAGTGTAAGTAGGTTACTAACCTCTCTGTCAGCATTTCATGAATTTGAACAACCGGTCCCGTAATGTAACATCTCGTCGCTACGCGGCTCGGTGTCACTCGACACGCGGGACAGATAGTTCAAATTCATGAAACACCAGTAGTAGGAGATGCACGAATCGATGGGGATTGACTGGAGGAGGTGGAACCTCCTCCGAGTAGGGGGTCAAAGGAGGTTATGGGGATGGGCGAAGGAGGTAAGGGTGCAGTCATATTTAAAAAAACGAAACTTTGTAATAATTTTAATTGCTATGACGTCATAACTCTCCCTCTCCAGTTCGATAAATGTGACTTTAATTACTATGACGTAATAATTTGACAAGCAATTGAATGGCGTATGATCATTTAAATGAAAAGAGTAATCAATTTTAAATTTAAATGGCGTAATAAGTTGGTTTTCAATAAATTTCATTAAATAATCTATCAAATGAATAATTAAGTTTAAAACATTTAAATGGCATAACATTTATAAATACCAACAATTGAAAAACTTTTGGTCTTCAAGAAATTTCGTTATTGAATCTATCAAATGGATAGTTAATTTTGAAGTATTTAAATTTGTTAACAATTATTTTTAAAAACGTATCGAAATTTCATTTCTTGAAAAACAAAATGGCGCAGCAGTTTGTGAGAAATATAAAGCTGCAATACCAAGTCTGTACATATGATTATTCAAAACTTCAATGCACAGTGGGCATTATGCCCATTGGTGGAGATAGTACAAAAAATAGAAGACAAAAACATGAGCACACGCGTCTGACTCTACCTGCATATTACAATTGAAGACCAGCAGTAATAGCCATGTAAAAATCAACAACTTCTACAGCCCTGTTTTGTTACTGTGGGTTTGTTCCATTATAGACCATTGGAATGTGCCCGTAGGCTCTCTCCAATGATCTACAAAAGTACAAATCAAATAGGTACATTGTGTATACTGGAGGTGAGGTATCCCTCATGCAGCAGGTCAACAAAAAATAGACATAAAAAGTCAACTTCCCCAGCCCTATTTTGTTATTGTGGGCTTGATAAAAAATCCACAACACCCCCAGCCCTGTTTTGTTACTGTGGGTTTGGTCCATTATAAATCGTCGAAAAGTGCCCGTAGGCTGTCTCCAATGATCTGCAATATAACAGATCAAATGAGTAAATTATTTATTCTGAAGGTAAGGTAGCCCTCATGCAGTAAGACAACAGTAATCGCTCTATAAAAATTCAACAACTCCCCCAGCCCTATTTTGTTACTGTGGGTTTGTTCTATTATAGATCATTGGAAAGTGCCCATATGCTCTCTCCAATGATCTTCAATAGTACAAATCAGATGGGTAAATTATCAATGTAGTAGGTAAAAAAAGAGCCGCCAAAAGAAATCAACACCTCCCCTTCTCCTGTCCCACACAATTCAGAGGCTGTTGCTATTTTGTTACTGTGGGTTTGTACCATTATAAATAATTGGAAAGTGCCCGTAGGCTCACTCCAATGATCCACAATAGTACCAATGAAATGGGTAAATTATGTATTCTAATGGTGCCCATGCAGTGGGTCCACAATAATCGCCATTTAAAAAATCAACAGCTTCCCCAGCCCTATTTTATTGCTGTGGGTTTGTTCCATCATATATCATTGGAAAGTGCCAGAAGGCTCTCTCCAATGATCTATAATATTACAAATAAAATAGGTGAATTATGTATGTTGAATGTAAAGTGACCCTCATGCAGTAGGTCAACAGTGATCGCCATATAGAAGAATCAACAACTCCCCAAGCCCTATTTTGTTGCTGTGGGTTTAATCCACTATAGATTACATGTACATGGCGTGCCTCGATAAAGTAACTTATTCATTACGGTCTGTCGTTTGCAAAAACACCCTTAGGCTAAAATGTTGTTGCAGACACTGCCAATTGTGTTAAACAATGGACTGGACATGTTCAACTGTTTTTCTCTTATAGACATAATTACTCTTAATTGTTAAACTCAAGTAAAAATAATGCTTTTCAAACCTATTTTTTCAAAGGTGATGGCAATAATTGCTTTATTTCTTAAACTCAAGTACAATGTCTTATGGAAAGGTGATAAAATTAACTCTGTAATGAGGATGTTAAATCCGCGACTTCAAAAATGCTTATTTTGCGATGTTTATTGAAGATAAGCCAGCCATCTAATGGGGTATCCTCCTAAAAACCTGAAAAGAGCTGCCATTCCATCGCAAACGTTTCGAAAAAAAATCGACCTTTATCCAAAAAAATATCATAAAGCGTGAAAAGACTCCTCCCCTTTTGTAGTACAAGTTTTGTCTGTGCCTATGGAGAAAATTAGCGTATCAGTAGTTCTTCAGTACCCTCCTTCACCTACAATAAAGACCCCCCTCCCACTGTAAAAGCTTATATATGTATAGACCGTGTTACTTGATGAACGTGCTACAAAAATATACCATGATAAGAGATACGCGACTTTGTATTACCCACCCAAAAAATGCGAGATATTTGGAGAGAAAAAATAACACAGCCGATACCCCATCTCCTCGAGCAATAAAGGCTCACTGGGGTACAAAATGTACATACTTAACCTTCACTCTTTGGGAAAAGGCTGCGATGTGATGTGTAAAAAACTCTCCTTTTAAGATTGTGGTGGTCTTGAAAAAGACCAGGACGAAGCCCTGGGTGATGTTCGCTCTACTCTTTAAAAGTGGCGTTGAGGTGATGATGCCATCTTCTCCTCCGTAAGTGTCTCATTTTCTCAACTATCCGTCTTCTGTGGCGATCTCATATCTTCTTCTGTAAATACTTCATTTTCCCAGTACTCCAGTTTTACAAGGACGCCTGTCATCAGCGCCTCTTGGATGGCCATCGGAAGATCACAGATGTGCTTTTGTCTACGTCGATATTGTATCTGCCGAAACGGTCTTGTTGCTGCTTCTAATTCAGGAAATCGCTCCACCATTTCCCTATATTCTCTGTCGAGTAGGGTTGAACCCAACCACGATGTGACGGCCATGAAAATTCTTCATTTGTCCTCTGAACTCTCTGTTGCAAATACCTCTCTGCTTCTCTCTCGGCATCCTTTTGTGACATTTCTACTACTTTTGAAAAGTCCATTTCGAGTTCGATTGATGTATGCAAGTTGACTTTCATTCCTTAACTTTATACCTAAAGTTCATACGTGTCGACAAACACCCAAACAAAACAAAATCACACCCCCCCCCCCCAAAAAAAAAACCAAAAAAAAAAAACCAAAAAAAAAACCAAAACAAAACAAAAAACAATACCAACCCGAGGCAGAATTCGGAAATTCTAAAAGAAGTGTTTTTTATGTCAAAATGTCAAAAACTTTACAGTGGATAAGTGATGAGTAAGTTATTTAGGCTCGTCAGCTTTGAGTGAGTGATTCATCCCTTTCTGTTTGAAAAAACGTTTTTTATGGAAAGTGTAAGAAACTCCACTGATTTGTGTGCACTGGATAGCAATAGATAGAAATAAATTACTCACTGCAAAATTTGATACCTGCCCTAGAAACTGCATTAAATATAGTCAAATTGAAGCCCAATTTTGCCATAATTTTGAGTCCCACGATTTCACACAAGACTTGAAGTCCGACATTGCTTGTGACTGTAATGAAATAGTGATTTTTTTTAAAACCACTCAAGACACTCCAAGTCTAATATATATTAGATTTATTCATGAAGAAGCATCTGGTTTACAGGTTTTTGACTTGTACAAACCTAGCTGAATAAATTTGTGCAGAGGTTTGTTTTAATTTCGGGTGACTATGTTAAATTGGATAAAAAGGGTTGTCCTTAATACTTAATGAAATTATGGTATACATACATTTTGGAGTCCCGACACCCAGATTTCAACTGTGAGCAAGAAACTCTACTTGGCAGAGCATTACCACTGAGAGATTTTATGGCACCCATGTGAAGGGCGCATGAGTTAATTCAACTAGCGGAACTGACTGCCCCACTCAGATCCACTCTAAAAACCAAAAAAATATTATTTGTGTTATTGTCGTTTAATGAGTACATTTGTAGATGATTTTGTGAAATTGCCAGTTGATCGGCAGGGTTGTGCACCCCAAATCGAAATTATATGGAATGCTTCCGTTGAACCCCTACCCATTCAAGTCCCCCTCACTCTGTTCTCACCTTACAGTCCAATTTTTGTCTATATCGAGGGTACAGCACAGGTCAAAATTAATTGTTATGTTCAAGCGATTTTTGCATTTGAACCGCATTACAGCACAAAATCGAACTGAAATCTGATTTATTGAACCATACTACAGTGCATATCAAAATTATATAGTCATTCTCGCATGCAGTTTTCAAGGACATCCCCCATGTGTCACTATCAGTAGCTACAGTTAAAACTAGAAGTCATGTCACGAAATGCGCACAAATAGCACGTCGATATGCGCGTTAATCTATGCATTATAACCATGGTAAGGTTATCAAATTCTGTACATATGGCCTGTGCACAAGCAATGTTTCAGGCAATGGACCTCTGGGTAACCCGGAGGTCCATTGGCAGAAAAATTGGCTGTGTTTGCTATGAGTAAGCAGGAGAACCTGCCATGCTTTGGATACCATTCAATATGGCAATTGCGAGCAATAGGGTGAAATTCCGAACAGCAGCCGCAACAAACAACTAAAAGAGCAGTCAGCAGCATTTATCCTCCCAGTCATGACTTCCCAAAAAGCGTTCATTTGATCACAGATTTCATATCGATTGGTTTTTGATTAGTAATCAGTTTGATTAGTTTTGATCTCTGGTTAGCATCGATTGTTAAAAATGCAGTATATCTCAGATTTTTTTTATTTTGTTTTATTGTAGTGACTTGTAAACTACCGAGTATCAGTCTGGGCTTTCTTGGCATTATCGCATTCACCCACTTTTGGAAATCCTCGTAAATTACTGAATGCCACTTTGTACCTACTGGGCAATTATTCAAGTGTACATTTCAAAACAAACCCTAGCCACTGCTGCGCCTGTGTTATCCAATAAAAGTCAGATGTTATTAACAGAAAGAGGGGACATTAATAATATTTCGGAATGCGATCCAATAAAAGTAATATTATATTAACAAAAAGCAGGTGTACAAGTTGTTCTCATGCATTATCTTGTTAATGTATCGGCATTTGCCATGGGAAGGTCTCCAGTTTTGCTGTTGTTTTGTACAAAATATTTGTTCTCTGGGGCTGTTATTTACAATATAGTCATAGCTGCTAATAGCAACACATAGGGACGTGCTTGAAAATTGCCTGAGAGAATGACAATTTATTACTTTCCAAAGTGTGATTTACTGGGATTTCCGGGTTTGATTATAAACGATAACTTCACAAGTGAATTATGCAATCAACAATTGGGTCATGTATCCGCGCGCGCAAACGAAGACGCTTTGCCGTGTGTGTAATGGGTACTTCATTGTTTTTGTTTTTTTAACCCTTTACCTAACATGAAAAGCAGACACTAGCAAAAAATAAGACTATTTTTTTCATTTATTGTCTCAAAAACATAGGTTATGACCCTTCATTGGGACGAGCTCGATGAGCTCGTTCCAATGAGGGGTCATAACCTATGTTTTAGAGACAACAAATGAAAAAATACTGAAAATTAAGTGGCGATTTTTTTTAGAATAGAGCTGGCCGGTTTTGGCCGTTACCTTAGGTAAAGGGTTAAATAATATAATTATCGTTAATAATGAAAAGTGATAAACAGAGTAATCGCTTGACTGGATTGGTTGCGTGAAATAATTCATTCGAGGCGAGGGACTATATTGTAAAACACTCGTGCGCATTCGCACACTCATGTTTGTACCACGTCCCTCACCTCTCATGAATTATTTCACGTAACCAGTCCAGTCAAGCGATTACTCTCTATATAATTTTGACATGCGCTGTAATATGGTTCAATAAATCAGATTTCATTTCGACTTCTGCTGTAATGTGGATCAAATGCAAAAATCACTTGAACATAACAATTAATTGTGACATACGCTGTACCATCGATATAGAATAAAAGCGGACTGGAAAGTGAGAATAGAGTGAGGGGGACTTATATGGGCGGGAGTTCAACTGAAACATTCCATATAATTTCGGTTTGGGCTGTACAACCCTGCCTATCAACGAGACAATTTCACAAAATCCACTTGAAATGCGCTCATTAAATGACAATAACACAAATAATATTTTTTGTTTTAAAACAGTATATATCATTGATTTACCTCAAAGTGGACGGGGGGTCGAGGCTTAATTGAATCATTGTATGCGGGAATTAATTTCGATTTGTGATGTACCTTGATATAACCTCAAAGTGAGCAAAGGGTGGAAACAGAGTGGATCTGAGTGGGGCAGTCAGTCCAGCTAGTTGAAATAACTTGTGCACCCTTCACATGGGCGTCATAAAATCTCTCAGTGGTGACACTCTACCAAGTGGAGAGTCTTTCTCATGAGGGAAATCTGGGTGTCTGGACTCCAAAATGTATGTATACTATGCTTTTATTAGGTATCAAAGAGCAGCTCTTATCCAATTTAACACGGTCACACGAAATTAAAACAAACCTCTGCCCAAATTTATACAGATTGGTTTGTAGAAGCCAAAACACTGTAAACCAGCTGCTTCTGCATGAATAAATCTAATATATGTCGGATTTGGAGAGTCTTGAGTGGGTTTCCAAAGATGAGAGATCTCCAGCTTTGCGAAAAAATTCACTATTTCATCACAGTCACAAGCAATGTCGGACTTCAAGACTTGCGTGAAATGCGATACTCAAAAATTATGGCAAAATTGGGTTTCAAATTGATCATGTTTAACGCAGTTTCTAGGGCAGTCTCAAATTTTACTGTAAATAATTTATTTCTATCTATTGCTATCCACTGCACACAAATTGAGTGAATTTTCTACACTTTCCATAAAATAAAACGTTTATTCAAAACCGAAAGGTGTGATTTACTCAATCAAAGCTGATGAGCCTAAATAACTTACTCATCGCTTGTCACCTGAAAGCATTGTTGACATTTTGACATAAAAAAAACACTTCTTTTCAAACCTTAGAATTCTGCCTCGAGTTGGTATTGTTTTTTATATTTGTGGGTTTTTTTGTTTTGCTTGGGTTTTTTTTCGTCACGTTTGAGCGTTAGGTATAAAGTTAGGGAATGAAAGTCAACTTGCATACATCGATCGAACTAGAAATGGACTTTTCAAAAGTAGTCGAAATGTGACAACAGGATGCTGAGAGAGACACAGAGAGGTACTTGCAGCAGAGAGCTCAGAGGACTAATGAAGAATTTTCATGGCCCTCAGATCATGGTGGTGTTCAACCCTATCCGACAGAGAACATAGTGAAATGATGGAGCGATTTCCTGAGGCAGAAGGAGGAACAAGACCATTTGGGGAGATACAATATCGATGCCGCAGACAAAAGCTCATCTGTGACCTCCCGATGGCCGTCCAAGAGGCGCTCATGACAGGCGTCCTTGTAAAACTGGAGAACTGGGAAAATGAATTATTTTCGGAAGAAGAGATGAGATCGCCACAGAAGTCGGATAGTTGGGAAAATGAGACATTTATGGAGGAGGAGATGGCAGCATCACTTCAACGCTTCTTTTAAAGAGTAGGACGAACATCATTTTCATTTTTCATATTTCAATTGGCATGTACAACTACATCTCCACTCTATAGGTGGAAACAAATTTATTCTACCGTCTATTAGGTATTCACTTTTCAGGCCATAACCACTGTTTTGATCACCAAGTCTCACTTCCCCGGCAAAAGAGTTACATACCAAACATCGATGATTTTTATAAATATTACGGCTGCTACCACCCTTGGCTAAAGAAGGGGAGCGCTCATAAGTCGGAATCCAGGTTCCAACGTCCAAAACTCTCCCTCATCAGAAGAGTTGCACATCAGAATGTCTGCAATTTTCACAACTGCTACCACCCTTGGCTAAAGAAGGGGAGCTCTACACAGGTCAGAACCAACAGTTCCAACACCCGAAACTCTCTACCGGCGGAAGGGTTACGCCAACAATCGTATAAAACTACGAATTTTCATATCAAGAGCTGTTCAATCTGAATCCCTCGCGCTCACAAATTTTGTCTACACATCAAAAATTTAGGCCGTTACACCAAACAGCCTGCCCGTCGTATCTCACCTTCTTCCCCCTTAAATAAAAATACTCATATTCAAAGGGTAGAATCGTGCCAATGAATGCGACCATAAAATTCCGTAAAGTTGCCAAATGGGAGGGACGGGATTTCAAATCTATCGACCCTCCGAAACACGTCGTACGCCGAATTTCATCGATTAGACCGAGGCATCTCAAAACTAAATAAGATGCATCGGGCTAATCGTGAATAAACTTGTCTTTTTACTAAATTAATAGAGCCGTCATTGGGAATTCGGCGTAGGACGAGGATCAGAAATCCATGATATAGTGACCGGCCCCGATGGGAAGTTAATCTGGAGGAGAGTACAACAGTACAACCTACCTCTATGAAGTCCCGATGTCTTTTTCAAGACCACCACAATCTTGAAAAGAGAGCTTTCCACACATCACATCGCACCCTTTTCCCAAAGAGTGAAGGTTCACTGTGTACTTTTTTTTATCCCAAAGAGCCTTTATTTCTCGAGGAGATTGGGTACGGGTATGTTATTTATTTTTTTTCCAAATATCTCGCATTTTTGTGTAGGTAATATAGAGTCACGTATCCCTTCCCATGGGATATTTTTGAGGCACGTTCATCGAGTAATACGGTCTATACCTATAAACTTTTACAGTGGGAGGTGGTCTTTATAGTTGGTGAAGGAGGGTATTGAAGATCTACTGATACGCTAATTTTCTCTATAGCCACAGTCAAAACTTGTACGACGGAAGGGGCAGGGTCGTTTCGCGCTTTTATGTCAAATATTTGGATAAAGGTCGATTTTTTATCGAAACGTTTGCGGTGTAATGACAGTTCTTTTCGTGTTTTTAGGGGGCATGCCCCGTTAGATGGCTGGCTTATTCCTCCGTAAACATCGAAAAATAAGCTTTTTGAAATCGCGGATTTAACACCTCCATGGCGGTGTTAATTTTATCACCTTTTCGTAAGACGTTTTACTTAAGTTTAACAATTAAAAGCAATTACTGTCATCACCTTTGAAAAAAGCGTTATTTTTACTTGAGTTTTACAATTAAGAGTAAATATTTCTATAAGAGAAAAACAGTTGAACAGGTCCAGTCCATTGTTTAACACAGTTGGTATTATCTGCAACAACAATTTAGCCTAAGGGTCTTTATGCAAACGACAGACCGTAATGAATAAGTTACTTTATCGAGGCAGGCCATGTACATGTATAGTGTAGCTTTGTATTTCTCACAAACTGCTGCGCCATTTCCTTTTTCAAGAAATGAAATTTCGATAAGTTTTTAGAAATAATTGTTAATAAATTTAAATTCTTCAAAATTAATTATCCATTTGATAGATTCATTAACGAAATTTATTGAAGACCAAAAGCTATTCCATTGTTGGTATTTATAAATGTTACGCCATTTAAATGTTTTAAATTTAATTATCCATTTGATAGATTCTTTAACAAAATCAATGAAGACCAACTTGTTATGCTATTTAAATTTAAAATTAATTACCCTTTCATTTAAACGACCATACGCCATTCAACTGCTTATGAAATTATTACGTCATAGCAATTAAAATCAAATTTATCGAACTTAAGAGTGGGTGGTGGTATGATGTCATAGCAATTAAAATTATTAGAAAAAATAATTTTTTAAAAATATGACTGCTCCCTTACCTCCTTCGAACCTCCTCGGGTCAATACCCATCGATTCGTGCATCTCCTACTACTAACTCCTCCCTCACTTGACTGACGACCAATCACATTGCTTGCAATTTTGTGTTGTTTTATAATGTCTGGACCTTCTCTCAAAGATATTTCGAAATGGTTATAGGTGAAAACCTTGAAATAGAAGAACTATAATAGAAACTTTCGAAAACGAGTTTCAAGTATCAACTTCAGATGTTTCAGCTGTGAAGGAATTGAAGAGAGAGAGAGAGAGAGAGAGAGAGAGAGAGAGAGAGAGAGAGAGAGAGACTGAATTTTAAGCAGCGAATAAAATGGATCAAATTGGCGGATTCTCCACCTGGTGGCTGTGTACCTGTCCGGAAATATAACTTCAGTCCCATTGCGAGTGATTCCGAAGGTGAAAATAAAATATACATCACAGCTGAGAACAGAGCACTTGATAAGAAAACAGTCAACACCAAAACACACGTGTTCACAAGTTTAGTGCTATAAGTATATCCCCTAGTGGTGTTGTTGAGAGTGTTAATGATCATTGTCCACTATTGCCACCCTTAAAGTTATTCCCTGACTTCAGAATTTTCTTCAGTCCCGTTCGTGTCTTGCGCATCAGAAGGGGATCCTGTGCCAGCGGATTGGGGGCATGTTGTATTTTTTTCTTTCTTGATAACACGTAATTATGACTTAATTTGAACGTGATGCGACTTACTAACACGTAATTACTACTTAGCTGCCACGTAATTACGACTTCATAACATGAAATTAGTTTTTATTGCAACATATACAATCTCTGCGTCAATATTGTGTAGTGAGATAAGGAAATCCAGTTTTCAATATGAAGATTATGTCTCAAATAAGTTCGAGGTTACTTTTCATGATCTGAAAATAAAACTAATACGCAGATTTCATTGATTCTACCTGTGGCATGTGTTTTAAAGATTATTATCGAGAACGAATATCTGACAAAAAATATAATACAGTTAAAATTAGACGATCTGCCATGTATTGCCCGCAAATAGCACGCCACTCTACGCGTTAATCTGGGTTCTATGACGATAATAAAATTATCAAATTTGCCCTGTGTGCTTGTAGTGTTTCAGCCAATGGGCTTCTGGGTTTAAACCAGAAGTCCATTAGCCGAAACACTGCATTTGCTTGCTATCATTAAGCAAAAGAATCTGTTGTGCTTTGGATGCCATTCGATGGGGAAAATTTCACGCAATTCTTATGCGAAATTAAGTCAAGATAGGCGTATAGTTCGTGACAGGACTTCTTGTTTTAACCGTAATTATATTTATTTATTTATTGGTGTTTAAAGTCACATATTTCTGAACAATGGCTAATCATGACCACGACAGTTTTACGGGTGGAGGAAGCCGGAGTACCAGGAGAGAACCGCCGACCAACTGTTAGTTCCTCAACATACCAACTCCACACAAGCAGGGTTAGCATGGGTTGAACATAAGGGCACCATCAACATGCAGTACGTCTTAGTACACAACGACACCGTGACCCCACGTTTGCAATGGGGTGGGGGGGGGGAGGGTGTGAAGTGTTTAACCGTTGTTGATTACTGATCCATTCTCCGTGAGTGAAAATACCCCACCCTTATTCCAATGAACGTGAAGTTGGCATTATCATCTCTGTTCACTTTAACCCTTTCGCCGCATAATTGCAGTTTGAAGAGACCAGAAATGTAAACATTACTTCATCACATATTGCTGAATTAGCTTTCACTGACACGGCGTATCACATGTCAAGTGATAGTTAAGTCATGGTTGTTATTAAGTCGTAATTAGGTGATAATTAAGTTGTAATTACGTGTTATTATGTCGTAAATACGTGGTAGCTAAGTCGTATTTATTTGTCAGTAGATGTACAATAAACAGCTTGAACAAACAAAACAAACTTGAAAAAAATAAATAGACCAATTGACAAAACTACAATTTTCGTTATTGCAAAGTACCCTTTTGGTTTCAAATAACATTCGTAGGAACTTGTTTGTATCGATTGAACAAATTAACTTGAGAGCAAGCATTTATTGGCGTTATCGAAAAAAGCTGGCATCCATTTTCATCCCAATCTCGTTACGCGATCACTCACGGAAATGTCCGGGACACTGCAAAGTGCAATGTTATTTTCCATAATCGTCGAAATTAGCTCTCTCAGAAGGAAAGAGGCAAAGTTTGTGGCACCTTTTCCCATTTATAACGTAAGGTAAGCAGATATACAACCTATTTCGGATTACAGTTGTCGATACACGTTCTCTGGGATTTATTAGAGGCAAAGCCGCGTTTCGGTTGAAATAGTACGAAGTTTTTGATTTGATAACGTCCAGTTGTTATTCGTGGCGATCAAAATTCGAAATGCAGCGAAGGTATTAAATTATCTTCACTTTTATCAGAACTTATAATACCTGGTTTTGTTTACCTCCAGTAACTTTGGGCAAATTCGTTCATGTCTTCGGAATTTTATATCTTCTTCAAATTCTTCTGCATAAAAGTTATATAATCACCGATCTTATTTATTTATAAATTTATTCATTTATTTATTGGTGTTTAAGGTCATATACTTATGCACAATGGCTAAACATGACCGTGACAGTTTTACGGGTGGAGGAAGCCGGGACACCCAGAGAGAACCACCGAGCAATGACGAGCAGCTGCCAGATCCCCAACATCGTAACTCCGACCTGCAGCACAGGCAGGGTTAGATTGGTTGAAGACATGCGTACCATCGGCGTGCAGTACGCCTTAGTACACGGCGTCATCGTGCCCCCATGCGGACAACCGGGGTTAAGTGCCTTGCCCAAGGACACAACGCGAGAGTCCGAATCGATCACTCAGACGGTCAACCACCCGAGGGTGAACCGGGCTCGACGTTGCTTAACTTCGGTGATCTGACGAGAACCACCGATCTTATTAAGTTCGTGTTGCTTCAGGCGTCTGACACGTTGCACGCAGCAGTTTTTCACATGCGCTTTAACATACAGGCAAAATCTGAGAGTAGGTATTTTTTTCAAATTGGAGGCTTATTGTTCCGTTAAGTCATAATTACATTTCATGTCGTAGTGACGTATTATTATGTCGTGATTACGTGATAGTTAACTGGTAGAGTACTGTTTTATTTTTCAAAAGTGATTTGTAACATGGGCATTTGTTTCAAAGATACCATGCTTCCAGCAAGGGAAGCCTTAGTTTAGCAAAAAATATTCATGAATAATTTCTTTATTACCATTTATTTGAGAGTGCCTATTTGCAATAAATAGTAATAGAACAGTTTTTTTTATAAAAAAAACAAAAAACATTTTATACTGCTGAGCAGACAATGCGCTAATGCTTATAGCGTAAATCCACTGAAGTGTTTTTCAGCACTTTTCAGTAGAGCCATGATAGTGGCTTCCGACACTCAACCAGTTAAGTCGAAATTACACATTAATTAGCAAGTGAAAAATATTTACAACATGACCCCAATATGCTGCCATATAATCTTATTTTTAGTGTATAGCATTCATTCAATTCGCACAGGACTGTCCATCCATACGCCAATCTGTGTAGTACAGTGTGAGAACACCAGCTGTTATCAAACATAAGTATTCTGAACTTCACATTTAATTAATAATTTTCTTGTTGACTCGTGTGGATTTGTAGAAGTTTATATATCACCAGTTACACCTGTCAAATGCAGACCGAGGGATAGTATTTGTTTTGGGGATGATGAACACTGATGAACATATTCTGAACAGAATTAGGAAGGAATATAACATATCTTTTTCCTCTTGTCGATTTCGGGGAATTGTCGAAATAGGTGTTTTGCCTTCAAGCATCCTGCATTTGCAGAGGACGCTATTTGCGACTTACTGGCTGTAGGTTTGATTGTTAAAAGGAAACCAATGCTGCATGTTGTTAACTCTTCGACCGTTATTTTCTAGTGTTCGGGTTACATGTGACTGATTTGGGGTTCCGTAGAGGTAGACCACATTTGATTAAATAGTCTGTGAAAAATAAAGATCTTGGGCCTGCATTTTCTATCGTAAAAAACATATTTCTTGGCTGTTTCAATTTGATATTCTTGCAGCTTTTCGGCACATTGGGATTTTTCTGTTGCAAAAAGAGATTGTGGGATTTGTCTTGTGTTACCGTTTGTATTAACCCTTTACCTAACATGAAAAGCAGACGACACTTGCAAAAAAAATTCTTGAATAACTAATTTTTTCATTTTTTGTCTCAAAAACATAGGTTATGACCCCTCGTTGGAACGAGCTCGAAGAGATAGGGGTCATAACCTATGTTTTTTCATAACCTATGTTTTTTTCGAAGAGCTCGTTCCAACGAGGGGTCATAACCTATGTTTTTGAGACAAAAAATGAAAATATTTTGAAAATTAATTGGCGATATTTGGGAATAGCGCTGGCCGGTTTTGGCCGTTACGTTGGGTAAAGGGTTAAATTTGATTACATCTTTGTTTATAAAAATACGAGGCTTCTTTTCAAATGACGTCAAAAGATGCCATGAACAGCAAACGTAGAAAGTGTAAATTCGCGATAATGTATTTGGACGACGTTTAGCCTTTGGTGTTCTGGTTGGTCCTTTTTGGAAACCCTGATCTTTTTGGCTGAAATTATATCCGTTTGGAATGAATGTTTAACTGTTTTACTTGATTTTATTAAGCTTTCAACAGGCGGAGATTGCTATGTTAGCAATGGGAGTAGGAAATGTATTTTTGGTAATATATAGAGACTTCAGTTTTAGAATGCTAGCTATAAAGGAAGAGTTAAGAAGTTATAAAACATTTTCAGTTCGAAAATATTGGAAAATAAGTTGGCCCTATTTTCATATTGATTTAGTTTTTTACATAATAATATCCTTTCCCAGGCATATGATGGTATCTTCACCCTCCCCACTTAATTGTTGAGCAATGTTTCGCGTGTCTTTGATTTACGAGCATGTTTCTAGGTAGAGACTACAACAAGTTTTATGGTAATAGGTTCCCGCACTGGAGGGGGAATTATGGCTTTGCCTTATGCTAAGTGACATTTTACCAGCCTAAGATCTGACTTTCAGAAAATTGTTTATTTAGCTTTGTTCGGGAGCCAGGTGGCTCAGCAGCTATGGCCGTGAACTTCAAACTGGAAGGTCACGGTTCGATCCCCGCGAGAGGTAACTTCGACTTATATAAGCTCTAGCTTTCTGTCGAATCCCTCTCCCACATAATCTGCTTTCCTTGTTCTGTGTATTCCACTGTATTTAGTGTTGTTCATACTTGTTTTTTAACTTTATGGTTATTGTAAAATGTATACACATGTCAAATACTAAATAAATACTGTTTAAACTAACTGCGTTGTGTCCTCAGGCAAGGCACTTAATCTCGATTGACCATGTGGGGGCACAGGTGGCGCTCTGTACTAAGGCGTGCTGCTCTTCGATGGTGCACTTTTTTCAATCAATGCTAACCCTGCTTGTGTGGAGTTAGTAAGTTGGAGAGTCTGACATTTGCTCGCCGTTGCTCGATGGTTCTCTACGGGTAACCCGACTTCCTCCACTCGTAAAACTGTCCCACACGAGGTGACCCAGGCTGTTAAAAGTGTCTCCAAACTCCAGTAAATAACTAAATATATAAATCTAGCTTTATTCAAAATAATATTACAGCCATTTATGCGGCGATTAGTCGGTTGGAGCTGTATCTCCAACATGATCTCAGTTTGTAAAAGAAATTTTTTCTGAAGCAGGGAAAAGACGTTTTGGCTCGACCAGTAGTCACAAATGAAGCTATTTCTCCAGTCCTTTTGGAGGCTGAAAACTTTTCAAACCTTTTGGCACCACGAATCAGCGCAGTCTTCTTGCATATCTTGGATTTTTCAGAGATTAATAACTTTTGAATATTCGTAGATCAGATAAAATACTATTAAAAAAAAATAGGGGATATTTGATAAAAGTAAGATATATGAAGAAATATATTTATATTTTCATCAAAAGACAGTTGAGGCAATGCACTGTGACACCTGGAGAATGATTGCAGCGATTGTAGGGTATCTGACAAGCACACATTCCACGCACTGAGCTGTAGAAGACATGGTGGACGGTCAGTCAGAGAATTGACCACATTCAGTCCAAGACCTCAATACTTGTAAATCCTCCTCAGTTCGCGAGACAAGCGCGGATCCGATGTGTCATACTCCTCACCAAACGTCCAATATCAGCTTCCCTGATGTTATTCCATTCTTCCTGCAGTACAGCGGCGAGGTCCTAGACATTGGTAGGGGGCTGTTGGCATTGTCGTAGGCGCCTGCCAAACATATTCCAAACGTGCTCGATTGGCGAAAGGTCTGGACTTAGTGCTGGCCAAGGCAGTGTAGTGATGTTCTGCACCTGGAGGAACTCTGTACCGATACGGGCCCTGTTTGCTCTTGCATTGTCATATTGGGAAATGAATCGACGGCCGTGACGTCGCGCAAATGACACCACATGAGCTGCTAACATGTTGTCACGGTAGTACTACCCTGTGAAAAGCCCTTGGATGACATGCAATGCTGTGGTGTTGTCATGGTTATGCCGCCCCACACCATAACCGATCCACCACCAAAACGATCGTGCTGCCTAACGGTTACGCCATGGTGTCGTTCGTTCCGCCGCTGCCACACTCTGTTTCGCCTGTGGTGGAAGTCTAGAGTGACCCTCGATTCATCGGAAAACATGACGTTGCTCCACCAACGATTGTCCCAGCGCTGTCGTGCACCACACCAATTACGCCTTGTTGCGATGTGACGTTCTGTCAAACGTGCAATTATTCGAGGTCGTCGAGCGCACAAATTCCAGCTGTGTAGGCGATTTGGGATAGTCTGACCACTGACTCGCACATCTGTCGCCCAGTGCAGCTGCTGTCCAGTTTCAGAGGCACTTTGATGGCTATTACGTAATGCTGTGGTACGGATGAAACGATCCTGGTTAGCAGCTGTCGAACTTGGACGACCTGACCGACAACCATCATCAACAGTGCCTGCCTGACGATAGCGTGACCACAACCTGCTAATCACCGATTGAGTAACGTTGAGAATTTGAGCCATTGCAGTCTGTCTGTTGTCAGCTTCCAACATGCCAACGGCACGAAAACGTTCGTCACGTGTCAGTCTTCGCACACCTCAAAAGTTACGTTTCAACCAGAAACTATTGATGAACGAGTTTATACCAAGAAAAGAACGATGAGACCTCCGAGAAAGCCCACCCAGGACAAATGAAAATTTCAAAACGTATATTTTTCCCGATAAACAGTTTTCTTTTTTCTAGACAGAACCAAAAGACATGTTCACAGGAATATTATAGCACGAACCTGGTAACTGTTTGCCCTGTTCGAACTTAGTGTTAAATATTCGTGCTCCAATTTTATGAACAGATTGTTGAACGTATTGGAATATTTCGTTTACATAGGCTGAGAATTGAGATCTGGGGGACTGTGGACTGTCCAAATTAGGGTATCGCGGAACAGTCATGTAAGAGGCGTGGTCGTTGGAAATCCCAGTGTTCGAAGGAGGAGGTATATTACATATATGATAGAAAAGAAATGGTCTGTGTCTTTACATTTCGGGATATACAGTTCTGTGTTAATTGGTGATTGAGTTGCTAATTTTGGAATTACCTTTATGCTTACTTTGTCGAATTGTTTTGACCTCGCCTATGACAACACCAATGTATGTTGTTGTGTTCATTTGTTGCAACTGATTAGAGGAAATATAATTTCCCTTTTTTGAACGTCGTGAATTATCTTCACATTTATTTCCCCTTTGGCGTGGAACTGATACAACGCATACGGATATGTTGGTAGGGTATTCTGAATAATTATTCCTTTATATTCTGGGTAAGTGGTTTACCTAATGAACGGCCGCATCCGTATTTGAAATTTACAAACTGAGCAGATAAAAAAAATCGAAAAAAAATCAACAAAACCATATCATGTGACCTCTCATTGGAACGAGCTTAACGAGCTCGTTCCAATGAGAGGGTCACATGACATGGCTTTATTTATTTTTTTGTTTTAATTTAAAAATATATAATTAAAATAACAAATTATAATACCGTGTGCCGTTGGGTAAATAGACAGAACGCGATGTGTGTTAGAATCGGTGGGTGTTTTACTTAACGAGTTGGAATGGCGTAGTCATATTTCGCTCGAAATATGACTATGCCATTCCAAATCGTTATGTAAAACACCCACTGATTCAAACACACATCGCGTTCTGTGTTTATTACACATTCCATGCATTAAAATGCAGTTAAATAAACATATTTTAGTTCCGATGTTTAAACCCAAAGGTGAAGAGTCCGTTTGTTTTGCTTGTAGCTGCACTGATCAAATGGATCGATAAAAAATGAAAACAACTTTTTGGGAACCAGTCTAAATTACATTCGTTATCTTTTCTATTGGGTTTGTTTGTTGAAATTCGTATCTCCGTTTCTCTTCGGCTGGAGTCCATTCACGCCTAACCATTTGGTGGCTGTTACTGATAGTAAAAACAGAAGTACAAATTTGGGCAGATTTGCAAAACATCTGGAAGAAACATTTTTAAAAGAAGTTCGAAGCTTATCAAGATGTTCGAAGATTTACCGAAATAAAGTTCACCAATCTAGATATAACCGGATCCGTAGACGAGACGGCCACGGGACTGGGTTAATGTTGTGGTTGGAAATTATTGTTTTTTTAAATATTATCTCATGTTTGGTTAACTAATATTTTTGGGAACCGACTTCATTTTGCTTTGGACGTTTTCATTTTCACACTACGGGACAGGCTATCGATAATTATATGATGAAACTTGGAAACTGATCGAAGCGTAACTAATGACTCGATGGGCAAGGAACGATGCTGGGAAAAAGGTTCCAGCTTGCACATCACCAGCTGAATACAGAAACATCTATGCCATAGTGGCGATTCCGTTAAATACAAGGGTTTAAAGTTTAATGGATGTGTAATAAATAGTTAATCGGTTGATCATTTTGCACAAGGATGACAAGCAGATAACACGAACTGTTTTTCTGAGATTTCGATATAAGGTTGTTTGTTGCAAAAACGCTGAATGCCTAATTTCTTCTCAGAAAACGTCGGTTACTTAAATGTCTTTAATACGGTATTTGCCTTTGGCATTTTTTTCACAGTAGAACTACTGTCACCTGGTTGCCAACCTTTTTAACGTATTTTAACGGTAATCTTTTACAGCGCACAAATCCTATCAAATTGCATGCACCTGAACCCGAGCCTTTTTTATAGAAACGTCTAGCCAACTACTAGTAAGGTATTACAGTAAGCTAGCGTAACAAGATATTCAATATTCCACTTTACGAGATCTTTTCAATGAAGGATCACGAACTATATTTTGGAAACGAAACGTCTAAACCATATTAATATTTGAATGGCGGTATTAGTGAACAGCAGTCATCGGATATGATCTTGTGTTTAGAAAGGGGAAAACGCATAGCGAACTGGAGTGGCCACTCCAGTTCGCTATAAGCTTTCCCATACACTGCAAAAAATATAGGTTCTCTTTAGAACCACAACTGGTTCTAATCTTGTCCCCGAGATGGATCCAGTTCTGTTTAAGCAGTATTTATTTCAAATCTAATAAATTTACCAAGATTAGCATTCAATTTTAACAGAATATTACATGAACTGAAGTAAATTCAGCAGTAAACTTGGAGCTTATTCAACGCAGTCGCCAAACATTTTGAAACAAAGGAGATATGAACAGTAGGCATAACGAACCAGTTTTGGTTCTGAAAAGAACCAAAACTGGTTCGATATGCCAACTGTTCATATCTCCTTTGTTTAATAATGATTTGAGACAACCTCGTATAAGCTCTAAACTTACGACTGAAACCCCCTCAATTGTTTAATTCTGTTAATATTTAATGTTAATCTTTATAAATTTATTTGATTTGAAATAAATACTGTTCAAACGGAACTGGTTCCATCTCAGGGACAAGATTAGAACCAGTTTTGGTTCTAAAGAGAACCTATATTTTTTTGCAGTGTAGTACGAGGCTTATTTCGCAATAAGATTCTTTCAGTCTCCGACCAGTAACCATACTCTACACTTCCAGTCCGTCTATATCCTGCCAGTGCGTTCTTACACTATCAACACCGAATCTGACCACTAAACACACCCCATATACTCCTTGTCTCCACTCGGGGCCAGTGTCAAATGTATGCTTATGGGTGGGATTGCGGGCACAAGCGAGGAACAAGTTTCCAATCATTGTGCGGTGTGATCGTATGTATGGGTGAGGTGGGGGGGGGGGGGGGTGAGGGGGGCACTGCCTTCACTACCATCGCAACTATTGTATTAGAGTATGGAATATCAGGTGCGTCGGCCTATAGAACTAAAATATTCTGTCTTCAATTATAAGATAGGTTTATCATTTTGTCATCCCAAAATACCTACCATTGTAGTAAACGTAGTGCTTTTATTGGCAATCTCGCATGCACAATTAACAAAACACGATGCAATAAACGTGATCTACTTTTCAAGAAGAATTAAAACTTCTGCTTTGTTGACAACGTTATCGTTAGTGTGGTGGCGTGCTACATGATAATGAAGTATGCAGACATAAAGTAAGAACTTTATTATTGTTTCCTCCTCTGATTTCAAACTACGTCGTGATCTATAGAACTAAATGTTTGAAAGCTCTTTTTCTGATACTTAAATCATTGCGTTGTGCCACATGCAGAGTATAGTGGATGATTGGTGCAGTAGAAAAGTTCCTTCGTTGCTTTTGTCATACATGCTACTAAAGACAATATGAATTTTATTGTTAAATTCAATACTGTTGTTTTTTAATTAATCAATGTTGTAAATACTGTTGGTGAAAAAACTATCAAGAAATTTATCTAGTCCGCTTTTCACGTTAACTTCCATCGTCCTCTCATTCACAGAGAGAGAGAGAGAGAGAGAGAGAAAGAGAAAGAGAGAAGAGAGAGAGAGAGAGAGAGAGAGAGAGAGAGAGAGAGAGGGAGAGAAAGAGAAAGAAAGAGAGAGAGAGAGGGGATGTCGAGTTTTTCTGGTTCGCTCGCCAGCAATTATTCTGTTTTTTCTGTTTCCACGCCACGCAATATCTCATCACCTCCGACTCTTGCTAGCCACGAAGAGTTCGCTGTCCAGATAGAAAACGTAGTACATTCATTACACCCCCAGTGAGAGATATTTCCCACCCAGAACCGCAGCACAATAAATAAAATTAAAAAAAAAATTCGTATTAAACTTACGGTTTACTACGGTCTAGTACGACACCATTGCAACGCAGTACGGAATTGAAAAATCGCACCATGGAGTACGCAAGTTTTAAACAGTTTAATATTTTCGTACGCGTGTGCCGATCACCCAAGAATACTCGAGAGTGATTTCGAAGCAGTGCGGATCTCAGTACGGATATCCACGATTGCCCAAGATTTTCATGTCGTAGTAGATCGTGTCAAAAAATCGCAAAGATGTGACAGGGGCTTTTGGTCGAATTCATATGTGATAGTTGTTTGATTTCTGGTGCCATGTTAGTATAAATCGGCAAAGCCTTGCGGTTATCTGCTCAGTCTGCTGTCAAAACAAGAAAGGAAAATTACCGGATACGCTAATCCTAATAGGATATCTTGTGTGTCTATCACAATTCCCTGTTTTGTCCTCCCAGTTTCATTGATGTGAAATTAATTTCCAATTGTCTATGCTAACAGTTGCTAAGGAAGAATACCACCAAGCACGAAATAAAGTAAATAAGATTAAAGACGATAATCGGAGAGTACGAAATAGCAGTCTTATTAGGACGATAAGAACGACAGGGGGGTCGAGTTCGAACGTATTTTGGAAATGGGTGAATAAACGTAACAAAGGAAGTAACCCACAGAGTATTAAAGTAGATGGCAGAGTTACAGACGAGCAAGATCAAGTCGCATCAGAACTAGTCAAGCACTGGGAAAAGGTAAACGATAAGCGATGGGGCATGGGGAGCCCACCAGAGTGTCCGAATCAGGTCGAGGAAAACCTATCGAGCTTCGTGTGCAGCGAAATTAAAACGGAGGAGGTGCGAAAGGTGATATCGAAATTAAGGGATGGAAAAGCGGGAGGAGTGGATGAAATTCCTAACGAGTTTATCAAAAAAGGGGGAGAGGAACTCGTGAAAAGCCTAACTGCCCTATTCAATCTAGCCATAGAAAATCAAGAGGTCCCAAATGAGTGGAGAGAAAGTAAAGTGACATTTATTCACAAAAAGGGAGAAAAAGACGTTTTGGATAACTATCGAGGGATCTCTGTCAGTAGCAACATTGGAAAGGTTTTCTGTAAAGTCCTGTATGGGAGACTAGCGGAGGTGATTGAGGAGAAGGGTTTTTTGGGAGAAATCCAGATTGGCTTCAGGAAGGGAAGGAGAGTTACTGACCATCTTTTCACACTATCCCAAATGATAGAATCCGCGAAAGCAAAAAAGAAAAAGATGTTTATGGCCTTTTTGGATATGAAAAAGGCATACGATAGAGTATGGAGGGAAGGTATGTGGCGCAAGCTGGAGGCTATGGGCTTAGGAGGCGAGTTTGTTGGAATTATGAAAGCATTATATAAAGATGTACAGAGTGAACTTAGCCTGGGAAACATTACAACGAAACGTGTGCCTATGGAGATAGGCCTAAAACAGGGGTGTATCCTTTCGCCGATCCTGTTTGCATTGTACATCATAGGTTTAGGAGATGAACTCCTGCGTAGCGAGGAGGGGGTAGCAGTTGGGTCTTGAAGATCCCAGGGCTATTTTTTGCAGACGATATGGTTCTAGTGTCAGAAAGCGAAAAGGGGCTAACGAAAATGTTGGGAATTGTTGGGAAATATGGGAGCAAATGGAGACTCGAACTTAATGAAAGCAAGAGCAAAATTATACCCGTGGGCCGCAAAGTGGACCCCACTCGAAGGTGGAGAGTGGGTGAGTTCTGCATTCCGGAAGGGAGCAGCAAACTTCTCAGTGTGGGAGAGACAGGTGATTACGAGTATTTGGGGGTAAATATAAATATTACAGGGAGAGGCATCTACCGGAACCACACAAATAAATTGATTCTGAAGGGGAAGCGAATCCTTAACCAAATGAAACTTATAGGGAGAAACAGTTTCAATAAGGTTTTCGTGGGGAAAACCATTTGGGAAATGACGGGGCTCCCAAGTATAACATACGGTACGGAAGTGGTACCCCTAAACCAGACGGCCGTAAAGAGCTTGGAAATCCTGCAGAACGGTGCAGGCCGATGGATAACGGGGTCGAGTAATGCCGCAGCGCTAGAAGCAATCAGGGGTGAGCTTGGGTGGATGAGGATCAAGGACAGGATAAACCTGCTGAAGCTCGGTTATCTTAATTATTTGGTAAATCTCCCCGACAGCCGATGGTGTAAAGCAATGTTCCTGAGAATTTTCAACTCAAATATCAAAACGGGGTGGATGGTCCAAGTGAGGGAGCTAGTAGAGAACTACTCATTGGAGATCTCGGACCTGGACGTTGGGGCAAACCATGGTAAAAAAAATCGTCAGAGAAAGAGTCATGGAGGATTGTAACCGTAATTGGCGAGAGGGGGTCAAATCAAAGAGGTCTTTGGGTGGCCTGCGTGATAAAGAGAAGCCAGGTTTTGAAGAGTACCTTGATGGCACCTTTGGGGGGTCACTGTTGTTCAAGCTGACGTCGCGATCCCTGGAGCTGAGGGGAAAAATTGGGAAAGGCGGTGAAAGGGAGTGCCAGATGTGTAACTTGGACATTGTTGAGACCCTAGAAGACTTTCTTCTAGAATGCTCAAAGTATCAGCCTAAAAGAATGAGATTCACTGGGAGTATAATGGGGAAGTGGGATGGGAGAATGAAGGACATGTGGTTAGGGGGGGACTCAAAGGAGAGGGTTAATATGCTAATCGGAGAGATTGGGAAGAATGGGACAAGTGAACTTTTATATTTATTTTCTCCTTATTTGTTCTCCCTAAATAACCCTTTACAATTGGTTTCAAAACATGTCCAAAAAAACAGTCCGTCATCGCTGAGAGTGGAAAACGATGCTGGGAGTGGAATACCATTTTCGGCGAGTGGGAATACGATTTGTTTTGGGGGAAGAAAAATGAATGAAAATAAACTAAACAGCTTTACTAAATTCTAAGTAGCGAAAGGGTCTGATTGATTTTATTCAGTAGTGCAACATGTATACAAACAAAAACAAAAATATTCATAGAGGTAACATATTCACAACTACATGATTTCACCACATGAGAAGGCGTAGCCACTAGTGGCTGTCTTCCCGTCATTCCCGTTAAAAAAATGAACAAGAAAAAGAGAGAGAAAAAAAACAGAGAAAAGAAAAGAAAAAAAAATAAAAGAAGAGAAATGAAAACAAGAAGCAGACATGAGAATCGAGGCAATCCTGACAACAGCGTGTTCTCTAATAAGAGGGCATTTTATAGTCCTGCTACAAATGATATGTTAGGCTGGTTCTTCCCATCATATGTGAAATCTATTCTATGTTGTCGGCCATGTGATGACGAATGAGTTCAATAGAAAGGTGGCGGTGAGATAAACAGAGCTACGACCAACATTCGGGGCATACTGGATTGTTACAGTTGACATGTAGCGAGTATGAGCTCAGAAATTGTTATATTCTTTTTGAATTGTGATCTTGGATAATTTTGAACGGAGGGTTCGATATTATTCCACGTCCTTGGGAAAGTATATATGGGAAGGTCAGCCGAGAACTGAGTCCTCGGTTTATCTGTGCGTAATTTTCCTCACTGTCTAGTGTTCATACCAGAGGGATTTTAAAGCTAAAAGTCTGTGAATTTTAAAATGCGCTGGTTTCTAAATAGTGGGTCGGTGTGTGCATTGAATTTTTTGTTGGATATGATTCGGATGGCTTCTTTTGCAGTTTTGAGAGCATGTGGAGGGCCAGTGCCCCCAAATTTGAATAGCAAACAGCATGTGACTGTGGATTGGAGAGTAATATAATGTTCTCAAGCATTTTTGTGGCAGAATCTTTTTCACTCTATTTATGGCAAAAATAGCTCTAGAAATGTAGAACAGACAACCGAAAGATGGTGCCTGAAGTTCAGATTTTCGTCTGCAAAAATTCCTAAGAATTTGACAATTTTTTCTTCTTGGTTATTTGCGATAGGGGAGGTGGTTGAATTGTTAAGCACAATTCTTCTACTTCCAATAGAGTAAATATCACCCTGTGGATGTAAAATGATAAACTTTGTGTTACTTTCGTTGAGGACGAGTTTATTCGCCATACACCAATTATATACCTTGTTGAGTTCGTTGTCAGCTAATTCTATCGTTGCTACCAAGTTATTGCCAGCCGTGTAGGCAGTTGTGTCATCACCATACGATAACATTTTCATCGACGTGGAATTTATAATATCGTTGATATAAATAATAAAAAGGGTTTTTCAGGATTGTGAAATAATGGATGAGCAATGTATGAGCTATTACAAACGTTTATTTTAGGCATTTCCTGTTATGTGTGTCTTCTGTACATCAAAAAAGATAATCTCTAGATGTTCTGTGACCGCAGGCGTCAATGGTATACAACTTGCCTGATAAATACACAGAACGACACACGCGTGTGTCCTTCTGTGTTTATTACACGCCTTCACGTCTATAAAAACAATTATTACACGGACACTCAGCAATTCATTTGACAACTGTCAACAAAGGAACACATTTTATCGCCAACCAAATCTGTGGGGTGAATCCGTGTCACTTTTTCGTTCCCTGAGTTCCAATGTGTTCTATGTGCCTACTGGCACATAGAACACATTGGAACTCAGAGGACAATTTTCAACTATCACTAGCGATTCGAATTGTAATTGCGTGGCACAATTTGTAGAAAATTCCAGTGAAATTTCGCTTCTATTTAAAAATAGTTCGTCAACGACTTCTGTTCCGCACATATGTGCGGAACAGATTTTTATTTTCCGCACCGTTTAGTAGATGGGGATTACAAAAACCAGGCGTGTAGTAATATGATGTATTATTACCAGAAATTTTCAAATATTTGCTCTGATTGGCTGAGGACAATGGTGGTAATATCAATGCCATATTTTGTACACTGTGGCACAGTATAAAAACTAGAATATAAAAAAGGTGTGCTGTACAACAAAGTTACAAGTTAGTGTCAATATGTTATTTCATTTTTCATAGATACAAACAAATTGTCCTAACATAATTTGTAAAAAAACTATGAATTGTATTTTTTTTGTACCACTTATCTGGTAAAATGATATGGTATCGAGTGTGTTGGTATGTGTCCTTCTAGTCCAGGCGCAATATGGTTTGACCCGGAAAAAAATTGGGACAAGCTGATTTTGGTGTCATTCGACGCGGAATTTATCTGGGAACAAAATATCTAAAATCCGCAAAAATCCGCTTTGGGGAAAACTTTCCACGCAAGGTGGCCGCAAGGAGGGGTTTCACAGAAAAAGAAATCTTTAGTGACATCAATTTCTCAATAGTCGTGATATTTTGTGTGAGATCTGGAGAAGTTTTCTGCGTCATTCGTACTTTAAGCACGAATGCCAATCCTGTAAAGCGGAAAAATGAATGAGACAATTCACAATTGTTAGGGAAATGGCCCCCAAATACCATTTTCTTCAATGTCCACACCCATACGAAGTTGAGTCCGAATAGAACAGAAAAAAACGAGCTATAATTCTGCTGCCGATGTTTTTCATAACTCCCGAGATGGCGAAGAATGATATCGATCAACTTTCTTCGCAATGATTAAATCCCGAGATGAGATCTGACCGAAATCATGCCGGTTTTCCTCAAGGCACTCCGCTGTCGCCAGTTTCGTCTCCAATCTCAACCGGCTCGGAGTTCAGGCAATTCTCCCCTCGACAGTCTCCACAAGCAGAGACACATTTGATTGCGTTCTTTCTACAAGAGCATATATTCGTTCCGCAGGGGTGTTTGGAAGTCATTTTGCATTTGCAACGTATAAATTTCAGAAGAGCTTCAGGCGCTGCAACCAGGTCAGTCATCACGGGTATCAACTCATTTTCGAGAATTTCCCAGCCCCATTTCTGAGGATCTAGGATGTCAATATCCAATTGCTTCCATTCCACCGTTTGTAGGTGGACTCGCAGGCTGTGAAAGTATGCCGCGCGTTCAGTTGGAGGTAGTTTCTGAGGTTCGATTCCTGTCTTGCTGGAAGTGACCATTGTCATGAACTTTGAGTATCTCAAGCCATTCAATATGTCTGACTGCTTGCCAGAGTACAGCATTACAAACAGTTCAGCGCCGATTCTTCCAATTTCTGCTTAAGATACGGCGCTGTCGTGCATTGTTGCTGATGTCTTCTGAATATCCCTTGACTTTTCTAACCTTTTGAGAAGCTTTGTTTTTCCCATGGCCAAACGTTGCCGAAGTAACATCACACCCACTCCATGCATGTATGAACAGGAGGTGTCGCCTAGTTGTTTCTCAGATCTTCGCTATTATATCTGCGATCTTCCACGCCTCCTCACCCCTATGTGACTTCCGTGCGTCTGATTGGAAATAAACATCAGCCGAAGTATGATTCCAATGGTGAACGGATAGCACTAGTACATCAGTATCAACTGCGGCAATGACAACTGAATTCCCTTGAGATGAAAGTTTGATGGCACTTTAACAATCAGGGTATCAGCATCGCCCTAACTTCAGTTAACAGTATGTCCACCCGCTCTCAGTAATGTGGACAGCAATCTTATGAACTGCATTTTGTTATTCTCGTTCGACAAGAACCGTTCCTGGTTCTTGTGTGCAGTCATGGTGTCTGTCAAACGGATATCGGCACACACGTTGACAGCTCTCCTTCTATGCTCACGACTCTTCGTGTTTGGTCGCTGTCCATAATCATCGAAGACGACACAGCAATTCTACCCATATTTGTTGGCCACATATCCAACATACCGATGGGCTACTTCCGAGTAGGTAGCCTTCGCCTTCCATTTGACTCTGTGGAGGAGAGCCCCTCCGTCAAGCACGTACACGTAATCAGATGGCGGCTTCGAAAGTGCTACTCGATCTGTTATTGAACCTGCTTGGTCTGCCTTGTTTGCTTTTCTGAGAAAGAAGTCTTTAAAGATGGCTGTTGGCATCACACTCAGTTCGTACTCGAAGAACTGTGCTACGTCGCGCTCCCTCTGAGCAATAGCTATCAATCGAGTGAACAGAGCTGATGTGTCTATTGATACCCTCTGGTTATCCAACTTCACCACGGAGTTCAAATGGTCTAAGTGCGAATTTGATCACTCCTTTTGATGGAGGCATCAGCAACAACATTGTCTAGTTTAGAGTGTATCCCCGCCCCTACCGACTCGGTATTGTCGCAGTTAATACCATCACCCAAGGAAGCTGACAATCCGGAGGACAGGGAGCGCAATCTTTCATTCTCATCGAAAGGATCGTACAAGTCAAACCACTCTAGTATTTTCATCATGTCGGTTGTCTCGTTTACGACGAGAAGTGCTCATGTCTGCATGTTGTTCACTGGTACTGAGTTTCATGTCAGTCAGCGTTATCATAGCTTCGTGTATTTCAGCGCATTTATGCATGGTGTAAAACCACTCCAAACGCCCTGATTCGGTCACCCCACGACCTCGCGTTAGTCCACCTCGACTTTTAATTGAGCGCATGAGGACTTGTTCAATCACAAGGTCACTTGAAAGGTCTGCCCAAACCCTGGAACTCCGGCGGAAAGCATGGAAACCATCAAAGAAGAACCTATCAAACAACCATGGATGTTTCTAGGGGAGCTCAAGCATCATTCGCAGATACAACCTGCAATTCCTAGCGTAGTGCACATGTCCCGTGGCAGCGCAGAGGTTCAACATATCACTGACAGCATTAAGGTGGAGATTCCAATCGCCAAGGCGTTCACCTCTGATGAACATTTTCAGTGTCTGGACATATTCTAGATATTGTATCCACAGCTTAGCAGTGCGCGATTGTTCAGCCAGTTTGGGTTTGTACTCGTCGAGGCAAGTGTTTACCCTTTCGAGAGCTGCAGAGTTTGCAATATCGGAAAGAGCTATCGAGCTGTCCAGCACATAATCATACAACTCCTTGACACTATCTAAATCTTCCCTGTTGATAGATTTCTGTCCACTCCCGACGCTACATGAACTCCTCTGAGCGGCATCAGGTTTAGCCATTTGTGAGCTAGTAAGGGATGTGCACTGGTGTTATACACTGTGATGATGTACTCTGTATACCCTGTGTGTTAGTGAGTAGAAAAAAGCTGGATTCACACAAATTCATGTCCTCACGTTCGCAAACGTTGGAATGCTGGTTTCGGAAAATTGATCGAAATTCGCTCTTACACCACCATCTGTATAAATGCTATAAAAAATTTCCCCAAAGCGAATTTTTGCGGATTTTGGATATGTTCTTCGGGAGACATTCCGCTTCAAAATGACACAAAAATCAGCTTGACCCAAATTTTGTCCAGATACGACCACTTTACTTGGTTCAACGCCTGTACTATTCGTTAAATATGCCAGAAGATAGGCATTCTGTGTAACTCATTCTTACCAACGTTGAGATCCATCTTAATGGTTTCTTTCCGGAACTCATATAGACCCCTGAGTGCAAGAAGGCGTCATTTTTCGCGCAGATGGCGCCTTTTTACACTCACGGGGCAATATGTGACCAGTGACAAACATCTCCCAGCTGAAGTACTTATTCCATTGTCAAGGCAACATTATCTCATCACAACGAGATAGTAAGGATTAGGCAATTATTTTAGGTGTATTAGTTAGGTTATTATTTATTGGTAATGAGCCTAAATTATAATTCTGCATTTAAATCTCCGAAATGATGCCCTGAAGTCAAATTAGTCGTCAGGTTTTAACAGATTTTGGAGACCTTTTTTACACAAAAGAGAACTGACGGGTTCTTTACACAATCTTAGTTAAGTGCATAAATATGTTGGATTTTCCACAGTCTACACCCACAAGAAAGAGAATGGCAGTGAGTGATGAGCAAACCAGCGTGAGATCGATTCTTTTGAGTAAGGTAACGATGATTTAATACAATAGAAATAAATTGTGTTCGGTGGAAGTCAGTCGATTTGGCTACCATCTGATTCCTGAGAGTTTAGAAGACGATTCCTTAACCCTTTACCTAACATGAAAAGCAGACGACACTTGCAAAAAAAATTCTTGAATAACTAATTTTTTTCATTTTTTGTCTCAAAAACATAGGTTATGTCCCCTCGTTGGAACGAGCTCGACGAGCTCGTTCCAACGAGGGGTCATAACCTATGTTTTTGAGACAAAAAATGAAAAAAATAATGAAAATTAATTGGCGATTTTTGAGAATAGCGCTGGCCGGTTTTGGCCGTTACGTTGGGTAAAGGGTTAAAACTGTACGAGGTACTGAGACTTTCGGATCACCAGGGTTTGGACATTTCCAGCTGTGCACCTAGTAAATACCCGTCTCTTAACCCCCACCCTCCATCTCCGCACCTCCCATATAACGACAAATCCGATTAGCTTCAAAAACTTCTTTCGGTGACATATTCCACTTAGTCTTTGATCATTAGATGAATCAAAAGCAAACAATTATTTCAATTAGCCGCATTACGGGTGACTATTGATCTGAAGAAGACTAGTTATACTTTTCCATTCAGAGAACTAAATGGATTCAGCCACTTAGCGATAATTAGTACCCATGGGAATCAACCCGATTTGGTATTTTTTTCTTTTCTCTAGTTCATGCAGGTATTCCCATGAGTGAATTAATTAAAGCGGTATGTGAGTTGACCGTCACTTGCCTTCCCACAGGCAAGTTACCACTAATAATGCTAACACATTATCGCATTTGTTAAATTAATGCATTTATTTTTTAACCCATTACCCAACGTAGCGGCCTAAACCGGCCAACGCTAGTCGCAAAAATCACCATTAAATTTTCCAGATTTTTTCATTTTTTTTTGTCTCAAGCCATGTGTTATAGCACCTCATTTGAACGAGCTCCTTCCAATGAGGGAGCCATAAGCTATTTGTTGACGCAAAAAACAAAAAACAAAAATAAAAAATAGTTATTCAAAAATTTCACCTGGAAGTGTCGTCTGCCTCTCGTGTTAGGTGAAGAATTAAAGAGTTTAGTTATAAGCACCACGAAAAACAGAAAAAGTGACAAAGATGTAGCCAGGTTGGGTACGGTGTGCCCCCTCTCCAAACACTTAGTAAAATAATTGGAAAAACTGCATGCCGAAAAAGAAAATAGTCTACGCTGCACACATGATAGACCTGGTAGACCACCTCCCAATACTGCTTTGATAACTTATAAACATGTTAAACTTTCAAATACATGTACTTGGTCATGAATCCCACCATGAAACATTTTAGTTTTAGCGAATTATTCTCATATGTGGAGTTCAAAGGGAAGAACAGTGTGTATCAGTCATCACTTGCCCCAGCTAGACATGTCTACCCAATATTCACAGGCGGTGTCAGAGGTCCGTTGAAGACGGATAAAGTTCTCTATCGCTGAGGACTTATTTTATGCGGGAAAATGAACCCCTTTCTCGTGGCACCATCAAACTGTAAAAATACCGTTGACATACTGGCAACCAGTTGTCATTACTTCAAGATAAATGTTTACGGTAATGACTGTTTCATCTTAAACTTTCATCATATGAAAACTCAGAGAGGAGGGGTACTCATATCCAGTAGAGCAAAAAGTTTTTTTTAAGAACAAACGCATTCCTCCATTTTTTTTAAATCAAATCGTCCATGAAGAAAGATGACTTGCTTCAGGAGAGTAATTCTTTAAGTTAGACTAGTTGGTATCTTTACACAGTCCCACATGACTGTCAATTGACAAATCAACAGCCTCCTCGTGCAACGAAGAGAAACAAAAGATCATTTCCTCGGTTTTACTTCAAGAGCGAACAAAAAAGGTTGGTATTGCCAAAAGTAGTTTAATATGGTATTTTCGCCATGATATTTTATGGTAGAAGTACTGCTAGCTAGTTTGCAATACTTTTATTTTATGTAACACGCCATAGTAATTTCCCGGTAAAATAATCTTGATTACCAAGAAAGATTACTTAACCCTTCAATAACGTAACGATCAAAACCGGTCAGCGCTATTCTCAAAAAACGCCAATTAATTTTCATTATTGTTTCATTTTGTGTCTCAAAAACATAGATTATGACCCCCTAATTGGAACGAGCTTGTCGAGCCCGTTCCAATGAGGGGTCATAACCTATGTTTTTGAGACAAAAAAAACATTTGTTATTCAAGAATTTTTTTTGCAAGTGTCGTCTGCGTTTCATGTTAGGTAAAGGGTTAATAACGATCGCTCAAGTACAGACAAGTGTTGTTCCCTTAGACAGGTAAAGTTCGACTTCAGGACCTGTTCTTCAAACATCGCTATCAAGGTAATAGTAACGTATACATGTCACAGTCAAATTGTGAAATTAGTCATTTCATGAAATGCTTGTAGGGGCAGTCATTTCGTGAAATGACGAAACATTTCCAGTCATTTCATGAAATGACTAAAATTTGTGTCTAGGCATTTCACGAAATGCGCATAAATAGTACGCCGATCTGCGCGTTAATCTACGCGTTATGACCATAGTAAGGCTATCAGATTCTGTACATATGGCCTGGGCACAAGCAATGTTTCATCCAATGGACCTCCGGGTAACCCGGAGGTCCATTGCAAGAAACATTGCCTGTGTTTGCTGTGAGTAACCAGGAGAACCTGCCGTGCTTTGGATGTCATTCGATATGGCAATTGCGCGCAATTCCTACGCGCAATTAAGCCTGGATAAGCGCACAGTTCGTGACAGGACTTCTAGTTTTAACTGTAAAAGAATTAGATGATGGCCTGGGAGCTTGGTGGGTAAGTTCAAAATTTTCTTCATTGGACCCCAGTGCTTCTTGGGTAAGTTTATAGTCCTAAGTTTGTGTATATGTATTTAACCGGTCCGATTACCACGAGTGGTTTACTGTTTAGTAGTGTCGGAGGTAAACAAATGTATATGAGGATGCCTGTGTGCCAGTATATATGGAGGCGGTATATGCCACGTTTTCTTACAACAAGCACACATTTCCCCAGATACAAGTAAAAACGTCTAGCCAAAATGCAAATCTATGTTGAGGGTAGCAATCGAGAACGTTTTATACTTGCACTTAAATAGATATCGAGTTATTACACATGTCGAGGCCACCGTTTTTGGTAACAATAATTAAATTATAAATAACTCACCAGCTCAACGAAATAAATTAAACTAGATCATTTCTTTCCATGATGGTATTTTTATATAGACCTCACATGCGCTAAGCATGAAAAATAAAAGAAACACACAGCTGAAATACGACTGACGGATTGAACCACATTCGAGTTGTAAAAGAGAACTCGATTTAAAATAGCTTCGATTTCCTCTTTCATACAGTAAGTTAGAATATTTATTTTTCTTTAAATCCACGCCCTTGCATATATGAATCAATGGAAAACCATTCCCATGACGCATCCAACAATCAGCGGGATGGAAAAGGCTATTTTTTCGAGAAACACACTTGGAAATGGCTTGCAGTCATGCGAGTCTGCGTGGTGTTGTTGAGACATGTTTCTCGTGATTTCAGAACTTGCGAACCCGACCAAAGCAAAACTACTGATATTAATTAAACAAGCAAAATGACAATCTTCTTAAAAAGTTATCTCAAAATATCTTCAATCCTTTTTCAGATATTACTCTGAGTCGGCAGCAGTTCTCGGTGTCAGTATTTGACGTCTGTTACATCAGATTATCAATGATGATGGTTTTCTGAATTAGAGTAGACTGTATATAAATGAGTCCGTAATCCAGAAACCTCCCGTCATCGATGCTGCTTAAATATTACGACATTCCAAACTGCTATACTACAATTTACATGTTCGTTTATAAGTTTAACCCTTTCAATAAGAAAGGCCGCCTTTCCGGCCTAGGAACACGATACCTCATAATTTCATTAAGAAGGATGGCTGCTAAAAAAATGTGTGGGGTAGACCAATTAATATTTTCAAAGTACAACCCTTTGGCTGCACGTTGACAATATTGATTGTTCTACCCCCAAATAATGTATATGGACTCTTCCAATTGCTCCTTTGAACCACCAGGGTTCAAAGGGTTAAGGACTAATGCACCGAGGGACATGATACATGGAGGATTCCTACTTGGACTGCACTGAAATATAAGATTTAATACTCAGATTTCCTCGGAGTAACGAATGTGATAATTCACGTATCTAATCAAAACGAATAGGTATTAATTCCAATTACAACATGTTTTAATTGCAAATAAAACACACATACACCAAAACCGCGCACCTATATCGATCTAAAATATTACGTAATGCGCGCCATTTCTGTAGGTATATTTTTATCCACCATAATGATAGCATATCATAAAGCGGATTACTCTTATAGAATTTTTATAGAAGATCCAACAATAGAAAATGAAAACAGTGATCATTACAACAGTGGTCAACAATGCGCACCGTATCGGTAGTATTGGTAGTAGAGGAAGAAATCTACAAACTAGACAAACAGAAACTGATATGGAGGGCGTGGTCATGGGGAATGCGAGTCGAGAATGGAACCAAAGTGTGCGTCCTATAGTTGTTAAATTTCATAGTTATCTACAGAGAGAACTTGTCCACGAAAAGGCTTACATAAAACGCGAGCACCTGAAGAAAAAAATTGTTGTGCGTGAGCAATTTCCTAAAAGTGTTCTCGACATGCGTAAACAGCTTTACCCGGTGATGAGTGATGCATGTGCGAAGGGGCAGACGGTGAAGTTGCTTCGTTATAGGCTATATATAGACGGAAAGGAATACCAGACATAAGAGTGTCGTGAGGCGGACATCTCAGTTTTAGCGTGGAATGTTCATGGCTTTAACCCTTTACCCAACGTAACGTCCAAAACCGACCAGCGCTATTCTCAAAAATCACCAATTAATTTTAGATTTAGATTTAGATGTATTTAAAACCTATGTTTTTGAGACTAGAAATAAAAACAAAATGCGGTCGAACATTGTTATATTTTTGTCGATAATCTGGTCTTGTTTTGGCCAATGGAAGATTGGGTGGTGACGAAGAAATTGGGGAATTTACGTCCTGTTTTACAAATGGTCGAAGCATCGTTGATTACTTGTTATTGAAACCTGAATAATTTGCGCAAGTCGTTGACTTTACTGTCACACCTTTTTCCGAATTTTCTGACCACGCGGATATTTATTTCAAAATAAAGATAAACAAAGACATACACTACTCAAAGTGTTCTAAACACCAAATATATCCAACTATCTTTTTTTCGTTTTAGTTGAAATATTGTAATGAAAAGTGTATATATTTTTTATTTAATTATATCTTTAATGATTTAAGTACAGAAATTAAGATTTTTTTTGTGTTTGACATTATTTTTTTTAGCTTTTGAATACGATAACCATGGAAAATGGATATTATTGGTAAAAGAGGAAATTTTTCAATTTTCCAAAAAGTTGACGGAGCGAACTGGTATGGGTTCAATGTCGAGTATGAGACCCATTACTGTTAATTACAGCTTGACAATGCATTCTCATGATCCCATTCAGGTTCCTGGTGGTCCTTTCTGGGATGTTGTTCCATTCATGGACCAGCGTGGCACCAAGCTCCTGGACACTTCTTGGCTGGACTTGACGGGCTGAAATTGCAAGCTGCAACTCATTCCAGACATGTTCGATTGGATTGAAGTCAGGGTATGTTGCTGGCCAGTCCATGTGCTCAATCCCCTCCCTCTGCCGAAACTCCCCGACAGCATGGGCAACATGAGAACGGGCATTATCGTCCATCGGAATGAATCTATCACCCACTGCACCTGCTTACAATCTGAGGTGAAGATCCAGAATGTCATCAATATACCGCTGTGCAGTCAATGTACCACGTTCAAGGACAGAGAACTATGTACGTCCACCCCTGCTGATGCCGCCACAGACCATGACTGACCCTCCACCATAACGGTCATGCTCAAGAATGTTTGGCTGCATGGAATAGCTCTCCTGGTCTTCTCATACCCTAGAACGCCCATCTGTGTGGTTTGGGCAGTACCCTGACTCATCTGTAAAAAGGACAGGTCGCCATTCTTCTCTGGTCCATCCAACGTGGTCCATGGCCCATTCATATCGTGTCTGGTGGTGGTTCTGGGACAGCGGAATGCGAATACATGGTTTTCTCGATCGAAAACCACATTCGTGCAACCTTGCCCGGATAGTCTGCGTCGAAACATTTACCCCGGATACATTCTAAAGTTCACTGCGAAGCTGGGTTGCTGTGTCAAAGCGGTTCCTACGGGCCTGAATGATCAAAACCGGTCTTCAGCTGCAGATGTTGCCCCGTCCCTGCCACCACCATGCCGGCTTACTGGTGTGCCATACTGCTGAAATCTTGTCCAGGCTATGGTGATCACCGTATGGTGCATAGCAATGGCGTAACCAACCTGACGATGGGTAGCCCCTTGCTCCACCTTCCCTTCAGCCCGCCACATTTCTCATTCAGACAAATGTCTTCTTACATTTGCATTTGCCATATTCAATCTTTAAATCACAAGGGTTTGTGCTGAAATGAAGACTGAATACACTACACATGTCATGTACATGTAGACAGTACACGGAAACCTCATGAAAATCAAGGGGTACATGCTTTTCATGACTGTCACGAAAAGTCTGCCTGTCAAGAGAGCTAATGAAAACAATGGGGGACCATCTCAATACATTCCTCAATCATATCCACCAAAAGTATCGCAAATATATCACAAGCAAATTTCACAATGATGTGTCAAATATTTGGTGCTTAGCAAACTTTGAGTAGTATATTTGTATACACCTTCCATACGAATGAATGGGAGGAATCTTATAATAAAATCTCGTGGAACGCTGAAAATAAACAGTTATTCCTTGGTGGTGTTCTTGCTGATATGGAAAGTATTGGGGAACTGTCTTCTCGCTTGAGAACTTCGATTGAGAAACACGAGTTGAATATAACTGTTGACGAGTTTGCTAGCATCTTATACAATAAGCCATGTGTCATATTTGGTAAGACAATTAATACCAAACGCACAAGCAGAAATATAAAACAAAACAAATGGTTTAACGGGGAGTGTATTGAGGCACGTACAGGTTTTAATCGTTCCAGAAATACCTATCGTAAACATACCTCGGATATAAACAGCATAGTCTTTGTAAATTCTCGACGTGAATATAATAAAGTTAAGGGGACGTCCAACCTAACCTTGGGAAATTTTTTGAAATTTTCAGTCCAAAATACTAATAAAATAACGAAACAAAGTCATATTATTCATCACTATAATGACTGGAGCTGAAACGGTTAATGCGTTTTCTTGATCGATATATCATGTGGATTAACCTTGGTTAACCGATTAAGCACTTGTCCAAATAGATATTTGAATAATTGCCATGCCGTTGATGATTTACAGCATGAACAATTTACCCAAGGTAAAGAAAAACCAACTAGGCCTATATACAAAAATCTCCATTCAAATTTATTATGCTTTCAATTTTTGTCTCAAAAATATAGCTTATGACCCCTCACTGGAACGAGCTCGTTGAGCTCGTTCCAATGAGGGGTCATAAGCTATGTTTTTGAGACGAAAATTGAAAATTTTTAGCAATTTATGAATTTATTTTGCAAGTATCGTCTGCTACCCGCAATGGGTAAAGGGTTGAGAATGACCATTTCCAGCTGCTGATACAGTATAATAATCAGGCAGGTGAACAAGTACGTCATCACGTAACTTGAATGCTTTACGCTCAGCTGTCTCATATAATTCATGTGAGTAAGTGTGACAATGTTTGCCTGTTTTGGAGCAAGTTTGTTCCTTTGTTAACTCAAAAAATATAGTAGTTCAAAAGTAACGGTTAATCGATCAGTTACTTTTTTGATCGATGAAGACGTTGAGCATCGGTTAATCGATTAATCGGTTAACCGTTTCAACTCTAATAATGACTAGAGTGCAAGTAAATGGAATATATTCATGTTTGCACGAAACAAAATTATGATTTTGACGACAGGCAAGCTTCCAGTGGCATAAGTCAAGAATTGCAAAAATCACGAATAGATCAGTAATTACAATGACAGGGCTTCAAATAAATGACTTTTAACTCCAGACTCGGATAAAGCATATTTTACCATTCCGTCTCCATTATGTTACAAACGCCCCAAATAAAAATGCACAAAAAATAAATAAGCTTCCATTTCATAAACATGAGGTCAAATCGATCACATTACGGCTTGTAACCATATAAGGCAAATCGTAAACGTTGGAAACTTGTTCTTTTCAAAGATCTGAGAATTACAGAGGCGGCCACATTCTTCTCAAGGTTGCAAGATGATGGAATTGAAACCTCTCAATACATTCACGTGAGAAAGTCACATTGACGGTGCCATTATTGCGAGATAAAGTCGAAAGGACAATTTCCTCATCCACGGATGCCATCTTTAGAAATGAATCTCTACGTCTCTGTTTCGTAATATTTTAATTTGGTTGTTATCGATACGTAAAATATTAAAGTGGATAAATAAGTTTCAAAACAAAAATATATCAAAACAAACACTAATATTAATCATCAAACTTTTCTTTGTACGAAACTAGCATTTGGTTGAAGGCTGAACTATATTTATCATAACCTCCTGTTTCCAATTTCCATGATTGTCTGCTATCCAAATGATTTCAAAATAAAGAGAACAAAAACGTTTTTAGCTGTTCAAATTTGTGAATATAGTAATGTTAACTTTCTTTGCCACGCAATTTCATTCAGTGTCAAATCGATCTACATTGATCTTATCGCTTAACCCTTTACCTAACGTAACGGCCAAAACCGGCCAGCGCAATTCTCAAAAATCGCCAATTACTTTTCATTATTTTTTTCAAAAACATAGGTTATGACCCCTCGTTGGAACGAGCTCGTCGAGCTCGTTCCAACGAGGGGTCATAACCTATGTTTTTGAGACAAAAAATTAGTTATTCAAGAATTATTTTTGCAAGTGTCGTCTGCTTTTCGTGTTAGGTAAAGGGTTAAAGCATTGTAATATGAAATTGGTGACATCGAAGAGTCTTGTCAATTATATGTCAACAAACAAAATTCCCTCGTGGCGAGATTTACCGAAATGAGGCCCGAACTCTTGAGAAATTACAGATAAATGAAACCATTAACCGAAATATTCGTGGTTTTGTTCACGTCTTTTATTGACTGCCTATCAGACTGGATTCAATCAACAAATAAATATTGTTGTAAAATCGGCTCATTCTAATGACGACCCACCTTCCTACAAACTACAGAAGGGCGATAGTTTCAATACAAATTGTGCAAAGTGAATATTTATTTATTTATTTAATGGTGTTTAAGGTCACATATATCTGCACAATGGCTAATCATGACCTCGACAGTTTTATGGGTGGAGGAAGCCGGAGAACCCGGAGAGAACCACCGAGCAACGGCGAGCAGCTGTCAGCTCCCCAACATACTAACTCCACACAAGCAGGGTTAGCATTAGTTGAAGACAGGTGCACCATCGACGTGCAGTACGCCTTAGCACACAGCGTCACCGTGCCCCCACGTGGGCAATGGGAGTGAAGTGTCTTGCCCAAGGACACAACGCGATTGCCGCAGGTGGGATTCGAACCGAGGACCTCTCGGCTTGCTGTCTGCACCTCTACCTACTGAGCCACCGCGCCCTGTGCAAAGTGATGCGTAGAATGAACAATCACACACTTTCAACCAAATCAGAGGCCGCTTTACCAGCCCAGGGACATGGTTCGTCATACTTTCATTAAGTACCATGCCTGCTACGTTAAGGGTGGGATAGACCAGTCAATATTTTCAACGTGTAGCCCTAAGGCTGCACGTTGAAAATATTGATTGGTCTACCCCATATAATGTATCTGGACTTATCTAATTGCTGCATATGAACTGACATGGAAGATACCACCAGGTTTCAAAGGGTTTTAAGGCAGTTTAATGTCCAAATTTTGTTCTCTTACGTATGCCTTAGCAGACTTTCAGGCGGTGCTATCTACCACACCGCAGCAGTTCCATGGCTAATTTCAATTTCCACATGTTCTATGTTTCTTTCCAAACATTGTGGTATATAATTTACTGGGGTTATTTCGTTCCAGCCATATTTGGACTTGAGAGAAAAATTCCTGAAATTTGACCAAAGTTAGGTTGGACGACCCCTCAAGCGGAGATCAAAAATAAAATTTAAAGTCCGCGAGGGCAAGCGGGTGGCAAAACTTTTTCGTGTGTTTGGTGTCTTGGTGTTTTGTCGATTTCGGTCATAAGGTCCTATAATATTTATCAACATGAATGGTAAGTGCTCGACGGGTGTCCAGAGGGAGGTAAGTATGGTTATTAAAAGGGGTCTGGTGGAGGTGAGTCGAGGGGTCCAGGTGTAGGTGGGGGAGATACAGAGGCGTGCAGACAGTGTTATATGAGGTATGGTGGTGGTCGGCCAATGGGTAGTAGTGAGGTATGTGCGAACTGCAGGGATATTTTAAGTTAATAGAGAAGTGTGTTGGATTCGAGCGGGAGGTTGCAGAGATGAGAGGGGGTTGGGGAGGGCTGCGGTATCTGGAGTCACCCCGTTGAAGGTTACCTTTGATGGTGAGGTGGGAGGTGGGTGGAAGGTCGTTGTGGACTCAAGGAGGGAACTGGGAAGCAGGGAAAGTGGGGGAAGAACGCTTGATGTGGGAGGTGTAACTAAGGAGGGGGATCTAGTAGGAAAATTCTGAATGTGGCGTCTGGACACGGCTGCGTAGAGACGGGAAGCCAGAGTCAGCGTAAGGCTGCCAAAGTTGCTAGGCGGTTTTTAGAGAACAGGTTTAGTGTTTTGGATTCTGATACCCCTTGGGATGAGAGTGAGGGGGACATTGAGGGGGGTAAGATGGATGTTGATGTTGCTAGGACAGATGGGGTAAGGAGGGCGGTGAAGAGAAAGAGGGGGCCGGAGGCATGAAAAACGAGGGGAGTTGCAGATGATATAGGAACTGTGGGCAGAAGAAGAAAATTAGTTGTAGCGGGAGTAGCATTGTACGTGGGATTGACAATGTGGATTGTGGTCCCGATAGTTCTAATCGAAAAGTCTTGTGCTTTCCGGGGGCGAAGGTGGAGGATCTGAGGGACCGGGTAGATGGTATTGTGGCAGGGTCAGGATCGGATCCGGTAGTGGTGGTCCATGTGGGGACCGCCAATATCGGGGAGAGAAGGTCAGTAAGTCTGGTGGAGTCATATAGAGTTTAGTCAGCAAATTGCTAAGTAGGAATGCAAGAGTAGTTGTTTCGGGGGGTCCTTCCAGTCCTTGGGGGTGGGGACGAACGGAACTGAAGGATTTTGGCGCTAAATGAGGAGTTAGAGGACAGTAGGTAATAAATGCCGATTCAGTATCACGTGTACAAGATTTCGTACATGTACACGTACATCGATGTGCACCTCCATAGGATTTAGTGTTAAAATCGTGTACAGGTACACGATTTGTCGTTTTTTATGATGATACAGAATCGGCTTTGCCGATTCTACATCACTGGATTCTATATACATATCGCTCAAGAGTGAAAAAATGTATGAAACATTTTAAGGAAAAAAAGGTGTATCGTCTGATACAGAATCAGCAAATGGGTTTCCCCCATAGGATTCAGTGTTAAAATCGCGAGCAAAAAACGTGTTGCCGTTTCTGTATCATCATCGAAAAGTGGTTTGCCGATTCTGTATCATCCGTGTCTGTACACGATTTTAACACTGAATCCCTATGGAGGCGTACACGGAAATCCATTTGTGGATTGTACAACAGAAATCGACTTATGTACGGTACATGGAAAAGAGGTGAAACTGAACCGGCAAACCCACTGCCACGATGAGAGTAAAAACTGACACTTATGTTTTTGTTCTGGCGTGAATGAAGGTTTTCGTTCAATAGAGTCGACTATAAAATATGATCTGTAAAAATAGACATTCATGTTTTGTTTCAATGTAACGAAAAAAAATTGAGTTTAGAAAAATTAGAAAAAATCAGAGGTAAAAAATCGTTTGCTCACGTTTTGTCACTGTTAATTTTGTGAAGTAAATTTTAATAAAACACTTTATGGAATGTTTCATCAAATTGACACTCATGTTTTTGTTGTGGTGTGAATGAAGGTTTTCGTTCAAAAGAGTCGACTATAAAATATGATCTGTAAAAATAAACATTCATGTTTTGTTTCAATGTAACGAAAAAAAATTGAGTTTAGAAAAATTAGAAAATATCAGAGGTAAAAAATCGTTTGTTCACGTTTTGTCACTGTTAATTTTGTGAAGTAAATTTTAATAAAACACTTTATGGAATGTTTCATCAAATTGACAGTCATGTTTTTGTTGTGGTGTGAATGAAGGTTTTCGTTTTTAATGGATCGTTTTAATAGATAATAAAACGCATTTTTTCCACTCAATTAGGTTTGAGAGGTAAATTTTTAATACATTCATGATAATGTTCGGAGATGTGAATGAAATCCTTTTAACGTTAAATTAGAAACCGGTTTCTTTATGTGCTAAAATTTTTTAAATTTTTTTGAAAGTTCTCTCTCAATTCGACATTGAGTAAATGATTTTGAGATATGAATGAAAATCCTTTTAACAAACGTAATTTTCTCAAACGCGTTAAATCAGAAACCGGTTCGTCATGTGCTTAAACTTTCAAAACTTTTCAAGTTTTCCCAGTTCAACACTGAGTTTGAGATATGAATTTGTTTAGTTATTATATTGAAGACAGAAGATTTTTATTTACTTAAAACATAAAACATAAAAATAATTATACATTTAATTTTGAAAATAATAAATAACTCACATTAGCATACTCAAAGGAACATTAACAATTAAAAACGAAAAATGTTTTTACAGATGGATTCTAGACGCCGAGATCAAATTTTAGGCGAATATGAACGTGCTAAGAAGAGCATTCAATCGGCTGACAGAAGCATACGTCTCGGAGAGATGGATCTCAGACGCGAGACCACAAAAATATTTAAACCCGTGACGGATGTTCAAGAGCGAAGCAAGAAGGAGATAGTTGAAGAATTGAGACCCATAAAAGAGAGTTCTTTGAGAATGGGTTCCTTGCCCGGTAGTTTTGGAAATCGATATCCCTTTCAATCTACACCGGATTACGTTCCCACAGGGATTCAAACCGACGTGAGCGACGATACAGCTTCGACTATCACTACTGATAGCGTCGCGTCGTCCGAGGATGGCGGTAAGAGAGATCTGTTGTATGGAATTTATAAGGATTCTGAGGGTAGAACTTTTGTAGGCGACACAGAAGTGGAAATGGATGATAAAGATTTAATTGTCGGTTGGAATAAGTATAAAATAACTGATGGACTGCGCAAATTGCTCCTTTTCGACAAGCCTGTAGATTACACGGAACAGGATTTCGACAATTACGGCGACATTCTGGTTCAGACCCACGCCATGCTGAGAAATAACGATGCCAGAGAGACAAGACCCAAAGCCAACAGAGGTTACAAGTGGACGAAAATAGTGAAACCCATATGGGATATGAATAAGAAGTTCGTCGAATCCGTGACTGGTAAAGGGGTGAAAACCACTTTTCTTCCGAGCGATTCTGACGCTCTGTCTCAGAGATTGAGATTGTTGATGGCGAGTAGACGTGCTGGTAACACAGGGTTAGATAATGAAATAGTTACTATATCTGACGAATTGTTAAGACAGAATGTTTTGAATAAAAACCATTATAAAAGGCTGATGAACGAATTGAAGGATTGATGTATATAATAAGTAGACAGAAACAAACAAACAAACAAAAATATATAAAATAATAAAAACAGTAAATTTTTACACTAGAATAATAAAAGTATTTAAACAACAAACGATTTACCTGTGAAAAACAAAATATATTATAAAATAAAAATATGTAGGTGATAAAAGACAGGGGATACGTCAGAACTTACGTTCAAGGCGGTTCTGGCATCATCGATTCTATAATGCGAGCGTTCACGAGCATCGACCGCGTTTGAGGACGGTAAGAAGACCGCTTTGGATGCTGGTAAGAAACCCGCTTCCGAAGCCAGTGGTAGGATAGCTTCTGTGGCTGGCAAGAGGGCAGCCGACGCGTTGATCGACAAGTTGATCAGTCCGCCGGCGAAGCGAGCTGCGTTAGAGCGAACACCGAAAAGTTGGAAAGATGTTAAGGATGCTGTGGTACCCATACAAGATTAAGCCAAAATGACGAGTGGATCCGGATTGAAGAGAACTCGCGACGGTGTAATATAAATAGATAATAATATTAAAACTGAGCTTGAAAAAAAACATAAAAATTGTGTTTGAAAGAATCTAAAATATCAAACAAAAAATAAACAAAGATGAACATTAAAGATATGTCTTGGAACGACGCCGCGACCAAGAGGTCGAATAACGAGTTCTTTCCCAAAAGCATAAGAGGCTTGATAGTGGGAAAATCGAATTGTGGAAAGACCAATCTGTTGATGAATCTGTTGTCCCGACCCGACTGGTTGGATTACGACAGATTGTTTGTGTTTGGCAAGAGCTTGTTTCAACCCGAATACAGATTGCTTCGAGAGTGCATGGATCATAGATTGCCCAAGGACGTCATAGCCAGAATCTTTGACAGTAGGGAGGAATTCGACAAAAGTGAAGCTCCTCTTTCGACCATTTTGGACGGTGCGGCGATGGAATTGATGAAGAGAAATGCATCTTCGAACGTCGAGTGTCGATTTTATTAGAACGCTAGTGACGTTCCGGATCCTAGAGAATTGAAATCGGAAGATAAGAATCTCATGATTTTCGACGATCTGCTTTTGGAGAGACAGAACCGATGCGAATCGTATTACGTTAGGGGTCGACACAGCAACGTGGACTGTTTCTACCTGTCGCAGAATTATTTTCGATTGCCCAGACAGACGATAAGGGAGAACGCTAATTTTCTATGTCTCTTTCGCCAAGATCTCAAGAATCTCAATCACATCTACGGCGATCACGTCGCAAACGACATGAGCGTGGCGGAATTCAGGAGATTCTGCAAGAGGGTTTGGGATGGAGGACTTTACAATTTCATCATGATCGATTTGACTAGCGAATTTAATCACGGAAAATATCAGTGCGGATTCGACAAGTTTTATGTTTCTGATGATAATAAGATAGAGCGTGAAAATAAAAAAAAATTAGAAAATAATAAATCTTCAAATAATTAGTTTTGAAAAAAATAAAATTAAAATATAATGTTCGAACAAGGAGAATTGTTAGAACGGATAGCCGAGAATACGGCTGCAAAACAATCCATTCAAATCGTGGTGAGTGGCGATTCGACTCGATTCGCTACGAAATTCGAACCTTCCATCGAATTGAATAGAGAGAAAAGATACGAGATGGCGTTGGTGAACCTGGAGACTTATTATTCCTTTCCCAACGTCACCGACAAGAATAACTCGTTCAAGTATTCCGACGGAGTGGATTGGTTGGAGATTCGAATTCCCAAAGGAAGTTACGACATAGATGATTTGAACAATTACATTCAGACGCGAATGAAGACGGATGGAAAGGGAAGCAACAAGATCAGACTCGCTCCCAATCCTAATACCTTACAGACGATGTTGGATTTGGAAGATAATTTTCGAGTGGATTTCAACACGGATGATTCTATAGGCAAGATGTTGGGATTCGATCGAAAGATGTATCGAGACCACGTGGCATCTGAAAATACGGTCGACATTCTCGCAGTCAATAGCATTCTGGTGAACGTAGATGTGATTGCTGGAAGCTACGTGAATGGTGGCGCTCAACCGACGATCTATTCCTTCTTTCCAAACGTGTCGCCGGGTTATAAGATCGTGGAGCGACCTCGAAATTTAGTTTATCTACCAGTGATTTTAGACACGTTGTATAGTCTCAAAACCACGTTGACGGATCAAAATGGTGAACTGTTAGACCTTCGCGGAGAGAGGGTGACGATACGATTTCACATAAGAGAAATATAAAAGCCAAAAAAAAAATATTGTGTATATATATAAATAACAAAAATAAAATAAAAGCAATATTAATTTTACAAAAATTATTTAATATATATAATTATCATTAAAACAAGAAAACAACTGAAGAAAATATATTTTCAAAAAAGACTTATGACAGAATACGTGATTAAAAACGTGAACATATCTGTAGGACAGAGGAAGAAACTTAAGAGAGCGTTAACAACTCTAGGCGAGGGGGTGAGATTCAAATTCACTCATGAAGATCTGACGAGAGGCGGTCAGGATTCGATCGCCTGGACCAGAAGTCAAATCAAAAGGATGGAGAAAGTGATTCATGATGGAAGAGGGTTGACGGCGAGATTGAGTCCTGCTCAATTGAGATACAATTTGAGAATGAAAGGTGGTTTCCTACCGCTATTGGCAGGAATCGCCGCAAAAGCATTACCCTTTGCCACAAAGGCACTACCCTTTCTCGGAAAGACTCTCAGTGTGGGAGCTCTCACGGGACTCGCAAGTTCGGCAGTTGAGAAATTAATGGGTGGCAGTGGACTGTTTTTGAAGAAGGGAGGAGCCGTGTGTTGCGTCCACCTAGACGACAGAGGTAAAGGATTGTATCTAGAACCCGTTAGAGGTGACAACTCTTTGAGTGGAAACGGTCTCTATATGACGAGTGGATGGAACGTTGAGCGACTCAGCAAGGGTTTCTTGCTTGGTGAGAATTCGCCGTTTAAGAATATACTAATTTTGAATATGTTATTATAATGTAAAAAAATTATATAAATCATAGAAAGTATAAAATAATATATAAAATGGATAAAAAGGTGGGAAACAATCAGACGATAATGATGAATATCAGGAGATAGAGTGCGAAAAAGATGTGGAAAAACGATTAGACACTAATGATGGATATCTTAGGAAAGGAATAATGAAAGAGTTGAATAAAGATCGGGATATGCAGTTGAAATTTAAAAGAATGAGACGTTTTCCACCGTTACCACTACCTTCTGAAGAGAATAGTAATGATGCGAGTGTTACCAAGAGATGCACAATATTCGTTCATAATTATGATTCGGATAAACAAATGTGTTGTTATAAAAACGTAGCATATTACAAAAAAAAAAGAAAAAAAGAAAAGAAGAATCGACGCTGAAAGTTAAGAAAAAAGGAAACGTTATTATAATATATGGGTAATAGTGAAGAAGGAAAAGAAAAAAAAAAGTAATGAGATCTAAAGATGATCTCATTACTTTTTTTTTCATTCTTCTTCGCTAAAAAAATCAATCTTTCTATTGTTTATATTAGTCCATTATTAGCATGTTGACACTCATGTATTCTGCTTTTTCGCAAATGTGTTGAATGTTTATGTTTACTTTTTTGAGTTTTTTTTACATCAGTGAACCACCTGATTTGTCCACGAGTTCGAGTGAGATTTTTGGATATATGTAACTTCCATAGAACAATGACAAATCATCCTTGTTGTATTCTTTATCTTTAGCGATGACGATTTTCTGTAGATCGCTTTGGCACTTGTAAAAGAAATCGAGCATGGCTTCATCCAATTTCAAAGACATCTTATATTTGTCATATTTATGCTCTAAGTCCTTCATCTCGACCTCTTTCAATTCGATGGGATCGTGTTGTTGTAATCTATAAATTTTAAAACCGAATTTCTTACACGTTTCGACTCATTTCAATTTCAATTCGCATCTTTTAGGTGTTGTTGTCATGATCGATTATTTGGTTTTTTGTTCTATGAATTCTTGCAAATAATGTATATTTTAAATTTTGTATTTTAATAATTTGTTTAAAAGTTTTTTTGTTTTTTTTACTCTTTATATATGTATAAAAAAAAGTTTTTAATTTTCTTAAATGTGAAAATTTTTTTGTAAAAGTTTTTTTTCTCTTTATAAAATAAAAAGTTGAATTTTAACATCCTTTTTATCTCATATTAATTCAATTTTTTTCACGTTAAGGAACATAAAAAATTGATTAATTTCATCAAAAAAAAAAAATTTTCACATTAAATAAAAGAATTGAATTAAAAAAATCTTTTTTATGTATATAAAGAGTAAAAGAAACAAAACTTTTTAACAAATTATTTTTATACAAAATTTGAAAAAAAAAATATTCTTACAAATGGAGCAAACAGATAAAAAAATGGAAAATTTAAATGAGAAAACCGTACCTCAGTTAAACGAGATTTGTAAACTATTAAAAATTCCACATTTCAGAAATCATAGAACTAGATCAAAAAAAATTGAAGTCATACAGAAATATTTGCGAAACGATGAAAAGGCAAACGAAATGTCGATAGCAACAACACGTCAAAAAATGCATCAGTTGTGAAAAATGAGAAGAAGAAAAAGATAGTAAAAGGAATCGAAATGCCGACATTGAAAAAAACAAAAACGTTTCGAATGTGAAAAATAAGAAGACGACTAAACGAAAAGTTGTTGAAGAACTTCAAGTTTCAAAAGAAAAAAAAAAAAAAACTAAAACGAAAACGAGTGATGCACTTTAGATTCTAGACAAATGAGATATATCAAGTGAAATTTGACAAGCAATGAACAAAGGGAAAGGAGAAGAATATATAGCATGACTCGTCATGGAACTATTCCAATCGAAGCCCGTAGAATGGGAGAGTGCGATCAAAGGCATTTTTAAAACTTTTGACGTGGTTCCCTCGTTCAAGAAAATCAATCCGAAATTGTTCATGGAATGGGTGAAGAAAAAAGTATTGGATTTGTTTTGCAAATACATGAACGTGGGACTAAAAATTAAGATGATACTCCATTGCATAATGAATAAAATCAACATGAAATCTGGCGAGAGCATCATGAAAAATGCATATTTCAGATCTAACGTCGAACCCGTATTTCGAGGTTCAGATTTATTGGACGTTTTCGAAAAGATGAAAGACAAGATGTTGATGTCTCTCGCGAATTATCAACATGAAGGTAGTAATTGGACGTTTGATGAGGTGTTGAAACTCGAAATTCACATAACTGAAAACGATTCATTGAAAGTGTCTTCCTACGTGAAATTACCGTATTTCTTAGCTAAAAAACACTCCATGGTCAACGTGAGAAATAAAGATGATCAGTGTTTTAAATGGGCAGTCACCTCCGTTTTATACCCTGTCAAAATGTATTCCGATAGAGTTTTTTGTTACGAGGAGACTTCTAAAAATCTCGATTGGACCAGAGTGACTTTTCCAACAGAGTTAAAACACATCAAACGTTTCGAGGCTCAAAATCCCACCATAGCAGTGAACGTCTTGGGATACGATGATGAAAAACGAACGATCTATCCTCTCAGACAGACTTCGTATCTTGAAAGAGAAAAGACGATTATTTTATTATTGGTTTCGAATGGTGACAATCGTTATTATTGTTGGGTTAAACATCCAAGCCGATTACTGTCGAGACAAAATAATAAACATGAACATAAGATATGTTTATGTTGCAACTGCATGAACGCGTTTCACAGCGAAAAATCGTTAGCGAAATATCAGAAATATTGCAACAAAAATCAAGGTGTCGCCGTCGAAATGCCCAAACCAAACACCATCATGAAGTTTGAAAATCACAATAGAAGGTTAAAAGTACCATTCGTCGTGTACGCCAATTTCGAATGTTTCACCACGAAAATGAGTTCCTGTCAACCCAACGCTCTTCAAAGTTATGTCGAAAGATATCAAAAACAAATACCTTCGGGCTATTGCATTTACATGAAATGCACTTTCGACTCACAGCACGACATGGGTCCATTCACCTACATGAAACAGTGTGAAGACTACGACGTGGCGCAACGGTTCGTGGAAGAATTAGAACAAAAAATTCAAATGTAATACAACAAATTCAAAACTCCAGCGAAAATGAACATCACGCGAGAGCAGCAGGACGAAAATAACAGAGCCACCGAATGTCACATATGCAGACAATCGTTCGACGAGAATTCAGAGGAAAATAAGAAGGTCAGAGACCATGATCATTACACGGGTCTGTATCACAGTCCAGCTCACAGCAAGTGTAATTTAAAATATCGAGACGCCGTTTTCTATCTGGTGATATTTCACAATCTCTCGGGTTACGACAGTCATCTGTTCGTGAAAAATCTCAGCACGTCCAACGAAGAATTAATTTGCATTGCAAACAGCGAAAAAAGATACATTTCCTTCATGAAATGGAAGCTCATGGAGAAAAAAAGAGTAATCGACGGAGAGATGTTGGAAGAAAAAACGAAATCCATTCGTAGAAGCATACGTTTCATCGACAGTTTTAAATTCATGTCGACCGCTCTGGAAAAATTAGTCGATAACATGAGCAAGGATAAATTTAAAATCACGGGCGAACATTTCAGAGAACGAGTAGACGTCATGTTGAGGAAAGGAGTCTATCCTTACGATTACATGAACGATCTAAACAGATTCGAAGACACCGCACTACCTTCGGAAGAAGATTTTTATTCGAAATTATACGAATCCGACATTTCCGACGAGAATTATGAACACGCCAAAAACGTGTGGAAATCATTTGATATGAAAACCATGAGAGATTATCATGATCTCTATCTGAAGATCGACGTTCTGCTCTTGGCAGACGTGTTCGAAAAATTTTCGAGACGTCTGTCGTTGAAATTATGATCTGGATCCCACTTGGTATTTCACCGCACCCGGTCTGGCGTGGAACGCTCTCTTGAAGCCCACCGAAGTCCAATTAGAATTATTATCCGACGTGAACATGTTGCTCATGTTCGAAAGGGCTGCGAGAGGTGGCGTCTTGATGATCTCCCACAGATATTCTGAAGCTAACAATCCCTACATGAAAGAAGGTTTCGATTCGAAACGGTCGAATAAATACATACAGTATTGGGATGCTAATAATCTCTATGGTTGGGCTGTGAGTCATCCTTTACCGACTGGAATTTTTAGATGGGTGACGGAACCAGAAGAGATGCAAAAATGGAGAGACTATCCTTGCATTTTAGAAGTCGATTTGAACTCTCCGGAAGAATTACACGATCTACACAACGATTATCCGCTGGCTCCCGAACGAATGGAACCGAACGAAGGAGACGAGGAAAAACTCATTCCCAATTTATTTAACAAACGTAACTACGTCATCTACAGTGAGAATTTGAAACAATACGTCGATTACAGGATGAAATTAGTCAACATACATCACATCATTCGATTCGACGAAGAGCCTTGGATGAAAAAATACATCAATCTCAACACGAATCTCAGAATTCGAGCCGAGAACGATTTCGAAAAATATTTCTTCAAACTCATAAACAACTGCGTGTACGGTAAATCGATGGAAAACATCAGGAAGAGAACCGACGTTCGACTCGCCACGTCTGAGAAAAGAGCTAAAAAATTAGTGGCAAAACCCAATTACAAACACCGAACCATATTCAACAAAAATCTAGTGGCCGTTCACATGCAAAAGACACACCTGAAGTTCAACAAACCATATTATCTCGGACCGATCATCTTAGATATCAGCAAGCGATTGATGTACGAGTTTCACTACAATTACGTCAAACAAAAATTAGGTGATAAAGCCAAACTACTGTTCACTGACATGGACAGTTTAGTTTATGAGATAGAGATGAAAGACATTTACCGAGATATATCTCTGGACGTGGCCGCATGGTTCGACACGAGCAATTATCCCCTCGATCACCCGTCCAACATTCAATCGAATGACAACAAGAAGGTGTTGGGTAAATTTAAGGACGAGAGCGGCGGTAAACAAATCGTCGAATTCGTGGGCTTGAGACCCAAACTGTATGCTTATCGTCTATAAGATGAAGAGATCAAGAAGTGCAAAGGGGTTAAAGCATGCGTGGTGAAGAAAAACATCTCTTTCCAAGAATATAATGATTGTCTGTTAGGAAGTGGTCCGGTGTATAAGACTATGAAATCGATTCGAAGTGAAAATCACGACTTGTACACCGAAATAGTCAACAAGATTTCGCTGATGGCCGATGATGATAAGAGATTCGTGTTAGATGATAAAATAAGCACTTTGGCATGCGGACATTGGGCTTTGGATATAATTTTAGACAATAGGATTTTAGACGATAGGATTTCAGATATGATTGTCGATGTTTGGATTCCAGATATGAGTAAGGATGATAGGATTCCAGAAAATCAAGAGGAATTAGATGGAATCGAGATTATGGAAATCGATAGAGACATCGAGAGAGTTAGTTTAAAAAGAAAAAGAAAAAAAAATAACGTCATTTTAGTGAATTATAATAAAATAAATAAATAAAAAAAAATATATACGCATTTATGAATAAGAAAATAGAGATATCCGTAGAAGGTGTCGTCTTACCTAACGAACCCCTATCCAACATCGATCTGTCAAATGCGGCAAAGGATTTGAAAATCAAAGATTTTCTAGGCGTGTTTTCTAGAGCTGCCTTGCCGAAGAGAAGACCTTGGCAATCGGAATGCGGAATTTTAAATCTAGATGATTTATCGGGTGAAGGCACTCACTGGGTGATGTGGTTCAAGAACGGGAAGAAGAATTATTATTTTGACAGCTACGGAATCTCACCGCCGAAAGAAATAAAGAACTATTTCAACAAATCGATGGTTCGTTACAACACAGAACGAGTGCAATCACCAGATCAAGTGTTTTGCGATCACCTCTGTCTCTACGTTGTCAAGAGATGGTTTGAAGGAGATCGGTTTCAAGACATTCTCAATGATTTACATTAGAGAGAGATTTTTTTTTATAGTATATAAAGATAAAAAATTATTTAAAAAATTTTTAATCGAATAAAAACGAAAAATAAAAATAAAATAATTCATTTTTTAATAAACTGTGTTTTGAAATATATTTTTTTAAAGAAAACAAAAAATCTCAAAACAACATGCCAGTCGATAAATTTGGTAGAAGTGACGACGAAAAAGTCAACCTAAGAAAGAAGAGGAAGACGTTTGAAGTCGACGATGGTTACGACGTTGCCAACTTGGACGAACGTTACATTTGGAGATACGAACCTTGAGAGGAACCTTTGAACATGAACGATAAGAAGCTCTACAATTTTCCTGAGCCGATAGATCTCGCAGATGCTGCGACTGAAAAATACGTCGACAGGGGGAATGCCGATTTCGAACGAATCATGCTAGATAATTACGTGGATAAAACCATGACTGACGATCTCGATCTGAAATCCAAACATTTGGTGAACGTTGCAAATCCCATAGGTCCCACAGATGCCGTGACCAAGAAATATGCGGCCGACTCTCACGTGGGATTCAGTGAACACCTGTGAAATAGATATATTCAGAAAACAATGCACTCGGAATTGAATGCCAATTCTAACAAGATAACGAACGTGGTCACTCCCACGAATCCCAAGGACGTGGCGACCAAAAACTACGTAGATCTGGAACAAAGAAAGTCTGACAGACGAGAAATGAAATCGGATCTGAATGCGGGATTCAACAAGATATTGAATCTGTTGAAGGTTGACGACACGGTCAACAAGGGCTACGTAGATTCTGCCGTGATATGATCACAAGAATACATAGAATCGCAAGTGGATGATCTCTACCTGAACAAACAATCTGGTGGAACCATGGAGGGTGGTATCGACATGAATGGTAAGAATTTATTCGGACTCAGTCACGATCCCGAATTCGATTCCAGCGCAGTCAGCAGGAAGTACGTGGACGACAACTCGGTCTGGAGAAAGGGTACATCATGGAAGGTAAACTGGACATGGGTGGACACGCGCTCACGAATCTACCAGATCCTGTGAACATGACGGATGCCTGCACCCTGATTTCGGTGGTGGAGAAAGTCAAATATGCTAGACAATTGATCACCGTGTGGGCCGAGGAGGCCGGCACCTTAGATGAGGGAAAAGCTGAGTGGTCTTTCGGAAATGGAGGTAGCGGATCGAAACATGGTCAGGTGGGATATCCCATGCCACTGGGAGGTGAAATCCTTCGAATGAGTCTGGCTTCCTCAGGTTTAAATAACAGAGCTGTCGTCAATCTCATGGTGAATGGAGTAGAGAGCGATAAGAGATACAGCGTTGAAAAGACTGAGAATCAACATGCGAATGTTAGCACGTTCGGCACGCCTCTCAAAGTGAACGCTGGAGAAAGGATTAATTTCGCTACGAAAACCAATAATCCCGAAGCCGCCACTCCATGGTGAGTCTACTGATCGAACTAGTTCCTTTGAACAAACAGTGAACGCGTGGAAAATAATGAATTAAAAAAAATAATGTGTGATTATTAAAAACAAAAAAAAAAGTAATGAGATTTAGAAAGATGTTCAATCTCTCTAGATCACATTACTTTATTAATTTTTTTTTTGTTTTTTTTTGTTTTTAATAATCACACATTATTTTTTTATTTTTGTTTTTATTTTTTTTTTACACTCGTCTATCATCGAATGATCAAAATCTTATTTCCATCCGATTCGAATTGTAATTCTCTGTCCGACAGGACCAGGGCAAAGGCTTCGGTTTTTCTTGGCACGTTCCTATCGAATTGCATCTTGATCTGAATGTCTAAGATGCTACTCTTGAGTCGTTCACTCTGTTTACTGACGTCGAATACGAACATGGGATACATCGATTTGTATTCGCCGGGAGATATGTTAGGATTGCTTCATCAATTCGTCTAGACCGTGATATTTCTTTCTAAAATCAGCAGCATCTCCGTACAGTCTGCAGAAATCGTTCTTGTTGAACGACACATTGTAATCGATTGCTGGATATCTCGTGGCGTTCAGAAACACTTGCATGTTTCTCAAATGGCAGTGATCAAACAGCGATGCATTCTTTTCCTGAGACCCGTCCCTATGAGGTCTGAAACACAACCACGATGAAACGCGGTCTCTCGGAAGCAGATTTCACCGTCAATCTCCAATCGAAGTGATTTGTGGAGAGAGGAATGCTAGCCGTGTCGCACTGTCTCATTCTAAATCCCACAGGTAATTTACTCTTGGATTCTATGATCTTGTAGAGACGTGCTTTTTCCACGATCGAAGGCTCCACATGCGGAACGAACCATGATATCTTGTGTAGAGTTATCTTACCCGCATCGGTCGCAGTGAGTCTCACTATTGCGTCATCATTTCCTTTTCGAATCAACGTCAGATTGTGTTTGAATCCATACATGATCTTGTTGTAATCGTCCGCAAATCCGAAGATGTGTTTCAAAGGTATCCTGAATGAAAACGTTCCTTTAGGTCTGGACGTCTTGACGACGTAGTCGAATATCGCGGCGGCACCGGCGCTAGCAGGGCTGACGGTGTCTTTCACCCACAACTGATTAAGTCCTCTGGATTTCGAAAAATCATCAGGATACGTCAAGAGTCCGAACATCGTGGTGGCCTGACCGGGATGAAACACAGATTCTATCTCTTGTCCGGATAGCATGTATTTTATATTACTGAATAGATGCATGATGCCATTATTGGCTAGAGTAACCGTGTCGTCGTCGGCGTAGTCGCTCCCATCTTCCTTGGTGAGACGTTCTGCACCACTATGTAACTCTCACTAGGATGGACAAATAGATCTTGAGTTTCGATGTTGATGCTTATCTCTCCCGCATTGTTCAAACTCGTTCCGGTCACCGGTTCATATTCGTGAACCTCATATTCTTGAATACTTTCATCTTTCACTATGCTTTGTGCTATATCTAGTATATTTGTCATTTTTAAAGGATTTTGTTTTTTTTGTTTATTAATTAGCTTGCTTTTTTTTATCTAAAAAATAGTTTTAATTATTTTTATTATTATTTTTCTCTCCTATATATATTTGCGTGTAAACAAGAAAATGTTAAAAAGAGTAAATAAAAGAAAATTGTTTTCTTTATCAAAACTTTGTCTTCTGTAATTGTTGTTCATAAAACTTTCAGATGATCTCTTCTCCATCCAAAGCTTCAATTTCATAAGTCACCGGATCGGTGTGAAATATTTTGATTATCACGAAGATTTCCGAGGTCCATCGAGGAGTATAACCCTTTTCGAAGTGCTTCTTATAAGCGTAGATTCTCACTCGATCACCGACCGCAAATTTCGGCGTTCTAGACTTCTTCCTAATCTTAGATCTTTCAGGATATAGATTCGCGTAGACCCGTTTTTCATTTCGAGGATCGCTAGCTTCCACGGGAGTCATCTTGATCGATCTGTGTTGCGTGTTGTTGTAATCTGTGACCAGACCGTTCAGAGCGTATATGTATTTCTTGGTCAAATTCGCCGTGAAGTATCTGTGCATCTTTTCCTTCATCGTTCGATTCCAATGTTCCTCCACGCTCGCTTTCTCTTTGTTTTCGATCGAGTAGAGGTTGACCAATCGATGAGCGTGCTTGTTGTAGAATTCCTTTCCCTTATCCACCCACAATTTACTCGGTTTTCGAGAAGACGAGTCGAACACGCTCTTCAAAGCCTCGGCGACGCAAGGTCCCGATTTATTCTTCAAAGCTCTGATCCAACCGTATTTGGAAAACACGTCGATGACCATCAATATATATTTGACACCCTCGTTCCACCTCGAAAACGAACTCATGCCGACCAAGTCGGCAGACTAAATATCATCCAAACCCTTCACAAACACCCTTCTCTTTCGAAATTTACGCACGATGGGTTTGTGTAACTCCTCGGCCAATTCGCTCGTCAATAATCATTTCCTCTTCTTTTCAGATGCGCCTTTTTTTTTTAACGCCCCATCCGAATCGACGTTTCACACCGATCAGATTGCCGACCAGCGAACATTCTGTCTTCTCTCTCCTGGTCGGATTCGATATGCCTCTCAATTTCCCCAACATGTTTTTATCGCAGACGTCATTGCGAGTCTTGGTGTCGGGATGTCTGGCGTAGCACAGATCGTGATCATACGTGGCCGCGTCCACCCTATTCACAGGTTTGTTCCAAGATTTAGGAGTCAGATCGGCGTTGAGTCTCTTGTTCAATTTCGTTCCGGGTCCCATGAAACTGTGACCAGGCAGATGCGTTTCGAAAGGTAGATTTTTGATTATTTTATTCACGATGCCTTTACCTTTGCTCGCGTTCTTTTTTTTTGACGAATCGAGTCTTGATAGAACCACACACGTCGCAAATTCCGCGAAGCATCGGTCTGTCGTTTTTAGTTCGTACTTCTCGAGAATTACTCGTCTCGATAACTCTCTTACACTTTACGCAATACATTTTTAAGAGTTATTTAAATTAATTTCGTTTTTATTTTATATATAAATTTAATATTTTTTTTAAAAATTCTGTTCTTATTATACATATATTTTTTTTCAATCGCTGCTCTTGAGTTCTATCATCTTACTGAATTCCTCCCTGGCCTCTTTCCGCCCCTTTTCCACGAGAGAATCCTTCATCTCTTCCTTGATGATCTGACGAGTCTTGATTCTCACGGCTTCTTTCATGGCTTCGTATTTCGTTTTCTCACCCAATATCACGAAGTATTCTCCGTCCGATATCCTACCATCTTTCAACACCATCGAGATCATTTCGGATATCGTGTCGATCTTGGAGTCAGACAAGATGCGAATCTTGTCATGTTTCCTCGCCTTCAGATATAATTTCCTACTCAAAACGTTTCCAAGCGTGCTAAACAATCCGGTGGCGAGAGCCACTCCTTCTACGGTCAACACGATCGGAATGCCGACCGCGGTCAACAACAATCCGATGCCGGCCGCGGGTAAACCCATGGAAATCGTGATGAGTGTCGTGTCGATCGCGTTGACGAATTTCACGAAACGCGAATACTTCTTCTTGAGAGAACAACGAGAATCTCTCTCTTGAGTTAGATACGTTTGGATTCTACTGATTTGATCGATGCGATACCTCTCTCCTCTTTCTTTTTCTTCTGGCGATGGTGCTGTCGACAAAACGCCATTCGGCTTCTCATCCTCGTCGTCATCTATCGTCGGATACAATTTATTTCTGGTTCTCATTTTTGTGTTTTTTTTTCTTTCTTTCTAATATTAGATAAAAAATTTATGTGTATATTTATTTATATTTTCTATTCTCCCTTATTTTATATCAACGAGAAAACTTAGACATATGCTTCATTGAACAATAATTTCATGACGCATCCCTTGTCTTCTGAAGTCAGACTTTTACGCGCCAATTTCAGTTCTTCCGAAACTGTGGGCTTGCTTCGATCCTTACAGAAGAGTAATCTCTTCCAAAACGTGATCACTTCGTCGATTTGAACGCGTTCGAACGCCGGTTCGAAATACTTGACGACCATATCTTCCCTTTCCATCGGCAGACACAAATGATTCTCGTAATCGAAGTCTAGGTGATCCCGACATCCGACGCATCGTTCTAACAAGAGGTGACCTAGTTGTTCGTTCACGCAGAATGCGTAGGCTCTCATCAGCATTTTTAAAAGACACCTTGCTCTAATAGTCTGGGAAGTGCCCATGATTTACGTATTTTTTTTTTTATTATCTATTCGATTTGATATATTTATTTTTAAATAACTATTTATTTATATTTTTTTTTCTCTCCTATATATATCAATCACTTTTTTTATTTCCTCGGGAAACGTGGCAGTGCGTTTGCCGGTTCAGTATCACCTCTTTTCCATGTACCGTACATAAGTCGATTTCTGATGTACAATCCACAAATGGATTTCCGTGTACGCCTCCATAGGGATTCAGTGTTAAAATCGTGTACATACACGGATGATACAGAATCGGCAAACCACTTTTCGATGATGATAAAGAAACGGCAACACGTTTTTTGCTCGCGATTTCAACACTGAATCCTATGGGGAAACCCATTTGCTGATTCTGTATCAGACGATACACCTTTTTTTCCTTAAAATTTCATACATTTTTTTACTCTTGAGCGATATGTATATAGAATCCAGTGATGTAGAATCGGCAAAGCCGATTCTGTATCATCATAAAAAACGACAAATCGTGTACCTGTACACGATTTTAACACTAAATCCTATGGAGGTGTACATCGATGTATGTGTACATGTACGAAATCTTGTACACGTGATACTGAAACGGCATTTATTACCTACTGAGGACTACTGTATTGACCTGCGAATACCCTTTATCGACCATTGGGACACGTTTTGTGGCAACGCGAGAATGTTCGGGCGTTACGGGCTGCATCTTAGCAGGATGGTGAAACGGGTATTGGGAGATAAAATTCGTCAGGTAGCGGAGCCTTTTTTGGAGAGGAGTGGGGTGGGAGCCCAGAGGCAAGTATAGCAAGAGTGGACACAGGTAGAGCGAACAAGAGCGAGGCGGATAGAATACGTTTACCGAAGTTAGCGTCAGAAAACAATGGGACCAGTAGGCGGAAGCCAATAAATCTCGGAACCCTGAAAGTGGGTTATAGCAACATCCAGGGTCTCCACCGGAAAGTAAGTGAAATTGCTACATTGATCGAGGCTGAGGACTTTGATGTCATGGGCTTGAGCGAGACGTGGTTAAGCTAGACATGGGGAACGGATAGACCAAGTAAGGGGGTGCGTGTAGATAGGTGTAGGGCGAAGAGAAGGCCAGAAGAAGGGGAGGGGTAGGAATGTACATTAAAGAAGACTTAAAACCGTCGATGATCACAGACCTGAAAGATGTCAGCACCTCTGCGGAGGCATCGAAAGAAATTGGATGTGTAAAAATCAGTCTAAGAAACAAAAGTATGGCCCCCTGGGATTGAGTACTGTGCGGTGGAGGGAAGCAAACCCGAGTGGAATGACTCGATGTTCTCAACACTAAGATCCAATATCACAGAACTAGAATAATTTTGATGGATGACTTTAATACACACATATAATAATAATGACTAGAGAAACAGAATTTACTGCACCCAGTAAATTCAAGTCTGTGTGAAAAGGCTTAAAGTATCAGGTATGAACTATAGAGAAAGAGAATTTGGAGGCTTATTTTGAGGAGTAAAATATTTTTAAACAAATCAGAAATGGATTTTCGTTAAAAGTATTTACAGATATTCATACTGGAATCAGAACAAATTTTATAAGAAACCATAAAAGGCATATATGTGACCAGCATTCAAAGGGTTCGATACACGAATCAGAAATGGACATGTTTTGGCTCTGCCCACTAATTTGAATGATAACATACGTTCATAAACTTTAGAAATGCATTAAGTTGTAACAAAATGCATTTCCCAGTCTTTTCTGAATAATATGCACTTGATGACTTTGGTGACCTCATTCGGGCGGACCCTAGGTGACCTCCATGACCTTGACCCATATTTTGAATCTCCATCAAGTGTCGACTCATTTGGTGTTAGGCCCAGGTCCATTCATCATACCACGATTGAGATATGAGCGTGACCCGCTTTTCAAAATTTTTGGCCACTCCCACTTTTTTAATGTGAAAATGCATGTATGGACCTCAGGAATGCTTTGAGGGCTCAAAAAAGGTGATTTCCAGCAATTATGAATAATGCACTCAATGACCCTTAGGTAACCTCCGTGACCTTGACCCATATTTTGAGTCTCCATTGATTGTCGACTCATTTGGTGTTGGTCCCAGGTCCATACTTCATACCACGCCTGAGATATGGGCGTGACTCACTTTAAAAAAATTCGCGCCCACGCCCACATTTTCAACGTAAAAATGCATGTATGAACCTCAGGAATGCTTGGAAATCTGATTTCCCGCAATTATGAAAAATGCACTCAATGACCTCTAGGTGACCCCCGTGACCTTGACCCATATTTTGAATCTCCATCAAGTGTCTACTCATTTGGTGTTGGTCCGATGTCCATTCATCATACCACGCCTTAGATATGGGCGTGACACACTTTCAAAAATTTTGGCCACGCCCACTTTTTTTAACGTGAAAATGCATGTGTTTTTGTCAAGAATGCTTTAGGGGTGTCAGAAAATGTGATTTTCCAGCAAGTATGAAAAATACCCTCAATGACCCCTAGTGATCTCCTTGACCTTGACCCATATTTTGAATCTCCATCGAGTGTCGACTCATTTGGGATTGGTCCCAGGTCCATTCATCATACCACATTTGAGATATGAGTGTGACCCACTTTCAAAGATTTTGGCCACGCCCACTTTTTTACGTCAAAATGCATGTGTGTATGTCAGGAATACTTTAGGGTGTTAAAAAATGTGATTTCCAGCAATTATGAAAAATGCACTTTATGACCCCTAGGTGACCTCCGTGACCTTGATCTATATTTTGCATCTCCATCGAGTGTCGACTCATTTGGGGTTGGTCCCAGGTCCATCCATCATACCACACTTGAGATATGAGCGTGACCCACTTTCAAAAATTTTGGCCACGTCCACTTTTTTAATGTTAAAAATGCATGTGTGTACGCCAGGAATGTTTTAGGGGTCAAAAAATGAGATTTCCAGCAATTATGAAAAATGCACTCAATGACCCCTAGGTGACCTCCGTGACCTTGACCCATATTTTGAATCTCCACTGAGTGTTGACTCATTTGGTGTTGATCCCAGGTTCATAAAACATACCACGCCTGAGATATGGGCGTGACCCTCTTTCAAATATTTTGGCCACGCCCACTTTTTTAATGTAAAAAATGCATGTGTGTATGTCAGAAATGCTTTAGGGGGTCAAAAAATGTGATTTCCAGCAATTATGAAAAATGACCCATATTTTGAATCTCCATCGAGTGTCGACTCATTTGGAGTTGGTCCCAGATCCATACGTCATACCACACATGAGATATGGGCGTGACCCACTTTCAAAAATTTTGGCCACGCCCACTTTTTTAACGTACATGTAAAAATGCATGTGTGTACGTCGGGAATGCTTTAGGGGGTCAAAAAATGTGATTTCCAGCAATTATGAAAAATGCACTCAATGACCCCAAGGTGACCCCCATGACCTTGACCCATATTTTGAATCTCCATCGAGTGTCGACTCATTTGGTGTTGGTCCCAGATCCATGTATTATACCACCCCTGAGATATGGGCGTGACCCACTTTCAAAACACCCCTACAGACACCAGTGATATCCCAGGAATCTGCAAAGCATAGGTGGCCGAGAACTTGTGGCTGTCTATCAGCATGCCAAAAATCAACGAGATAGGACAATTCGTTTTCGAGTTATCTTGCGGACAAAAAAGTGATGAGAAGACAAAAGACAGGAAAAAAAGAAAAAGAAAAAGAAAAAAAAAAGAAAAAAAAAAGAAAAAGAAACCGTGCAAAAACAATAGTCTGTGTGTTTCACACAGACTAATAAGGAAGAAGGTATAGAGGGTGGGGACAAAAAAGTCAACAGGAAAGGAAGGAAGCTGTTGAACTTCACAAATGGGCTCGGTCTGAAGATTCTGAACAGGGACGCCAGGTGTAAGGGGAAATGGACCTGGGAGAGGAACGACAGAAAATCAATAATCGACTATATTCTCACAGATATTAATTTATGGAGGGAGGTGATGTCGGTAGAAGTGGATGATGAAGGTAAAAGGGAGTTGGATTGTGATCACAACTGGATTACAGTGACGATAAGGCCCAAAAACCTAGTAAGAAGCAAAGGAAGCTTTGAGGAGATTTGGGAACTCAAAAGGATGCTGACTGGGCGAACTCCAATGAAAAATTGAAACCAAAGCTTGCAATCGTACACAAGGGGGCCAGTGTCCCGAAAATGGCCGACGCCATAGTTGCGAACCTAGTGGAGGCAGGGAAGGAAAGTGTAGGAAAGATTAGGTTGCCAACACGGGAACTTGGGTACAGAGTGAATGAAGAACTGAAAAGGGCCATAAAGGGTAGAAAACCTAAATGTACTGCACACAGGAGAAGTAGAAAACTCAAGGGGCGGAAATCAACAATGCCATGGAAGCAAGGGAAGAATACTAACAAGCACGAAATAAAGTAAATAAAATTAAAGACGATAATAGGAGAGTGCGAAATAGCAGTCTTGTTAGGACGATAAGAATGACAGGGGGTCGAGTTCGAGCGTATTTTGGAAATGGGTGAATAAACGCAACAAAGGAAGTAAACCACAGAGTATTAAAGTAGATGGCAGAGATACAGACGATCAAGATCAAATCGTATCAGAACTAAGTCAATCTCTGGGAAAAGGTAAACGATAAGCGATGGGGCATGGGGAACCCACCGGAGTGCCCGAACCAAGTCGAGAAAATCTATCGAACTTCGTGTGTAGCGAAATCAAAACCGAGGAGGTGCGAAGGGTGATCTCAAAATTAAAGAATGGAAAAGCGGGAGTAGTGGACGAAATTCCTAACGAGTTTACCAAAAAGGGGGAGAGGAACTCAGGAAAAGCCTAATTGCCCTGTACAATTTAGCCATAGAAAAACAAGAGGTCCCAAAAGAGTGGAGAGAAAGCAAAGTGACATTTATTCACAAAAAAGGGGAAAAGGACGTTTTGGATAATTATCGAGGAATCTCTGTCAGTAGTAATATTGGAAAAGTTTTCTGTAAAGTCCTTTATGGGAGATTAGAGGAGGTGATTGAGGAGAAGAGTTTTTTGGGAGAGATTCAAAATGGCTTCAGGAAGGGAAGGAGAGTCACTGGCCATCTTTTCACGCTATCCCAAATTATAGAATCCGCGAAAGCAAAAAAGAAAAAGATGTTTATGGATGGCCTTTTTGAATGTTAAAAAGGCATACGATAGATTATGGAGGGAGGGTATGTGGCGAAATCTTGAGGCTCTGGTCTTGGGAAGCGCGTTTGTTGGGATTCTGAAAGCATTATATAAAGATGTACAGATCGAACTTAGCCTGGGTAACATAACAACAAAACATGTGCCTATGGAGATAAGCATAAAACAGGGTTGTATCTTTTCGCTAGTTCTTTTTGCATTGTGCATTAAAGGTTTAGGGGAGGAACTCCTGCGTAGCAGTTGGGGACATGGATATCCCAGGGTTATTTTTTGCAGACGATATGGTGCTAGTGTCAGAAAGCGAAGCGGGACTATCGAAAATGCTGGGAATTGTTGGGAAATATGGGAACAAATGGAGACTCGGGTGGATGAGGATCAAGGAAAGGATAGACTTATTGAAACTCGGATATCTTGATTATTTGGTAAATCTCCCCGCCAGCCGATGGTGTGAAGTAATGTTCCAGAATATTTTCAACTCAAATACAAAGACAGAATGGATGGTCCAAGTGAGGGAGCTAGTAGAGAACTGCTCATTGGAAATCTCGGACCAAGACATGGTGCAAACCAGGGTAAAACAATCGTTAGAGAAAGGGTCATGGAGGATGGTAACCTTAATTGGCGAGAGGGAGTAAGATCAAAGTGGTCTCTGGGTGGCCTGTGTGATAAAGGAAAGCCTGGTTGTGAAGAGTACCTTGATGGAACCTTTGGGTGGTCACTGTTGTTCAAGCTGAGATCGCGGTCCCTGGAGCTGAGGGGAAAAATTGAGAAAAGGGGTGCCAGATATGTAATTTAGGCGTGATGGAGATCCTGGAACACTTTCTACTAGAATGCCCAAAATACCAGTCTAAAAGAATAAGATTCACTGGGAGTATAATGGGGAAGTGGGATGGGAGAATGAAGGACATGTGGTTAGGGGGAGACTCAAAGGAGATGGTTAATATGCTAATCGGAGTGATTGGGAAGAATGGGGCAAGGGATGTTATCAAGTAGTTCGTCTCCGAGTGTAGGAAGGAGAGAAGAAACTTGGGAACAGGGAGGCAGTTGGGAGTACAGTGGTAACCAAGCCCTTCTCACCCGAGAGCGCGACAAATCAGCGGCCGGCCAAAGTGTTGTTATCATTGTTATTAGATATGAAAATAAACTTTCTGAATTCATTGTCTCTACTCAGGGCTCGAAACATGGGGACCCCCATCACCGTTACCGTTACTATTTATATTCTTTATTAATGATATAATGGATAGTCTAGATACTGATAATGATTATATTTCCATGGAAGCCGTTCTACGTTCATTCATCTTGTTATTTGCTGACGATGCTGCTGTATTTGGACCATCACAGGAGTGTTCACAAACTTTACTAGATAATTTAAACTCATATTGCCTAACACGGGGGTTGAAAGTTAATATCGATAACTCTAAAATAATGATCTTCGCGAGGGGTAGAAAATCGGAGTCGGAATTTTGTTTTGGAGATAGACAATTGGAAGTCGCTGACTCATTTAAATATTTAGGTACTGAAATATTCAAAAATGGCAATTGGCACAGAACGCAACTCAGTTTAGCTTCGCATGGCTCGTGCGTCCTTTATATATAGAATATAGCCATAGTAGCCTTCGGCGCGCGGTTAACACCACTTCACCACGAGTGGTAAACGTTTGGTACACCAGGCTACTTTGGGTATATTTTATTTATACCATGATTGTCAGATTATTAAGAGTCGCTATTATTTTTTTTCTCGATTTTACTGCGCACCAGACATACATATGAGCGAATCTGTTTTTGTTTATACGAGCATCGGTGGGAGGTACTTCCGCTGTCAATTTTATCGCCGAAACGAAATGAAAAAAAAGAAAACTGAGCCTTTTTCATTTTAATAACATACTATTTCGGAGTTATGCATGCTTTATTAACATGAGGCAATGCATGTTTGTTAATTTTTGGCATCTTATGAGGCAAACCCATTTAAAAACGTAGTAAATAATTGCCACTTCCATTTCACTCTTAGCGAGGCGACGTGCGATAAATTTAGACAAGTTTGCATTCAGGTCGACGTCACCAAAGGTCAACGGGGATTTAGTTCTCCTGTAGGTGTACATTTTTATTATTGAAATCCCATTGCGGGCGTGTTCATCACGGTTGGTGTGTAAAGCTAAAATTTATGTCATAGGCTTTTCATATATAGTAGAAAAGGTTATCATGGTATAAAATATGTTTTCTTCATATGCGCATTTAATACTCCCAGTGAGTGAGCAGTGTGAGCTCTTCGATTCTCTCGTAACTTCGGTTTTGCACTGGTGGTGCGAAATCTGTGAATATATTTAGGCCGATGAGATTGAAAAGATACATTTGAAATTTTGTAAAAGACTTTTAGGGCTTGAAAAGTTAACGAATAGTGATGCAATATGTGGTGAACTTGGACGATACCCATTATCCATTACTCGAAAATTGTTGAAGTTCTGGATAAAAATCCATTCAAATAAAAGTAATTTACTATGGTTGGCATACCGGGTACTTTGGACCGTCGTGGGCCTCAATATCACGCACAGGGGTATTAACTGGGCCTATCAAGTAAAATGTATTCTATAGTCTCTTGGTATTTAAAATCATGGGATGAACCAAGATAACATCCAAATATTATATGGACCTATTAAACATAGAATTTTAGACCAATACTCTCAGTCTTCGTCAGTTTCAGAATCGCCTGAATTAAAAACATATGCCCAGTTCAAATCCGTCTTTAAAACTGAGAAATATTTATCGGCTGTAATAAACAGGTATCACCGATCGGCGCTATTACAATTTAGAGCATCGGCGCATAGCTTACGAACAGAAACTGGCAAAAACGATAGAACTTCCAGGGATAATAGAATATGTATGTTATGTAATACTGGTCAGGTAGAATCTGAATATCACTTCCTACTTGTATGTCCCTTCTTTAGAGATTAACGCCCTCGAGTACTCCCAATGTATTATTGTCATTGGCCCCCGTTTCCCAATTTCATATCACCAGTGTGCTCCGAATCTAGCAGAACCTTGCGAATGCTAGAAAAGTTATTTGCTTGACTTTGGCTTTTAAGCAACGTGCTTTGGCTATTGCCTAATTTGTAATCTATAGTGCTGTAGAGGTGTAGGGGTGCGGGGTAGCATAATTGTGGGAGAATTAACTCTTACATTACTGATACGTCTGAATGGTTTGACCAATCTGTGTACATATAAGTTGCTGCTGGAAGATTCTTTAACAGAGAAAAAGGATGGGCAGCTCAGATTTTACGATCTGCTGCCTCTGGCAGCAGATTTTGGATCTGAGCTGCTCCCCCATTACAGTCGTTTAGATTATTGGTTGATATGTTATTTTATTACTTTCCAAAGTGTGATTTACTGGGATTTCCGGGTTTGATTATAAACGATAACTTCACAAGTGAACTATGCAATCAACAATTGTGTCATGTATCCGTGCGCGCAAACAGAGACGTTTTGTCGTTGGTGTAATGGGAACTGCATTGTTTTTTTTTTGCTTTTTTAACCCTTTACCTGACATGAAAAGCAGACGACACTTGCAAAAAAAAATTCTTGAGTAACTATTATTTTCATTTTTTGTCTCAAAAACATAGGTTATGACCCCTCATTGGAACGAGCTCGTTCCAATGAGGGGTCATAACCTATGTTTTAGAGACAAAAAATGAAAAAATAATGAAAATTAATTGGCGAGTTTTGAGAATAGCGCTGGCCGTTTTTTGCCGTTACGTTAGTAAAGGGTTAAATAATATAATTACCGTTAATAATGAAAAGTAATAAACAGAGTAATCGCTTGACTGGACTGGTTACGTGAAATAATTCATTCGAGGCGAGGGAATATGTTGTAAAACACTCGTGCGCATTCGCGAACTCGTGTTTGTACAACGTCCCTCGCCTCTCATGAATTATTTTACGTAACCAGTCCAGTCAAGCGATTACTCTCTATGTACTTTAAGTTTAAAGTATGACGATTACAGTCATCACTGGTGGTGAAAGAGTGAATGGAAGAGCTGTTGGCAGACCCTCACTTAGTGGATCACCGGGTCCAACCCAGTGTTCCATTGAGTGATGATTTGCGGACAATTCCTAGAAGTGTATTGTCCCTCTATATGCGTCGATGGTCGGACTCACCTGCGTATTTGTGGTGGTCCACGCCGACCGTACTGCATAACATTTCCATACTGGTTATAACTTAGAATTAACTTCCTCTGGAGGGAAATCATGTGTGCACCATTATAGCAAAAGCTGTAAACATTGTTTTATGTTTTTTTCGCTTAATAAAAATAAGGTAAAGATTAAACAACGGAATGATCATTACTCTTACAAAACAGTTATATAAATATTGCATCATACATTGTCTAAACTGAACGTTATTTCCGAACTGATTATAAAATAGTGTAGTTACAAAATAGTTTTCGATTTCCGTTTTATAATCATTATTATTTTTATTATTTTAAAGCTTGTTTGCGTTCTCTTTCCTTCCATAATTGGAAACAAATGATTCTTTTCTTTTCTCAGAAACAATTATATTCGGAGAGATCTGAGTTAAATCCGGCGAACATAGTGAATAAAATCTTACATCTACAGAAATCTTTTAAGGTAATATTCTACAATCACTTCTGAAGTACAATGTAGAATTACCTAAGTAGATATCAAGGATTTTGCCTGTTCTACTTACGGCTGTACAACAGTAAATACATGACATGCCTAGAGGGTATTCATTCTGGGTGTGTGTCCCTGAATTTCTAACTGCCGCCCCTCCTCCCAGCTGCCGAACATCCAATTTTTGATAAAATCATTTGCATCCCCCACCCATCGAGTGAGTACTTTCCAACTGCTACCTGTGAATTTCCAACTGCTCAACAAATCCAAATACACACTAACCCATTCTGTTCGAAACATATGACCTTTGGGGACCCCACCCCTCGTGTTCGAAATATATCGCCTTATGGATGCTAGAGTTGGAAATTGTTTCTTGAGAGCGACAAGGCCCTATCTGCAATGCTTTGGATAGCGGGTCGACGTATTGATTCCACATAGAAAATCCCATGAAATGGGGCTAAAAAATCAGTAAATGCCCGTTAGAAGAGGTCACAGCTGCAGATAGAATGATACAAAATCTACTATCATAGGGCATGAAATTTCCAACTCTTGAGGGTTAAACATTTGTAACTATTGAAACTTTTTGCCGCGACTGGGGGTGAAACACCCCACCCCACCTCCATATCACTATGACACACATCCAGAAGGGTTAAACAAATCGCCAGGATAGTTGACTGATTGTCTGCAGTAAATAACTGGTTATTGCGTCTTCAAGAAGACATTATTATCTGTACGAGAATCACATCATTTTAGCATTTCTGATTCTTGATTCATGGGAAAATTATTCCTCTGAACATACAATATTTACGAGGAACTTCAAATCAGAAAGGATAATGAACGGATACGCTCAAGACAAGAAATAGAATTTCTCTCAAAACATTATCGAAACATCCAATATTTATGAAACTCGTCTAACAATCATTAACAATATTAGTCTCAGCGCCTAATTCAATTCATCTGTCAAGTTCCATACAAACATAGGAGAATGCTCAATACAAGACAATGAATGATTTTATTTTGTAGCACATCATGCACAAGGTTACAAAGTCATAAACAGTAAAATACATTTTTAAAGTCATAAACGGTAAAATAGGTTTTTAATTGACATGATTGCACTACATGGAGATGACATAGCCACTAGGGCTGTCTTCCTGTCATTCCCAGAAGGATGATAAAAATTAGACAATTCTGACAGCAACGCGTATGCATAGAGCAACATGGATTGAACATTATTGATTAAGATGGTTCTTTCCTTGTAAGTGAACTATTTTACACATTTGTGAGGATAACACATTTAAGCTCCGTCAATGGGTATTGATGAGATAACAGAGTTAGGACCTACAGTCGGGGCAAGTGGGATTGTCACAGTCTATATTACCTGAATACGAGTTCAGAAATTGTTCCAATAAGAACTTTTTGAATAACGATCTTGATAGGTTTTGTACCGATGGTTCTACAGTATTCCACATCCTTGGGAAAGTGTGAATTGGTAAGTTTGCAGAGGACTGAGTTCTTGGATTGTGCATACACAGTCTGCCAGATTGTCTTGTATCCATTCCTGGGGGATTTTGGTACACTTTAAAAGTATTTTTAAAACTATCCGGCAGCTGGTTATTATGCCAATCATGCATGAATAATAAGACATGAAGTTTGTACAGGTCATTGAATTTTAGAATACGATGCTCACTGAACAGTGGGTCAGTGTGCGCATTATAGCGTTTGTTAGATATGATACGAACTGCTTTCTTTTGTAATTTAGAGATTTTTCTAGTGGAACACGAGTGGCCCCATATGTGAATACCATACATCATATGGCTATGAATCAGAGAGTACTATACTGTATTGAGGCATTTTTGGGGTATGATCCTCTTAACCTTGTTTATAACATAAATTGCTCGGGACATCTTTGAACAAACAACTGAAATATGTTTCTTGAAGCTCAAATTTTCGTCAACATGAATTCCAAGAAACTTAAGGGATTTTTCATCTTGATTATTTCCAACGATCGAGATAGATGATTTTTTAAGTTTCACTCTATTGCTCTCAAGATACTATAAGTCACTTTGGGGGGTGAAATATGATGATGTTTGTTTTACTCTCGTTTAGAACAAGTTTATTTGCTGCACACCAGTGAGATATTTTATTGAGTTCATTATTAACCTGACCTGCAATTGTTACCGGATGTAATGAGCAGTAGTGTCGTCCGCGTATGATAAAACCTTCAAAGATGTGGAGTTAATAAAATCATTAATATAAATTATAAAAAGAAGAGGACCAAGAATAGACCCCTGGGGGACACCTGTTGATATGACCTGGAAATCTGAATTCGCTTTTGGGAGAGAAACCGACTGAGATCTGTTTGTAAGGTAATTTCTAAACCATGAATTTGCGTGGCCTCGTATTCCATAGAATTCTAGTTTTTTTCAGTAGGATATCGTGATTTATGGTGTCAAATACTTTCGAAAAATCAAGAAACACGGCTAACGTGCAGTCTTTGGTTGTTTTATCGTTCATCTCGGCAATATTGTTTATGAGGTGCAGGGCGGGGTGTATTGTTGAATGTCTATTTCTAAAGCCAAACTGGTTTTGATGAATTATCTTGTTATTTTCCAGGAAAGTTATCAGCCTGGAGTACATTAATTTTTCTAGTACTTTGGAAAAGCTAGACAGGATGCTAATGGGCCTATAGTTGTTGAATAACTGTTGATCGCCAGATTTAAATACAGGAACTACTCTTGCAATTTTTCATCTTATTTGGGACGATACCAGTTGAAAACGACAAATTGATCAAGTGAGTTGGGGGATTGCAATTTCATATAAAATATCCTTTAGGATTTTGGAGAACATATTGTCAAGGTCTTTACTTGTTTTTGATTTCAGTTTTCGGGTGCAGTTAATCACTTCATGTGGGGTAGTGGAGGAAATAAAAAAAATGTCTCAATGGGATTTCCTCTGATATAATCAGTAAAATGATGACAGGAGGACTGTACTCAATTGCTTAATTTTGAGCCAATGCTAGCGAAGTAAGAATTAAATGTATCAGCTATCTCTTTCGGGTCAGATATCTCGAGATTGTCTTCGACAAATGTGGACGGGAAGGTGTAGGCAGAAGTACCTTTATTGATAGCTCTTTTCAGGATGTCCCAAATTTTTTTCATGTTATGTTTATTTTCTTGAAGAATAGATTTATAATAATCAGACTTTCGAGCCATTTTCAATCTATTGAAAATTGCACAATATGTTTTATATCTTAATTTGTTTTGTGGGGTTGGTGATTTTATTTTTTTCATATATAAACTTGTTTTTTCGGATGATGATCGCAAAAGTCCCGCCGTCATCCACGGTTCACGTTTTACAAACTTTGGGTGGACTTTTACAAGTTTATCGGGGAAAGCCTTATCAAAAGCACATTGAATGATCTCGAGAAAGATATTATAGGCTTCGTTCGGACATGATTCATTCAGTACACTGGTGAGGTCGCTTACAGACAAAAGAGTCTTGAACCAATTTACATTATCTTGTTTAAAAGAGGAGCTTATCCTGGAGGTTTGTATAGGATTGGTATGTCTTTTTGATGATTCATTGACATAAAATGTAGCAAAATGGTCACTAACGCCCGTGATGATTATTCCGGACGTATGAGGATTAATCTTATTGCTGAAAATATTGTCAGTTATGGTGACCGAGTGATCTGTGCCTCTAGTTGGTCTGGTGATAAGGGGCAGAAACCCCGCAGTGAACATAGTTTCAATGAACAAATTGGTTTTATTATGATTACAAAAACCAAGAAGGTCAATGTTAAAATCACCAATGAGATAAGCAATTTTGTTCGAGTCACCTAGGATATTCACTAAATTCGTGAGTTTTTCTAGGAATAGATCAAGGTCCGCTTTGGACTGAATTTGATCTATAGACAATTCCAACGATTATTTTGTCTTTCGTCAAAATTTCCACAAACAGGGATTCAAATACATGAGGGACGAACACAGTAAGGTCCTCTCGAATTTTAAAGGGGATGGTATCTTTAATAAATAACCCAACACTTCCCCTGCCATCATCGTTATCTGGTGTTTGTCGAATGATTAAGGGGTGGTAGCCCTTCAGGGAATAGGTAATGTTATCTTTTACACTGAATGTTTCTGTTACACCAATGACATCTAAGAAGTTCGATTTGTTTTGGAGGCTTCATATCAAGTTATGAAAAAACTCCCAGTTGGCATTAAGGCTTCGACAGTTAAGGTTGAAGAGCGAGAGGGAATTGGGCTTGATCGCAATTTCGTTATTAAATCGCTCCGGGGTGCAATATTCACAATTATGTTCTTCAATGGCGAGGAGGGTATTTAATTCGGCAGCTTCGTTATCAGTAAGTGCATTATTGAACTAAATATAGCACATCTCTCAAAGCATTATCAGAAGAGAAGTGCATACGTGGCTAAAACTAACAAAAGTGGAACCAAGTACATTTGCAATCTTTTCAGCATTGTATTATATTGTTTATCATATGACTCGTCCGTTTTGTTCACTTTAAAACATTTAATATTTTGCTTTCATATTAATCAGTGATAAATAAAGCCTTCCGTCGATTTCATTGGTCAGTTTCAAAACTAGACAATTTGATTGGCTGAACAAAATAAAAATGGGCCACATTTTCATAATTTGCATAATTAGAGTTGGGAGCTTTCATTGGTCATTTTCAAAACTGGTCACTTTGATTGGCTAAACAAAATACAACTGGGTGACATTTGCATAATTTCAGTAGGGAGAATTTTCGTTATATGTCCTATTTAGGGTGGGTTATAGTTTATTAATCTTTTACCAACAAGAAAATCGCCATTCATTTTTTTTTATATTTTCACTTTTTGGTTCCAAAACATAGGTTATGACCCCTCATTGGAACGAGCTCGACGAGCTCGTTCCAATGAGAGGTCATAACCTATGTTTTGGAAGCGAAAAAATGAAATTTTTTAGTTATACGAGGATGTTTTTTCCAAGTTATACGAGGATGTTTTTTCCAAGTGAAACTCGTCCGAATTTTCCGTTTGGGCTCGCCAAAACGGAAAATTCTTAGACTCGTTTCATAAATATTATATGAGAAAAACACTCATTCCATATCCTCTATTTATTATATACTTTATAAATAACCACATTTCTATTGGCTGGATCTTATACACCTGACTGGTACTCAAAATTCCATGTACACAGGTGTTCCAGTGAATATCAACTTTCTAAATATAGCTTTTTCAAGTCCCCTCTCTAGTTCTATTTCAGTCGACGTAATCTCTATAACAATGTTTATTTTTATGTTATTCTGCTATTTTATTGTTAAATAAAAGTATTTCTGGTTGATATAATTGAACTTTAAATTGACAAATAGAAGATTGTTTTTTTGAGTATGGTGTATATAACAAAACAGTTATTGACTTTTGTGGTGGTAAATATGATGTGATACGAACCTAAAAAAACTTATATTGACCTCGGTTAAAGCCTTAAAAAGTCCACAATTGTATAATGAACGACAAAAATGCATTTTATTTATTATTTACATTTATGATATGTTTCTTGTCGTTACTTCCCATAAAAATGTACATGGAACACATTGAATAACATAACACTGTTTGACAATTATTGAAATAAGACACGTTACGTACATGGAATACGAGAGAGCGGTGATTCATTGGTTCGAGATTTGGACGTACATACATTGGGCATACACAATGTAGTATCAGAGGCGAACTCTTGTTTCTGAGTCCATATCTTGACCAGTCGAGATATAACCTTAGAAACAAGACCGATCCTCTGGTACGGCATTTCGTACATAAACATGATGGTGATGATAGATTAATTTTACATTTTCTAATTGTAATAACTTGCTTAACACTTTACCTAATGAATCATCGAATCATTCGCATCCACATATGCGACTGACCACGTAATTGAGGAATTTGATCCAATGAGGGGTCACGTGATATGGTTTTGTTGAAATATTTGGAAAATTGATTACAAAAAAATTATTGAAACACTAAATTGTGATATCGTGTGCGTTGAGTAATGGGCTAACTAGCATTTTAATTTCAAATTTCATTGTCAGACTAAGAAAAATATTTGTTGTTTCGGTTGAAAGTGTATATGGTTGCCCTGAACTTTAGCGATCCTCAGATAAACTTATTGAGCGCGTACATTTTCAACGTTCCAAAAAGACTGTGCTCTGTAGCAGGATAAGTGTGTATTGTTCAAGCCTGTGGGCTTCCAGTGACACTAAGATACAAAAGCGTAACAATTATGCTGTTCCATTATTTAATTATTAGCTTTTTGAGTATTGTATATTTTTTCTTTTTTTTTTCGTATATAGAAATGTGCAAGGTCCCTCGTAGACGCGTTTCGAAAGCGTGTAATTTTCTATAAATAGTAACGTAAATAAATTGTAAGTAAGCATGCCTTGTATCATGCTGTTGTAAGATACAGATTTTGTATCTTAATGCATCGTACACAGTACAGCCGCCGTGGACTTGTCGTAATCCACACGTGGGAAGTGATGTCCACGCATGCATTTATCGGGTAATAAAAGGTATCAGTAGCAATTTGTTTTATTAACCCTTTACCTAACGTGAAAAGCAGACGACACTTGCAAAAAAAATTCTTGAATAACTAATTTTTTTCATTTTTTGTCTCAAAAACATAGGTTATGACCCCTCGTTGGAACGAGCTCGACGAGCTCGTTCCAACGAGGGGTCATAACCTATGTTTTTGAGACAAAAAATGAAAAAAATAGTGAAAATTAATTGGCGATTTTTGAGAATAGCGCTGGCCGGTTTTGGCCGTTACGTTGGGTAAAGGGTTAATGAAGCACCAGGTTGTACCCGGTGCTTCTTTAATTACTTTTTGACGATTATTCCTTTAATTAGTGTTTGAAATCGAATATTATTATATCCCTGGAATATTAACCACACGTGGAAAGTGACCAGTCCACGTTACTGTACACGATACATTCAGGTAATTACGAACCCAGTACGTACTTATTGTGAGATAAATATTAAACTCATTTACCTTTAACCTGCACCTAAGTTAATAGCCAAAAGCGGCCAGCGCTATTCACAAAATTTTCATTCATATTTTATTATGTTTTCACTTTTTGGTCTCCAAAATACAGCCATGTTTTCGGGACACAAAATTAATTTTCGTTTTAGTTGTTCCAGCAAGTTTATATAAATCTCGTCTGCTATTCATATTGGCTAAAGGGTTAAAGCAAAGTATTAAGTGTTGCAAAGCTTTAGCGGTGGGACACCAATGAACTTGAGACGGGCAATATACAGAAGAAACGACCCGATACTGATGTCATGGGGATACCGAAAACCCGAACCGAACCAATCGCTGAATACCGAAACCGTGTGAATTTTCAAATTGTCCAACATTCGCTGTTAAAACATTCATGTTGAAGCTTGACAGTTGAAAGGTTCATTTCCATGAAAGAAGTGACTGATTTTCTTTTTAGTTGTGTTAACCATAAATGAACTGGGCAACTGTTCTAAATTCACAATGGACTACAACATGTACATGCCCAATTGCTTAGAAGTGATTTCTAGTCAAGCCTTGACTGCCTGTTAAGGCAGCCAATACTTGACAAGAAATCAGTGCCCAGGTATTTTGTCTATTGTAGGCAGGACCTCCTAACGATGGCATGATCATGGCACATGCTCAGAGATCGTAAAAGCCTGAAATAGACCTTTAACAATTAAGATGCATTTAGAACAAGTCATAACATTAATATAGATATGATTTGTGGTCGTAAAGGAATATCACTGTTGAGCTCATTGGTAGTGCCATTTATAGCATTGTGGGGGAATGCTACTACATCAACCTATTCTGTTTTTCCTGATGTCAATTCCTTTTTGGTACTATCATCAAATCTCTGTCATGTCAGATACCGAAAACCGAACCGATACCGAGGTAAACCCTCCTTAAATTACCGAAACCGAACTAAAAACTCCAATACCTCCCATCTTAACAATCATCCTTGTGAATCCATTACACCCGTTACAAGTATATTGCCCTTGCCTGTCTCTACAGTTCGTCGGTCCAGTATTGTTAACCGAGTTAAAATATAAAAGCTTAACGGATGTTTCTTATGTTTTCATGTTTGCATGTTTAAGATGTGACTTGTGAATTTGTCTTTGAAAAAGTCAGATCACAGCAGTAGTTTGGTGAAGATAAAGGAAGAATAATATGAAACTATCAAAGTCTTACGGATGACCTCTTGCATCCAGGTCCCCAAGGAGAATCACTTATCTCTGCACTTTAAATTGTTTTGCTAATATCAACAACACAATCGTCACACAGATTATTGCATAAAGACGTTTTGTATATGACATAGATGGGACAGGCAAGTCCCACTGAGTGATCGAAGAGGCCTACTGGTAAATTGAAAAAGGACAAATATTGTAACTTACGGGACGTTTAGTGGGAAGCTGCAGTGTCATATAAGTCGAAATGAGAACAGTGAATGGCTCGGCTGAAACAAGGGTCTCACTACGCTTCATAAGACACTGTATCCGCCAACTAAACCTTCCATAACGCATATATTACGCCAGTCATTTTTGTTCCGAAATTTCATCACCAGTTCGTCTCCTGAGTTCCAATGTGTTCTATGTGCCAGTAGGCACATAGAACACATTGGAACTCAAGAGACGAGTTGTGTTTTGCAAACCATTGCATGTTTTCGTTACATTATCGTATCGGCATTCATTTGTGTTAGAAAGCAGACGAGTAGTGAAACTATGCAAGGGGAGTAATCTGACTTATTACTTTCCAAAGTGTGATTGACAGGGATTTCCGGATTTGATTATAAGCGATAACTTCACAAGTGAATTATGCAATCAACTATTGTGTCATGTATCCGTGCGCGCAAACGAAGACTCTTTGCCGTGGGTGTAATGGGGACTTCATTGTTTTTGTTTCTTTAACCCTTTACCTAACATGAAAAGCAGACGGCACTTGCAAAAAAAAATTCTTGAATAGTTATTATTTTCATTTTTTGTCTCAAAAACATAGATTATGTCCCCTCATTGGAACGACCTCGATAACTAAAACCTATGTTTCCGAGACAAAAAATGAAAAAAATAATGAAAATTAATTGGCGATTTTTGAGAATAGCGCTGGCCGTTACGTTAGGTAAAGGGTTAAGTAATATAATTATCGTTAATAATGCAAAGTAATAAACAGAGTAATCGCTTGACTGGACTGGTTACGTGAAATAATTCATTAGAGGCGAGGGACTATATTGTAAAACACTCGTGCGCATTCGTGCACTCGTGTTTGTACAACGTCCCTCACCTCTCATGAATTATTTTACGCGACCAGTCCAGTCAAGCGATTACTCTCTATATCTCAATGGCAATTAATATACCGCCAGCGCCGATATATTGAATGAATACGGGGTCACTGTTAACCATTATTCTCAGTCCTCGATCACAAGTTATGACCGTTCATTGCTCCATCTATCAGGCTGGTGTAATAAAACCGGAGCCATTGATATCGGCTTGTTGTTGCTGACTAGATCACAGCCGTAGATTGTATTGAATTTTGGACTAGAACTAGAGTCCCCCACTTACTGACTTAGTAATTTATCAAAAGAGAATCTTTTTTTACTTGGGAGAAAGAGTCCCGTGCCATTTTTCACAAGGCGTTTCGCGTAGACAAATTATATGACTAGGTTTTAAGTTACTGAGATGTCCATCCGTTAGTTTGTAATATCTTGCTCAATCGGTTCTTCATTAAACTCTATTAATACCGTTGTAATTGATATTTGGCTTATGAAATCTATTGACAAGTAAACAATAATGCAACACAACACAGTACCATCTGGAATCATAGTCAATCAATTCATTCTTTGTGATATAATTGTATGGTCTAAAGAATATCCCTTCAATTTGTCTTCTGTGTCTGTGTACTACCTATTACGACTTGTCCTTGAAACTTCGTTGACAGATTGGAGATACTTCCTGATATTCGATCTATCTCTGAATATGTTATAGCTGGTAAATCCCAGGTGTTATTTATTAAGACAGGCGTCCAAACAGAGTTTCTTTTATTAAGACAGGTGTCCAAACAGAGTTTATACCATACTCGTCTGTGTTACTACCTGTGAAAGCCTGTATGTTAAATTGTAGCTTTTAACCCCACTACGGGTGTAAAGCTTCTATTGCGGTTAAAAAAAAAATCACCAAACATAGGAAGTTCATCCAACTTTGACATAACGCAATTTTCCGACTTCCGATACATTCACACTTCGCGATGTTTCATTCAAAGATACGACGTTTTGCGGTACTATCTGCTACGAGAAATGACTTATTAAGTTTAAAATACCTACAATTAAATATTTAAAATAAAATGTAAGAATTGTTGATAATAATGTGACTGATAAAGCAAGGACAATTCAATCAATGTTGATGATGTGTTTAGCTGGCAATCAAGCATTCACGTGCAACCGGTAGCACAGCTCACAGGTGCAGATGTTTACAAAACAAACCCAAGCGTTTGCGATAGAAAGTGTCGTTTTTTCTCCATTGTAAATGACAAAGTCGATTAGTTATTAAGAGCATGGTATAAATAAAACAAATAGGTACTAAGGCCAGTAATTAGACTTAAACCTCTCATAGAATAAGGTTTTAACCACTCGGCTTAAAACCCTTATCATACTCGTGGTTTAAATCGGATTACCGGCCCTAGTGGCTATTTATTCTATATATCATGTTGCCTCTTATCTTATCAGTACGCTGATAAGAACTATGCCTTTTATCTGACTAGAAACGGTTTCTAATCAACATACCACAACTTACGAAATTAGAATTGTCACAGAGATTTACATTACACAGTCTTCTAGGTCTTCGTATATAGAGGATATTTAGTGTTTTTAAGTGGACACCGAAAATAATCTCATGAGTGACCGAGACAAATGAAAATAGCCATTTGTCTCGGTCACGAGTGAGATAGTCTTCGGTATCCACTCAAAAACATCAGATTTTCTTTTTATTATACGCTTTTGTAGGCTTTTATACGCTTTGATCATTCCTACCGATAGTTCCACTTGTTTCAACCTTGAATTGATACATGAAAGTAAACAACTGATGCGCATTGAAACGCGGAAGTGATTTGATCGATACTCGGAACAGGTAGCGTCTTGCGAGCTGATTTAGTTGACGAGTTTAATGCATCAAGTCAAGGTGAGTACGTGTTGAATTATTGCAAGAAATGATAGGTATCCACTCAAAAACTCTAGATTTTCTTTTCATGATACGTTCTTAGAAAACATTGATAATTTCCAGTGATAATTTGACTCGTATTCACCTTGAAGTGATGCTTTGAAAGCCGCCATTTTGATTGATACCGTGAAAGTGAAAATGTCTATATCTTCACAGTGGGGGATACGATTTCTATCTTTCCGCAATTTTTTCGGTTATCTGTCGTTTTGCGTATAATGGTACGTACTGAACTACTCCGACCATTTCTTGTGTATTGGGTATGAATTTGAGGATAACCAACGAAACAATGACATGACATGATTCGATTCATTCGTTAATGTTCCTACGGCCTCCGTGAAATCATATGTATGTGCTTCTCCGAACTTATTGGGGTTGTTTCTATGATGTCATGGAGGCCCAGGGTAAACAGTAACAGTATAGGGGTATTCTAGTGAATGGGCAATTTCCAAGAGAGCTGCCCTCGTGTTGCAGTACAATGATAACAAAAGTGGGCTCTTTCTCTATCAGATTACAATCCGGTTACCACGCACGCTTACATCAGTGGATAAAGATTTCATCAGTAAAATGCGATGTCAAACCTGGGGAAGGTTAAGCAAAGAAAAGTATCATCTGATATTGTTTGTTTATTTTATTCGGGTTTAATGATACTTTCAACCGCCAGTCGTGGCGGACAGTTTAGGGGTGGAGGAAACAGGATTACCCGAATAGAACCAATGAGCAGCGGCAAACAACTGCCAAAATCTCTAACGTACTAACTCCTCTGTACAAGCAGGGTTAGCAGCGGTTGAAGACAAGTGCGCATTCGACGTGCAGTACGCCTCAGTACACAGCGGAACTGTACCCCCACACCCCCATATGCAATCGGGATTAAATATGTTTCCCAAGAGCACAGCACAGTTACCGCTGGTCAGGATGATCTGATGTTGAATGTTGGCTTATTTATTGGCTCAGAAGATACTTCGGTGTTGCTGGGAGGAAAGCGAGCAAGGAATTTCAACCGAATTGGGATCCAGTCAAAATTTTTTTCTCTGCATTTGTATAATACAAGTACTGTATCGTTTCTTGTTTGCATTCTCCAGCTCGAAAAAATACTCAACATGCTTGCAGCTTGAGTGATGTGTGGAAACTAATGTGCTGGGTGACTTTGAGCCCCGATGATAATCACGTTCAGTTGGATCCTTTGTATTTATGTGAGAGATCTCTATCCCAGTGGAAGCTGATAGAGCGCATTGATAATTAAATGCATTTGCAATACTGTCAATGTGTTTCTCCGTTTGCTATCGATAATGCTCTTTGTTCAATTGTCCTTTGATGGAATCAATTGTGGAATTGGTATTGGAATGCATAATCTGAAATTGTGAACAAGTTTCATCGAAATTTGCTTTCTTTTGCGTATTTGATGTGGCTGTCAGCCAGTACTGTCGAATATCGTCTTTCAACCCTTTCCAGCTCTTCGTTGTTATATAATCTAGACATTATAAATTTAAGAAGTCCGTGCTGCCTGCTTCGTGAAATATCTTGCACAGGACGCCTGAATCTATGCAGGTCTATTGAAAGATCCTATTTTTAGTTAAACAGAAATCATACAGTTGGTCTATCATAACTTGACGGATCAATTTCCTCATCCAAAGCAAATTTAGTTTTTCCTATTGATTTATGTTTTGGAGTGAATGTCAATTTGTAATTTCTATCCACGCCCACCCCTCCCCCCCCCCCTTCTCTGCTGGTAGACATATCATGCTATAGAATTTGCCATTTTGAACTCCTGTCTGTTTACCTTTTTCGGAAACTGAAAAAAAAAATTTAATTAGTATAGAAAAATTCAGGTTTCAGATAAACTGTTCCGCCTCTTTTTATTACACGCCTGTTCTATGAAATCCCCATCTACAGCAATGCTAAACCATGCGGAAAATGAAAATCCGTTCCACGTATATGTGTGGAACAGAAATCATTGACGTACTATTTTTATATAGAAACGAAATTTCGCTGGAATGTTCAACAAATCGTGCACCGCAATTATATTTTGAATCCTTGGGATAGCTAAAAATCGCCCACTGAGTTCCAAAGTGTTCTATGTGCCAGCAGGCACATAGAACACGTTGGAACTCAGGGGACGTAATAGTAACACGGATTCCCATCGCAAATTTGGTTGGCGATAAAATGTGTTTTTTTGTTGATAGTTGTCAATTAAATTGCTGGGTGTTTTTCTAATAACTGTTTTTTAATAGACGTGAAGGCGTGTAATAAACACAGAACGACACGCGCATGTAAATGGGTTAAGCGATATGGCACTTGTGCTATCGCGGAATGATAAAACTCGCGGTCTACGACATCTCGTTTCATCCTTCCCCGCTGGCACTCTTGCCATTTCGATTGAACAATTCACACGCGTGTGTCGTTCTGCATATGTGCTGCGATTTTTTCATCGTTATCATCCACTGATAATCCGCTTATAATCATCATATTTCTTCAGAAATCCATTGTTTTCACTGATTCACACTGTTCAATCGGTTAAATGATTCCCCGTGCAATCATTGGATTCACTGTGAATAGTACGAGAAATACGAGATTCTTTGTGTAAATCTTATGTTTTGTGAGGTAAACGGAATTATTCCCCCAAATCAAAAACTGCATAGGTGGATTTTTTCCCCCACTCTAATTTTGGATGTGGAATTAATCACCACAGACTGAAAATTAAGGTAGGAGAAAATCCCCCCACTAGATGTGTGTAAGAGGAATACCCCCCCCCCCGCCCCCACCCCCAAAGCAGAAAATTAGGATATATATATATATCCACAGTATTGTTCTGGGAAACATATCAATTAGTAGATACAAACAAAGGATGGCAGGTGTCCTACCCTACATAACCTTTAGTGAGTTACTCCAGTAAGATCTTTTCATTAACTCTTTGCACTCTGATATCAAAATACCAAAGTTTTCAACAGTGCATTTTCCCCACAATGCAACTGAGAACTTCAAAAAATTATATCTTGTTTGACAGAGCTCATTGAGATCTGTCAAACAAGATATGATTTGTTAAATTTTTCATGTAGCATGGGAAATATGGAGTTAATGACGAACATTCTGAAATACTACCAGAGTGCTAGGAGTTAATGTAATATCACCTGCACCCATCTTAATCATTCTCTTCCAAAGAATGTGTTTGCAGTTATTATTTTCCTTTGTGGGGATTTTTTCCATATCCAAAATGTTAGTGGGGGGGATTAGTTCCGACCCTTGTTTTGTGTTTGGGGGATTTAATCCTCCTTGAAACTTATACTGGGGGATAGTTCCATGTCTGTACTTTTTAACTGGGGGAAATTATATACTGGGTGGATTAATTCCTACAATCGTTTTTTGTCGAACGCAAACGAAGGCTAAGGTATTTTTACAGTAACGACACACATATGGAAAGGTAGATACTAATAAATTTACCTTTATCTAGTAGTGTGACTATCCCCAGAAGTCCTGTTCCCAAACAGTATCTGTTACAAAACATTAAGTAAAAACAATAGGCTGCACAAGGTGGCAGAGTCCGCTAAATGTTTGGCTTTGCTCTAGTACGAGTAGCTTTTTATCAAAATTTCGGGTTTTTCAAATCGGCTTTTATGCTTATAATCACGGCGTAACATCTTCCTAAATCAGACGCTCAGGTTACATGCTCTTCACTGCTCCGAAATATCGAAAGTAGTATGATGTCACGGGTTGGTGTAAACAAGAACGACAATGCAGCATTGCTGGGAGTGACAACGAAGTTTCAGGGCGACATGGGAATTATCGCGGCAACTGTAGCCACTCTGGTGAGGTGAAATGCGTGACTTATCATGTCGTCTCTTGAGTTCCAATGTGTTCTATGTGTCCACTGGCACTTAGAACACATTGGAACTCAGGGGGGCGATGTGTCATTGGGCGTTCTTTCGTTGTACAGAAGAATAAACTCGATTGGCTGGGAGCAGCAATTTTCCACCCTTGACAACCAAGATTTTTTATGGCAACTGAGCAATATTATGTCTAACCGGTGTTCTGTAAAATAATAGGTACGCCTGCGAAATAACTTTTATTTAAAGGATATCACATACGCAAACTAATATCCATTTGCGGAATACATGTATAATGATGATGGGTGAAACAGATTTTTCGAAGTTTCAGACAAAATATGGAAAACTTATAAGGTTCTGATATAATCTTACAAAATAATAAAAGTTTCAATGACTTGCGTGATTATGTGTATAATACATGTATGTACATTACAGGTTTTATCGATATTTGTTAATGAGCACCACTTTCATGGAATTCGAATAACACCAATTAAATATATGGACACGACAAATCTGAGTGTGTGCCTTGTTACTGAATGCAAATTTATTTATTTATTTATTTATTTATTTATTTATTTATTTATTTATTAAGGTTTAACGACACTTTAACAGCCAAAGTCGTATCGAGTCGGTGACAGTTTTACGGGTGGGGGAAACCGGAATATCCGGTGAGAACCACCGAGAAACGGCGAGCAGCTGCCAGCTCTCCAACATCGTAACTCCGCACTGCAGCACAAGCAGGGTTAGATTGGTTGAAGACATGCACACCATCGACGTGTAGTACGCCTTAGTACACGGCGTCATCGTGCCCCCTTGTGGACAATCGGGGTTAAGTGCCTTGCCCAAGGACACAACGCGGGAGTCCGAATCGATCGTTCGGACGGTCACCCATCCAAGGAGTAACCGGGCTCGACGTTGCTTAACTTCGGTGATCTGACGAGAACCGGTTACCGCAATGCCACCACGCCCCCGTCTGAATGCAAAGACGTGCACTTGTAATGCACTCCACCTTCTCGTCCATATGCGCCACTTCTGCGATACTATGTTCCATTCTAGACTAATATCTCTGTTTTAGTCTTGTATGGACTTACTTGGGTAGTTAAGAGGGTGACCCAGCGTAGTTCCACCCGCTCAACGGGGCGACCAGTCTAAAATAGAGTAGAATTGAGGCTTGTGGTACACACTTCTACTATAGCAGCAGGGCAAATAAAGATCAATTCAACCATTATAAGCCACCCCCTCCCCGTAATATATATTCCGTGTTTATTGGCAATACTCAGTAATACTTATTCTTATATTTCTATAATGTCTCCGAACAATTTGAGAATGATAGTAACTCAATCACAAATGTTTTCTGGCCTACCATATCTGTAAGATATCATCTGCATATAGAATATACCGATAGCAGCTTAGTGTACCAAATGTTCACCACGAGTGGTGAAGTTGTGAGCAATTGGTACACCAACCTACTTTGGGTATATTTTATTCATATCATGATCGTCAGATTAATAAGAGTTGAAATGTTAGATAAATCAATATTCACACGTGAGAATCTGTTTGTGTTTACGTGAGCACCGGTGGGCGGTACTTCCGCTGGCAATTGTATCGCCGAAACGAAATAGAAAACGAAACGCGCATATTACGGGGCCTTTTTCATTTTAGTAACACAATAACATAACTATTTCGAAGTTATGGATGCTCTATTAACATGAGACAACGTATGTTTGTTAATTTTTGGTATCTTATGAGATAAACTTATTTAAAAATGTAATAAATAATTGACGGTTTTATTTCACTCTTTACGAGGCGACGAGTGATAAATTCAGACAAGTCTGCATTCAAGGAGAGGTCATCACAGGTCAGCCGGGATGTAGTTCCACTGTAGGTGTAAATTTTAACAACTGAAATCCCATTGCTGGCGTGTTCCACTCGGTTGGTGTGTAAAGCTAAAATTTATGTCATAGGCTTTTTATATATGGTAGAATAGGTAATCATGGTATAAAAACTTATAAAACATCTATATCACGAGTTATCCAACAGAAGGGCTACATGATAGGAATATGTGGTCGACCGATATCGTTCCCGTGGAAAGACAAGCAAATTACATTGGGTATAGCCAGTAGTGGTTATATAAGATTGATACATCCCATTATCTATCGAATAAATTTGAATTCGACATAAATATTTTTAAAAATAAATAATCTTCCCTATATTTTACAACACATTTTCGACAACATACCTTTTGGATAGTATATTTTGACAACATGTATATTCATACCATAGTGAATTGTAAGTAGTATGTCATGTGGTTTTGAGGGAATATTTGGGGGACCCCGCAGGGGGACCTCGGAAGGGAAGCAGTAGTATGTCATGTGGTTTTGAGGGAATATTTGGGGGACCCCGCAGGGGGACCTCGGAAGGGAAGCAGTAGTATGTCATGTGGTTTTGAGGGAATATTTGGGGGACCCCGCAGGGGGACCTCGGAAGGGAAGCAGTAGTATGTCATGTGGTTTTGAGGGAATATTTGGAGGACCCCGCAGGGGGACCTCGGAAGGGAAGCAGTAGTATGTCATGTGGTTTTGAGGGAATATTTGGGGGACCTCGCAGGGGGACCTCGGAAGGGAAGCAGTAGTATGTCATGTGGTTTTGAGGGAATATTTGGGGGACCCCGCAGGGGGACCTCGGAAGGGAAGCAGTAGTATGTCATGTGGTTTTGAGGGAATATTTGGGGGACCCCGCAGGGGGACCTCGGAAGGGAAGCAGTAGTATGTCATGTGGTTTTGAGGGAATATTTGGGGGACCCCGCAGGGGGACCTCGGAAGGGAAGCAGTAGTATGTCATGTGGTTTTGAGGGAATATTTGGGGGACCCCGCAGGGGGACCTCGGAAGGGAAGCAGTAGTTTGTCAGGGGCTTTTAAGGGAATATTTGAGGACCCCGGTACAGGGTCGTTGAAGGCAGCCAATAAGCTATCAGGCAGTTACTGATAAGTCATTGCTCGAACGACTCGAATTCCATCGAGCAAATGAGCTTTAGAGTAATTGCTCGATCGAGTGACTCGGCATATTGCTCAAACGACTCGAATCCCATCGAGCAAATGAGCCAACGAGCAATTGCTCGTTCGAGTGACTCCTCGAACGACTCTTAGACTCATTTCAGAAAAAAGGGATTCCATAGCCATAGGCGTTTTCGAAAAAAGGGATTACACTAATGGGATTCCAAAAAGGGATTCCAAAAGTGGGATTCCGTCTTACCTCGAGTGACTCGCAACTATTGCTCGAAAGACTCGATTCCCATCGAGCAAATGAGCTAACGAGCAATTGCTCGTTCGAGTGACTCCTCGAACGACTCTTAGACTCATTTCAGAAAAATGGGATTCATAGCCCCAGCCGTTTTCGAAAAAGCGATTCCACAAATGAGATTCCACAAAAGGGATTCCATAAGTGGGATTCCATCTTACCTCGAGTGACTCGCATATATTGCTCGAACGACTCGAATCCAATCGAGCAAATGAGCCAACGAGCAATTGCTCGTTCGAGTGACTCCTCGAACGACTCTTAGACTCATTTCAGAAAAAAGAGATTCATAGCCACAGCCGTTTTCGAAAAAGGGATTCCACAAATGGGATTCCACAAAAGGCATTCCATCAGTGGGATTCCGACTTACCTCGAGTGACTCGAATGACTCGCATATATTGCTCGAACGACTCGAATCCCATCGAGCAAATGAGCCAACGAGCAATTGCTAATTCGAGTGACTCCTCGATCGACTCTTAGACTCATTCCAGGAAAAAGGGATTCCATAACCACAGCCGTTTTCGAAAAAGGGATTCCACAAATGGGATTCCCAAAAGGGATTCCATAAGTGGGATTCTGTCTTACCTCGAGTGACTCGCATATATTGCTCGAACGACTCGAATCCCATCGAGCAAATGAGCTAACGAGCAATTGCTCGTTCGAGGGACTCCTCGAACGACTCTTAGACTCATTTCAGAAAAAAGGGATTCCATAGCCACAGCCGTTTTCAAAAAAGGGATTCCACAAATGGGATTCCACAAAAGGGATTCCATAAGTGGGATTCCGTCTTACCTCATGTGACTCGCATATATTGCTCGAACGACTCGAATCCCATCGAGCAAATGAGCCAACGAGCAATTGCTCGTTCGAGTGACTCCTCGAATGACTCTTAGACTCATTTCACAAAAAAGGGATTCCAAAAAGGGATTCTTAAAAAGGGATCCGTAAGTAGGGCTTTTTTAGTCGTATGAGGCCATGAAGGCTATGTGAAAGGTATGGCGGTCCTATTGCACTACATGCTGCAAAATATTCTTGAACAATCCATATCACATATCGTCGGGTTTGTTTGTTTTTTTTTGGTGATTTGAGGATTGGTGGGAAGTTGTGGGGTCTGGTGGGGACTATTTGGGGTTGGTGGGGACTAGAGGCTAATTGTTGTAAAAACCTGTGGTTTCTACAACTGGATCTCCACATCTCCTCCTACTTCACTTCCCCTCTGGCTCTCTCTTCAACGGTCCCCCTGCGGGGTCCCCCAAATATTCCCTCAAAACCACATGACATACTACTGCTTCCCTTCCGAGGTCCCTCTGCGGGGTCCCCCAAATATTCCCTCAAAACCACATGACATACTACTGCTTCCCTTCCGAGGTCCCCCTGCGGGGTCCCCCAAATATTCCCTCAAAACCACATGACATACTACTGCTTCCCTTCCGAGGTCCCCCTGCGGGGTCCCCCAAATATTCCCTCAAAACCACATGACATACTACTGCTTCCCTTCCGAGGTCGCCCTGCGGGGTCCCCCAAATATTCCCTCAAAACCACATGACATACTACTGCTTCCCTTCCGAGGTCCCCCTGCGGGGTCCCCCAAATATTCCCTCAAAACCACATGGCATACTACTGCTTCCCTTCCGATGTCCCCCTGCGGGGTCCCCCAAATATTCCCTCAAAACCACACGACATACTACTGCTTCCCTTCCGAGGTCCCCCTGCGGGGTCCCCCAAATATTCCCTCAAAACCACACGACATACTACTGCTTCCCTTCCGAGGTCCCCCTGCGGGGTCCCCCAAATATTCCCTCAAAACCACATGACATACTACTGCTTCCCTTCCGAGGTCCCCCTGCGGGGTCCCCCAAATATTCCCTCAAAACCACATGACATACTACTATCGTAGATGTATATTTTCCGATTTAAAAAAAAACAAACTTTTTATACAAGGGTGAAAAATACCGGAACCTGCTTATAGAAAGCTCGAGATCTAAATACTGAATATGTCTACAGTGTTATGTGGATGCTACGTATTATCAGGCAGGAATTGAAATATACTCTTTAAGCATGCGTATTGGTTAAAAAGTTCCACCTCACCAGAGTGGCTACAGCTGCCGTGATAATTCCCACGTCGTCCCGAAACCTCGTTGTCACTCACAGCAATGCTGTATTGCCATTCTAGTTTTACACCACCCCCGGGACATCCTAAAATTTTCGATATTTCGGAGCAGTGAAGATTATGTAATCTGACCGTCTGGATTGGGAAGATGTTCCGCTGTGATTATAGACATAAAAGTCGATTTGAAAAACCCGAAAATTTGATATAAAGCGACTCGTACTAGAGGAAGGCCTCGCATTACATTACGTTCGTTGTTTGACACATCGTGCGCTGCACAGAAGGTCCACAATAACATAGATAAATGGAAGCATTTCGCGACAGAATTGTATTGAGACAATGGTTTAAAACTCATTTAATGATGTCATTGGATGTATTTATATTTCAAAAGTAAACAGATGTCCGAGTTCATTCTTCGCACAAGTATTGAACTACACTATCTATCGGCGGGGAGCGCGGTGGCTCAATGGTTAGGGCACTGGGCTTCAAACCAAAAAGGACCACGGTTCGATCCCCACCAGGGGGGACTGCGTTGTATCGTTGGGCAAGGTACTTAATCTCCATTGCCCACGTGGGGCACGGTGGCGCTGTGTACTAAGGTGTATTGCCCGTTGCTGGTGCACTTGTTTTCAACCATTGCTAATAATGCTGCTTGTGCTGAGTTAGTATGTCAGGGAGTCTTACAGTTGCTCGTAGGTTCTCTCCGGGTACTCCGGTCTCCTTCAACCGTAAAACTGTCCGACACGAGATGACTGTCGAAAGTGTCGTAAAACACCACTAAAATAAAATAAAAAGAAAAAATCTATTGAGTTTAGAAAGTTTCACTATAAACTTAGAATGCGGAGGAGATCATCATCACATCTTTCTCAGTTGTTAACAATTCAAAAACTACGACACTTTTGGCTATGTCACAATGTCAAATAACAGTGGTCGCTTGTATCTTTATTGAAGCTATATGTTTCATTCGTGAAAAACAAAGTCGTCGCCAAGATAATCGATTGGTATAGAGGTGGGACCTGCTTTCCCCCAACAGTGACGGCCCAAGTCCCGACTGACTACTGTTCCAGCTACATCATCAAGGCATGCCTTCTTTGAAGGCATGCATTGATGATATGGTAAGAATATTCATCAGTGACGGGACGATAGTTAAAAAACTCATACCTTCTTGGAAATATATTAGTCAATAAATAAACTACACATTTAGTAATCGTGACGCAACTTCTTATTTAATTAAAACATACTGCACAGTTACTCCAAATTGGTCATACTGGGCCCACAACAGCCCGAATGGGTTAATATTTCCGTCTGTGTGACCTACTCTGAGTATGACAGAAGTCCAAGTATCAAGTCAAGTCTTACAACTGGACGGAACTGATATCTTAGACTTCAATGCTGACGAAAATGTCCCGACTGGAAAAAATATTCGGCGGCGGTGTGCACCCCGATCCGAAATCCCCTCTTACCGACGCCGGTGGTTAAACAGCGACTTTATATCACTGACATCGTACTGAAGTACATGGCGTTTTATGAAACTCCAACCATGATGAAAGTATCCCGACTGGAAAAATTATTAGGCGGTGGTGTGCACCACCCTAAACACCATGCGCAACTCCACTTGGTGACAGAAGTGGTTAAACTGCGATTTTATATCACTGATATTTTACCGAAGTTTATGGTATTTCAAGAGAAAACATATTACAAGGTAATCATTCTCTAAAACCCGAGTCCAACGAGTTAACCTTCTTAAAACCCTTGGTCGTATTTTCCAGACGTCAACTCAACTCTACAGCATCAGTTAGGGTCAATTTTCATTATCTGACCAATAACTTTTTGCCAACGTGCAGCCCAACGCCTGCACGTTGAAACTATTGATATTCCCCCACACATGCATAATCACTTAACAACCAATAATTAAGTGGTAGATTGCTAAATTATTTTTGGTCCTTAAAATTTCTTTGAGCATCTTTGCCTTGTTACAATTTATGGGAGAGTGCCAGGCACTCTCCCATAAATTGTAACAAGGCAAATCGTAACAAATAAAATAATATCACTTCAAGGGTAATATGAAACACATCCACAGAATATGATGCCACGTAAATTGTGGTACCTGGTACTTCAGTAGAAAGCCCAAATATGGGCTTCCAGCACTCTACCAGTTAACAAGAAGACGTTTTGTGCAAACACAAGCGCGCGAGAAAATGCCCATGAAACACTCTTATTTTGTTCATATATCATGCAATCTCTTCGTATTAGAACAAAAAACAGAAACATTCTGTGAACGAAGTTGCATCTCTCTCACTAAAAGAAGGTGAATACCACATCTCAAAGCATGGTGACTGGTGTTTCATAAGAAATTATCTAAAAATAATTTCAAGTTTATTGGACAGGGTTCCAAAATATGGAGGATAATATCTTCATTCAAAAACACTTGAATGGACATGATTGCACGTACTCATAAAATCAGAAATGTTTATGCCAGCTAATGATGCGTGCGCAAAATAGAAACAGTTTATGTAAAGGGAATATATTCCATTTTTGGTTTTCCAAGTCAATTGAATCGACCTGGGAATTCAGTACCGCCAGTGGCGGCGCCATCGGGGGGTATTGGGGGGGGGGGGGGGGTACTTACCCCTCCACTTTTTTCGCCAGGCGTAGTAAAAAAATACAATCATTTTAATTTTTGTATTGAACGTTGCGGTGTAATGGTGGGTATGCTTAATTCCATATTCCCAAGTGCACTAAATCAGAGAAGTTTTTAAATTATGTTTGTGTGTGCCCGCCCCCCCCCCCTCCACACACACACACACACACACACACACACACACACACACACACACACACACACACATTATCTGCAAACAACAAACAAGAGTCGAGGGCCCAAATTGCAACAAGGCGTGCCGCGTTCAAACGGTCTGAAACATGCCGCTTAAGAGTATTCGAGGAATGCTAGAATCGAGAGCGTGCAATGCATCCGTTTGGAATACAGCCTACTTTCATTTTCGATTTGAGGGTCGGTTGATGCTCTGTGCTCGCACTTTACAACAGCGTTCTTCCGTTAAAATGTCACCATGTACGACGTGTTCTATAACTGAAAGACCTGACGAAAAAGTTTCAAAAGGATAAAACTGTTTTAATTTAATTGTCTGAGCTGAGAATGCTCCAGAGAACACCATTTACAACGTAAGTTTTAAAAATTTTCTCAACTACCCCGGCTTGGCGCTGCGCGCCGAGGCCGCCGCTGCACGCCGAGACCGCCGCTGCGCAGCGGGCAATACCCAACTATACCCCCCTCACTTCTGTAACTCTGGCGCCGCCACTGAGTACCGCATGATCTTGAGCAATTATTATCCCAATATGCATGCACGCTAAATGAAACCGGGACGTGTCATGATTCTGGTAAAAAATAAAAAGGTTGGTCGATTACAGGGTTAAAATAAATACAGCTGTGTTAGGTTTGCCTTTTTTGAAGATGATATTTCTATGTTCATATTCATTGCACGACTGCTATTTATTCTGCATTCATCGTTTTAGTAATATGAGAACTTCGTACGAGGAGCCGTGTTCTTCAAATAAAAGGTATGATTAGCAAAACATTATTCACATTATTATTGGTTCAGCTACCCATTCATGGCTTATTTACTCAACTGATAAAACCAAAATCAATATTTTAATATCTGTTGTCTTCATTGGTGTCGATATTATCTTGGAATTTCCAGAAGGTGTAGTGTTTCATTTAATATTGGAAAAAGCGAATCCGGCTGCTAAAAATATCCAGGTGGTTACAGCTTCAGGGATGACAAAATCCGGAGTTTTCTAAAAATATACAGAGTATACAGAGTGTATTATCACTAACTCACCCCTAGAGTGGAGATTCGATCCAAGCAATAATAGCAAATTTGTTGCAAAGCATAACAATCACAAGCAAAGTTCCAGACAATGGACCTCCGGGTTAAACCCGGAGGTCCATTGGCTGAAACATTGCTTGTGTTTTTGTCCATATGTACAGAATTTGAAAGTGATACTTTGGGTAATAACTCCACTCAACGGGTGATTTAGTTACAATCCACTCTCCACATACTGCATGTACTGCTTTCTAATCATTTTAGTTAGAGCCCTGCGAATCGGAATTTGTATCGTCGAATTGAATCTTGAATCGAATTGAGGGGGGGGGGGGGGTAATGTCGACATCGACATCGAATCCAAACAGCACGAAAGAATTTTCGTGAAATCACTAGTTATATTTTTCCAAATTATCATGCATAGCCTTGCGGCGTACGTGTGCCGCTGGTAGCATGAGTCCCCGAATGAAAAGGTCACCAGTAACATTGCTGCAACATCACTCTATCTGCTCTGAAAGTATTAAACGGGTGAGGAAGATGCAATTAAGAAGTATGTAATTGTTGAGAAAGCACCGGTGACGTCTGTTTAATATTTCGTCATGAAACTAATAAACGAGCGAGAAAGGTGCAATTAAGAAGCATGTAATTCTTGAGAAAAACACCCACCGATTAAACTTTTTTGAAGTTTCCGTTTGTTACATTTTATAAACAAAACAACAGAGAGCTCTCGGAGCTGCCTGTTGTTTTCGTTTATTAAAATTTACAAAAGGAAACTTGGATTTTTATGGCAAGGTAATTAGAAGCAACTATGTAAACGTCCACTTTGGCTCTTTGTTTAGCAAATGCGTTTTTACAGTAATTTACAAGTTTTTATTCTTCCCCCCAAAATAGAAAATCTTGCCTCCTAAACTTTTATATTAATGGAAAGGCTAGTGTCTGTATTATATGTCACGATGCACACACCGTTGATATAATGAACAGGGTAAAAGATTACAGAAGGTTACAGAACATCAAAAGATGGGAATGTTTTTTAAAATAGGTTTAACTCTTGCTTAGTATTTTCTACATATTTTTCATCAAATCTAGTCATGGCTGCTTTAAAGCAGCCATGACTAGATTTGATGAAAAATTAATATAAATGTAACATAAGAAATCATTGGTGAACAAATCCATTCAATTTACTCGGGGCAAATATGATTAAATGTGCCCAACATATACTTATTTCAGTAACAAGAGAAACCCTGTGCTGGGCAGGAATATCCGCCAGCATCATGCAAAGAGTTAAACAGAAAATAATAGACAAACGTTCAAATGATTGGGGAAAACATGTAAAAAGCACGCTTCTGTATTTTTATACTGCTCTATAGGTATATGCCTGAAGTTTGTGAACTGGTGCGCACATCGATGATATAACTTCGCTAACTGTTGAAAATTTCAGTTTTGATATGAAAACCCCATACCTTTAGCGTCAAATTTACTAAAAACTTTAGAAAACTAAGGGGAGCTAACTTTCTTGTAAATCTCTCCCAATGACGAAAATTGTCAGCCATGCCGAAAATGCGAGGATAAAAAATAACAATAGAAAAGATTAATAATCATAAAACCAACTGTTGCATCTAGCAAGCTATTTTGTTGAATAGAGACATCTCAGAAATGCCTATAAACTCTATTCCAATCAACCAGACGAGTTTCGAGACATTCAAAAAGACATCGGTAACTGACTGAAATAAATAAAAAGCGTGAATATTTTTAGAATTATTAGTTTCACAAGTTTCCTAAAGAGTACTCTTCATTTTAACTGAACGTCAACCATTATTTCCAAGTGGAATGAAATACTGTTTTTTGATTGACCGAGAGGTACGTTGTAACTTTTAGTCCACAGTATTTTTGACACCATGCAGTTAAAACTAGAAGTCATGTCACGAACTGTGCGCTTATCTGGGCTCTATTGCGCGTAGGAATCCACAGCACGGCAGGTTCATCCTGGTTACTCATAGCAGGCACAAGCAATGTTTCTGCCAATGGACTTCCGGGTTAACCGGAGGTCCATTGGCTGAAACATTGCTCGTGCGCAGTCCATATGTACAGAATTTGATAGCCTTACTATGGTCATAATGCGTAGATTAAAGCGCGGATCGACGTGCTATGTGTGGGCATTTCATGACAGAACTTCTAGTTTTAACTGTAGTTAACAACAGTGTAAAAACAGGAATACACAATAACTGATAAAAAAGCCTGAAAAAGGCCCTGTTTATTGATTGATTAATTCTTTATTTCACAGTAAAACATATACACAATAATAAACAATAATAACGATGATACAATAACATGAAAACACATATGCTTACTGTGGGGAAAAACATACAGTCAGATTGGATGTCTTCCACTTATCCCCAATTTAAATTCTATCGCAACATTGTACTGGACATTATGCAATTCTAAACAGAGTACAAGTACTATTGAATATTACTTGGACCACTTTGAAACATACACATAGTATAGGACTAATGTGGGACTTGATGGCTGCTGTGTAATTCAGACTCCCCACCGCATCCCCGCCTCCACCATTGACCAGGGCAAAAAAAATCTATCTATCTTGAATACTATTTGGCAGGACTTGGTAGGGAGAATGCTGTGACGAGCTTGAAAGACAATTGGGTATCACACGAAATATTTTATTTATTATTTTCGTCATGGATTTTTAAGATCACCTTTATAGTCAATGTTGAGTACATGTCGTCAATTATGTTTTCGTCATAGGTACAAGGCAGGTTTAATCAATCGCATAAATGCCCATTATTATAAAAGATTCCCACGTAAGACATTAGCTATCGGTTCAAATCTGGTAATGGAAGAGATTTATTTGATTTGGTTTTTGTTTCTTTTATTTATTTATTTATTTATTTATTTATTTATTTATATATTTATTTATTTATCTTTTTCATTATACACAAAGAAGTGCTCTCAATACTGCCGGCTACAATCCTGACAATAGGGATTATTACAGTGAACATCCTTCATGTACGCACCCATGAATTTGTTTGAAATTTGTCTCTTGAAGGCAGTTCTATTGCAGATTGTATGCAGTTCATAATCTAATTTATTCCATAGTTTTGGATAAGCAATTATTGGAAATAGGTCTAGAGACTTCGTTCTAGTACCCTTTATTTCTAATGGATAAGATTGTAATGTAATTCCAGGTCTTATGTTTGTCATTGAGAAGAAATTATTAAATGAGACGCACAGCGTATCGTTATGCCAATCATACATGTAAACAAATAACAGTGATTGCACTTTCTATAAATCCTCAACCTTACGAATACGATCTCTGAAGAACAGAGGATCAGTGTGAGCATTATACATTTGTTGTTTATAATGCGAATGCTTCGCTTTTGTAGAAGGGAGAGCTTCATAACAGATTTTGAGTTACCCATATGTGTATACCATAGGCTATACAACTATGAATAAGTGCATAATATAAGGTTAACATTGCCTCGTGTGGTAGTATTTTTTTCGCTTTATTTAATCATAATTGTCTCGGGCTATTTTTGTATATATTTGGTCAATGTGATACTTGTAAGATAGATGATCATCCATCAAAATTCTCAAAAATTTCAAAGAAGTTTCAGTTTCATTTTGCCCCACCCTATTTATTTTATGTCCGTTGATGTAAATATTATGGTTCATGAGCGTAGCCTTTTGTGTTGGATTTATTAAAATATATTTCGTTTTCTTTGCATTTAACATGAGTTCATTAATGGAGCACCATTCAAAATTATTTATATTATTATTAATATTTATTTACTAGCTCATTTGTAAGTTTGAAAAAATAAAAGTATAGTTAATTGAATATTTTGAAATAAATTATTACACAAAATTTTGTTAATGAAAATAAAAATACATATGTATCATGTAGGAATTAGTTATTTCTGGTGCTATTTTTGGAAGGCGTATGATGCGTTTTGATTTGGTTTCTGCTTAATTAAACATGGCTCAAATTGATTTTAAGAAACGCTTTGCAAGTCATACTGAAACTGAATGTGTAGAAAATAGAACAAACGTAATACCAGTAAATAAAGCCAAGTGCAACAAAAAGGGTGGCGATATACAAAAAAAGTATTTATTGGAAAAAGGAGAAAATGTTGATTTTGAAAGCTATCTTAGCTGTAGGGTTAACGGAACGAAAGGATTTGGAACTAAATCCGCTATCTCTGTGTCTTCAGTGGTGTATGGGAATTTACATCGGTCTGGGAATGCATACACCCTTCGGCTGCGCAACAGGGAATATGAGTCCCCAGACCGGTGTAAATTCAGTCAATTAAATTTCCATAAGCAAAGAAAACCCACAAAACTCTTGGTTGTAATAAATATGATTTCGACAATTGAACGCGGAGAAATAACACAGTTTTTATGCCTGCCCCCTCCGAAATTCAGAATGACGACATTGTCATTCAAAATGACTGGCTGGAACACACAGGAACAAGCTCTGAACACCCTCACCACCACCACCACCACAACTTTAATGACTTTAAAATATGCATTGTGACTATGGCTCGCTTGTTGGTAAGAATTTCCTCTGTAACCTATGATCTTCCTGATGCATTGTACACTATTATTGTTAAAATTTCAGTTGAAACGATACCAGACAGTTTGATTATAACATTTACTGGGATGAATTATGCTATAAATATTTAATGAATGAGTGGTGAAAAAATCCACATGGTAATGTTTTCATATTTATTGATGAAACACACAGACAGAAGAGAAAAAAGATCCAATCCTCACGGATGTTCATTATAGTTAGAGCTACGGAGTAAAAATATGTCAGGACAATAACAGCAATATGCAACCTTGCATTCTGGCAACTTTTCTCTATATAACTGCATTTCTGGAACGTCAACAAAAAACATACCAACTCAATTCGCCCCCCTCCCCCTCAAATTGGCGCCAGGTCAATCAACACGATAACTCCATCCATTGATGGCGTTTGGTGATGTTATAACTACTATGTTGTCTGTGCCTGTAGTCACAGCGTAACAGCTCTCACTTCATTAGACGTCAAGGTGTTTACGTAGCGCGGAAACTATAAATCACTGTCCAATCTCGGCACTTGTTGTTTTGTCAATAATAACTAAAATGTGTTGTAAATATTCAATTTGTATTGCCTTGAAAAATGCGAAAAATTAAATTTTGTGGCCTCATGTTTTATGCTTCTGCGCTGGCACTCATGCCATATCGATTAACCCATTCATACACGCGTGTCGTTCTGTGTTTATTACACGCCTTCACATCTATAAAAGCAATTATTAAAAGGACACTCAGCAATTCATTTGACGACTATCAATAAAAAGAACACATTTTATCGCCAACCAAATTTGCGAGGGGAATCCGTGTTACTATTTCGTCCCCTGAATTCCAATAGAAAACATTGGAACTCAGGGGACGATTTTCAGCTATCGCTAGCGATTAAAATTGTAATTGCGTTGTACGATTTGTAGAAAATTCCAGTGAAATTTCGCTTCTATTTAAAAATAGTCCGCCAACGATTTCCGTTCCGCACATATGTGCGGAAACGATTTTCATTTTCCGCATGGTTTAGTGTTGTTGTAGATAGGGATTTCATAGAACAGGCGTGTAAAAAAGCACATTCTGTAAAACGCAGTCGGCGATTGCGAGATGTCAGAAAATTGAGAAAAATTCGAAAATTTTTTTCTATTGAGCATTATTCATTCAAGCAACATCTGCTTTCCTGAGGTTGAAGCGTGGAAACAATATTCTGTTTGTGACAAATTACCGTTCCGGAAATCCAGTTTTTTAGAGATCAATGAATCTGGGCTATCAAATCACAATCATTGTAATCCAGGATGACTCCTTTTGTTTTCACCTAACCCTCTGAACCCTGATGGTATCTTCCTTGTCAGTTTAATGGCAGTTATTGGAAGAGCCCATATTCATTATTCGGGGGTAGACCAATTAATATTTTCAAATATTGATTGTTTCACCCCACACATTCACTTAGCAGCCAACCAACCCAATGAAATTATGACGTATCATATTCTTGGACCGGAAAAGCTGTCTCTCGGAATCAAAGGGTTAACCCTTTCAACACGGAGTTCCTGAATGGGTGTGCCGCAAACATTGCAGACTGAAGAGATCAGGTGAATATAGTTTGGATATTTGGTTGGTTAGGAACGCCGAGGCGAGGAGAGAGCACACATTATGGGAAGCACTCACCCTGTCTTTTACCAAGGAAGAAGGGGTCGCCCGTAGCCATTTATGTGAATTCTCTAGATTCCATATCGGAAGGCGGTTCTGAAATAATTTAATCCAACAGCTCTATTTGGCTGTTGGATTAAATTAGTACTGAACCTCCTTAATAATTGGTTGTCCATTTTGTTGACTGCTAACAGACCACCGAAGAAAAGTTTAAAATATACCTGGGAGGTTTTGTTAGTTTACTAAAGGAACTCGCAAAGGACGGGGAGGGACTGACACTCCCTCAATAAGTTTCCCACTCTGGATAGTTTCGTTTGTAATGGAGTCTAAGATATCAATTCTCTCTTACAAGTATTTATGTACTTTCTAAAAGGGCTAGATTTGATAATTGGACTTGTATCACATTCCCAGCCGTTCAAACAAAATAGAGGTTTGTAGTCCCCTTTCGAGCTTCTTTAGAGTACCGGTACGGTACGTGTTAATTAAATAAGATGTTGACTTAGACTACTACATGTATGTTCTATAAATGATATATCCCAAAAATAAAGTCCTGTATAATGTTTCAACTACGCCATCAAGGCTTGCCTTCATAATGGCATGCCTTGTTGGTGCAGTTGTAATACACGATCAGTCGTGGGTTTACTCTATGTTCCATCCATCCATCCATCCATCCATCCATCCATCCATCCATCCATCCATCCATCCATCCATCCATCCATCATCCATCCATGTACCTGGGTTTAAAGAATATTGTACATAACAAACAATTTTAACATGTGGTACGAGAGGTCCTCGGTTCGAATCCCACCTGCGGCAACCGCGTTGTGTCCTTGGGCAAGACACTTCATCGCCTTAGTACACAACGCCACCGTGCGAGCACGGTGGCGTTGTGTACTAAGGCGTACTGCACGTCGACGGTGCACTTGTCTTCAACCAATGCTAACCCTGCTTGTGTGGAGTTAGTATGTTGGGGAGCTGACAGTTGCTCGCCGTTGCTCAGTGGTGCTCTCCGTGTACTCCGGCTTCCTCCACCCGTAAAACTGTCACGGTCATGATTAGCCATTGTGCATAAATATATGACCTTAAACACCAATAAATAATAATAATAATAATAATAATAATAATAATAATAATAATAATAATAATAATAATAATAATATTAATAATTATAATAATAATAATAATAATAATAATAATAATAATAATAATAATAACATGTGGTACATCGTTTGGAGGCAACACGGCCAGTTGACCGTCTTTCTGCTGCCCCTTGCAGAAAATTGTTATAGGAACAGAACTGTGCAACTACTTTACAAGTTCTCAGGTAATTCGTTTTCTGGTCGCAAGGTAGTTGGAAGAAAATAAATAATATGGATGCAAACAACGACAAAATTAAATGAGGTATTTGTGCAGGTGGAATATTTGTCTTGGACTGGGGATTGTTCAGTATTATATGTGTTTTTCCTATTAAACATATTCGTAAATATGATATAACAATTGCTTGTATGGTCTGTTTTCCTTCCCTCTGGGACGTGAATGCTTTCAAACGGGAATTAAATATGAATGGTAATTTTTTTCTCTCTCTTTCACAAGGCACCTCAAAAACGTAGAAAATTATGCCCGAGTAGAAAACGCGGAGAAAGGAAAGGGTGAATAGGTGTTGTAAGCTCTAGATTCAAGCCATTCAGATGGATCCAGTAAAAGTTGAGCATCAGTAAACTAATGATTTTTTTTTTAATTTAGGTCTCGGAACAATACATTGAAAGTTATTGTCAAGTTCGTTCCATATAGTAGGGAACTTGTGTTTAGGTAGCTGGCCTGCAATGTGCGTTCGGATAGTAATGCCATATACTTGTCCGATCTGTCCGTTCATCATGCGAAATGGATTTTTGATGATTTGAAAGGAATTGTTAAATGAATTTGGAAGGCTGTTATTTTTCAGTCAAACATAAAAAGTGATACACGCTGTTTATAAATTTCGTTAAGCTTTTTGTATATTGTTATAATTTTTATTACTAATTATTCGCATCGCTCGTTTTTTGTTGGAGAAATAACTTATTTGCTGCCTTAGCGTTACCCCAACTCTCAATTCCATAGTCTAAGTGGCGATTTTGTTTTGTAAAACTGCATGTGGGCTGGCGGTTTTTTATTTTTGTAATTATTTCTTTGCCATCAAAAGTTTATGTTCTCGGTTTGTTTTATGTTTTAGGTGTCATAAACTACAAAATAGCGTGGGTGGCGTTGTATTTCGTCCCTTCAGTGCAAGAAGGCTTTGCAATGTTTAAGCAATTTAAAACCTTGTTGCACTCAAGGGACACATTTATCAATTTTATTAACTTGGTTACAATATTTTTGTTTTTTAAGTTTGCATTCGTTAAAAAACGAGGGCCCGAGAAACAGATTTTTAACATTTTAGACCTTAAGCACACATATTTTAGTTATTATCGACACATAAGTGCCCAGAATGGAAATTGGATATATTGTTATTAGTTTTCATGTGAGGTAAATATACAGAACCACCCTCGAGTCCAGTAATCCTTAATCCATTCTAACACAAGTGTGGCTCTGTATTTATTACAAACTCCCCCCCCCCCCTGAAAAAAAATCGCTGTAATTAATCTCTAATTGAATTAAATAGTCGATGATTTGAACGGTTGAAATAATTTTACCGAGAAACGGGCAATTTTGTCAGAGAACCAGTCTTGGGTCCTTTACCCTACCGCCTGTAGAATCTATGTTGATCCATTTGCTGCCCCAGCCGCCTCCCTCCCAAAAATCAAAAATAATAAATACCAAGCCGAACACACGAAACTCAAAAGTAAGCATTTCATATCACACATCGATATTGTGAGCTCTGAAATTTGTTTTGAAAAGTGCGTGTGGTGTGTGCAGGCATAATTATATTTGGAGGATGGAGAATGTTCAAGGATTGTCGTACCTTTGAAACTACAACTAAAGTAACTCGGGTTGGTTGTGCATGACGCTATCATATATGGGCATCGGTCAGTTTTGTTCTGCAACAAATTATCCATTGGAAAAGAAAATACTTTTTATACATTAATTAACCTTCCGGAAGGGGCACCGGAAACACTACGGGGGGGGGGGGGGGGGCAGACCCCGGGGAAAGGAAATTTATTCGCACTAGCAATCCCATCATGATATCCAGAAACAGGCATGTCTCGAATGTCGAAGGCCCGATATGGGAGTTTGGGAGGTGGTACCGCCTCCCAAACTCCCCTAAGGACCCCACTGAATTTTGAAGGCTCCCAGAACGGATTTGGGGTGTATTTTGGCTTTACTTCGAGAATAAATCATTGAAAGAAATTGAGTAACGAACCTAGGAAGGGCATTGTCTGCCCCCGTGGGCCGAAGGCGGGGGGGGGGGGGGGAGCTTCCTCCTCTGCCCGTGCTTCTGGTGTCCCTGCTTCCAGGGCAATCATCAGATTTAATTTAACCAGGGCTGTTCGTGATTCTATTCTGGGTGAACCCTTGGTAAGTTAACGTTTGATGTTTCACTACTTCTGACTTGAAATTTAGCCTTTCTTTTTATTTCACCTCGAGTCTTGACAACCATTGTTTGAGGTGGACTGCACTAAGAACTCAGGTACTCCATATTTACGACATAGAAAGCAAGAAACAAATTGTAGGATTATTGCAAGAAAATGTCATGTTTTTTGTTTTCTACACCATTTGTACATCATTACAATATACAGCCCTTCTCCCCTATCACGCCCCTCTCCCAGACAGCATTTTCTTAACCCTTTACCCAACGTAACGATCAAAACCGGCCATAGCTGTTTCACAAAAATTGCCATTCGACTTTCATTATTTTTTTCATTTTTTGTCTCAAAAACATAGCTTATGACCCCCTCATTGGACCAACTGGTTCCAACGAGGGGCCATAAGCTATGTTTTTGACGCAAAAAATAAAAAGAAATAGTTATTCAAGAAGTTTATTTGCAAGTGTCGACTGTCCTTCGTGTTAAGCAAAGCGGTAAAGACCCTCGAAAGAGTTTCACTGGAGTGTTTGCCAGAGGCCAAAAAATGAAATAAAAGGGGTTTGGTTGTTGTCACCAGTTAACTCCAAATTATAGCCATTAATAATATTTTAAAAATGATAATATTTTCATTATTTTGTACCTCTACAGTTAAAGCTAGAAGTCCTGTCACGAAATGCGCACACATAGCACGTCGATCTGCGCGTTAATATACGCGTTATGACTCTAGTAAGGCTATCAAATTCTGTACATATGACCTGTGCACAAGTAATGTTTCAGCCAATGGACCTCCGGGTAACCCGGAGGTCCATTGGCAGAAACATTGCCTGTGTTTGCTATGGATAATCAGGAGAACCTGTCGTGCTTTGGATGCCATTCGATGTGGCAATTGTGCGCAATTCCTACGCGTAATTGAGCCCAGATAAACGCACAGTTCGTGACAGGACTTCTAGTTTTAACTGTATACCTGGCGAACTTGTTACCTCAATTACTCAATGCCTAACCTCATTCTTGCAGGAAAAATATGTTTTTCTTGGTGTCTGGTTCAAAGCAAAAATATTTATTTATGTGTCAGACCCTATTTCTTCTCGAGCTTGAATTTGGAATTATTTTAAATTTGTATTCAGTCAGTAGGTTTTTTAAAGAGTACTGGTAGAATATGGCCAATGATGGGTTTTGGAAGACATTTTGTTGGGGACAGAGACTGACCAATCAAACTGCCGTGGATATTGTTTCAAAATTAAATGCAGGTACCTTCTTTGGATTTGCCCTGAAAGCCCATGAAATACTCTGCCCAGGCCCTGATATTTGCCAAAATTAAAAAAAATTACCCATCCCTCTGTAGGAGGTGTTTTAAAATACCACGCCATTGCCCTGAAAATTACTAAATTGGCAGGCCGTTGGGAGAGGGAGATGAGACTGCAGGCTGACCCCTATCTTTTATACCAATGTAGCTAATACATGTAGATGGTATTCGATTTAAGTTTCAATGCTGGGAATAAAAACAAACAAAAAATATACTATTCTTGAACAAAACACACACAATACCAAAAATTCTTAATTAGTCATTTAAAAATATAATCTATGTTCGGAAAATATTGTAATACTGTATGTAATATTGTAATGAAGTATGTTTTAATTTTATGTTTATATCCTAATAATTATTTGTCATGGAAGTCGTCTCACAAAATTGACAAAATGTTGCTTCAGGCCATATGTATTTACCACCCCAACCCTTTCCTCTCCGTGGTCTTACTCCTACCCAACTCAAGACATTCAGTTGTGAATGGTGGTAATATTTGTATTTCCCCAGTACAATCTACAGATAGCCATTTTAGTATTACTACATCGCTCCCTCCCCCCCCCCCCCCCCAAAAAAAAAAAAATGTTACCCCAACCCCTAGTCACACATAAAAAACCCATCGGCTCCACAAATATAAACTACTGGGCAGAATTTACAGCATAGTCGCCTTGGATTGGTCATAATCCACACGTGGGCAGTGAGGTCCACGCATGCGATTACCAGGTAATAACATTCATGATAAGCAAAATTTTAATTAATGAGGCACCGGTTATACCCGGTGCTTCATTAATTAAAGTTTTGATGATTATTCCTATAATTGGTGATTGAAATCTAATATTTTTGAGTCCGTGGAAATAATGCCCATCCGTGGAAAGTGACCAGTCCACGGCGGCTGTACTTTAGATGAGTTTTTCTAAAGCCGGACTTATTATTGATTGATCCACATTATTTTCGTTCTTCAACTAATAGTGGGCGAGGGGCAGAGGATGTTGGTTCACCTAGTAAGTGTGGAATCGGTAATAGTTAAAACATTAACTACTAGATAACTGTCAGCCATCTGTCGGCACTGTCGCCAGTGTCGTCGTCGGTCTTTCCGCTTCGCGGAAACCAGTTTAAGTTCATTTAGTCCTGATTCCTGAGAACTAATTCAGGTTAACATGCTCTTCAAATGATATTTGCGTCGGCAAACATGTGATGCTTCATTACTGAAGTGTAAATCGAATAAGATAACACAGAAGACCCAGTATCAGACCGGTTGGAAGCACGCAACGCCGAGGGTAACACTGTTACAAAATTCCATTTTGTACCATGATTACCTATTCTACTATACATGAAACGCCTATGACATAAAATTTAGCTTTATACACAACCGTGGTGAACACGTCAGCAATGGGATTTCAGTAGTTAAAATTTTCACATACAGTGGAACTACATCCAAGTTGACCTTTGGTGACGTCGTCCTGAATGCGAACTTGTCTAAATTTATCGCACGTCGCCTCGCGAAGAGTGAAATGAAAGTGGCAATTATTTATTACGTTCTTAAATGAGGTTACCTCATAAAACACCCAAAATTAACAAACACGCATTGTCTCATGTTAATAAAGCATCCATAACTCGAAATAGTATGTTATTATGTTGTTAAAATGAAAAAGGTCCTCTTTCTTTTTCAATTTCTTTTCGGTGATAAAACTGACTGCGGAAGTACCGCCCACCGATCCTCATGAAAACAAAAACTAATTCGCACGTATTTACGGCTGCTGCTCAGTAAAATCGAGAAAAAATAATAGCGACTCTTAATAATCTGACGATCATGGTATAAATAAAATATACCCAAAGTAGCTTTATATACCAAATATTCACCACTCGTGGTGAAGTGGTGTTACTATGGGTATATTCTATATATACCAAGGCCAGGAACCAGTATCGAAACCAACTGGACATTTTTGCTTAAAGATAATTTAAGTTTTTCTCAGTTTTCAATAAATAAATCGAAGCTGGAGTTCCACAGTTCGTTTTTTTTCTGGCAGAGACCATGTGACTGTGATGACTATCGATAGCTTTTAAGCATTGTTGTGCATCAAAGAATTATGTCATGAGAAACAGTTATACCGATAAATAAATATAAGTGAAGGTTCCTATTGACTATTTTCCACTGAAAACTGCAATCTGTAAGAACCAGTCGAACATGAGAACCTTTGAACGCGAAGGGTACTTTTTATCGGATCGCCCTATAGCTTTACCGCATGTCCACAAAACCAATGTGTCAGTGAGATATACCGTTTCGGGTGTGTGTTAAACGCCTTGGTGTGTGGTGAAGGGAAAGCTGTTAACCTGTAGCGTAATACCTTTCACGTCATCAAATTCCATGGCTCGAGTTATTACGTTGATTGACTTCACGCCATCTGGGGGGGGGGGGGGGGGGGGGTGCAGTTTGAGTGCAATGTTTTTCGCTGAAGTTCCAGCAATCCGGTTGTTTGAGATCAGTGATTGGAAGCTCCAAGCGCACGATAATGAAAGGGAGATAATTCTTTCTTGATTATTGTTGAAATATTATTCATTTGTTAGTTCCCCTACATAACCTGAGAAGCCCTGTCATTTTTAATATATTAACAGTTGCGCTGCCGAAAGCGTCTATTGTCACCTATTTTATGATGATTATCTGTACGTTCTGGTACGCGCAGATCAAACTGATTAATTGTTAGTCCAGGCACATTAGACATAAAAATGAGAAAGTAAGGAAAAAAATCGGAGAAAGCTGATTTTTTTATATGTTTCCGGGACACACATTGCGGATAAAGTGTGAAAAGTCCCCGCGAATCCGAGTTGAGCTTTTTTTAGTTATAGCGTTTTTTTGATGAAAAAAAAAATTTAAAAAAAAATTCGACCCAGCTCCATATTTCTCATTCTTATTCGCCATAGTAGGGTGAGAATCATAAATATCGTGCTGAATTATATTGAGAATACATATCCCCAACAGAAAATGCCAACTTTGTACCAATCCTCACACTCAATGGTGAAATATTCACGAAAATGTACAAAATTACGAAAAAAAAATTTATTGTTTTCATACACACAACGGTACACAACGTCCATTAAATCAAATCTACGACTACTTTGGGAGTTAAGTTATATATCAAAAATTGCAGAAAAGCAGTGGCTTTATAATGATATATAACAATAGTCATTTATTCCATAATGAACTGATGAAACGTGTGAAATATTAACCATACCCCCTAAACTCAAATTCAAACGGCATCGACTTTTCTCGTTCAAATACCGTATTATAGCATCATTGTTTCAATTTCCATGTTCGATTAAATCACATAATGTGGTGTTCGCCTACACTCAAGATGCATTGACATGTAATGTGTGCACGCCCTTGATGTGTACTCATAAACATATTTGTATTGTACAGACAACGCTCTTTAATTTGATGCAAAATAGCCTTGAACGACTTTCATCAGGAAACGCTGTTTAATTCCGCATTCCAGGTCTTTATGTACAGACAACGCTCTTTAATTTGATGCAAAATAGCCTTGAACGACTTTCATCAGGAAACGCTGTTTAATTCCGCATTCCAGGTCTGTCCATTGCACAATTTGCTCTGTTCAGTATTGGACACTCCGCATTTGATGCCTAGATATTGAAACCAATGATCCCTTGATAGATATATATGTAATTTTGCCTGTTGTTGATTATTAGAGTCTTGTGTTATTTGTAGAACTGATCAGTTATGTTGTTGGCATATCACTTAGCGTTACCTGTTGATACCTAACGGTGACAACGAAGCAGGTCCGCACATTGATATCTATTCTGTGGTATTGTACTTGAGTTTATTGTGTCTATCATCTTTTTTCTGTTGTGACTTTGGCAATAGATAAATGTATCAAATGTAACGATGAGTTGACCGGCTCGTCCGGAATAACTACACTTGGTGAGCGGGGTATAGAAAAGTTGGTTGCTGTAAGCGTCGAGCTTGGCGATAATCTATTTGCCGGTTCGAAGAAACCCACAGTTGGTGAGAAAATTCACAAATTCTGCTACAAGAATTATACACGGGAAAGTTCTGTAAGAAAAAGTAAGAGAATGTCTCTAGATGCAGCTGAATCTGACGAAGCTGGTCCATCTATGACAAAAAAATTGCGCTCTGATCAAGATGCTTTCAATTTTAAACTCCATTGTCTGTTCTCTGGAGAATCCGCCGACAAACAACCTCATATACCCGTTCAACGTAGAAGAGAAGTCCACACCGTTGAAACATTGACTTTTGTTGATAGTATCAGAACCCGTTGTTTGAAACGTAGTGATGAATGGGGTGAGTCTGTACTTACTCGGATCGGTCGTGCTATCGATCTAAAGGCCGAGGAAGGTCGGTATCACCATGATTGCTGGACAGGATTTGTCAGAGATAAGCCTGAGCGAACTCTTTCACGGGGTAGGCCTGTTGCAGACAAGAAAGCACTTGCATTCCATGAATTGTGTACCTTTATGGAGAACAGCGATGAGTGTCAGTTTTCCTTGAGCGAAATGGCAGAGACGTTTGAATCGTATCTTGGTGACGAAGTCGGTTACACAATTAAACATCTTAAAACCAAACTGCTTGAGCATTTCGGTAGTAGAATCTCTATTACAACACTGAGGTCCCTAAAAAATGTTGTCACATTCAGAGATTCATCAGACAAAATACTATATGATTCGTGGTACTCAGACAAATGTACCAATGAAACTGATGAACGTATGCGCATCGTCAAGAAAGCATCGGCTATAGTCCGCGATGATATTCGGTCAGCCATTTACGAGTGTGACGTTTATCCCAAACCCGATTCGTTATCTGTATCTAGTGATCTACTACCCGATACACTCCAAACCTTGTTACAAGGGATTGTTTCTCCGTCGCAGCGTGAGCAAAACATCCAAGCCAACCAGAGACGCGTGACAGCCATAGGTCAGTCTCTAATAAGTTCTTGTCGGCCCCGTTCATTCTTGTCACCAGTATTAATGTCGGTAGCAGTTTACATACATAGGAAATTCGCATCTCGGGAAATGATCGACATTCTGAATGGACTAATGTTCTCTTCTAGCTACCGGGAAGTTCAACAATACGTTCATTCTGTCATGATAAGCAAAGGTCCGTCGCCTAGACTTGCGAACTTCACACAATTCGTTTTCGATAACGCCGATTGTAATGTGCGCACGCTAGATGGCAAGAATACTTTCCATAGTATGGGAGGCATCGCCTGTATAACTCCAAGCAGAGATCACACAGAATAGTCTCCGATAAAACGACTAACTGGTGATCATTCGAATATTGGCTCTGGTGAATTCGGGTACATCCCTTTGAAAGGTTACAGTAAACCAAGCAAATCGGGTCTTGACGAAATTGTGATGAAGGATTTATCAACTTTGGGTGAATCTGATCCGAAAAATTTGAAACTCGCAAAAACAGTCGACAGTCTTTTGTCTTTGACGGATGTACTGAGAGTACCTTGCCCATCTTGGGCTGGATATATGCACATTGTCACATCATCAGATGATTATGAAACAAGTGATGTCGAGATACTTCCCTTTATTAATTTTGATCCATCCAACCCGAGCACAATTTACACTGCTCTCATGTTTGCACAAACTGAATGTGAGAAACAGGGACTGAACGTTTGTCCAGTGACGTTTGACCAACCACTTTATATCAAAGCAGTGGAGATTGTGTCTTCGTCAGATAAGTTGACAAAAGTTTTCGTTAGACTCGGCGGCTTCCATATGATTATGTCATATTTAGGGGCAATCGGTTCGATCATGGCTGGTAGCTGCTTGGATGAACTTTGGGGGACTGTTTATGCTGGTGGGTCAATCCATCATTTGATCAGTGGTCATGTATATTCAAGAGCAGTTCGTGCCCATTTGCTAACACAAATTGCCATTACAAAACTTGTGTTTGAAGAAAGCCGAACACTAGATAACATAGACTGCACAGAAGTCAATGAAATATTCTGTGGACTTGCCAGAGGTGACTGTACAACAGCTGACGCTGTCAATCAAGAAAGTGTCAACCATCTACTGTCAAAATTACACGAACTGCTCCAGAATGGGTCCGTAGGACGCACAGGAAAGCTTTGGGTACAATACTACGAGCAAATAGGTCTTCTCCAGTTGTTCTTGAGAGCAGAGCGCACAGGCGACTTGGAACTCCACACATATTGTGTTCGCAATATGATTCCAGTATTTCACGCAGGTGGTCATTTTGCATACGCAAAAAGTTCTCATCTCTATTTGCAGCAGATGAATGAGCTAACAGAAATAATGCAACAGGATGATTTGAAGTTGTTCACTGAGAAAGGGTACTTTACCATAAGGCGCTCAGATAAATTCTGGGACGGGATATATTCTGATCAGACCATAGAGCAGTGTTTAATGAGAATGTTCAAGCTCCCTGGTGGTCTCACACATGGCAGGGGAATAACCGATAGCACTGTTGCGAAATGGGTACATGGACTACCTCTTTGCCTTCCGATATGTAATGCTCTCGAAAATTTTGTTCATGTTCACACTGGTCATGGCGAACAACATCGGGATCTCCGTCAAAGTTCACAATTGACTGATGCCAATGATATCACCAAATTATTGAACTGGCTCAGAGTGCATTCCCCCTTCCAGAATAGAGATCCACTACAATAAGTCTCTATAGCGACCGGGCTTGTGGCCGACGAAACTGTGAACTGTGACCAAGTTCGCAAAATTGGTGAATGTTGCGTATCGAATGTTGTAAGCAAAACGTTCAACAGCATCAAACTACGACGTGTTGACACTGTGAAGTCTTTCGCATCGATGGCAAATAGCATCAAAGTCCGTGGAAGTAAGGTAGTGATTGACCCCACAATTCTGTTCAACCGCATCACATGTGTTATTCAGTCACAAGCAGAGATGGAAGAGTATCTCAAATATGAACTCGCCCCGAAACCACCAGCATTGTTTGATTCTGCTGGAATGAGGAAGACACAGAAAAGCACGCTCGGTAAGATCCTCAAAACATACAGTTCCGAGCAAACTAAAATCCCAGAACATTCTCTGTTTGTTGTAAATGGTGGATTTTTATTGAGGGCAGTTGTATGGCCTAAACAGTAGTCATATAAGGACATATGTACATCATATTCCAATTATTTAATGAGACATTTTGGGGCGAACGTCGTGGTTGTTTTTGATGGTTATGCTTGTATAATGTCGACAAAGGGCATGGAACAAGCCCGTAGATCTAAAGACAGGTATTCCATTGATATCAATATCTCACCCGAGTTACCAGCCACCACACCCCAATCCGATTTCCTTGCAAATGCCAAGAACAAAACCCAAACTGATCGATCTTCTAATGCAGGAGCTATCTGCTATCAATATTCAGTTCAAGCAGGCCGAGGCTGATGCTGATGTACTGATAGCCGAAACTGCACTTGACATCGCTCAAGATGACAACAATGTTGTCGTTGTGGGAACAGACACAGACTTGTTAGTCATTCTTACACCTCTCGAGTTCAACCGGGATGTAATATTCACATGATGTATTCCATTACCCCAAACTTACTAGTTTTAGTTAGTGAAATAGCAACCAAAATGGGTGACCATAGAAGCAACCTCCTTGTAGCACATTCTATAAGTGGTTGTGACACTACTTCTGCACTCTTTCGAGTTGGTAAGAAGAAAGTATTCAGTACAATTGTCTCCGATGTTACTAGCGACTCACAACAGTATGTCAACACAATTTTGGCGGATGACAGTACACCAAGTGCAGTAGCCGCTGCCGGGGAACAATTTTTCCTGATCTTATACGGGAGTAAAACTGTTTCCTCTCTCGACCAATATAGATATGTCACTTACAAGCGTTATGTAGCAAAATCTAAACTGAATAAACCCATCGACCTATCCTCACTCCCACCAAGCAGCGATGCTGCACAACAACATGTCTACAGATGTTATCTCCAGGTCCAACAATGGCTGGGCACTTCGCTTCCTCCGACGGATTGGGGGTGGTCGCTAGACAATGGACTTCTTGTACCGACTGCAGCCACAAAGCCATGTGCCCCCGATAACCTACTGAATCTGATCAGTTGTGGTTGCAAGAGTGCTTGTACAAAAAGGTGTGGGTGTAAGAAGGCAGGACTCTCTTGCTCAGGTTTGTGTAATTGCAGTTCGGATTCTTGTAACAACCACAGAAACACTGTCCTGTCGGAAATTTCTGAGTTCGATGAATAATATGTATATAGGTCATGTCATTTCTGTATATAGTGTTGATAATAGTCAATGTAACTTAATCCATGTTGATTGATTTGTACATTCTGTAAATATTATTTATTGATTTTTGTACATTCTGTAAATATTATTTATTGATCTAATGCTGCCAGACACAGACGTGTCTGTTCGGTCCCAAGCCTGAAAATAGTTGAGTTCTCATGCTGACGAATTTTATGCCAAAAGGGGAACTCGGCCAGAAGCAGAGGGGATCTTCCATAATGTCTATTTTGTAAGCAATGATAAAAGTCTTCAAATGGCGGTGGATTTTTTATCGTCTGTCCAACTAACATCCCGTTCTGTACTACGACCCTTTGGGCAAATCCGTTAGGAAAATCGTCATTTTTTGCGTAAATCCGATACTTTTTTGTGAATTTTCAATAATTTTTCGCAGAAATTGTCACAGAATGCACATTTTCCTCTAGGTAAATGTATATTAGACATTATGTAGCTCGAAATACACGTAAACAAAAAATACAGTTGGATCAATTCGAGGTTACAAAGTTCGTGCGATTTTTTTTGATTTTTTTCAAACGCGTTTTCGAAAAAAGGCTGTAGAAAAAAAGCTCAACTAGGATTTTAGGGGACTTTTGTCTAATCGCTCAGTGACATGTACTCGACATTCCCTGAAAAAATCAGCTTTCTCCGATTTTTTTCCCTAGTGAAGCCTAATGTTCTTGGGCTATGTTGGAAAGGGCCCAGAGTGACCCTTCCAACAATTAATCAGATGATAGGGTTTCAAGTACGTCATAAATTTTGTTCAACTTCCTCGCATACAGGCGGATACAGAGGTCCACCATATATGGCTAAAGTGGGCGTGGCAGTAAAAGGGTTAAGTTATGCCAGCCAAATGAACAATGTTTACAATATTGAAAATTCTTAGGTACGGTTTATTGAAATTACCAATTATTGCTTGCAAGAAAAATGGATAATACATACGTCGTTTTTGAAAAATGGATAATACATACTTCGTTTTTTATGTGGATAGTGGTGACATGTGATGTAGGGTTATTGTACGGGGACTTTAACACACAAAGCGCTTAAAATACAAGTAATTTTGTTTTATTATAATATGACTGATTCATATATTTTCAACTCTAAGGAACTGTAAAAGGTTTGACCAAGTTACATAGCTAGACCAAATGTGTTGTCAGAGGCGTCGCGAAGATGACTCATAGAGGGCGGTATAAACCTGATTTGTCCCGACTGTGATGGCTGATCAAACTGGATATTCCAGCTACATCATCAACGCATGCCTACGCTAAAGGCATGCGTTGATGATGTAGTTGAGATTTTAGTCAGTCGGATCTATAGTTAAAAAAAACTCAAGACCTTTTACAATTATTTTTTGGATATGTAAAATATTCATGCAGTAGTCGCGACACAACTTCTTATTTAATACAGACGTAAAGAACCGGTACTCCGAATTGGCCATGCTCACACCCCAATCGTTCGAATCGGGTATCGCAGACCTCCATTTGTATAACCGACTGTTTGAAACAAAAGTCCAAGTAAGAAGTCCAGTCTCGCGATTACATGCAAGCGAGAATATGTATCTTACCTCCAATACTGAAGGCTGTGTCTCGACGGCAAAAAAAAAAAAAAAAAAAAAAAAAAAAAAAATGGAGGGGGTGTTACACCTCAAACACCCCCTTAGCGACACCCCTCTGTGTGGGTGTAGAAGTCCTACCAGGCGATACAATACAGCAATCTTCCTTCAGAAATATCTGTCGCGAAGCTTTCGTAATTCGAAAATTTTCGACAACAAAGGAAGAATATTGTCGATTCACTGACGAATGAATAGGAGTGTCTTGGATTGGATTAAAATTTGGGGTAGCAATTCCATACTTATCGAACTGATCATTCGCTCATTAGATTGTATTAGGAGAGGACGTAGCTTGAGTTCCCAGAGTATTATTTATTTTATTCCCTCAAAGTGTTTTTCCTGCTTAATGGAAATCGAGTTCGTATCACATTTCTGTTGAATGGTGAATTTGTATTGTAGGGCCCCGCGAATCACCCATTTTCGTTTCGACTCGAATCTCGAATCGAATCGGGTCTATTATTCGAATTCGAATCGAATCGCGAATCGAATCAGTGGCGTCTTGAAGATGACCGATTGGGGGAAAAGCGGTGCTGTAAAGCTGATTTGTTCCGACATGGATGGCTCACGTCCCAATTGATCAAATATTCCAGCTACATCCAATGCATGTCTTCGTCGAAGGCATACCTTGGCGATGCAGTTGGAATATTGTCCAGTAAGGATTATGGTTAAAAACAGAAACTTGTGCGAGAATCATCAGTACTTGGCGCTGCACAGGCCTGGCCCCTAGCAACAGCTCATCGTTGATATTGCTTGGGTACTTTAAATTTTCTTTCAACAGTGATTTCTGGTAGTGTCTAGTGAGATTGGAATTAGCACGGAAGAGATGAAGAGATGCCTGGTTCCGGGACTATGCGTCCTCTCCAGTCGACATCTGAGGCTGTCACTAGGGTTGTGACTCCTCCTTTGGAGGCCGAGCTAGGTTGCTCACACCCCTTTTCCGCCAGTTTCAACAGCTCCCGTCGTATCTGCTGCTACTGCTGTTCCGTCTACGACGTCATCGGTCACCGTTTTAGCCGGCTTCGGCTTAACCCTGGTGACATGAGTACAGGGTACAGATCATCCCCTGGTGACATGGGTACAGATCATCCCCTGAGTTCCAATGTGTTCTATGTGCCTACTGGCACATAGAACACATTAGATCTCAGGGGACGAGATGTTCTTTCTCTATAGACAGCGGGAACTACACTCGATCTTTATTTTCAATAGTATTCATGAACAATTTCCACCAGAACTGTACGTATTGTGAAACGACGAAGATGACTGATGCCAAGCTATATTCCAGTGAAAAGATTCGATTGGACACGAATCGTGCAGCCGTTTCGAATCGAACTGAATAGCAACTTAAGATTCGAAATCGAATCCAATCTCGAAGCTTCGCGGAACCCTATTGTATTTCTGGATTGAAAAATGGATTGCGCCCGGCGGACCCTCTGAGGCCCCGGATGTCATCAACTATCAACAGCAAGCATAATACGTTGGGTGATCGTTTTGGTCGGAATAGTGCAAACACATGTGGTGCCACTGCGGTATTTTTTCCATTAAACGGTTTGGAAAGATTGGAAAGGTCCTTTTCGTCGGTTCAGAATCGATTCGTATCGAACCGGAAGTCCTATTCGCGAATCCGAATCGAATTCCGTATATGCGTAAGGGCACACTTCCCACTATCCGCCACAAGACTGAAATTTCCAACCACAATTAGCAATGGTGATTAGCGAAGATGTCTGTATCAAGTTGGTTGGAAGCGTTATGGTTATTTAGACACGTTCAATGCACATCACAGTCCCCGTCACTCGAATCTCTACGTAGCCTAAATATTTGTTTAGTCTTCTTCAGCCTCCACTTGTGCAGTGATCTTAGGAAATTAATCCTTCTCTTGATTGATTATCATTCGAAATGTTATTTATTTGTTAGCTCCCCTGCATCATTCGGGAAGCACTGTGGTTTTCTAAATTCAAGATGTACCAGTGAAATAAAGAAAATAACAACATTATATATTAACCCTTTCAACACTGGGGACCTGGAAGGTATCATTTCAGTCAATACTGTCAACAGCGAAATGGGCGAAACCATCCTGGTTTGTTGGGAGGGTCAGTAATAATTTAATCCAACAGCTCTTTCGAGCTCATGGACTAATTTATTACCGAACTTTGCTTCAGATATTTTGCTCTTTCGTCCACTACCAATTTTTTCTTCACGCAAAAAGTAAAGCACACCGAATTGAAAGGCTTGAATAACCGACTAACACTTGCAAGGAAAACAGATAAATACGCCAGTAATTATGCGGGGGATGTTGATGTGCACAGCAATATTATAAATCCACTAAAAGAAAAAAACACTAACATTTCTCTGTCAGTTTCAGAGGTGAACGACAGATGCGAAAAAATAAGACGCTTAAGATTTCAGGCGGAAGTGTGTGGGGGGGGGGGGGGGGGGGGAGTAAAAATTGGAAAAATGAGCAAACAAAGGATAAAAAATTCTTTCCCACCAATAATGACCCACCACCCACTTCGTTCAGTAATTAATATATGCCTCTCTGTATATGGATGAAACCTCTGAACACACTGAGAAGACACGGTGTGTGTTGAAAATTATTTATAGTAACCCAGTGTCTTTGATGCCTACTACTCCCTTTGTTGACTAAGGAACATTATTGCCTTATAAACCAGCCTTTTAAAGTATAATATTCTGCATATACATATTGAAAGTCAAAACAATAGTAGGCGTGTGACGACAGGGGATTCCGCCCATCCTATACCCATCTGATATCAAGATAAATGTGTTTTGAATGGTCTATTTGGACTCAGACTGGGATATCAAAGGATAATGAAGAACAGAAATTAGAACATTTGAGAGGAAAAAATATTGCATTACTCGCGCATTACATATTTTGCGGCCCTCAACCACTGCTCATTCCTCTCTCTGTCTGGAAACATTTGAGGACCCTCACATTAACCCTGGGCAAATTGTGTTTAAATGTAAATTTTTAAGAACTGAAAAACGGTTTCAATAATTTTCAAAGCAAAGCCCCAAGTGTCGTATGGGAATTCTACTAGGCAGTGCAGTCCAGTGATTGTCTAGCTTTCATACGATCTGTTCACGCGATGTTTTTTTTTTATTTATTATATATACCTCATGAAAAAACACAATGCTGTTTTGCCTCACGGTGCTATTAGTAATCTGCAATGTTTCGTATCATGTGGCATTGCCGGACACCATTTGCCAAAATGTTACCCGCTGCGACCGAAGCGTCCCGAATATGACAACAGAAGTGCACGAAGATGAAGCGTTTTGTGAGTGTTTAGGCAGTACATGCATCTCCCCAATGTAGCTCATATTAAATAGTTGTTAGTTGAATACTAATTCTTTAAACTGTTAAACCAAATCCAAATTAGGATTTATCATATCACTCGTCCGTTTTGTTCACTTTAAAACATTTGATATTTTGTTTTCATATTAATCAGTGATAAATAAAGCCTTCCGTCAATTTCATTGGTCAATTTCAAAACTAGATAATTTGATTGGCTGAACAAAATACAACTGGGCCACATTTTCATAATTTGCATAACTAGAGTTGGGAGTTTTCATTGGTCAATTTCAAAACTGGACAATTTGATTGGCTAAACAAAATACAACTGGTCATATTTACATGATTTCAGTAGGGAGAATTTACGTTATCTGTCCTATTTAGGGTGGGTTATATTGTATTAATCTTTTACCTACAAGAAAAACGCCATTCATTTTTTTTTATATTTTCACTTTTTGCTTCCAAAACATAGGTTATGACCCCTCATTGGAACGAGCTCGTTCCAATGAGGGGTCATAACCTATATTTTGGAAGCAAAAAATGAAATTTTTTAGTTATACGAGGATGTTTTTTCCAAGTGCCGTCTGCAACTCAAGTTAGGCGATGGGTTAAAAAGTCAAACTAAGTGGCTAATTTGTGCGTGTGTGTGTCATATGATAAATAGAATATGAAATGAGTGTTTTTCTCATGTAATATGTATGAAACTCGTCCGAATTTTCCGTTTGGGCTCGCCAAAACGGAAAATTCTTGGACTTGTTTCATAAATATTATATGAGAAAAACACTCATTCCATATCCTCTCTATATGGCACACCATTGGGTAGGAATTGAGGCTTGACGCTCTCGCGAAAAGCATGTTTATTCAGTAAAATGAAGATAACGATGACCTGGTTTGATGGGAGGGGAACATTATGGAATGCCCCCCCCCCCCCCTCCCCTTGGAACCATTGTCTTGCAATGTTTCCTTATGGAGACAATCTGAAATGTTGCCCTCCGGCGAAGTCATCATTTTTAGAAAATCATTCTAATGAGCAGTGTTCGTGTTTCGTATTACGGACAGGGCAATCTTCACTCTATTCCGACACCCAAACAAACCACCCCCAAATTGGAATTCGAATTGAACATTTTGATGCTTTTGGATGTCAAGATATTTGATATAAATGACTTCGCGAGGAGTCATATTTCCCGTTGCTCGATCCAATGCTTGGTGAAAGACTTATTTTTGCAAGTGGTATCGGCAATATCCGATACACGGCAGCTTCGCAGCAACTATTTCTGCGACGCAGAAATTGTTGCCGCGAAGCTGTCATGAGGCTGAAATCGCCCAGTCGAAATGATACATAGTGTTGATTCATTCTCAAAATTTCAAAACGTACCCCACAGACATTAGCGGTGCGAAAAACCTGCACGAAGTTTTCTTGGGCCAGTGAAATTCATGATCCACACTAAACTTGGTAACATATTGATATGTCCAATCACGCGTATCCAATACCATTTTCCGAAAATATCAACATCAGTTTGGATATCCCCTACTTTTGTTGAATAGTATATATCCGATTTCAATAATACTTCACAAAAGTACCGAGATACGAAAAATGTTCATTCCACAAAAGTTCTCGATCTTATACAGTATTCAGACCATGTTGAACGGGTTGTTTTGAACTTTAGTACAGGTGACAACAGCAACCAGAACTTAATAGTATTTAACATTTTGATTATTAGTTACACAAAGCAGATGCACCATTTTCCGATCCAATTCATAAAGGCGATGGTTGCTGAATGAATTTGTTTAGAAGACTAATCAAGATCTTCAACGTTCAGTATGATGGGAAATTTAATCCTCCCACCAATTAAAGAATATAGACTCTTCCAGCTGATGATAGTAAACGGCACATACATCATCAAGGTCCAAAGGGTCAATGGACTGCTGTGGATTTAACCCTTTACCTAACATGAAAAGCAGACGACACATGCAAAAAAAAAACTCTCGAATAACTCATTTTTTTCATTTTTTGTCTCAAAAACATAGGTTATGACCCCTCATTGGAACGAGCTCAACGAGCTCGTTCCAATGAGGGGTCATAACCTATGTTTTTGAGACAAAAAATGAAAAAGATAATGAAAATTAATTGGCAATTTTTGAGAATAGCGCTGGCCGGTTTTGGCCGTTACGTTGGGTAAAGGGTTAACTGGTACATTATATTAGTACTAAGCCAATAAACTGCGTGTATTATTTCATCGGCCATCTTTTTTATTGTAGTGAACCAGCACCTGCGATGATTAATATGTGAGAGAATTCTTACTTGTTTAACATGAGGCAATTATCGCCTACCGACATTTTGAAAGATTAATGAACCACGGACGGGGGATCACCCTCAATGTGATATAGATTTTGACTGACTGTGTTCAGTTTATACAAAGCTAACATGTGACATTTTAACCCTTTATCTAACATGAAAAGCAGACCACACTTACAAACAAAATTATTGAATAACTAATGTTTTCATTTTTTTTGCGTCAAAAACAATGAGCTCGTTCCAATGACGGGTCATAAGCTATGTTTTTGAGGGGAGTGTGGCGGAAAACTTCTTTTAAATGTAGTTTAATTGCACACCCTACAATTAGCTCCCTACGGTTGACCAATGTAGTGTCAATACGTTATATTTGAATATATCACCTTCTCCATAAACTCTCCTCTGTTTTCAAAAACAGGAGATCACACACTAACATCCAAACAGAACAACACGGTAATAGGATACCTGGCGATACGTTTGTGCAATTGCATTACATCAATACCACAATCCAGTCATTAAGGTATTCCAATCACTTTTCAGCCAGAAACTGTTCATTTAGATTCTACTAACATTTTCCTCCAGCGACATTAAAGAAGGCCCAGCCTCGGATTTCGTCATAAATTTGATATGTGAATAAATAAAGACAAAGAATAACATTTCTGAATACTTACAACAAACAAAATTGAAAATGATCGTATCTGTCTTGCCGTATCGCTCCAAAGTGAGTTTTCCACACATGTCAGTAACAAATCAATTCTCCATATTATCTCCCTTGTTCCCTCCCAAACTTCCAATCAAAATACTACAAATGCATTACCTCTACACGTAGAATGTAATTTCTGGCTATTTTGTACCTCTAAAGACAGAAATGATATTTCACCATAAACTTTCCTCTACATTTAAATTCAACCCTCCTCCCCACCAACTAACATCTAAAATAGCACACCTAATAAGATACCTAGCGACACAACAAAACAGATCAAGACGTTCGGCGCCCAACAGATATGAACATATTCAATCTCTTTATCATCTTGCACATAACCATATTTGGCATTTTCACTTTTCCAGCTCCAAGGTCGCTTAAATAAACGATCAGGGATATAATTATTTGCCGCTGCGCCTGTGCCACTAGCTCTCAAACTATGAAGTTCGTATCTATTAATATTTTCAACAAATCGCGAAAAGGTCTCTATGAAATAGGAACGTTCTTTCTGATGATTCCTACCCCTAATGTACTAAAGAAAGGTTCCTAAAAATAAACTCGTTTTAACTCTCTCGATCTAAGCCATGTGAAGATTTAAGTCTCAAAGTTGATTTTTGAATTAGTTCTGCCTATCAACACCCAGTTTTCTTCTCTGTGGATATCTACTGCTGATCTTTCAATAAATACATATCAGTAGATGCAAATATTATGTCTGATCTTTTAATTTATCTTACAATAAGTGTGCCTTGAGTCCGCAGTTACCCGAATACAGAGTTATCAGGTTCCTCTGATATAAAGTCTGTATCTCGCCACTGCATAATACAAGCTCGTGATTGGGTACGATTTGTTTACGTTAATATTTATAGAACAGTGCAAGCTTTCGAAACACGTTTCTATACTCGAAAAGAGAACAAACACTTCTCAGAAGAATAATTATTAAAATAGAGAAACAGAATTTACTGTGATCAATAAATTCGAGTGTAAATGGTAAAAGCATCAGAACTAAACTATTTTGAAAGAGAATTTACGGAGATGTATTTCCGGGAGTAAATTATCTTTAAAGAAATTAGAATGGGTTTTTGTAAACGGTATTTACAAATTTTCAAACTAGAATCAGACAAACAAATTTCAAGAAACCCAAATACCTTCAATTTACAGCATTTGACGTGTTCAATAAAGGAATCAGAAATGGATAATTTGGCATCGCGCATTTTTCTGAGAGATGAAAAATACACGTATGAACTTCGAGATTGCATTGAAGAGTTATAAAATGCCATTTCCAGCAATTATTAATGACGCATGGGTGACCCTAGTTACTTTGGCTCGTATTTTGAATCTTCGGCGAGTTTTGACTCATTTGCTGTTGGTTACAGGTCCTTAGATCAATCCATGCTTGAGGTATGAGCGTGACCCACTTTCAAAGTTTTTGGCTCCGCCGACTGTTCTTTGTGATGGAATACGTCCATGAACTTCGCGGGAATGCATTATAGTGGTGCGGGAGGGGTAAAATTTAATTTCCCGCAATTCTGGAGAATGCACTCAATGATCTCAGGGGTCCCGGTGACCTTGACCCATTTGTTGAACTCCCAGCTTGTTTCGACTCATTAGGTGAGGTTCTAGGTCATACCATGTTTGAATATGAGCGTGTGACTCACTTTCAAATTTTTGGGTCCGCCCACTTTTTTGAGGGCTGAAACACATGTATGAACTTTGGGAATACATTGGAGGTGAGATAAATAGATTTTCAGCGTTTCTTAAAAATGAAGTGAAGACCCCTGGTGGCCTCAATTGCCTTGACCTATATATCGAGTCTCCACTGAGTTCCGACTCATTTAGTGTTGGTTTCAGGTCCAACTCACACACATGGGTTGACAGCAGAGTGGATACGGATACGCATTACCAAGTAGCATGAACTCTGCTCACCGTGCCCCTCGCATAGAACAGATGCCAGCATGAGCTGCTGGATGCTGCTCGTGACACCACACTTGAGATATAAACGTGATCCATTTCAAAAATTTTGCATGGAAAACGTATTTTACACTACCCACTTTTTTGTTTTTATTGAGTGATGAGATATATCCGTGATCTTCAAGAATGCATGGGATGGGGTGCGGGTGGGTAAACTGAAATTTCTAGCAATTCTGAAAAAATGCACTCAATAACCCATGGATGACAACGATGACCTTCACCCATGTTTTGAACCTTCAGCGACTTTCGACTCATATGGTGTTGGCCCCAGGTTCATAGGTTATAACATACTTGCGATATGAGTGTGACACACATTCAAAATCTTTCGTTCCACCCTCTTGAGTGATGAAATACGAGTATGAACTTTGTGAAAGCCTTAAGAGATAATAAAATGCATTTTTTATCAATTCCGAAAAATGCACCCAAAGATTCCCGGGTGACCCCAGTAACCTTGACCTATATTTTGCCTTTCAATTGAGTTTTGACTCTTTTGGTGCTAGTCCCAATCCACAGGTCATGCTTGAGATATGGAATTGATTCATGTTCCAACTGTTTGGCCCCGCCCAATTTTTTGAGTGGAAAAATGCGTGTATGATTTTCGCGAATGCAACATGATGTAATAAAATGTGATTTCCACTAATACCGAAAATGCACCCAATGGCCCCTGGGTGACATTAGTGACATCGACCCATATTTTGAACCTCCATCAGGTTTCAACTCTTTTGGTGTTTGTCTCAGGTCCATAGTTCATACCATGCTAGAGATATGAGCGTGTCCTACTTTTAAAACACAACTAGGAACATTCCCACTGCCCCATAAGCCTGAAAAGCATAGATGGCCCATTTTTGGAGTGCAAAATACATGTATGAAGATTAAAAAGGCATTAGGGTGAGGGAGGTGTCATAAAATGTGATTTCCATCTGATTCAGAAAAATGCATCCAATGTTCCTAGAGCGACCTCAGTGACCTCGACCTATGTTTTGAATCTCCATTGTAGTTCGACTCATTTGGTGTTAGTGTCAGGTCCAGAGGTTATAACGTGTTTGAGATACGAGCACGACCTACTTTCAAAACACAACTAGGAACACTTCCAATGACCCAGGAGCCCTAAAAGCATAGATTACCAAGTACTTGTGACTGTATATGAGGATGCTAACAACACATCGAAATAGGTAGGTATGTATTCGGGTTATTGTGCGAACAAGGGAGTGATGGGAAGACAATAGACCAGAAGAATACGAAGAAGAAAAAGAAAATAAAAAAAAAAGAAAAAAAAGAAAAGGAAACCATTCAAGAACTATTGAACGTGCACGAACTCGGTACGTTTATCCAGGGATCCCAAAAGTTAAAGGCATCCGAAACAACAAGCATATTTATGAGTCTGAAATTTAAATCTGAAATTAATATGCTAGTTAACCTTTTATTTAACGCACAGGATAAAACAATTTAGTATTTTAATAATCTTTCGTGAAACATTTTCTAAATATTTTCAAGAAAACCATATCTCACCTCTCTGGAACGAGCTCTCGCCTTTTCGCCACTTCTAACTCGTTTATTTTCAAAGCGTGATCGGTAGGACTTTCTAGCCCTATTGTTATGTGCATGTGGCTAACACGATCAAAAGCATTTGTATGGAAACGAGTCCTGTTTGATCAAGCAAAGTAAATAAATAGAAAACGACAGAGGTTTTGCTGGCGAAATGTCAACTACATTACTAGCGGTCATCTTTAGACCGCCAGTGAATCTCCAGATACCATCCAACGAAGCAGGGTCAACGCCAACTTTTGTTATGTCAAGGAAACGGTGTCGAGATAATGTGCCATTTAATTTCAGTTTATACAATGAAATTATATTTCAATGTTTCCAGATGAAAATATTGAATATATTATTAACTGAAAGCGAATTTATGTAAGAAATGAATCTCTTGGAGTTTCTAAGTCTGGGCTGTCACAATATGGAATGTTATGCAAGGTAACATGTGACCACCTAAAAAGAGGTCAAAAGGGCGTTGAATAGAAAGATTAAACAATTACGTATCATTTTATTTCTTGAGCAAAATACAGAATTTCGCGAAATCGAATGTATTTTAATTTTTTTTAAATCGACCCTCCTATGACGTCACTCGTCACCTCGGCATTAACCGTTGAGAATTTCTGATGACGGCAAAACATTTTTAGATATGGTTTTTATTGAAGATTATATTTCCAATATTTCAGAAGAATAAGCTTCAAAATGGGGCTAAAATGAAAGCTTAAGAAAAAAAAGGTGAAACTCACATCGCTCGCATCGCCGATCAAAATGAAAGAAGTAAATGCATCGTTGATAATTTCATATGACCAAAAGCGGTATGCGAAGTTTCAAAGCTTTTGCTCTTATAACTAAAGAGGTATGTGGGAAATAAATTTGGATTTTTGATGAAAACTTCCAAAATGGCCGAAAACGTGAAGTAATATGCCTAGTGAAGTCTGCGTCATATACCTGGTACAGGACGTGGATAGTGTATTATCACTAAATCACCCACAGAGTGGAGATTCCACCCAAACCATAATTGTAAATTTGTTGTAAAGCATAACAGGCACAGGCAAAGTTATACCCAGAGGTGCATTGGCTGAAACATTGCTTGTGCTTTTTGTCCACATGTACAGAATTTGAAAGTGCTACTTTTTTTTTTACAATCCACTCCCCACGTACTGTATTTGAAGTAGGATTTTCATTTTTTTTCTTCAGCTGAAAACTTCGACTTTATCCAATAAAATTCGATTTTATGCAACTTTTCCGTGTTTTTGATGTTTTATGGCCGTAAATTAGGGTGTTTTGGGGGTAACGAGATGTATTTATGAATTACGCTCTTCGGTTATAGTCGCGTCGATATACGAAAATCGGTGCCTCTATGTTGAATAGTTATGGCTGCGGCATATCTCACGAAATGTTACCAGTCGAGAAGAGGAAATTGACGTTAAAACGACGAAAATGACGTTAAATCGAAAAAAAACCGAAAAATGTGCGTCGTTTTATTATTTGGTGTCTAATTTTTCCGACTTCAAAATTTAGATTATTTATACTTATTTATTTATTTATTTCTTTATTGGTGTTTAAGGTCACATACTTATGCACAATGGCTAATCGTGACCGTTACAGTTTTATGGGTGGAGGAAGCCAGAGTACACGGAGAGAACCACCGAGGAACAACGAGCAACTGTCAGCTCCTCAACATTCTAACTCTGTTCAAGCTCCGCTCAAGCAGGGTTACTGCGGTTGAAGACATGTGCACCATCGACGTGCAGTACGCCTTAGCAAACGGCGTCATCGTACCTCCATGTAGGCAACCGGCATAAAGTGCCTTGCCCAAGGTCACAACGCGGTTTGTCCCGGACGGGGATCGAATTCGGAACCTCTAACATAGAAGTCCAACAGTCTTCCACTGAGCCACCGCTCTCCCTCAAAATTTAGGTACGAGGGACTTTGTTTCGTCGGCTGAAAACTGACTGCATTTTGCATATGGTTTTTATGAGGGATATTATTTTCAAAATTTCAGAAGCGAACACCTTTTGTATATATGCAAAATCGAAATTGTTTAATAATGAGGTTTTTTGTCAAAACTGTGACATTATCAACATCAAAATCATAAGCATTTTCTGGACCCAATATCTAAACAAATGATGTCGGCAAAAATAGCTCTAAATTGAAAAAAAATAAAATAACACACATCCTTTAGTTCCTTGATCTCTAGAGCATTCTAAAATGAAAATCGGACAAACTTCAATACATTGCCCTATGACAGTCTATGACATCAGTTTGTCGTTAACCGTTAAGACTTTGATATGACGTCAATACGTTTTAGATATGTTTTTGTGGACATAATATTTCCAAAATCCCATAAAGATACGCGTAAAAATGAGCTTGATGATATAAGGTTTAATAAAATGACTATAACCCTTTACCCAACGTAACGGCCAAAACCGGCCAGCGCTATTCTAAAAAATCGCCAATTAATTTTCATTATTTTTTCATTTTTTGTCTAAAAAACATAGGTTATGAACCCTCGTTGGAACGAGCCCGTCGATCTTGTTCCAATGAGGGGTCATAACCTATGTTTTTGAGAAAAAAATGAAAGAAACTAGTTATTCAATAATTTGTTTTGCAAGTGTCGTCTGCTTTTCATGTTAGGTAAAGGGTTAAATCCAGCTCATTCCAACAGTGGGTGGAAATTAAAAAAAGGAAAAAGTACATTTGAGGTTAGCCCTTGTGAACAAGTGTGCAAGATTTTATGATTTTGATTGAAGTAGAAGTACCCCCAAAATGTCATTTGAGGAGACAAGGCTTATAATTACAAAAAATCATTTCAACTTAGTTGAATGGTATAATTAGCGGTAGCCCAAACTCATCAACGCATGGGAGCAGAAAAAAAAATTGGAGGTGCTCTCAGCCCTGCAGTCTTTAATAATGACGTTGCGCCAGAAACTTTAGATTTTAAATTCTGTGGTGAAAGATCTATTTCCTCGCTGTTGAACTCAGAAAATAAGCCTGCAAATAATATGAACATTGTATACATAAAACCTAACTACAATATGTTTTCCTATTATTGAACTGAAATTTAAATGTCGCTCTCCAAGAATACCCCAGGAGCTCTGCTATGAATATAATATTCTTTAAACGTGGGTAAATAAATCCGGTCCTTTTCATAATACAGGCCAGAAATTAAATGAAAACCGTAAATGCGCTATTAACATATCCTGAGATTTATCTTCGATAATCTTTTTCAATACTTTATTTACCAGATAAATAGGGGGCACATTGCTATTAAGAACCAGACCCACTGAGTTGTAAAGAAATGTACATTATGAGATCCCGGATTCCAATATCCAGATTGGAAAACCCCAACCTTTGGCTTGTAAAATGATGCAAATAAATCTTTAGTGTGCGGACTCAAATTTTATCAAGCAACTTAAATAGGCTGCCACGCAAGCCCCAATCACCAATATCAGTAATTCTGCTCAAATAATCAGCTTCATGATTGAGCGATCTGAATATCCGTTGGGGTTCTAGACTGATATGATTTTTAGTACAGAAGTTATAAATTTCTGTAATTTTGCATTCATATACTTATGCACAATGGCTAATTATGACACCGTGACAGTTTAACGGGTGAAGGAAGCCGCAATACCCAGAGAGAACCACCGAGCAACGACGAGCAGCTGTCAGCTCCCCAACATCGGGAAAAGGGTTAAAAGTGTAATAATGATCATTGCCTTCATTGCCATTCCAAGAAAAACCTTGACGTTTCCTGTCACCGTCACGAATATTGATGTGATGGTTAGCAGCGTGTATATCAAACTTCATCAAATAATGGTTCTTATCGATATATGAGAGAGCAGTTTTCCAAACACCATATTGGACAGATTGTTTACGAATGTCCTGATTTCAGAATGGTGTACGCGATTAGTGAGGTGGGAGAAAAACAGTCAGTTCTTTTTACGTCAGCCCCGTGTCCAAAAGTGAAGTTTAGTCAATAAGATACTCACTGTTTTTTCACAGGAACTAGATCACTGCCAACATCTTAGCGAGGCAATTCTTTCACTCTAAAATTAGTTTGGGTTAAAAATTAAAGCACATAAAATGGATCGAGAATTAGTTGGGTTCATATTCACTCAACCCAGTTGATTTGGGTTGATTTTAACTCAGCCGATTTTAGAGAGCACGCAACACACTGCGAAAAGCATGAAACTAAAAGAGCGTATGAGATCGCTATCACGTCGCTTCCAAAAATATTTTGATAAACCGCAGCAAAATAATCATTTCCAATAGATATTATTTTTCATTTTCCCCCGCATTTAACATTTCAACGGGGATATCTATAGCGATATCCGTATAACACTGTAAATGTTTGGCGACATAATTCTGCGTAAAATAGCCGACAATGGATTTATCTTCTGGGTGGTCATGTTGTTCTTTGCCATTGCACAATACGCTCTCTTACAACTTCTTTTTGAGGTCCCCTACGTTCCCTTGCGACTATTTGACCGTGTAGCTGATTATCATTACACCTATCCATGCCGCATTTAGCAGAAACGTTGAACGAATGAGAAACCTTAATCCGATGTTGGAAACAGAGTGAGTTGTTTTAGTGTACGAATACAAATATATAGAGAGTAATCGTTTGACTGGACTGGTTACGTGAAATAATTCATGAGAGGTGGGGAACGTTGTACAAACACGAGTGCGAAAATGCGCACGAGTGTTTTACAATATAGTCCCTGGGCTCGAATGAAAATTATTTCACGTAACCAGTCCAGTCAAGCGATTACTCTGTTTATTACGGTACGTTTCATTATTAACGATAATTATATTATTTAACCCTTTACCTAACGTAACGGCCAAAAACGGCCAGCGTTATTCTCAAAACTCGCCAATTAATTTTCATTATTTTTTGATTTTTTTCACTAAAACTTAGGTTATGACCCCTCGACGAGCTCGTTCCAATAAGGGGTCATAACCTATGTTTTTGAGACTAAAAATAAAAATAATAGTTATTGGAGAATTATTTTGGCAAGTGTCGTCTGCATTTCATGTTAGGTAAAGGGTTAAAAACAAAAAAAACAATAAAGTCCCCATTACACCCACGGCAAGGCGTCTAAGTTTGCGCGCACGGATACATGACACAATTGTTGATTGCATAATTCACTTGTGAAGTTATCGTTTATAATCAAACCCGGAAATCCCAGTAAATCACACTTTGGAAAGTAATAAACGCCTGTATCGTATGCATTGTTGCTGTTTCATGAGCCTAAGAACCCCCAAAGAGATATCGAGTTTAGTATAAATTGGTATACATCTTCATTGTTCTATGTTTATGATGTCGTTGTGTCACGTTTTTACGAACCCTGTTTTTTCTGTAAATCGGGCCTAAAATGTGTTGTCGGTCCATTATTTGTTCGGGAAATCTAGTGGAAATGCTTCGAACGATAAATTATTAAATGTCCTTTATCCCTGCCGCTACGAAGTTTAAAATGCTATTCCCGCAAATATAAGAGAAAATTCGTCTCTATCAAATTTTAAAGTTTATTTAAATAGTAACCGTCAAAAACACCATCTTATTTTTATAGGGCATGTACTGGAAAGACACAAATACATCACTCATCGCCTAAGACTTCAGTGCAGTAATCTTAATGCCCATATTTTTTTGGATCACCGAAAAGAAAGCTGCTATTGTAGGTGTGCGGAAACAGAAACTACTGATCACTATTTTCTAAGTTATCCTTTGCACTCAGACATGGTCGGCAGAACTATAGCTTTCACTCCGTGTGTCAAACAAAGCAGCGTTTTATTATACGATTCCGAGTTTTACCATTGTGCAACGAACACTGACATTTTCGAAATAGTTCATAGATATATAGACAATAAACATATAGTGTGTTTTTATATCTGTGTTATACAACGAGTTGAAATATGGTTCAAGAGAAAAAATAAACCATATTTCAACGAGTTGTATAACACAGATATAAAAACACACTATATGTTTATTGTTTTTATCTGATAACAAACAGACACCCGTCTCGTGCGTCTACCCGACTTATATATGCTTCCCACGGGCCTCCAAAGAAAACCAGTCTACGAGACAAAAGATATAGGACAAGACGCATAGAGTTGTGTCCCTTACATTACAAAATCGATGACGGCGATTGTAAAGTGCGATTGCACTTCTTGCATCATGTAACTGCGCTGGAACAAAATAAATTTCAACTATTTTATTAACAGTAACAAAACGGTGTTTCAGTAGAGTTATTCTTTTTTTGACAGAGTTCCAGTTTTCTTCCGTGTTTTATGCTGTAGTCCTAATATAACAAATAATTTTGCGTTTGTTTACAATTTTTACGAAGTGTTTTTTTTCAGGTAGAGCAGACAAACTTTTAATTAGCGCAGTTCCGCGAGTACTTTTGATCGAGGCCGTGACTATAAATAGTTCGCAGTCGCCGCATACTAATTACTATTAACATTCAAGTAATTTCTACAATGTTTCGAAGCAAAATTTTAGGTTGCCTTTATTGAAGCAAAATAAATAAGAAATGACACCATCAGAGGATTTTGACAAAGTGAAATAAGCGTACAATTAAAACCTGCCCTGTGATATAACGATGTTTCATGAATGAATGAATGAAAATGGAATTGAAAGAGGTCAGAGGTCGTTCGTATAAATTATAATTATATACAACACCCGTTGTATATACTTCAAGTATATACAACGGTTGTTATACTCTATGGTTATCAGATAAAACAGTATATATAGTGAGCATCAAGAATATAACATATATTTACAAAAGACCATTTTAGATTAATGGGGGATCTGACAGAAGGCTAGGAACTTATGTTGGTCATCTCCCGGGGTCATTCATTAATTTACACGAAAAGGTGGTGTAGAATAGTAGATGGTCTCATATATCGCAGCCTGGAACCCAAGGCTTGTGGTTGATCACCAGCCGCGCGCCAAGCCGGGGCCCCGCATCAATGCACGCACTGAGGGCTGCCTATATGCCTTAAGAGCGTAGACCTTGGAGCAAATACCCGAGATATCATTCAGAGTTGATTTGTCAGCATCGTAGTCGACACAAGTAGGTAACGGCGAGTGCACGAATACGACACCCCGGCCAGGGACAAAACCAGTGAGAAAGTTGGTGGTAATTCCAGTCATAGAAAAGTAGGCATAAAGAGTCAAACTAACAGGCGTCAATATATGATATTGTTTAAACCTTTACCCAACGTAACGGCCAAAACCGGCCAGCGCTATTCACAAAAATCGCCAATTAATTTTCAATATATTTTAATTTTTTGTCTCAAAAACATAGGTTATGACCCCTCGTTGGAACGAGCTCGTCGAGCTCGTTCCAACGAGGGGTCATAACCTATGTTTTTGAGACAAAAAATGAAAAAAATTAGTTATTCAAGAATATTTTTTGCACGTGTCGTCTGCTTTTCATGTTACGTAAAGGCTTAAACCTTGAAGTGAATGAAGAATGAGGTAAAAAGAAAGTAAAATGGAGAGGAGTAATGGAAAATAGGGGTGCCAGCTTGAGAGCACAATACATTGCCTTCACATTCAGTACATTCGAAAGTAAGCAGAAGAAGCACCGTTAGTTAGCAGTGAGACAGAAGCAACCTTGATGTGATCAATGCGAAGAAAACGGAAAGGAGAGTAGGGTTATAGGAATGGAGGTAAATTCGTCATACCTGTAATAGCAATCGTACGTGGACGCAGCAGTCAATAGAAACGCCCACTTGACAAAATGAAGCCATGCACCACTTCAAAAACAAGATGGCTTTCCTCACTATTCAAGAATTCAGATCCAAAAACAAATGTTGGTACATTTACAGTAAATGGAAGAAGGTTGATTACTATTACGGACATTACTATTACGGACTATGTACGGACATTTGAATACATTGGACAATGTAGGAAAAAATGCTCTGGCGTCTCGCACACCCCGCATTGGCAGAAGGGGGTAGGTGACAGTGACAGATGGTTGTCATATAAATGAGAATTAAGGTTACTACAATGCAATCGCAACCTGCAGTGATATATTTGGGCTGCGCGTGATTTCGCGCCAGTATAAAACACAGGTGATCGCTGATTCCCAACATTTAGAAAAGTCTTGAAATTGACCAGTGATGAGTTCTCACGGACAGATAAAGGCAGACTATTCCATTGGTCAGTGATACTCGGAATAAAAGACGACTGATACAACTGAGTCCGACAGAAAGGAACTCTGTGATTATGACTTGACAGATATATACTTACCACCAAACGTTTTGAACTCTAGTTTCCCAAACATATATAACATGTACATTATATCACATCGGCCGTTTTATTTCATTTCACTTCGGCACTTACCACTCCACATCAGCCGTTTTATTTCATTTCACTTCGGTACTTACCTCTCTCTACGTATTCTATCTTACTTCGATACACGAAATCAATGGCCACGCGGGGGATCATAGCGTTGTGACCATATGACTTGTGTTGTCAACAGCACTGCAACTTTCAAGTTTTACCACAACTTTAAAGTATCATCCATCAAATAGTCTTTCTGGTACTACTGAGATAGCCACTACCAGAGTTTTTATTTGTATTGTATTTTTATTCTATTTACTCAAAAAGCTTTGGCATTTGTGAGGAACTCATATCAGGTTATCCAACTGCAGTGAGATAAAGATCGTTATTCACTTGACACTCCCGACGTTCGGAACTCGAACTGAAATGATTGAAAGGAACTCTCTGTGGTTAGCAACATAGTTCGGATTGGGGACATGACAACTGTTACTTATTCCCAGTCCCTTATTCGACATTCGTTACCCACCGATCTATCGATTGATAACGAATGTCGAATAAGGAACTGGGAACAAATAACGGTTTTCCCGTCCCCGTGCAGTTTAGAAACATTTTTCAAGAATCATCCTGTCCACATCTCATCTTGCAATGGGATTACTTTCTTTAGTTCAACGTTTCTGTCGGAGGGCAGTATCAATAACGTCGTCTATCAAGAGAATTACAGTCGCGTCAGACGGGGATACGGATGGCCTTGCGGATGGAGATACGTATAATAAATCTCGACCCCCTCCGAGCCGTGAAAATACTACGTATTTTGGGAAAATAGGCATATAATACGGATGAGATACGGATGATCTGCGGATAAATACGGATAGATACGGATGTATGCGTGTCACTCTGCGGCCATACCTAAAACCTGCGGCAGGAGAGACGGATAGATACGCATAGATAATCATAGATACGGATGAGATACGGATCCATACGGATAGATACACTGCGATGCGCGTGTTATCCGTATTAAGTCCGTATTTTGTGGTATCAAACCTCGCGCTGGTAGACTCCCTTTCCCACCGTATTTATCCGTATCTGATGCGGTTGAGATACGTATTAATACAGATCAATACGGATTAATACGGATTAATACGGATTTTGTGCGGATTGGCCATCCGCACACAGATGAAAAAAAGTTTTGAAATTTTCAAAACTTTTTTTCATATTGTGCGCTTCGTGACACGTTTTCACACGGATTGATGCAGATGATACGGATGCCTGCGGTCAGATACGGATGTCTGCGGATAGATACGGATGGTCATCCGTATCTATCCGTATCAACCGTATTTCCCCGTCTGACGCGCTTTTTATCGTTTTAATAATGTGATTTCGTGGTTTTTGAATAAATACCCATTTTTCTTTTTTTCTTCAGTTTAGAGCTAAAACGGTTAACCGATTGATCGATTAAGCAATGATCAACGTCTTGATCGATCAAAAAAGTAATTGATCGATTAATCGTTACTTTTGAACTACTGTATTTTCTGGATTAACAAAGGAACAAACTTGCTCCAAAACAGGCAAACATTGTCACACTGGCTCACATCAACTGTATGAGACAGAGAAAAGCATGCAAGTTACGTGCTGACACACTTGTTCACTTGCATGATCATTATATTGTAGGAACTGGTCATTCTTAGCCCTTTACCCAATGCGTGTACCAGACGAGACTTTCAAAATAAATTCTTGAATTACTAAAAATTTTCAATTTTTGTCTCGAAAACATAGCTAATGATCCCTCATTGGAACGAGCTCAACGAGCTCGTTCCAATGAGGGGTAATAAGCAATGTTTCTGAGACAAAAATTGAAAACATACTAAAATTTGAATGGAGAGTTTTGTATATAGAGCTGGTCGGTTTTGTCCTTTACGTTGGGTAAAGGGTTAATGATGTAAATCATCAACGGTACGGCAGCCATTCAGCTACCTATAAGAGCAAGTGATTAATCGGTTAACCAAGGTTAATCCGTGTGATTATTTCGATCAAGAAAACCCTTTAACCGTTTCAGCTCTACTTCAGTTTCACATTTGTCTTGAACGAATACAGTCCGACCGTCGTGGGAAGGTATGGGCAATATTGCCGCGCATGGGCAATATTGCCGCGCATTCGTTAGCAGTGAATCTCCGACATAAAATAATGGAATCGCCGACAAATTTTCAATGAATGTAGCACCGGGTACGATCAGGTGCTTATTTCGTTGAATATTTATAAAACAACTACTGATCATTGACCGAGAAACACTGTCCACGCGTGGATTGTGACCATTCCATGGCGATCGTACTGTACATTGTACGCTGTTACTGACAAAAGCTTTGTTGTAAATATTTAACTTATTTGTTTAACTTAATTGTTTGAAAAGCTTATTTACAGGTAGACACTGAATGTTAAAAAACAAATTTATATTTTTCTATAATGCGGAATAAATTTCATTTGCGAGCGCTGCGTCGTTACGACTTGGTTGCATTTTGGGTTAATGAGATTTTATGAGTTGTTTTCACGTGTGCTTCTTTAGTTCGGTTTGTTGGCGGAAAATTCTTTTTTTCGTCATTCGGATATGGCTGTCGGTTTGTCAGTACCCATGTTATTGTGGAGGCTTGGTTTGGAAATGTAAGTTCGATTTGGTAAGATACTTGATGTAATTGTTTATAAAATGTATATCAATAATATGCGCATCTCTTTTGTGATCGGTGTTTCCAGCACCGATCAACCCACAGACGAGCATACATTGGAATACAGGAGAATTCTTCTTTTTGGAGAATCTCCTTTTTGGCAGTTCTTTCCAACAAGCAGCCTTTCACAAACTGTGAACTGATGTTTGTTAATCTTTATTTTTCAGGGCCATGTTTGATGTTTCATGTTGAATGATGTTTGATATGGTGTAAACGTTAGATGCCATTTACAATGATGCTTTGTTTGGGAATATGTTGTATATATAGATATAAATAAACGACTGTGATGTTATGTAAATATAAGTGAATAGAAACTATTGAAGTTCCAAAAATATTTTATCGCGGCAAGGATGAACACATTACCGACTCTGCGATAGAAACACCCGAGGAAAGCGCCAGTGGGCAACACTACCCACACGTGGATTTTGACCATTCCACGGCGGCTGTACTGCACATTGTACGCTGTTACTGACAAACACTTTGTTGTAAATATGTGACCGTGGAAACGGCGATGTCTTAAGCAAGCTGGCTTCTGGCAAATCTACATCCAAGTGTATTGTCAACATGTTAGGCTATGATCTGAAATAAACACTGTTTACACTAAATGGTTCGTAGAGATGCCGTGACAATGTGCCAACGATCGTCGCTTGTACGAAAGGAGTTGAACTTTTTTTCCGAACCCTGTTGTTTTAGTGGTACCAAGATGGAAATTGTCTCATGAAGTAAATTCACAGAATGGAATAGTCGTAGTAGCGGGGGCCGCTGATGTCGCTTTTACTGAAAACGCCACTTCCTATGTCACTGACGCAATTTGTCTGCACTCAGTCTCTGAGATTTTTAGACACCGGCACTGACGCCGGACTGAAATTTTGTTCCGATGGGTAAATGTATCGGCAGTACCAGAAAAGATTTGCGTCGGGGAGGGAGGAGATGGGGTTTCTGATGGTGGATTATACTGAAAACGTTCTCCCCGACGTCGATGGCCCCCGTCGTTCGAAGTATTTGTGGTCTGAAGAGAAAACGTGCCGAACATTCGTCTCGGGGTAATTTTTCCTCGACATTGAGAAAACTAAATCAAACATTGGTTTCGGTATTGTCTCTGGATGCCTTACTGTTAAAACGTCCCTTCTAATGTCAGAAATGTCACTTTATCCGGACTATTTGTTTTAGAGATAAAATAACAAGCTGAATATAGAGACAAACTATTACGCACTCTTCGTATTGAATCATACTTGGAACCAGGTTATAGAGTGTCTTCCGTGAATAATCCATCAGAGTTTCTTCTGTACAGGAACTAGGCCGGTTACAGGGTGTCTTCCGTAAATATATGACCCAGGTTTTGAAAGTATGAGTAGTACGTAGTGCTATAGGACTGAGACTTTTCTAAAAGGTATGCTGCCTAAATAGAGTTATCACTCTTGTGTATAATGAGGGCCCGTATAGTTCCTAAGAGTAAGTTCCTAAGAGTAAGTCAATCGAGCAGTGTCTGGAAGAGGCATTGCTCGAAAGCCTCTAATGTCGCCGAGAAATTAATCTAGCGAGCTTTTGTTTCAAAACGTGATTCCCCCTACAACTTTTGATGTCAAAAGGGTGAGGGCGTTAAGATTGAGATGTTGCTAGTGAGGGTGTTCGGCAATATTTTCCCCCAATGCTATAGCCTTTCAAAGCAGATTGTTTGTACCATGGCTATCAGTATTTGTCCTGAGCTAGAACCTTCCACCGTTAATACTGACTTGTAGGACTCTTCCAAGCTTGGTAACAATCTCTGGCTCTGGCTTGACTTCTGCCCTAGGGCAAGTATTTAGATCGCTCCAATCATCTAAACCCCTATCAGTCTATACAGTCCCTTAATCTAGTGCGTGCTTGATAGCGTAACTTACATCCAAGAGACTGTGTGTGTATCGTACTGATATGTTGGTTATGTGGAAGTTAACAGTGTGAGCACAACACTTACAGATAATGAACAGATGCTTGGAAGACCGATGTGTGCGAATATGAAGATGCTCAATGTGTCACAAAAGCATATAACAGATGCGCACATATGCTGGTAAAGGGAATCTTTTGACATAGAAAGACCACAGAAGGGATTCCACGGAACGAGAGACTGCTGGTGGATTGAGGGTGCTTGTGTGCTGGTGTGTATTATGAAGTTAATAGTGAGAACACAACACATGCAGCTAATAGCACATTCTGGTTGTGCTATTTATTTATTTATTGGTGTTTAAGGTCACATATTTCTGCAATGGCTAATCATGACCACGACAGTTTTACGGGTGGAGGAAGCCAGAGTTGCCCGGAGAGAGCCACCGAGCAACGACGAGCAACTGTCAGCTCCCCAACATACTAATTTCACACAAGCAGGGTTAGCATTGGTTGAAGACAGGTGCACAATCGTCTTGCAGTACGCCTTAGAACACAACGTCACCGTGCCCCCCACGTGAGCAATGGGGTGAAGTGTCTTGCCCAAGGACACAACGCTGTTGCCGCAGGTGGGATTCAAACCGAGGACCTCTCGACTTGCTGCGTGTATCTCTACCTACTGAGCCACCGCGCCCCCCTGGTTGTGCTAATACGTGCGTATGTGTAACTGCACAATATGTCACAAAGGATACTTATGACACAGTGATATTCTATTTGAGAATACCTTATGGATGATAGCTGTCTGCGGATAGTTATCAAAAAATAGTTATATCTTTAACAGAAAGTGCTATCTTAATCCCAGACAACATTTATAACGTCACCTCACAATGTACGATGGAATATAGTATGATGTCAAGATAACAGGCAACATGACATAATAATCGTAGTTCAGCGTCGTTGCTGTTGATTAATGACGCCATGAGTCACGTTACCAGTGAGTAACCTGAAGAACCACATTTGTAATTAATCGTCACGTAGAGTTCTTTAGTTTATTCAATGGCGTTGCTGATAATGTTATTGGTTACATACTTACGACGTTGAACTTGCAATAGCCCTCTCGCGGCACTCCTATCGCACGATAGACAAAAAATCGGTAATACTTTTTCCGAGATGTCTAGAAGAGTTTTATGAGGAAACCGAACCAAATAAACAATTATCGAGTCCTTTTCTGTCATGACAAAAACCCCATGCAATCGACCACACATTTTGAGGTCGTATAACACCAGCAGGCCTCGAACCAAATAATTTCTGCTTGAGTGATTTTTGGTAGTTGTCGCTTTGTTTTCTGCAATTAGATATTTATTTATTTGATATTGAACAGCAAATTAGCACCGAAGGCTATATTTAATTAAATATACTCCCATCGAATCAGACATGTGCCTTCAACATACCCTCATCCTGTTGGAGGACTTCGGGGCCCAAAGATGCTCCAGTAAACAAAATGAACGACGGAAGCACGCCACACTAACAACACGCGGCCCGCATGCGTACTAAAACACCCATCAAGATAGAAATAAAACCTCACATGGTCACTCACACGCTGTACCAGGATAACCCATGTGGTGTCACTAGTCATGTGATTTGTTGGCGTCACATGAGATCTTGAAAAACAGGCCCTATCCATTCATAGTAAACAACTGACGATTACTGATGTGGAATCCCGATCACTATCCCCAGGTGGAACTCTTCCTGAGAGGAACTAACCAGAGGAATCTGGCTGTGTGTATGTGTGGGTGTGGGTGTGGGGGGGATCTTCTGTGGGGATATCATATGGTCAGTCTGTCATGGAGATACTATTGTGGTATCCGGATGGACCATGTACAGCACCACCTGTTTTGTGTTTGAAAGCGCCCCAGGTGCCAGTCTCCAATAGTAACACCAGTTGACTGTTTTTTTTTTTTGGGGGGGGGGGGTGTCTCCACATGCCATTAGTCACAATGGATTGTAAACTATTCGATGTGGTTGCGAGTAAGGGAGTGTACAGTTGAAAGACTCACATTTGGCAATTATTTTGGATACTAAAACACACAGTGGCATGTGCTTTGAAACAGATTAAAACAACAAAAGAGTTTGCTTTCCACCATCTTGTTAATCTCATAAATATCTGAAACCTTGCCGTTATTTGCAAATTATTTGTTCAGCCTGGAGTTACAGAAAATAACCATCTGCGTGTATTCGGTGGTCGCCAATAACTAGAACGTCAGCACACCCCAACACGTGACAAAAAGTTAAGTATTTATCTCCTTTTTAGTTGATTACTTGACGATTATTTCGGAACACCGCCTTCCGAGAAAGAAAAAAATGAAGATGTGTCCCACTCGTCGATCGCATTTTCTGTTTCGCGTACCTAACAGTATCACCACCACTGTGGATGAACATACCTCATATCCAAACTCAAACGTTGTTACCATTATTTCGAGTCGAAACAGTTAATGAGGTCACAATGAAGGGTCGCTCTCTTCATCCAGATGTTAAACCCTTAATAAGAAGATAGTCTATGACTTTGGAGATAAACACACTATTTGCCAGGACTGACTGATTGTTTGTGGCTCAAGCTTCAGGAGGATTGAGCATGAGAGGAATTTTGTAACCATTCCGTATTGTATCAACAACAGAATCACTTTCCACACTACTTAACCAAAAATCATTGTCTTTTAGTCTATCTTTCACTAAAACCAGTACATCTCAGATAGTTTCTCTGTTAAAATAAAAGGCTCAGGCAAATTGGCAAGAATTTCTACTGATTTGAATTAAAGGACTTAAAGGTGATTACGTACCTATCTATGAACTCGTCGTCATGAAAATTGATCAATGAATGGAATTGAAGTTGGTAGACTTCAACATGCCCGTGTCGGCTCTATTGAAGAGGCAGTTTTTCTTTCAGTGAAACAATGATCCACAGGAGAAACATCCAGGTCTGTTAAATCTATTAGGAAACTAACTAGAACTTGAACTAGTAGAATTATCAGAAACTTTCTCCGTGTACGGTTAATGCATTTTGTAACTTTATTCGTTTGGAATTTGAGAGCGATCAAGGGAGGAGATACATAAGAGCTAATGCCACTTCAAAAAGTTGATGAGTCTTCATTTTGCTTTAGAATATTTAGAGATTGGAGTTTTCGCGAAGTCAATTTAATTAATATTCTTCACCTCGGAGGTACATTAGTGATTAGTGACTTCAGGTCGTCGACTCTATCTCAACATACAAAGTAAGTCTTGAACAATAAAGACTCTGTAATATCAGCGATAAATATCGTAGCGGATCAGGAAGAACCAACCATACAGACTCGATCAGCTTATTTTAACTACAGTTAGCTGGTAGGTATAATTGGAATTAGTCAAAACAAACTTTTTAGGATAAAACAATGAATCTTAATCCATTGAACCCACTGAAGCGGCCGCGTTTTCGGCCAGGAACATGATACGTCATAACGTCATTAAATACGATGGTTGTTCAGTAAATGTGTGTGGTAGACCAATGAATATTTGCAACGTGCAGCCCCGTGGCTGCACGTTGAAAATATTCATTGGTCTACCCCAAATACTGAATATGGACCCTTCTGATTGCTGCCATTGTACTGGCATGGAGGATACCACAAGAGTTCAAAGGGTTAATTGCACTTGTTTCCATGTTGGCAAAATTAACCATCGCGCAAATGATCAGAAATAACACTTCTAAAACATTTAGAGTTTATACAGTTAAGTCAAATAACGGTTCTAAAACAAACTGACTTCCAGATCTACACCTTTTATAACCCTCTGCATTCTGATGTCAAAATGGTAAACTTTTCAGCAGCAAATATTTCCCATAACGTAGTCTGATATTTAACCAAATATACCTTGTTTCAAGGTGCTCAGTGAGTTCTGTCAAACGAGATCCAAATGGTTAAAATCATATTAAAACAAGAGAACAACAGAGTGATTGGAAATATTCTGTTGAATTATCAGAGTGTTAGGTGTTGACCAAACCTAGACAGATTACATAAACTTTAGTTTGCTGCAAAATCTATTTTTCACACTTCGATGTCTTGTTCTAAACATATGTAGCATTGTACTTTATACTATTTTGGGGGATATAAAATATTGTAACTACTACTACTACTACTACTACTACTTCTACTACTACTACTACTACTACTACTACTAGTAACTACTACTACTACTACTACTACTACTACTACTACTACTACTACTAGTAGTAGCTAGTAGTAGTACTGCTACTATTACTTAACTGCTTACTACTACTACTAATACTACTTACTACTACTACTACTACTACTACTACTACTACTACTACTACCACCGCTACTACTACTACCACTACTACTACTATTACTACTCTACTTCTACTACTACTACTACTACTACTAATTACTACTACTACTAATTACTACTACTACCAATACCACTACTCTACTATTACTACTAATTACTATAACTACTACTATTACTATTACTAGATTCTGACCATTCCCCTTGAGCCTCCTTGTATAATTAATTCAGCAGTCAGTTTATCTTTGACAAAGTTTGGAGATTTTTTGACAGCAGCTCTTGAGGCAAAACAACCAAGAATACTTACTGGCCGGCCATTCAGCTGCAAAACGTTGCAGGTAACGCATTCCAGCAGCAACGAGCTACCTGTTCTGCACATGATAAATAGACTTTGATGATCATAGACAATTCAACTCTATAAACCAGGTGTGGATGCAATTTGCGTTGACACACAATCGAAAGCTGATGGTGGGACGATTTTTTGAGCAAGAAAACAGAAATCAGTAATACTTTATCCCTTCCATTCACACTTTATCGAACACGAATAGCAGACGACACACGCAAATCAGTTTGAGTAACTATACATTTTTAATGTTTGCCTCAAAGAGATAGCTTATGACCACTCACTTCGAAAGGAGCTCAACGAGGCCTTTACAATGAAATAGCATAAGCTATATTTTTGAGTCCATAATTGAAAAATAAACTTGAATGGTAGCTGTTTTTGTGAATAATTCTATCCCACTATGGCCGTTACTTTTTGAGTAGTTTTCCAGCACACTTCGGATCAGTGTTTTTAAAAAAATCATATCTTGAGACTGATTCGGGATGGATCTCGAAGTAGACGTATGGTATCAGTATCGAATCGAATCTCCAATATTCACAGAACCCTAGTAGTACGTGCTTTTCATTCAAATACAGGACCTGAAGCCTTTCAAGGTAGTTCGATCTCCTAAAAAACCCAGAAATATTTACAAATTACATGAAATTACACATCACCAACATCCGAAGATTTAATCCAGGAATTGATATATAACTATTTAACAAAATATTATTTGTTTAGTCCCCTTCTCTTCGATCTTAAAATGTGCTCTATTTTCCAAGTGCCAACTTGTATAACATAGATATTTTGGAATTTAGACAGATAAAACGAGATTCTGTCCCCGTTATAATCTTCTATTCGCTAAATAGTCATGCCATATCGTAAGTGTTTCTCGCAAATTGTGAAAATTTCCACCTTACAAAAAGGTTTTTGCAGATGAGACATTCTTACTTTATCACCAACTTTCAACCTGAATGAATTGATGCTATGTTTCACCTTTCTTTTCAAAGACTATTTCATAGGCCAATTTATTCACCACAAATTTGATATGTCTTTTTATTATATGCTAGCCTGTGAATTATCGCAAATTATCTAAAAGATATTTCTCTATTTCCATCGACTCGATGGATATCGAGAAATATCCCCCAGTACCTTCCTAAATGACGTCTCGCTTCGGCGCATGACGTCGCATGACGTCGCCTTGAAGGAACGATGAGCAGATCTTTGTTATTGTATTGAAACTATTTACAGTCGAATTGGGCTGAATGTTGCGCAGTAAAATGTCCCGTAGAATATAAAAAAAAGAAAATTTACGCTATTTTAGTGAATATCTGGAATTATCTCATGAGTGTGGGCCTGAAAATTTTATTTTTCAGGAGCGCTTGCGCGAGTGAAAAATAAAACTTTCAGGTCCAAACGTTTCGGCGCATGACGTCGCCATGAACGTCGCCTTGAAGGAACGATCAGCAGCTCTTTGTTATTGTCTTGAAATTGTTTGCAGTCGAATTGGGCTGAATATTGCGCAGTAAAATGTCCCGTAGTATATAATAAAAAGAAAAAATCTACGCTATTTTAGTGCATATCGTGAATTATTTCGTGTGGACCTGAACGTATTATTTTTCACTCGTGCAAGCACTCGTGAAAAATAAAACTTTCAAGTCCACACTCATGAAATAATTCCAGATATGCACTAAAATAGCGCAGATATCCTCTATATATTCACCACAAACTTGATATGGCTTTGTTTTAATTCACCTTTGTTGGGCTCGTCCCTATGGTTCTATGATACATGTTGCGATATCTATTGGCAAAGGCCTATAGTTTGTATACATACTCTAAAATCAGATGGAGTAAATTAACCAAATCAACTGGGTTGAGTGAATATGAACCCAAATGGTCTATGGAATCCGATATTGTGTCAGAAATTTGATCACATTTATTAGTCTCTTCTATTTTCGTATTCAAAATATTACTTTATGATCTTTGTCCCTCTAGTGCTGCCAGGCTCAGGACTACCATTAAATATCCACAGGGTTTGTGGGTCGGTTGTTCAAAACGATCTATAAAATATATAACATTCCCAGAATACATTTTTTTCCCCCACCATTTACCTATTGTGATACGCGTGCCGCGGGCGAGATACCCTGTGAGATAGATATCCCCCCCCCCCCCACTATACGTGAAACATACGCGTGTCCCGGGTGAGACAACAGGGTAGGATATTTCTACCCCACCCACCCCACGTGACATATCCATTTGCATATTTTATTAGGTCGCCGGAACTATTTCACAATCGTCTGCACAATTGTAAATAAACAAAATGGCTTCACGATTTCCCGCATGTAATCCACGTGCCATTCAAAATCAACAATGCTGATTTGTTTCAACCCCATGTTTCTCTGCAGATTTAATAATATCACTGCGCGAATTTATCGATCGATCAATAATCTCACAATGCCCTTTACATTAGAGTTTGACACGCGAAATTCATTAACCCCTTAAAGGACAGTGTTACAAATCATTTTTTTAGTATATACCTATGGTGTATACCTAACTTTTGTACGATCTTTCCGATGAAATTGTTCGTTTTTCGAAAGGACTACGGGGGGGGGGGGGGGAGGGGGGTGGGAAATCATCCTCGATGAATCTGAAGGTGGGAATGGGGAAATCTCACCCTCGGCGCAAGATATTTGAACCAGACCCTAGGCAAGCCTCGGGTCTGGTTCAAATATCTTGCTCCTCGGGTGAGATTTCCCCATCCCACCTACAGACTAATCGGGGATCATAATAATCTCACTCACCCACGTGACATCTTATTTGAATTTTTATGATCATCGGGATATTTAATTATTGTTTGCTTTTTATAAATAAACAACAAACATGGTGCCCCGCTTCGTTTCCATTAATACAACTATTCATCCCACCCCACACCATCCGGGAATGATTGTTTTCTCCCACCACAAACCACGTGACGTCATCAAATTCATAATTTCAAAAGTTACGTCACTGGAATGTCAGCTGTTTCGATTCGCTTCAATGGGTTGGCCTAAAATTCGTTTTCGTGCTGCGTGCCTTAGATGCTGGTTCCGAATATGCAATTAATTTTTCTCTTTGATCAATCGATAGAACTCTAAAATTCAGTCGCGCTAACGGTCGTTTGATTTATGACCACATGTGGGGTGTTTGGAAGGAAAATCACCCTCGAGTTGTGTGGGGAATGGGGTGAGTAAATCTCACCCTCGGGAAAAGATGTTTGATCAGACACTCGCCAATCCTCGTGTCTGCGTCAAATATCTTTCCCCTGGGGAGAGGTGTACCAATCCCACCCTACACCACCCGAGGATAATAACAGTGTAACCACAGTCATGATGTACTATTGATTAACAGGATAGTTTAAAATAACAAAAATAATGACAATGTCTTCTCTGCGGAGACTTTGTACTAAAGTGGAAATTCTGGCTAATGACAATGGGAGAGAGGTTTCTATGATGGCTTCCCCAGCTAAATAAACGTCTCTAACTCTCTCGTCTACCGAAAGTTATACCTCGCGAAATTATCAGATGAGCCAGTTTCCTTTTGTTACCTCTAATAAACAAAAGAACAAAGCACTTGGAGATGTCTGTTGTTTTCGTTTATTAAAAGTAACAAAGAGAAACTTAGCTGCTTATCACAAGCCAGTTAAAAGCAACTAATTCATTGATAATCCATCATTAGCATATCTATCAGTATCACACCTACCCAGGGGCGGCGGAACGATTTTCAAAGTGGGGGGGGGGGGGGGGGGGTGGATGGATCGGGCGATGGATAGTCGTCGGTATGAAAATTCTAAATTCCAAGGTCCAAAAACCCGCATTTCCATGCATCTGAGTGGATATTTCGAGATTTTTCAGGAGGTGTATTTGAAAGATTTCACATTTTGAGAGCCGTTAAAAAACGTCGGTAAAGCATATAGGTGAGGTCTATTTATCAGCTTTGGTCGTAAGGACCAAAGCTGATAAACAGACCTCACCTGTATGCTTTACCAAACGTTTACAGCAATTATACTGTCTGTGGATTATCTTGTCTGGGGTGGATTTGGTATTTGTAAGTCTGTAAGATTACGATCTACTTTAGTTAACCGATTTATTAACAGACTGTATACATTTTAGCGTTTGCTGCCACTTACTGCAAAAAATGATCCGAAATACATCGAAACTGAACCAGTACTAGAGAAACATAGCTGGCGAAAATATGGGGGAGGATCAGGATCCGCCCCTTGTTTCACCAGTCATTGGTTGTGTTAAAAGATATGCATACAAAAAAAATGGCCTGGCAAAAAAAGTGGAGGGGCTGAAGCCCCCCATCCCCAACCCCAGCCCCCAACCCCAGCCCCCACCCCGCGGTTCCGCCGCCCCTGCTACCAATACTATGTAATCGTCCACTTTGGCTCTTTTTTTTAGCGAATGCGTTTTTACAGTAATTTGCAAGTTTTAATCCTTTACAAGAAAAAAATTAGCGAATCTGACTTCCTAGACTTTTATATAGATAGAAAGGATGGTGTGTGTATTATATGTCACGATGCACACACTATTGATATAATGAACAGATAAAAAGTCACAGAACATCAAAAGATTGTGAACTTGCCGTTTTCGTTTTTTTTATGGGTTTCAACTGAGAATAATCGTCAAATATTCAAACGGATTGGAGAAAAATTGTAAAAAAACATCATCTATATTTTTAATACTTCTCTACAGTAAAATGCCCGAAATTTGTTAATTGATGCGAACATCAATGATAAATTCGCTAAAATTTCAAAATTTCAATTTTATATGAAATTCCCATACCCTTAGTGTTAAATTTACTGACAGATTTAGGAAATTAAAGCGAGCTAACATTCCCATTAATCTCTTCCAATGTCGAAAATTGTCGGCCGTGTCGCTAACGGGACTATCTTTTACATACTCGACATCAGAAGAAATGATTAAATTCCGTAGCTCTGGGGTAAAAAAACTGCTACTGTCTAAATTGACTTAATCGCCTTGAATATAGAAAACAGGTGGATAAATGTAATTTTGAATGACCGCACACATTGACTGCCAGCATGTGTATAACCAAATAATTCTTCAAGGTGATGGACATATCAACCTCTTGTTTTCCATTAGTATGTTTTGTTTAGAAAAGTCTTCTCACAAGCAGACTTACGTATCGAGGTAAAAGGATGATGCAACTGAACACCTGTTATCTCAACGCTTGTTGGTAAATTAAAATACTCTGTCTACACTCAACTGCATAATAAATACAAACACTATTTAGCGAACTAGCCGGTCGTGTCCATAGAACAGCCGTTTTATTTATTTGTACAATTTTGCATGATTCAGTGTGTATGAGTATTTACAACATTTTCAATGATGTACTATCATTAAAATATCATGAAACAATTGCTGAATCCGTGATTTGTCTTCTGACGGATAACCAATACACCAACATTCCCGCACCAAAACCAGAGATAAAACATTACCCATTAGAGTTTAAAAAACTCTGGAAAGCGTAAAATGCCACGTGTATATATTCAAGAGTATGTTTACCCCCGTACACCGATTTCCCGTATTATTCATTTAAAAAATATTACAATATTTTTTGAAAATTTTTGAGATGATGACTGTTCTGAACGACAGTTGAGGCTAGAATGACAATTCGGACTTCCACGTGATCAAGGATCACTGCATGAGCAACACCTTTTTGTCTATTGGTCGTCCTGACCAATGCTCCACCTTCTATTCTGCTATGTACCGTTAAGACAATTTTTCCCGCTAATTCTCCGAAAACGCGGGAAAAATATCATTAGATTACCCTTCGATTTGGAATTTTGTGTTCCTGTAATTTCTAACCCCTCTTTCTTGCAGTACACATCATGCACATATGGCTTAAAATTATCTTTTCTGTTAAAAACGTTTGTGTACAGGGCAATCTGATACATGCTGACTCCTCTAAAAAAACACATAATTAATATTAGTTTTAACCCTTTACCCAACGAATCGGAAGCATTCGCCCGCGTAATATGCAAATTTAGCAGTTGAAAAAATATTATTTTTCAAAAATTTTCAACAAAACCATATCATGGGACCCCTCGTTGGAACGAGCTCGTCGAGCTCGTTCCAACGAGGGGTCACATGATATGGTTTTGTTGAAATTTTTTGAAAAATAAAACAAAATGATATTTAAAATAATAAATTTTGATATCGTCTGCGTTGGGTAAAGGGTTAATATCGGGCCTTTATAAACAACGTGGGAGTACCCAGTGACCATAGTCGAGGCTAATATCTCCATATTGTAAAATATACCTTTTATTTTCGAACAACAATAATCCTTTTTAATTTATTCAATACAACACTATACATTTTGATGCTTATAACGGCATGATTTGTGCCACAGTGAACATATGTATTTTACCGTTGAATAAATACTGCTAGTAATGATCACGTCTCGTTGGGTGCTCTGCAATCCCCATGGCCCTAACCAATTGTTTGGCGGGAGTGCGATGGCTTAGTAGCTAGACATTGAACTTCAAACCGAAATGTTACGGCTCGATTCTGACCAGCTATTACTGCGTATGTCCTTGGGCAATGCACTTCATCCTAGTTGACCACGTGGGGCACGGTGGCATTGTGTACTAAGGCGCATTGCACGTCGATTGTGCACTTGCATTCAACCATTTCTAACTCTGCCTGAGCGGAGTTAGTACGTTGGGGTGTCTAACGGTGATTCTCTCCAGATACACTGGCTTCCTCCATCCGCAAAACTGTTCGACAAGAGATGACACTGGCGTTCAAAGTGTCGTTAAACCGCAATAAATCAATCAATCAACCAGAGATTGTCATTTATTTGTTCTTTGTTCTCTATTTTATAAGCGAGAGATTAACGTTTTGTTTTTAATCCGATAAATTCGTAGAATATATTGCCAAAAAGTTCGTCTTCCATCTTTTTCAAAACCTCTTTTTTGTTGCTAAATAAGATGTTGACTGTCTTATATCCTGATGGGTAAAATAAGTGATCATCTATCTGTCATCTTCCAACATGCCTTGAGAAATGCCATCTGTCTGAATGCAATAGCAAAGTGAATGGTGTCTATGAAGAGTAACAGAGCTTTTTTATCCATATTTTGATCTGATAAAATTAAGTCATTCAGCGAAGTTGAAAGGACTAATAGCGATGGTCAGCCATTTTTATTCTTATTCAGGGAATGACGGCCTCAATTTTCAACATACTCCAACCAAATCTGGCACAAATGTTAATGGTTATCCGGGTTTGAATGTAATGATGTCTGATTTTTTAAAATTTTCGACCCTCATCAAAACCAGCGTCGGTTTAACGTCTCTTTCATCATCTCTTAATTTCAACTCGGTAACAAACTGCCCCCCCCCCCCCCCCAAATCCAGCTTGAAAATTGAGAATATATTCTTCAACAAAAACTTTATCTTAAAATGTGGTACCGGCTTAGGGAGACATCAACGGCTATTGCCTAATTTTTGGGTACGTTATTAAAGAAAATAAATTGCCTCAGATTTTGGTGAAATTTAAGTATCTTGTGCAGCACAATAAATTAGAGGAATCACGTTTTTCATTTTTTTTTCTGTTTGGCAACATTTTGACGTGTTTACGTCACTTCAAATTCTAGTCCATTTCGCAGATTTTTCATTGAAAGCGCGGATTTTGTAACACGCACAGCTCCATATTAACAAAAAACACAGCAATGTAACTTCACACTGTCAATTGATGATTGATCTACTAAATGCATTTGTTAGAATTTCAAATTCAAACCTTTATTCGAAACAACGTCTAACCTTCGTCTTTTTCATGAACGGATATTAACCCTTTGAACCCGAGCGGCCCCTTTTTCTGCCAGGAACATGATACTCTATAACGTAGTTATATAGGATGGCTGTTCAGTAAATGTGTGGGGTAGACCAATCAATATTTTTAACGTGCTTCACCGAGGCTGCACGTTGAAATTATGGATTGGTCTACCCCAAATAATGAATATGGATTCTTCTAATTGCTGCCATTGAACTGGCATGGAAGAAACCACTAGAGTTCAAAGGTTTAACGGTCAGCCTATTGAACTCTCCCTCTAGAAATTTTGGAAATATATTCCCCAATAATCTCACATCTAAAATGCGTTTCCGATCTGGCGAATTCTGAACGGTTATTTCAATTCCCCTCCTTGACCAGATTCGCAGCCAGTTTTACTACCGAAGTAACCATCAATTGAAATAGAAGCATACAACCTAACCTGAAACTAATATAATTTTTCATATTGTTCAGGATATATTTCATATTTTATTCAGTTTGCATACAGCCCACATAATCGGATGTCTGCCGTAGCCTCCCAGATTGTGAAAAATGACGGGAATACGTCATTAATGTTACAAAGCTTATGAAAATGCTCCTCTGAATACCACAGTCACGTGACAGTGATCTCAAATTTATTCATCACCCAGTTATACCTTACAAATGTGTCTCCGAATACACTCTAAATTGGGTTCATATTCATTCAACCCGATTGATGTAGGTTGATTTTTAACATAAATGATTTCAGAGTGTATAGCTTTTTGACAGATTGCCAGTCGCTTCCAGTAATATGCGTTCTGTCACAATGCAATCTATGAACTTGGAGGCTACATTTGGGCCTCTGCACACTGTCACTTCCTCAGAAGGCTCCGAAGATAATTCTACTGCGTATGTGCTTTGTCGAGTTGTCTATTCCCGACGTTGATGCATCCACTCAACTACCCGGACTTCAGATTTGAATTGACCCAAAGTCTGCAATTAAAACATAAGGAGCTGCGAGCGGAATTCGGTAATCTTTATAGTACAGCCGTTTGTCAGCCTCTTGTCATTGGGAATTCAAGCTACTGCACTCGAAATCTCAGTTGAAGTGGGTTAATTTTTAACCCAACTGATTTTACAGTGTGTGCACCGTCAGATTTGCAGTACCTAATATGGTTTGTTAGATCTTTTGAGACGTCATCTGGAAAATTTTCGATATCCCAGTTTTCTTTATCCTGCACATGTAACCATAGAAAATAATGTGTTTCGACATTTCCCAAACATACAAGTTATTTGTACCAGACATATAACGTGTTTTTTTTAATTTTTTGGACCGTAATCGGGGTGAAAGAGTTACATGTATGTTCCTTGGTTTTACGTTGCGATATCATTGAAACACACCTTATTGACCATTGTTCTATAAACAAAAGCATTTTAATATCCATCAATAACTTCGAAGTGATGTGTAATAGTGAGCAGGACAAAGACCACAGTTCAGCGGACAGATATTCCTAAAATTGTGAAATACGTCACACACACAAAGCTAACACATCTATATTGCCATTTTAGTCGTGGCATTCACAGAGACTTGATAGTGCAAAACACTTCTACACTTTCTGCGCATGTAGTGGACCATCTTCTGATATTTCTTCACCTGAGAGTGTGCTGAAGAATGTGTTAAATAGTGGTAATGCAGTCTCCGTAAACCCATTTTAGAAGAAACAGTTCAACACTTTCGTATCCAAAATGTTTACCTGTGTGGATAAATTTCAACTCCCCCCTTGGACCAGATTCGCAACCAAGTTTACTAACAAAGTGCCCATAAATTGAAATGAAACCCTACGACCTAACCTGAAACTTATATAATTTTCCATATTGTTCGGTGTATATCTTATTTATTACTTTCCAAAGTGTGATTTACTGGGATTTCCGGGTTTGATTATAAAAGATAACTTCACAAGTGAATTATGCAATCAACAATTGTGTCATGTATCCCTGCGCGCTAACGAAGACGCTTTACCGTGGGTGTAATGGGGACTTTATTCTTTTTTTTTTTTTTTTTTTAACCCTTTACCTAAGATGAAAAGCAGAAAACACTTGCAAAAAAAATTCTTGAATAACTATTATTTTCATTTTTTGTCTCAGAAACATAGGTTATGACCCCTCATTGGAACGAGCTCGACGAGCTCGTTCCAATGAGGGATCATAACCTATGTTTTAGAGACAAAAACGAAAAAAATAATGAGAATTAATTGGCGATTTTTGAGAATAGCGCTGGACGGTTTTGGCCGCTACGTTAGGTAAAGGGTTAAATAATATAATTATCGTTAATAATGAAAAGTAATAAACAGAGTAATCGCTTGACTGGACTGGTTACGTGAAATAATTCATTCGAGGCGAGGGACTATATTGTAAAACACTCGTGCGATTCCCGCACTCGTGTTTGTACAACGTCCCTCACCTCTCGTGAATTATTTCACGTAACAAGTCCAGTCAAGCGATTACTCTCTATATCTTTGTTAAGTTTACCGATAGCCTCCATAACCCCATAATCAGAGGACCATCAAACTGATCAAAGCCTGTCAGATTGTGAAAAATAACGGGAATTTCTAATTTCATCACTGTAACAAACCGTGTGAGCTGCTCCCCCTGAATAACGAAGTTACGTAACAATGATCTCAAAATCTGTTATTACCCGGTTATATCTTACAAATGTAGCACAGACTGCCAGTCGCCCCTAATCATATGCGTAGTCTCTCTACTTTCTCTTTCACAATGCAGCATATGAACTTGGCAGCTGCATCTGGGCCTCTATACACTGTCACTTCCTTAGAAAGTTCCAAAATTCCGAAGACATTTCTACTACATTGTACGTGTGTGCTTTCTCAATTTGTCTATTCCCGACATTGATGTATCCACTCGAAAACCCACACTTGGGATTTGAATTGACTACAATTAAAACGTAAGGAACCGCGAGCAGAATCTGCTAAACTTTATAATACAGTCGCGTGTCATCCTCTTGTCAAGGGAAGTTCAATCTTTGCATTACGTAATATAGTTTGTTAGAAAGTTTTCTGCAGTAAACCACTGAAGACAGTAAGGACAACAACTGTATCGACCACAATGACGATGGGGCGATTGTTGATCACCAAGAAGTCGATTTCAATTTTATTCAAGCATGGATTGGACCCTAAATGTGACCAAATGGTCAAAATCGTAATTATTGATGGAAATTCCCGAAACAAACGGCCTTATAGGGTGGCGCCCTAAAACACAAGATTATTAAAATCCTAAGGTTCACACTCCCACCCCTTTTTTGGGGCCAGATTGGACCCTAAATGTGACCAAATGGTCAAAATCGTAATTGTCGACGGAGATTTGCGGAACAAACGGCCTTATAGGGTGGCGCCCTAAAATACAAGAGTATTCAAATCCTAATGTTCACACTCCCACCCCTTTTTAGGGGCCAGATTGGACCCTAAAAGTGACCAAATGGTCAAAATCGTAATTATTGACGGAAAAACGCCGAACAAACGGCCTTATAGGGTGGCGCCCTAAAATACAAGATTATTCAAATCCTAAGGTTCACCCTCCAAGCCCTTTTTCGGGGCCATATTGAACCCAAAAAGTGACCAAATGGTCAAAATCGTAATTATTGATGGAAATTCGCGGAACAAACGGCGTCATAGGGTGGCGCCCGAAAATACAAGATTATTTAAATCCTAAGGTTCACCCTACCACCCCTTTTTAGGGGCCACATTGGACCCTAAAAGAGACCAAATGGTCAAAATCGTAATTATTGACCGAAATTCGCGTAACACACAGCGTTATAGGGTGGCGCCCTAAAATACAAGATTATTCAAATCCTAAGGTTCACCCTCCCACCCCTTTTTAGGGGCCACATTGGACCCTAAAAGTGACCAAATGGCCAAAATCGTAATTATTGATGGAAATTTGCAGAACAAACGGCGTCATAGGGTGGCGCCCGAAAATACAACATCATTCAAATCCTAAGGTTCAACCTCCCACCCCTTTTTAGCGGCCAGATTGGACCCTAAAAGTGACCAAATGGTCAAAATCGTAATTATTGACGGAAATTCGTGGAGCAAACGGCCTTATAGGGTGGCGCCCTAAAATACAAGATTATTCAAATCCTAGGGTTCACACTCCCACCCCTTTTTAGGGGCCAGATTGGACCCTAAAAGTGACCAAATGGTCAAAATCGTAATTATTGATGGAAATTCGCGGAACAGATGGAGTCATAGGGTGGCGCCCGAAAATACAAGATCATTCAAATCCTAAGGTTCACCCTCCAACGCCTTTTTAGGGGCCATATTGCACCCTAAAAGTGACCAAATGGTCAAACTCGTAACTGTTAGACGTAATTCGCGGAACAAACGGCGTTATAGGGTGGCGCCCTAAAATGCAAGATTATTGAAAACCTAAGGTTCGCCCATCCACCCCTTTTTAGGGGCCAGATTGGACCCTAAAAGTGACCAAATGGTCAAAATCGTAATTATTGATGGAAATTCCCGGAACAAACGGCCTTATAGGGTGGCGCCCTAAAATACAAGATTATTCAAATCCTAAGGTTCACCCTCCCTCCCCTTTTCAGGGGCCAGATTGGACCCTAAAAGTGACCAAATGGTCAAAATGGTAATTATTGATGGAAACTCCCAGAACAAACGGCCTTATACGGTGGCGCCTTAAAATACAAGATTATTCAAATCCTAAGGTTCACACTCCCACCCCTTTTTAGGGTCCAGATTGGACCCTAAAAGTGACCAAATGGTGAAAATCGTAATTATTGACGGAAATACGCGGAACAAATGGCCTTATTGGGTGGCGCCCTAAAATACAAGATTATTCAAATCCTAAGGTTCACATTCCCACCCCTTTTCAGGGGCCAGATTGGACCCTAAAAGTGACCAAATGGTCGAAATCGTAATTATTGATGGAAATTTGCAGAACAAACGGCCTTATAGGGTGGCGCCCTAAAATACAAGATTATTCAAATCCTAAGGTTCACACTCCCACCCCTTTTTAGGGGCCAGATTGGACCCTAAAATAACCAAATGGTCAAAATCGTAATTATTGACGGAAATTCGCGGAGCAAACGGCCTTATAGGGTGGCGCCCTAAAATACAAGATTATTCAAATCCTAAGGTTCACACTCCCACCCCTTTTCAGGGGCCAGATTGGTCCCTAAAAGTGACCAAATTCTCAAAATCGTAATTATTGATGGAAATTCCCGGAACAAATGGCCTTATAGGGTGGCGCCCTAAAATATGAGATTATTCAAATCCTAAGGTTCACACTCCCACCCCTTTTTAGGGGCCCGATTGGACCCTTAAAGTGACCAAATGGTCAAAATCGTAATTAGTGATGGAAATTGGCGGAACAAACGGCGTTATAGGGTGGCGCTCTAAAATGCAAGATTATTGAAAACCTAAGGTTCGCCCTTCCACCCCTTTTAGGGGCCAGATTGGACCCTAAAAGTGACCAAATGGTCAAAATCGTAATTATTGACGGAAATTCGCGGGACAAACGGCCTTATAGGGTGGCGCCCTAAAATACAAGAGTATTCAAATCCTAAGGTTCACACTCCCACCCTTTTTAGGGCCAGATTGGACCCTAAAAGTGACCAAATGGTCAAAATCGTAATTATTGACGGAAATTCGCGGAACAAACGACGTCATATGATGGCGCCCGAAAATAGAAGATCGTTCAAATCCTAAGGTTCACCCTCCAACCCCTTTTTAGGGGCCATATTGGACCCTAAAAGTGACCAAATGGTCAAAATCGTAATTATTGATGGAAATTCGCGGAACAAACGACGTCATAGGGTGGCGCCCGAAAATACAAGATCATTCAAATCCTAAGGTTCACCCTCCCACCCCTCTTTAGGGGCCACATTGGACCCTAAAAGTGACCAAACGGTCAAAATCGTAATTATTGACCGAAATTGGGCGAACACATGGCGTTATAGGGTGGCGCCCTAAAATGCAAGATTATTCAAATCCTAAGGTTCACACTCCCACCCCTTTTTAGAGGCCAGATTGGACCCTAAAAGTGACCAAACGGTCAAAATCGTAATTATTGACGGAAATTCGCGGAGCAAACGGCCTTATAGGGTGGCGCCCTAAAATACAGGATTATTTCTCACTGTTTGTATCATTTTATTTTTATGTAATTTATTCAGTAAAACAATTTTAGAATTCTTTAACTTATCTTTCCTTTTAAAGTTTTCTCAATAAGTGAAGGGTGGTGGAAATAAATGCATAATGTGGACGGGTCAGTGGGTGATCCCATAGTATCAGAACGCACTTGTTCCAGTCGTTTGTGTTTTTCCTCCCATTTGCATTTCTCAGAGATGATTATATTATTAAATACATAAAAATATATTATGCGGCAATCAACTATTTTTACAAGATTATCACCCACTGAAGGTTGAATATGACTGGAACATCTTTGTTTCGTGGTAGTCAGAGTGGATTTCGACAATGACGGACAACCCGATAGTACAAATTAACTGAGGTATGCAATCAAACAAGGTTTGATAAAATAAAAATAAGAAGCTTGCTCATCAGGCTTTATGCGGATTGATTCGGTTGAGGGGGTTGATATCGCCGTACACACAAATATCACTCCACAATAACACTGATCATAAGGAACAGATCAAGCAAAAGCAATTATTTATACCTTCTTCAGATACTAAAGCTCACTTCCATAAATGAGGTGTTCACCCGAAAGTGGCAGATAAAAGCCCAACCCATAACTGATATTCCCACCTATCTGCTTATTGACAGACATGTACCAACACTACAAGTAACTATACAAGTAAATAGGTGAATAAATATGTTTTTGGTCAGCATATGCCAGACCAGAATATGATAGAAGCACACGCGTGTAGTGATGGTCTCTGAAGTTGAACACGTCTATAGTGGGTGCTTCATATTGGACTGTATCTCTATTTTTACACAACACAGCTTGGCGGATTTATGAATTGTCCCACTAAGGTGTTCAATGTTAGCAGTAACCTAAGCAAATCTGTAATGCCACATCATGGGTTTACAGAAGGATGCAATCCAGAAATGACCACTGTATGTGTTCCATCGGAGAAGACTTTTACATGTAGATAATGCCTGCTGATATCCCCCGTGTCCGGTTTTGCCAGCCCCTATCAACACATAACTACCATTTTAAAGCCCAGATAGAGGTCCCAAAAAAGGTTTTCTATCGGGCCAGTTGAACTGTCAATCGCCTCTATTCCAAAGGGGTCCCCATCAACGCCAAGAACATCCAGCGATGATTGCCGAGTATAGTAACTGTTTCTAATATACCCATTTGTGTCCTTGATGTTTTGTAACTGGCCCTTTTGGAAGTCTTAGCATGGTCCTAAATGATGTCCGATCGGGGCACCCGAGATGTCAATCTTTTTAGTCCTTGCTGCCTCTCATAAATTATTTTGTAACTGACCCTTTTCGGGGTCTTAGTAGGGTCCGATATGGCGTCCGATTGGGGATGACGTCGTATCAATTTTCTATTCCTCGGATGCAATCTATCAGCAATAAAATATCTGATGATTTTTACCTATTTTTGAAACATTTTACAACTGGGCGTTTCAGGGCTTCAGTAGGGCCCATAAATAGGGTCGAAGGATGAACCCGAGGATTTGAATAATCTCGTAATTTACGGTGCCACCCTAGAAGGCCATTTGTTCTCAATATTTCAGCCAATAATTACCATTTTGACCGTTTGGTTACTTTTAGAGTCCAATTTGGCCCCTAAAAAGGGGCTGGAGGGTGAACCTTAGGATTTGAATGATCTTGTATTTTAGGGCGCCACCCTATAACGCCAATTGTTTCGCAAATTACGATAAATAATTACGATTTTGACTTTGGTCACATTTAGGGTCCAATGAAGCCCCTAAAAAGCGGCGCGAGGGCGAACCTTAGGATTTGAATAATCTTTCATTTTAGGGCGCCACCCTATAACGCCGTGTGTTCGACGAATTTCGGTCAATAATTACGATTTTGACCGTTTGGTCACTTTTAGGGTCCAATGTGGCCCCTAAAAAGGGTGGGAGGGTGAACCTTAGGATTTGAATGATCTTGTATTTTCGGGCGCCACCCTATGACGTCGTTTGTTCCGCGAATTTCCATCAATAATTAGGATTTTGACCATTTGGTCACTTTTAGGGTCCAATATGGCCCCTAAAAATGGGTTGGAGGGTGAACCTTAGGATTTGAATAATCTTGTATTTTAGGGCGCCACCCTATAAGGCCGTTTGTTCCGCGTATTTCCGTCAATAATTACGATTTTGACCATTTGGTCACTTTTAGGGTCCAATCTGGCCCCTAAAAAGGGGTGGGAGTGTGAACCTTAGGATTTGAATAATCTTGTATTTTAAGGCGCCACCCTATAAGGCCGTTTGCTCCGCGAATTTCCGTCAATAATTACGATTTTGACCATTTGGTCACCACTTAGGGTCCAATCTGGCCCCTAAAATGGGGTGGGAGTGTGAACCTTAGGATTTGAATAATCTTGTATTTTAGGGCGCCACCCTATAACGCCAATTGTTCCGCAAATTACGATAAATAATTACGATTTTGACTTTGGTCACATTCAGGGTCCAATGAAGTCCCTAAAAAGCAATGCGAGGGCGAACCGTAGGATTTGAATAATCTTTCATTTTAGGGCGCCACCCTATAACGCCATGTGTTCGCCGAATTTCGGTCAATAATTACGATTTTGACCGTTTGGTCACTTTTAGGGTCCAATGTGGCCCCTTAAAAGGGGTGGGAGGGTGAACCTTAGGATTTGAATGATCTTGTATTTTCGGGCGCCACCCTATGACGTCGTTTGTTCTGCGAATTTCCATCAATAATTACGATTTTGACCATTTGGTCACTTTTAGGGTCCAATATGGCCCCTAAAAAGGGGTTGGAGGGTGAACCTTAGGATTTGAATAATCTTGTATTTTAGGGCGCCACCCTATAACGCCGTTTGTTCCGCGAATTACAGCTAACAGTTACGAGTTTGACCATTTGGTCACTTTTAGGGTCCAATATGGCCCCTAAAAAGGGGTTGGAGGGTGAACCTTAGGATTTGAATGATCTTGTATTTTTGGGCGCCACCCTATGACGCCGTTTGTTCCGTGAATTTCCATCACTAATTACGATTTTGACCATTTGGTCACTTTTAGGGTCCAATCTGGCCCCTAAAAAGGGGTGGGAGTGTGAACCTTAGGATTTGAATAATCTTATATTTTAGGGCGCCACCCTCTAAGGCCGTTTGGTCCGGGAATTTCCATCAATAATTACGATTTTGACCATTTGGTCACTTTTAGGGTCCAATCTGGCCCCTGAAAAGGGGTGGGAGTGTGAACCTTAGGATTTGAATAATCTTGTTTTTTAGGGCGCCACCCTATAACGCCGTGTGTTCGCCGAATCTCGGTCAATAATTACGATTTTGACCATTTGGTCACTTTTAGGGTCCAATCTGGCCCCTAAAAAGTGGTGGTAGTGTGAACCTTAGGATTTGAATAATCTTGTATTTTAGGGCGCCACCCTATAAGGCCGTTTGTTCCGCGAATTTCCGTCAATAATTACGATTTTGACCATTTGGTCACTTTTAGGGTCCAATGTGGCCCCTAAAAAGGGATGGGAGTGTGAACCTTAGGATTTGAATAATCTTGTATTTTAGGGCGCCACTCTATAAGGCCGTTTGCTCCGCGAATTTCCGTCAATAATTACGATTTTGACCATTTGGTAATTTTAGGGTCCAATCTGGCCCCTAAAAAGGGGTGGGAGTGTGAACCTTAGGATTTGAATAATCTTGTATTTTAGGGTGCCACCCTATAAGGCCGTTTGTTCCGCGAATTTCCATCAATAATTACGATTTTGACCATTTGGTCACTTTTAGGGTCCAATCTGGCCCCTGAAAAGGGGTGGGAATGTGAACCTTAGGATTTGAATAATCTTGTATTTTAGGGCGCCACCCTATAAGGCCATTTGTTCCGCGTATTTCCGTCAATAATTACGATTTTGACCATTTGGTCACTTTTAGGGTCCAATCTGGCCCCTAAAATGGGGTGGGAGTGTGAACCTTAGGATTTGAATAATCTTGTATTTTAAGGCGCCACCCTATAAGGCCATTTATTCTGGGAATTTCCATCAATAATTACGATTTTGACCATTTGTTCACTTTTAGGGTCCAATCTGGCCCCTAAAAAGGGGTGGAAGGGCGAACCTTAGGGTTTAAATAATCTTGCATTTTAGGGCGCCACCCTATAACGCCGTGTGTTCCGCGAATTTCGGTCAATAATTACGATTTTGACCATTTGGTCACTTTTAGGGTCCAATGTGGCCCCTAAAAAGGGGTGGGAGGGTGAACCTTAGGATTTGGATAATCTTGTATTTTCGGGCGCCACCCTATGACGATGTTTGTTCCGCGAATTTCCATCAATAATTACGATTTTGACCATGTGGTCACTTTTAGGGTCCAATATGGCCCCTAAAAAGGGGTTGGAGGCTGAACCCTAGGATTTGAATGATCTTGTATTTTTGTGCGCCACCCGATGACGCCGTTTGTTCCTCGATTTCCATCAATAATTACGATTTTGACCATTTTGTCATTTTTAGGGTCCAATCTGGCCCCTTAAAAGGAGTGGGAGGGTGAACCTTAGGATTTGAATAATCTTGTATTTTAGGGCGCCACCCTATAACGCCGTGTGTTCCGCGAATTTTGGTCAATAATTACGATTTTGACCATTTGGTCACTTTTAGGGTCCAATGTGGCCCCTAAAAAGGGGTGGTAGGGTGAACCTTAGGATTTGAATAATCTTGTATTTTCGGGCGCCACCCTATGACGCCGTTTTTTCCGCGAATTTCTATCAATAATTACGATTTTGACCATTTGGTCACTTTTAGGGTCCAATATGGCCCCTTAAAAGGGCTTGGAGGGTGAACCTTAGGATTTGAATAATCTTGTAATTTAGGGCGCCACCCTATAAGGCCGTTTGTTCGGCGTATTTCCGTCAATAATTACGATTTTGACCATTTGGTCACTTTTAGGCTCCAATCTGGCCCCTAAAAAGGGGTGGGAGTGTGAACCTTAGGATTTGAATACTCTTGTATTTTAGGGCGCCACCCTATAAGGCCGTTTGGTCCGCGAATTTCCGTCAATAATTACGATTTTGACCATTTGGTCACTTTTAGGGTCCAATCTGGCCCCTAAAAGGGGGTGGGAGTGTGAACCTTAGGATTTGAATAATCTTGTATTTTAGGGCGCCACCCTATAACGCCGTGTGTTCGCCGAATTTCGGTCAAAAATTACGATTTTGACCATTTGGTCACTTTTAGGGTCCAATCTGGCCCTAAAAAGGGGTGGGAGTGTGAACCTTAGGATTTGAATACTCTTGTATTTTAGGGCGCCACCCTATAAGGCCGTTTGTCCCGCGAATTTCCGTCAATAATTACGATTTTGACCATTTGGTCACTTTTAGGGTCCAATCTGGCCCCTAAAAAGGGGTGGAAGTGTGAACGTTAGGATTTGAATAATCTTGCATTTTAGGGCGCCACCCTATAAGACAGTTTGTTCCGCGAATTACGGCCAACAGTTACGAGTTTGAACATTTGATCACTTTTAGGGTCCAATATGGCCCCTAAAATGGGGTTGGAGGGTGAACCTTAGGATTTGAATGATCTTGTATTTTCGGTCGCCACCCTATGACGCTGTTTGTTCCGCGAATTTCTGTCAATAATTACGATTTTGACCATTTGGTCACTTTTAGGGTCCAATGTGGCCCCTAAAAAGGGGTTGGAGGGTGAACCTTAGGATTTGAATGATCTTGTATTTTCGGGCGCCACCCTATGACGCCGTTTGTTCCGCGAATTTCCATCAATAATTACGATTTTGACCATTTGGTCACTTTTAGGGTCCAATGTGGCCCCTAAAAAGGGGTGGGAGGGTGAACCTTAGGATTTGAATGATGTTGTATTTTCGGGCGCCACCCTATGACGCCGTTTGTTCCGAAAATTTCCATCAATAATTACGATTTTGACCATTTGGTCACTTTTAGGGTCCAATGTGGCCCCTGAAAAGGGGTGGGAGGGTGAACCTTAGGATTTTAATAATCTTGTATTTTAGGGCGCCACCCTATAAGGCCGTTTGTTCCGCGAATTTCCGTCAATAATTACGATTTTGACCATTTGGTCACTTTTAGGGTCCAATCTGGCCCCTAAAAAGGGGTGGGAGTGTGAACCTTAGGATTTGAATAACCTTGCATTTTAGGGCGCCACCCTAAAACGCCATGTGTTCGCCGAATTTCGGTCAATAATTTCGATTTTGACCATTTGGTCACTTTTAGGGTCCAATCTGGCCCCTAAAAAGGGGTGAGAGGGCGAACCTTAGGATTTGAATAATCTTGCATTTTAGGGCGCCACCCTATAACGCCGTTTGTTCCGCGAATTACGGCCAACAGTTACCTGTTTGACCATTTGGTCACTTTTAGGGTCCAATATGGCCCCTAAAAAGGGGTTGGAGGGTGAACCTTAGAATTTGAATGATCTTGTATTTTCGGACGCCACCCTATGACGCCGTTTGTTCCGCGAATTTCCGTCAATAATTACGATTTTGACCATTTGGTCACTTTTAGGGTCCAATCTGGCCCCTAAAAAGGGGTTGGAGGGTGAAGCTTAGGATTTGAATGATCTTGTATTTTCGGGCGCCACCGTATGACGCCGTTTGTTCCGCGAATTTCCATCAATAATTACGATTTTGACCATTTGGTCACTTTTAGGGTCCAATGTGGCCCCTAAAAAGGGGTGGGAGGGTGAACCTTAGGATTTGAATGATGTTGCATTTTCGGGCGCCACCCTATGACGCCGTTTGTTCCGAAAATTTCCATCAATAATTACGATTTTGACCATTTGGTCACTTTTAGGGTCCAATGTGGCCCCTGAAAAGGGGTGGGAGGGTGAACCTTAGGATTTTAATAATCTTGTATTTTAGGGCGCCACCCTATAAGGCCGTTTGTTCCGCGAATTTCCGTCAATAATTACGATTTTGACCATTTGGTCACTTTTAGGGTCCAATCTGGCCCCTAAAAAGGTGTGGGAGTGTGAACCTTAGGATTTGAATAACCTTGCATTTTAGGGCGCCACCCTATAACGCCATGTGTTCGCCGAATTTCGGTCAATAATTACGATTTTGACCATTTGGTCACTTTTAGGGTCCAATCTGGCCCCTAAAAAGGGGTGAAAGGGCGAACCTTAGGATTTGAATAATCTTGCATTTTATGGCGCCACCCTATAACGCCGTTTGTTCCGCGAATTACGGCCAACAGTTACCTGTTTGACCATTTGGTCACTTTTAGGGTCCAATATGGCCCCTAAAAAGGGGTTGGAGGGTGAACCTTAGAATTTGAATGATCTTGTATTTTCGGGCGCCACCCTATGACGCCGTTTGTTCCGCGAATTTCCGTCAATAATTACGATTTTGACCATTTGGTCACTTTTAGGGTCCAATCTGGCCCCTAAAAAGGGGTTGGAGGGTGAAGCTTAGGGTTTGAATGATCTTGTATTTTCGGGCGCCACCGTATGACGCCGTTTGTTCCGCGAATTTCCATCAATAATTACGATTTTGACCATTTGGTCACTTTTAGGGTCCAATGTGGCCCCTAAAAAGGGGTGGGAGGGTGAACCTTAGGATTTGAATAATCTTGTATTTTAGGGCGCCACCCTATAAGGCCATTTATTTTTCGAATTTCTGCTATATTTAGAAAGTCGAATAAGGAACTGGGAATAAGTAACGGATTTTACAGCGCTTGAGTTCCAATGTGTTCTATGTGCCTATTGGGCGTTCTTTCGTTGTACTGGCGGGCGGTCAGAAGCATAAACTCGATTGGCTGGGAGCAGCAATTTTCCACCCTTGACAACCAAGGTATATTATGACAACTGAGCAATATTATGTCTAACCGGTGTTCTGCAAAATAATAGGTACGCCTGCGAAATAACTTTTATTTAAAGGAGATCACATACGCAAACTAATATCCATTTGTGGAATACATGTATAATGATGAGGGGTGAAACAGATTTTTCGAAGTTTCAGACAAAATATGGAAAACTTAGAAGGTTCTGATATAATCTTACAAAATAATAAAAGTTTCAATGACTTGCGTGATTATGTGTATAAAACATGTATGAACATTACAGGTTTTATCGATATTTGTTAATGAGCACCACTTTCATGGAATTCGAATAACACCAATTAAATATATGGACACGACAAATCTGAGTGTGTGCCTTGTTACTGAATGCAAATTTATTTATTTATTTATTTATTTATTAAGGTTTAACGACACTTTAACAGCCAAAGTCGTATCGAGTCGGTGACAGTTTTACGGGTGGGGGAAGCCGGAATACCCGGTGAGAACCACCGAGAAACGGCGAGCAGCTGCCAGCTCTCCAGCATCGTAACTCCGCACTGCAGCACAAGCAGGGTTAGATTGGTTGAAGACATGCGCACCATCGACGTGCAGTACGCCTTAGTACACGGCGTCATCGTGCCCCCATGTGGACAATCGGGGTTAAGTGCCTTGCCCAAGGACACAACGCGGGAGTCCGAATCGATCGTTCGGACGGTCACCCATCCAAGGAGTAACCGGGCTCGACGTTGCTTAACTTCGGTGATCTGACGAGAACCGGTTACCGCAATGCCACCACGCCCCCGTCTGAATGCAAAGACGTGCACTTGTAATGCACTCCACCTTCTCGTCCATATGCGCCACTTCTGCGATACTATGTTCCATTCTAGACTAATATCTCTGTTTTAGTCTTGTATGGACTTACTTGGGTAGTTAAGAGGGTGACCCAGCGTAGTTCCACCCGCTCAACGGGGCGACCAGTCTAAAATAGAGTAGAATTGAGGCTTGTGGTACACACTTCTACTATAGCAGCAGGGCAAATAAAGATCAATTCAACCATTATAAGCCACCCCCTCCCCGTAATATATATTCCGTGTTTATTGGCAATACTCAGTAATACTTATTCTTATATTTCTATAATGTCTCCGAACAATTTGAGAATGATAGTAACTCAATCACAAATGTTTTCTGGCCTACCATATCTGTAAGATATCATCTGCATATAGAATATACCGATAGCAGCTTGGTGTACCAAATGTTCACCACGAGTGGTGAAGTGGTGAACAATTGGTACACCAACCTACTTTGGGTCTATTTTATTTATATCATGATCGTCAGATTAATAAGAGTTGAAATGTTATATAAATCAATATTCACACGTGAGAATCTGTTTGTGTTTACATGAGCACCGGTGGGCGGTACTTCCGCTGGCAATTGTATCGCCGAAACGAAATAGAAAACGAAACTCGCATATTACGGGGCCTTTTTTCATTTTAATAACATAATAACATACTATTTCGAAGTTATGGATGCTTTATTAACATGAGACAACGTATGTTTGTTAATTTTTGGTATCTTATGAGATAAACTTATTTAAAAACGTAATAAATAATTGACGGTTTTATTTCACTCTTCACGAGGCGACGAGTGATAAATTCAGACAAGTTTGCATTCAAGGCGAGGTCACCACAGGTCGTCCTGGATGTAATTCCACTGTAGGTGTAAATCTTAACAACTCAAATCCCATTGCTGGCGTGTTCTACTCGGTTGGTGTGTAAAGCTAAAATTTATGTCATAGCCTTTTTATATATGGTAGAATAGGTAATTATGGTATAAGAACTTGTAAAACATCTATATCACGAGTTATCCAACAGAAGGGCTACATAATAGGAATATGTGGTCGACCGATATCGGAAAGACAAACAAATTACATTGGGTATAGCCAGTAGTGGTTACATAAGATTGATACATCCCATTATCTATCGAATAAATTTGAATCCGACATAAATATTTTTAAAAATAAATAATCTTCCCTATATTTTACAGCACAGTTTCGACAACATACCTTTTGGACAGCATATTTTGACAAGATGTATATTCATACCATAGTGAATTGTAGATGTATATTTTCCGATTTGAAAAAAAAAATCTTTTTATACAAGGGTGAAAAATACCGGAACCTGCTTGTAGAAAGCTCGAGATTTAAAGACTGAATATGTCTATAGTGTTATGTGGATGCTACGTATTATCAGGCAGGAATTGAAATATACTCTTTAAGCATGCGTATTGGTTAAAAAGTTCCACCTCACCAGAGTGGGTCCAGCTGCCGTGATAATTCCCATGTCGCCCCGAAACCTCGTTGTCACTCACAGCAATGCTGTATTGTCATTCTAGTTTTACACCATCCCGGGACATCATACAATTTTCGATATTTCGGCGCAGTGAAGATCATGTAATCTGAACGTCTGGATTGGGAAGATGATCCGCTGTGATTATAAACATAAAAGTCGATTTGAAAAACCCGAAAATTTGATATAAAGCGACTAGTACTGGAGCAAAGCCTCGCATTACATTACGTTCATTGTTTGACAAATCGTGCGCTGCACAAAAGGTCCACAATAACATAGATAATTGGAAGCATTTCGCGACAGAATTGTATTGAGACAATGGTTTAAAACTCATTTAATGATGTCATTGGATGTATTTTTATTTCAAAAGTAAACAGATGTCCGAGTTCATTCTTCGCACAAGTATTGAACTGCACTATCTATCGTCGGGGAGCGCGGTGGCTCAATGGATGGTTAGGGCATTGGGCTTCAAACCAAAAAGGTCCACAGTTCGATCCCCACCAGGGGTAACTGCGTTGTATCATTGGGAAAGGCACTTAATCTCGTTTGCCCACGTGGGGCACGGTGGCGCTGTGTACTAAGGCGCATTGCAGGTTGCTGGTGCACTTGTTTTCAACCATTGCTAATAATGCTGCTTGTGCTGAGTTAGTAGGTCAGGCAGTCTTACAGTTGCTCGTGGGTTCTCTCCGGGTACTCCGGTCTCCTTCAACCGTAAAAACTGTCCGACACGAGATGACTGTCGAAAGTGTCGTAAAACACCACTAAAATAAAATAAAAAGAAAAAATCTATTGACGAGTTTAGAAAGTTTCACTATAAACTTAGAATGCGGAGGAGATCATCATCACATCTTTCTCAATTGTTAACAATTCAAAAGCTATGACACTTTTGGCTATGTCACAATGTCAAATAACAGTGGTCGCTTGTATCTTTAATGAAGCTATATGTTTCATTTGTGAAAAACAAAGTCGTCGCCAAGATAACCGTTTGGTATAGAGGTGGGACCTGCTTTCCCCCAACAGTGTCGGCCCAAGTCCCGACTGACTACTGTTCCAGCTACATCATCAAGGCATGCCTTCTTTGAAGGCATGCATTGATGATATGGTTGGAATATTAGTCAGTGACGGGACGATAGTTAAAAAACTCAAACCTTCTTGGAAATATATTAGTCAATAAATAAACTACACATTTAGTAATCGTGATGCAACTTCTTATTTAATTAATACATACTGCACAGTTACTCCAAATTGGTCATACACCTCCCACAACAGCCCGAATGGGTTAATATTTCCGTTTGTGTGACCTACTCTGAGTATGACAGAAGTCCAAGTATCAAGTCAAGTCTTACAACTGGACGGAACTGATTGATATCTTAGATTTCAATGCTGATGAAAATGTCCCGACTTCAGCGATCCGAAATCCCCTCGTACCGATGCCAGTTGTTAAACAGCGACTTTATATCACTGATATCGTACTGAAGTACACGGCGTTTCATGAAACTCCAACCATGATGAAAGTATCCCGACTGGAAAAATTATTAGGCGGTGGTGTGCACCACCCTAAACCCCATGCGCAACTCCACTTTGTGGCAGAGGTGGTTAAACTGCGATTTTATATCACTGATATTTTACCGAAGTTTATGGTATTTCAAGAGAAAACATATTACAAGGTAATCATTCTCTAAAACCCGAGTCCAACGAGTTAACCTTCTTAAAACCATTTCGTATTTTCCAGTCGTCAACTCAACTCTACAGCATCAATTAGGGTCAATTTTCATTATCTGACCAATAACTTTCTGCCAACGTGCAGCCCAATGCCTGCACGTTGAAACTATTGATTTTCCCCCACACATGCATAATCACTTAACAACCAATAATTAAGTGGTAGATTGCTAAATTATTTTTGGTCCTTAAAATTTCTTTGAGCATCTTTGCCTTGTTACAATTTATGGGAGAGTGCAAGGCATTCTCCCTTCAATTGTTACAAGGCAAATCGTAACAAATAAAATAATATCACTTCAAGGGTAATATGAAACACATCCACAGAATATGATGCCACGTAAATTGTGGTACCTGGTTCATCAGTAGGAAGCCCAAATATGGGCTTCCAGCACTCTACCAGTTAACAAGAAGACGTTTTGTGCAAGCACAAGCGCGGGAGAAAATGCCCATGAAACACTCTTATTTTGTTTATATATCATGCAATCTCTTCGTATCAGAGCCTGGACATGAAACCTTCTGTGAACAAACTTGAACCTCACTCATTTAAGAAGATGAATACCACATCTCAAAGCATTATGACTGGTGTTGCACAAGAAATTATTTAAAAATGATTTCAAGTTTATTGGACAGGGTTTCAAAATATGGAGGTTAATATCTTCATTCAAAAACACTTGAAAGGGACATGATTGCACGTACTCATAAAATCAGAAATGTTTATGCCAGCTAATGATGCCTGAGCAAAATAGAAACAGTTTATGTGAAGGGAATATATTCCATTTTTGGTTTTCCAAGTCAATTGAATCGATCTGGGAATTCAGTACCGCCAGTGGCGGCGCCATCGGGGGGTATGGGGGGGGGGGGGGGGTACTTACCCCTCCACTTTTTTCGCCAGGCGTAGTAAAAAAATACTATCCTTTTAATTTTTGTATTGAACGTTGCGGTGTAATGGTGGGTATGCTTAATTCCATATTCCCAAGTGCACTAAATCAGAGAAGTTTTTAAATTATGTTTGTGTGTGCCCCCCCCCCCCCTCCACACACACACACACACACACATTATCTGCAAACAACAAACAAGAGTCGAGGGCCCAAATTGCAACAAGGCGTGCCGCGTTCAAACGGTCTGAGACATACCGCTTAAGAGTATTCGAGGAATGCTAGAATCGATGCAACGCATCCGTTTGGAATACAGCCTACTTTCATTTTCGATTTGAGGGTCGGTTGATGCTTTGTGCTCGCACTTTACAACAGCGTTCTTCCGTTAAAATGTCACCATGTACGACGTGTTCTATAACTGAAAGACCTGACGAATAAGTTTCAAAAGGATAAAACTGTTTTAATTTAATTGTCTGAGCTGAGAATGCTCCAGAGAACACCATTTACAACGTAAGTTTTAAAATTTTTCTCAACCACCCCGGCTAGGCGCTGCGCGCCGAGGCCGCCGCTGCACGCCGAGACCGCCGCTGCGCAGCGGGCAATACCCAACTATACCCCCCTCACTTCTGTAACTCTGGCGCCGCCACTGAGTACCGCATGATCTTGAGCAATTATTATCCCAATATGCATGCACGCTAAATGAAACCGGGACGTGTCATGATTCTGGTCAAAAATAAAAAGGTTGGTCGATTACAATGGGTTAAAATAAATACAGCTGTGTTAGGTTTGCCTTTTTTGAAGATGATATTTCTATGTTCATATTCATTGCACGACTGCTATTTATTCTGCATTCATCGTTTTAGTAATATGAGAACTTCGTACGAGGAGCCGTGTTCTTCAAATAAAAGGTATGATTAGCAAAACATTATTCACATTATTATTGGTTCAGCTACCCATTCATGGCTTATTTACTCAGCTGATAAAACCAAAATCAATATTTTAATATCTGTTGTCTTCATTGGTGTCGATATTATCTTGGAATTTCCAGAAGGTGTAGTGTTTCATTTAATATTGGAAAAAGCGAATCCGGCTGCTAAAAATATCCAGGTGGTTACAGCTTCAGGGATGACAAAATCCGGAGTTTTCTAAAAATATACAGAGTATACAGAGTGTATTATCACTAACTCACCCCTAGAGTGGAGATTCCATCCAAGCAATAATAGCAAATTTGTTGCAAAGCATAACAAGCACAAGCAAAGTTCCAGACAATGGACCTCCGGGTTAAACCCGGAGGTCCATTGGCTGAAACATTGCTTGTGTTTTTGTCCATATGTACAGAATTTGAAAGTGATACTTTGGGTAATAACTCCACTCAACGGGTGATTTAGTTACAATCCACTCTCCACATACTGCATGTACTGCTTTCTAATCATTTTAGTTAGAGCCCTGCGAATCGGAATTTGTATCGTCGAATTGAATCTTGAATCGAATTGGGGGGGGGGGGGGGTAATGTCGACATCGACATCGAATCCAAACAGCACGAAAGAATTTTCGTGAAATCACTAGTTATATTTTTCCAAATTATCATGCATAGCCTTGCGGCGTACGTGTGCCGCTGGTAGCATGAGTCCCCGAATGAAAAGGTCACCAGAAACATTGCTGCAACATCACTCTATCTGATCTGAAAGTATTAAACGGGCGAGGAAGATGCAATTAAGAAGTATGTAATTGTTGAGAAAGCACCGGTGACGTCTGTTTAATATTTCGTCATGAAACTAATAAACGAGCGAGAAAGGTGCAATTAAGAAGCATGTAATTGTTGAGAAAAACACCCACCGATTAAACTTTTTTGAACTTTCCTTTTGTTACATTTTATAAACAAAACAACAGAGAGCTCTCAGAGCTGTCTGTTGTTTTCGTTTATTAAAATTTACAAAAGGAAACTTGGATTTTTATGGCAAGGTAATTATTAGAAGCAACTATGTAAACGTCCACTTTGGCTCTTTGTTTAGCAAATGCGTTTTTACAGTAATTTATAAGTTTTTATTCTTCCCCCCAAAATAGAAAATCTTGCCTCCTAAACTTTTTATATTAATGGAAAGGCTAGTGTCTGTATTATATGTCACGATGCGCACACCGTTGATATAATGAACAGGAGAAAAGATTACAGAAGGTTACAGAACATCAAAAGATGGGGATGTTTTTTAAAATAGGTTTAACTTTTAACCTGCTTCGTATTTTCTACATATTTTTCCTCAAATCTAGTCATGGCTGCTTTAAAGCAGCCATGACTAGATTTGATAAAAAATTAATATAAATGTAACATAAGAAATCATTGGTGAACAAATCCATTCAATTTACTCGGGGCAAATATGATTAAATGTGCCCAACATATACTTATTTCAGTAACAAGAGAAACCCTGTGCTGAGCAGGAATATCCGCCAGCATCATGCAAAGAGTTAAACAGAAAATAATAGACAAACGTTCAAATGATTGGGGAAAACATGTAGAAAGCACGCTTCTGTATTTTTATACTGCTCTATAGGTATATGCCTGAAGTTTGTGAACTGGTGCGCACATCGATGATATAACTTCGCTAACTGTTGAAAATTTCAGTTTTGATATGAAAACTCCATACCCTTAGCGTCAAATTTACTAAAAACTTTAGAAAATTAAGGGGAGCTAACTTTCTTGTAAATCTCTCCCAATGACGAAAATTGTCAGCCATGCCGAAAATGCGAGGATAAAAAATAACAAAAGAAAAGATTAATAATCATAAAACTAACTGTTGCATCTGGCAAGCTATTTTGTTGAATAGAGACCTCTCGGATATTCCTATAAACTCTATTCCAATCAACCAGACGAGTTTCGAGACATTCAAAAAGACATCGGTAACTGACTGAAATAAATAAAAAGCGTGAATATTTTTAGAATTATTAGTTTCACAAGTTTCCTAAAGAGTACTCTTCATTTTAACTGAACGTCAACCATTATCTCCAAGTGGAATGAAATACTGTTTTTTGATTGGCCGAGAGGTGCGTTGTAACTTTTAGTCCACAGTATTTTCGACATCATGCAGTTAAAACTAGAAGCCATGTCACGAACTGTGCGCTTATCTAGGCTCTATTGCGCGTAGGAATCCATAGCACGGCAGGTTCTCCTGGTTACTCATAGCAGGCACAAGCAATGTTTCTGCCAATGGACCTCCGGGTTAACCGGAGGTCCATTGGCTGAAACATTGCTTGTGCACAGTCCATATGTACAGAATTTGATAGCCTTACTATGGTCGTAATTCGTAGATTAAAGCGCGGATCGATGTGCTGTGTGTGAGCATTTCATGACAGAACTTCTAGTTTTAACTGTAGTTAACAACAGTGTAAAAACAGGAATACACAATAACTGATAAAAAAGCATGAAAAAGGCCCTGTTTATTGATTGATTAATTCTTTATTTCACAGTAAAACATATACACAATAATAAACAATAATAACGATGATAAAATAACATGAAAACACATATGTTTACTGTGGGGAATAACATACAGTCAGATTGGATGTCTTCCACTTATCCCCAATTTAAATTCTATCGCAACATTGTACTGGACATTATGCAATTCTAAACAGAGTACAAGTACTATTGAATATTACTTGGACCACTTTGAAACATACATATAGTATAGGACTAATGTGGGACTTGATGGCTGCTGTGTAATTCAGACTCCCCACCGCATCCCCTCCTCCACCATTGACCAGGGCAAAAAAATCTATCTATCTCGAATACTATTTGGCAGGGCTTGGTAGGGAGAATGCTGTGACGAGCTTAAAAGACCATTCCGTATGACACGAAATATTTTATTTATTATTTTCGTCATGGATTTTTAAGATCACCTTTATAGTCAATGTTAAGTACATGTCGTCAATTATGTTTTCAACATAGGAACAAGGCAGGTTTAATCAATCGCATAAATGCCCATTATTATAAAATATTCCCACGTAAGACACTAGCTATCGGTTCAAATCTGGTAATGGAAGAGATTTATTTGATTTGATCTTTATTTATTTATTTATTTATTTATTTATTTATTTATTTATTTATTTATTTATTTATTTATTTATTCATTTATTTATTTATTTATTTTTCTTTTTCATTATACACAAAGAAGTGCTCTCAATACTGCCGGCTACAATCCTGACAATAGGAATTATTACAGTGAACATCCTTCAGGTACGCATCCATGAATTTGTTTGAAATTTGTCTCTTGAAGGCTGTTCTATTGCAGATTGTACGCAGTTCATAATCTAATTTGTTCCATAGTTTTGGATAAGCAATTATTGGAAATAGGTCTACAGACTTCGTTCTAGTACCCTTTATTTCTAATGGATACGATTGTAATGTGATTCCAGGTCTTATATTTGTCTTCGAGAAGAAATTATTAAATGAGACGCGTAGAGTATCGTTATGCCAATCATAAACAAATAGCAGTGATTACACTTTATTCAAATCCTCTACCTTACGAATACGATCTTTGAAGAACAGAGGATCAGTGTGAGCCTTATACATTTGTTGTTTATAATGCGAATGCTCCGCTTTTGTAGCAGGGAGAACTTCATAACAGATTTTGAGTTACCCATATGTGTATACCATAGGCTATACAACTATGAATAAGTGCATAATATAAGGTTAACATTGCCTCGTGTGGTAGTATTTTTTTCGCTTTATTTAATCATAATTTACTCGGGCTATCTTTGTATATATTTGGTCAATGTGATACTTGAAAGACAGATGACCATCCATCAAAATTCCAAAAAAATTCAAAGAAGTTTCAGTTTCATTCTGCCCCGCCCTGTTTATTTTATGTCCGTTGATGTAAATATTATGGTTCATGAGCGTAGCCTTTTGTGTTGGATTTATTAAAATATATTTCGTTTTCTTTGCATTTAACATGAGTTCATTAATGGAGCACCATTCAGATTTATTAATATTATTATAAATATTTATATACTACCTCATTTGTAAGTTTGAAAAAATAAAAGTATGGTTAATTGAATATTTTGAAATAAATTATTACACAAAATTTGTTAATGAAAATAAAAATACATATGTATCACGTAGGAATTAGTTATTTCTGGTGCTATTTTTGGAAGGTGTGTGATGCGTTTTGATTTGGTTTCTGCTTAATTAAACATGGCTCAAATTGGTTTTAAGAAACGCTTTGCAAGTCATACTGAAACTGAATGTGTAGAAAATAGAACAAACGTGATACCGGTAAATAAACCCAAGTGCAACAAAAAGGGTGGCGATATACAAAAACACGTATTTATTGGAAAAAGGAGAAAATGTTGATTTTGAAAGCTATCTTAGCTGTACGGTTAACGGAACGAAAGGATTTGGAACTAAATCCGCTATCTCTGTGTCTTCAGTGGTGTATGGGAATTTACATCGGTCTGGGAATGCATACACCCTTCGGCTGCGCAACAGGGAGTATGAGTCCCCAGACCGGTGTAAATTCAGTCAATTAAATTTCCATAAACAGAGAAAACCCACAAAACTCTTGGTTGTGATAAATATAATTTCGGCAATTGAACACGGAAAAATAACACAGTTTTTATGCCTGCCCCCTCCGAAATTCAGAATGACGGCATTGTCATTCAAAATGAATGGCTGGAACACACAGGAACAAGCTCTGAACACCCTCACCACCACCATCTCATCACCACCACCACCACCACCACCACCACCACCCACCACCACTACCACCACCACCACAACTTTAATGACTTTAAAATATGTATTGTGACTATGGCTCGCTTGTTGGTAAGAATTTCCTCTGTATCCTATGATCTTACTGATGCATAGTATACTACTATTGTTTATATTTCAGTTGAAACGATACCAGACAGTTTGATTATAACATTTACTGGGATGAATAATGCTATAAATGTTTTATGAATGAGTGGTGAAAAAATCCACAGGGTAATGTTTTCATATTTATTGATGATACCCACAGACGAGAAAAAAGGATGTTCATTATAGTTGGAGCTACGGAGTAAAAATATGTCAGGACAATAACGGCAATGTGCAACCTTGCATTCTGGCAACTTATCTCTATATCTCAAGGTTTTCTGGAACGTCAACAAAAAACATACCAACTCAATTCGCCCCCCTCTCCTCAAAATGGCGTCAGGTCAATCAACACGATAACTCCATCCATTGATGGCGTTTGGTGATGTTATAACTATTATGCTGTCTGTGCCTGTAGTCACAGCGTATCAGCTCTCACTTCATTAGACGTCATGGTGTTTACGTAGCGCGGAAACTATAAATTATTGTCCAATCTCGGCACTTGTTGTTTTGTCAATAATAACTAAAATATGTTGTAAATATTCAATTTGTATTGCCGTGAAAAGTCCGACCATCAACATATTAAATTTTGTGGCCACACGTTTTCTGCTTCTGAGCTGGCACTCATGCCATATCGATTAACCCATTCATACACGCGTATCGTTCTGTGTTTATTACACGCCTTCACATCTATAAAAACAATTATTAAAAGGGCACTCAGCAATTCATTTGACGACTATCAATAAAAAGAACACATTTTATCGCCAACCAAATTTGCGAGGGGACCCCGTGTTACTATTTCGTCCCCTGAATTCCAATAGAAAACATTGGAATTCAGTAGACGATTTTCAGCTATCGCTAGCGATTAAAATTGTAATTGCGTTGCACGATTTGTAGAAAATTCCAGTGAAATTTCGCTTCTATTTACAAATAGTCCGTCAACGATTTCCGTCCCGCACATATGTGCGGAAACGATTTTCATTTTCCGCATGGGTTAGTGTTGTTGTAGATAGGGATTTCATAGAACAGGCGTGTAAAAAAGCACATTCTGTAAAACGCAATCGGCGATTGCTTGATGTCAGAAAATTGAGAAAACTTCGAACCTTTTTTTCTATTGAGCATTATTCATTCAAGCAACATCTGCATTCCTGATCTGGAAGCGGTGAAACATTTTCTGTTTGTGATAAACTAGCGTTCCAGAAATCCAGTTTTTTAGAGATCAATGAATCTGGTGTGTCAAATCACAATCATAGTAATCCAGGATGACTCCTTTTATTTTCACTTAATCCTCTGAACCCTGGTCTTATCTTTCTTGTCAGTTTAATGGCAGTTATTGGAAGAGCCCATATTCATTATTCGGGGGTAGACCAATTAATAGTTTCAAATATTGATTGTTCCACCCCACACATTCACTTAGCAGCCACCCCAACCAATGAAATTATGACATATCATATTCTTGGACCGGAAAAGCTGTCTCTCGGAATCAAAGGGTTAACCCTTTCAACACGGAGTTCCTGAATTGGTGTGCCGCAAATAATGCAGACTGAAGAGATCAGCTGAAAAAAGTTTGGATTTATGGTTGGTTAGGAACGCCGAGGCGAGGAGAGAACACACATTATGGGAAGCACTCACCCCTGTCTTTTACCAAGGAAGAAGGGGCCGCCCGTACCCATTTATGTGAATTCTCTAGATTCCATATCTGAAGGGGGTTCTGAAATAATTTAATCCAACAGCTCTATTTGGCTGTTGGATTAAATTAGTACTGAACCTCCTTAATAATTGGTTGTCCATTTTGTTGACTGCTAACAGACCACCGAAGAAAAGTTTAAAATATACCTGGGAGGTTTTGTTAGTTTACTAAAGGAACTCGCAAAGGACGGAGAGGGACTGACACTCCCTCAATAAGTTTCCCACTCTGGATATTTTCGTCTGGAATGGAGTCTAAGATATCAATTCTCTCTTACAAGTATGTATGTACTTTCTAAAAAGACTAGATTTGATAACTGGACTTGTATCAGACTCCCAGCCGGTCATACAAAATAGAGGTTTGTAGTACCCGTTTCGAGCTTCTTTAGAGTACCGGTACGGTACATGTTAATTAATAAGATGTTGACTTGGACTACTACATGTATGTTCTATAAATAATATATCCCAAAAATAAAGTCCTGTATAATGTTTCAACTACGTCATCAAGGCTTGCCTTCATAATGGCATGCCTTGATGGTGCAGTTGTAATACACGATCAGTCGTGGGTTTACTCTATGTTCCATCCATCCATCTATCCATCCATCCATCCATGTTCCTGGGTTTAAACAATATTGTACATAACAAACAATTTTAACATGTGGTGCGAGAGGTCCTCGATTCGAATCCCACCTGCGGCAACCGCGTTGTGTCCTTGGGCAAGACACTTCATCTCCATTGCCCGCGTGGGTGCACGATGGCGTTGTGTACTAAGACGTATTGCACGTCGATGGTGCACTTGTCTTCAATCAATGCTAACCCTGCTTGTGTGGAGTTAGTATGTTGGGGAGGTGACGGTTGCTCGCCGTTGCTCGGTGGTTCTCTCCGGGTACTCCGGCTTCCTCCGCCCGTAAAACTGTCACGGTCATGATTAGCCATTGTGCATAAATATGTGACCTTAAACACCAATAAATAATAATAATAACGATAACATGTGGTACATCGTTTGGAGGCAACACGGCCAGTTGGCCGTCTTTCTGCTGCCCCTTGTAGAAAATTGTTATAGGAACAGAACTGTGCAACTACTTTACAAGTTCTCAGGTAATTCGTTTTCTGGTCGCAAGGTAGTTGGAAGAAAATAAATAATATGGATGCAAACAACGACAAAATTTAATGAGGTATTTGTGCAGGTGAAATATTTGTCTTGGACTGGGGATTGTTCAGTATTATATGTGTTTTTCCTATTAAACATATTCGTAAATATAATATAACAATCGCTTGTATGGCCTGTTTTCCTTCCCTCTGGGACGTGAATGCTTTCAAACGGGAATTAAATATGAATGGTAATTTTTTTCTCTCTCTTTCACAAGGCACCTCAAAAACGTAGAAAAGTATGCCCGAGTAGAAAACGCGGAGAAAGGAAAAGGTGAATAGGTGTTGTAAGCTCTAGATTCAAGCCATTCAAATATTCAGATGGATCCAGTAAAAGTTGAGCATCAGTAAAGTAATGATTTTTTTTTAATTTAGGTCTAGGAACAATACATTGAAAGTTATTGTCAAATTCGTTCCATATTGTAGGGAACTTGTGTTTAGCTAGCTGGCCTGCAATGTGCGTTCGGATAGTAATGCCATATACTTGTCCGATCTGTCCATTCGTCATGCGAGATGGATTGTTGATGATTTGAAAGGAATTGTTAAATGAATTTGGAAGGCTGTTATTTTTCCAGTCCATAAAAAGTGATACACGCTGTTTATAAATTTTCTTCAAGCTTTTTGTATATTGTTATAATTTTTATTACTAATTATTCGCATCGCTCGCTTTTGTTGGAGAAATAACTTATTTGCTGCCTTAGCGTTACCCCGACTCTCAATTCCATAGTCTAAGTGGCCATGTATAAGCGCGAAGTATAGAGTTCTTAATGCGGGTGTGGGAAGCAGAGTTTTTGCCTTGATAATTGCATAAATGGATCTAGATAATTTTTTACTGACCATCTCGATGTGTTGCTTGAAGTTTTCTTCTGTTTGTTTTCCAAGAAAGTTGGCAATAAGCTCTGTATGGTTGTTGCCAACATGTTTTACTTCATTGTAGTTGATTGAGATATTTCTACCATTAGAGTTTTATCTGCTATTTGTTGGTTGGATGATTAAGTATTTAAATTTGTTGGCACTCAAAGCTATCTTATTGGAGGAACACCACACACTTAAATTGAAAAGTTCTGTGTTTATATGGTCGAAAAGAGTATCAATGTTATGATGTAGATTATGAACCGTTGTATCATCTACGCAAGATAATAGGTTCAATTTTGCCGAGCAGGAAATATGCTGATTTAAATGAGGAAAAGAAGTTAGAACAAGGCTGTCGTGTTTCCAAAAGTTCTACTGACGCCTTCAGCGTGCCATGTGTCAACTCACAGATGTCTGACCACTCTTTAACTGTTTGTATTTAAACACGCCTTTCTGATCCTGTTATAATTGGTTTTACACCAGCAACTCCGAAGTGATAAGAGAGTATCGGCCGCTCCCCCCCCCTTGTCTTTCCTGGGCTGTCAAATATTTTGTCGGACATTTCGAGTTCTGTGAATTTTTTTTCCTTACCCGATGGCTAGTTATAGCTCAAAATCGCTAATTGTCAGTTAGAGGCGAGGAGAATACACCATTTGGACACAGAATTTAAAAAAATTCCCTACTGAGTTAAGATTGGAGCTCCCTGTTTAGTATGGATGACCGAATCTAATATTTCCCTTAAAACGGAGCAATGCCAACGGGTGGTTGTATGCATAACCAACTGACAGAAATTTTATGGTTTTCCTCGCCACCCACCAAAAAGCTACATACGCCATACAGTACTGTCACAGTGGACTGATCACTTTCACGGATGGCCAATATTTCTACGGACACAATTTTCTTAATTCCAAATGCTAATTAAAGGAATAATCATCAATAATTAAAATTTTGCTGATGGTGATTTTGATAACCTGATAAACGCATGCGTGGAGATCACTTCCCACGCGTGGATTTCGACCAGTCTATTGCAACTGTACTGTAGCATCACGCTATTTCGTTTGAGTGCACCCATTGGATATTTTATCACGCACATTGTGGTTCGCGTTTCTCGAATCTATACTCGTTAGAATATTAAAGCCACCGATCTTTATGCAATTGGATTTCTGGAACGCTCATTAGAAAAACTGAAAACTGTCTCCACCGCCGCCATTTTGCAGAGGTGGGCGGAAGTTGCTATAAATGAATAGTACCGACACCTTGCAATGTTCGAGCGCATTTTAACGAATAAACTTTGACGTATAGAGAAAAGAATATGTCAATGATATGCACATTTTTCTTGGCAATGAAAATCGATTAGGCCCCACAAAGTAAGATCGTCTGTTTGGCAGACTATTTTGTTTTGTAAAACTGCATGTGCACACTAAAACTAAAGTGTTAAAACTGACACTTTCAAGGTGTTAATCCCATTCTAACTCTTAGGGTTTGATTTTAACACTCAAAGAGCAATGCTTTAAGCACTTAGACATTACAGTCGTCAGACATCTGAAACTTGAATGAATGGCACTTCCCATGTGTCTAGCATTGGTGGTTCTTCCAGAATCGTCCATAATTTGATTTGCGTTTGGTGGGTACATAATTAAAAGGACACAACGCAGATGACGCGGATCAGGCTCGCGAGTTGAGCCTGATCCGCGTCATCTGCGTTGTTTCCTTTTAAGTGTCTCGACATTACACTTGTCAAGTGGTATTATTGTAACACCTGTCAAGTTCTGGAATATCTACACTTGAACAAAGTGCTAGTTCAGCACTTAGTAAGTGTTAAATGCAGCACTTCAAGTGTAGTTTTTAGCACTTTAGTTTTTAGCGTGTGGGCTGGCGGTTTTTAATTTTTGTAATTATTTCTTTGCCATCAAAAGTTTATATTCTAGGTTTGTTTTATGTTTTAGGTGTCATAAACTACAAAATAGCGTGGGTGGCGTTGTATTTCGTCCCTTGAGTGCAAGAAGGCTTTGCAATGCTCAAGCAATTTAAAGCCTTGTTGCACTCAAGGGACAAATTTATTAATTTTATTAACTTGGTTAAAATATTTTTGTTTTTTAAGTTTGCATTCGTTATAAAAAAGAGAGCATGCGAGATGGCCCGAGAAACAGATTTTTAACATTTTAGGCCTTAAGCACACATATTTTAGTTATTATCGACACATTAGTGCCCAGAATGGAAACTGGATATGTTGTTATTAGTTTCCATGTGAGGTAAATATACAGAACCACCCTCGAGTCCAGTAATCGTTAATGCATTCTAACCCAAGTGTGGCTCTGTATTTATTACAAACTCCACCCTGAAAAAAATTCACTGTAATTAATCGCTAATTGAATTAAATAGTCGATGATTTGAACGGTTGAAATAATTTTACCGAGAAAAGGACAATTTCGTCAGAGAACCAACACTTGGGTCTTTTCCTTCCCTTACGCCTGTAGAATCTATGTTGATCCATTTACTGCCCCAGCCCCCCCCCCCCCCCCCCCCCCCCCCAAAAAAAAAAAATAAATACCAAGCCGAACACTCGAAACTCAAAAGTAAGCATTTCATATCACACATCGAAATTATGAGCTCTGAAATTTGTTTTGAAAAGTGTGTGTGTGCAGGCATAATTATATTTGGAGGATGGAGAATGTTCAAGGATTTTCGTACCTTTGAAACTATTACTAAAGTAACTCGGGTTGGTTGTGGCTGAGGCTACCATATATGGGCATCGGTCAGTTCTGTCCTGCAACAAATTATCCACTGGGCAGGAAAATACTTTTTATACATTAATTAACCTTCCGGGCAGGGGCAGCGGAAACACTACGGGGGGGGGGGGGGGGGGGGGGGGGGGGGGCAAACCCCGGGGAAAGGAAATTTATTCGCACTAGCAGTCCCATCATGACATCCCGAAGCATGCATTTCTCGAATGTCGAAGGCCCGAGATGGGAGTTTGGGAGGTGGTACCGCCTCCCAAACTCTCCTAACGACCCCACTGAATTTTGAAAGCTCCCAGAACGGATTTGGGGTGCATTTTAGCTTTACTTTGAGAATAAATCATTGAATGAAATTGAATAATGAACCTAGGAAGGGCATTGTCTGCCCCCTCTTGCCCCCGTGGGCCGAAGGCGGGGGGGGGGGGGGGGGAGGGGCAGCTTCCTCCTCTGCCCGTGCTTCTGGAGTCCCTGCTTCCAGGGCAGTCATTAGATCATTTTATTTAACCAGAGCTGTTCGTGATTCTATTCTGGATGAACCCTTGGTAAGTTAACGTTTGATGTTTCACTACTGCTGACTTGAAATTTAGCCTTTCTTTTTATTTCACCTCGAGTCTTGACAACCATTGTTTGAGGTGGACTGCACTAAGAGCTCAGGTACTCCATATTTACTACATAGAAAGCAAGAAACAAATCGAAGGAGTATTGCAAGAAAATGTCATGTTTTTTGTTTTCTCCACCATTTGTACATCATTACAAAATACACCCCTTCTCCCCTATCACGCCCCACTCCCAGACAGCATTTTCGTAACCCTTTACACAACTTAACGATCAAAACCAGCCAGCGCTGTTTCACAAAAATTGCCATTCGACTCATTATTTTTTTCATTTTTTGTCTCAAAAACATAGCTTATGCCCCCCCACATTGGACCAACTGGTTCCAAAGAGGGGCCATATGCTGTGTTTTTGACGCAAAAAAGAAAAAAAAAAAGTTATTCAAGAAGTTTATTTGCCGACTGTCCTTCGTGTTAAGCAAAGGGGTAAAGACCCTCGAAAGAGTTTCACTGGAGTATTTGCCAGAGGCCGAAAAATGAAATAAAGGGAGTTTGGTTTTTGTCACCAGTTAACTCCAACTTATAGCCATTAATAATATTTTAAAAATGATAATATTTCCATTATTTTGTACCTCTACAGTTAAAACTAGAAGTCCTGTCACGAAATGCGCACACATAGCACGTCGATCTGCGCGTTAATATACGCGTTATGACTCTAGTAAGGCTATCAAATTCTGTACATATGACCTGTGCACAAGTAATGTTTCAGCCAATGGACCTCCGGGTAACCCGGAGGTCCATTGGCAGAAACATTGCCTGTGTTTGCTATGGACAACCAGGAGAACCTGACGTGCTTTGGATGCCATTCGATGTGGCAATTGTTCGCAATTCCTACGCGCAATTGAGCCCAGATAAACGCACAGTTCGTGACAGGACTTCTAGTTTTAACTGTATACCTGGCGAAGTTGCTCAATGCCAAACCTCATTCTTGCAGGAAAAATATGTTTCTCTTGGTGTCTGGTTCAAAGCAAAAATATTTATTTGTGTGTTAGGCCCTATTTCTTCTCGAGCTTGAATTTGGAATTATTTTAAATTTGTATTCGGTCAGTAGGTTTTTTAAAGAGTGCTGGTAGAATATGGCCAATGATGGGTTTTGGAGGACATTTTGTTGCGGACAGGGACTGCCGTGAATATTGTTTCAAAATTAAATGCAGGTACCTTCTTTGGATTTGCCCTGAAATACTCTGCCCATGCCCTGACATTTGCCAACATTAAAAAAAATATCCATCCCTCTGTAGGAGGTGTTTTAAAAATACCACGCCATTGCCCTGAAAATTACTGAATTGGCAGGCCGTTGGGAGAGGGAGATGAGACTGCAGGCTGACCCCCATTTTTCATACCAATGTATCTAATACATGTAGATGGTATTCGATTTAAGTTTCAATGCTGGGAATAAAAACAAACAAAAAAGTATACTATTCTTGAACAAAACACACACAATACCAAAAATTCTTAATTAGTCATTTAAAAATACAATCTATGTTCGGAAAATATTGTAATACTGTATGTAATATTGTAATGAAGTATGTTTTAATTTTATGTTTATATCCTAATAATTATTTGTCATGGAAATCGTCTCATAAAATAGACAAAATGTTGCTTCAGGCCATATGTATTTACCACCCCAACCCTTTCCTCTCCGTGGTCTTACTCCTACCCAACTCAAGACATTCAGTCGTGAATGGTGGTAACATTTGTATTTCCCCAGTACAATCTACAGATAGTCATTTCAGTATTACTACATCGCCCCCCCCCCCCCCCCCCCAAAAAAAAAAAATGTTAGTCACACATAAAAAACTCATCGGCTCCACAAATATAAACTACTGGGCAGAATTTACAGCACAGTCGCCGTGGATTGGTCATAATCCACACGTGGGCAGTGAGGTCCACGCATGCGATTACCAGGTAATAACAATCATGATAAGCAAAATTTTAATTAATGAAGCACCGGGTTATACCCGGTGCTTCATTAATTAAAGTTTTGATGATTATTCCTATAATTGGTGTTTGAGATCTAATATTATTGAGTCTGTGGAAATAATGCCCGTCCGTGGAAAGCGACCAGTCCACGGCGGCTGTACTGTAGATGAGTTTTTCTAAAGCCGGACTTATCATTGATTGATCCACATTATTTTCGTTCTTCAGCTAATAGTGGGGGAGGGGGTAGAAGATGTTGGTTCACCTAGTAAGTGTGGAATCGGTAAGAGTTAATCGGTAACTACTAGATAACTTTCAGCCATCTGCCGGCACTGTCGCCGTCGGTCTTTCCGCTTCGCGGAAACCAATTTTAAGTTGATTTAGTCCTGATTCCCGAAAACTAATTCAAGTTAACATGCTCTTCAAAGGATATTTACGTCGGCGAACATGTGAAGCTTCATTGCTGATGTGTAAATCGAATAAGATAACACAGTCGACCCAGTAACAGACCGGCTGGAAGCACACAACACCGAGGGTAACACTGTTACAAATTCCTTTATACCAAGGCCAGGCACCAGTATCGAAACCAATTGGACATTTTTGCTTAAAGATAATTAAGTTTTTCTCCGTTTTCGATAAATAAATAGAAGCTGGAGTGCCGTTGTTCATTGTCCTGGCACAGATCACGTGACTGTGATGACTATAAATAGGTTTTAGCATTGTTGTGCATCAAACAATTTTGTTATGAGAAACAGTAATACCGATAAATAAATATAACTGAAGGTTCCTATTGGCTATTTTCCACTGAAAACTGAAAATGTAAGAACCAGTCGAACGAACAAGCGAACCTTTGAACGCGAAGGGTACTTTTTAGCGGATGGCACTAGAGCTTTACCGCAAGCCGATCAATGTGACCGCGAGATATACAGTTTAGGGTGTGTGTTAAACGCCATGGCATGTGGCGAAGTGAAAGCTGTTACCCTGCAGCGTAATAGCTTTTACGTCATCAAACATCATGGCTTGGGATGAGTTATTACGTTGATTGACTTGACGCCATCTGAGAGGGAGGGGGTGCAGTTCTAGTGTCAATGTTTTTCACTGACGTTCCAGCAATCCAGTTGTTTGAAGATCTGTGATTCAAAGCTCCAAGCGCACGACAATGAAAGGGATATAATTCTTTCTGGATTATTATCGAAATGTTATTCATTTGTTAGTTCCCCTGCATCACCCGAGAAGCCTTGCAATTTTTAGTATATTAACACTTTCGCTGCCGAACACGACTGTCGTCACCTATTTTAGGATGATTATCTGTTCGTTCTGATATGCGCAGATCAAACCTACCATCTGATTAATTGTTGGAAAGCGCGCAACAATTAATCAGATGATAGAGTTTGAATTATGCCATAAATATTATTCAACTTCCTCGCATACAGGCGAACATAGAGGTCCACAATATATGGCTAAAGTGGGCGTGGCGGTAAAAGGGTTAAGTTATGCCGGCCAAATGAACAATGTTGACAATATTAAAAATTCTAACGTACGGTTTATTGATATTACCAAGTAATGCTTGCAAGAAAAAATGGATAATGCATACGTCGGTTTTGAAAAATGGATAATACATACATCGATTCTTATGTGGATGATGGTGACATGTGATGTAGTGTTATTGTACGGGAACTTCAACACACAAAGTGCTTAAAATATAAGTAATTTTGTTTATTTATAATATGACTGATTCAAAAAGTTTCAACTCTAAGGAACGATTTGACTAAGTTACATAGCTAGACCAAATGTGTTGTCAGGAGCGTCGCGAAGATGACTGATAGAGGGCGGTATAAACCTGATTTGTCCCGACTGTGATGGATGATCAAATTGGATATTCCAGCTACATCATCAAGGCATGCCTACGCTAAAGGCATGCGTTGATGATGTAGGTGAGATTTTAGTCAGTCGGGTTTATTTAATACATACGTAAAGAACCGGTACTCCAAATTGGCCATGCTGACACCCACAGTTCGAATCGGGTATCGCAGACCTCAATTTGTATGACCGACTGTTTGAGACAAAAGTCCAAGTAAGAAGTCTAGTCTCGCGAATATGTATCTTACCTGTATCTTACCTCCAATACTGAAGGCTGCGTCTCGACGGCAAAAACAAACAAACAAAATTGGAGGGGGTGTTACACCCCAAATACTCCCGTAGCGACACCCCTCTGTGTGGGTATAGAAGTCCAACTAGGCGGTACAATACAACAATCTTCTTTCAGAAATATCTGTCGCGAAGCTTTCGTATATCGAAAATTTTCTACAACAAAGGAAGAATATTGTCGATTCACTGACGAATGAATAGGAGTGTCTTGGATTGGATTAAAATTGCGGGTAGCAAATCCATACTTATCGAACTCGTCATTCACTCATTAGCTTGTATTAGGAGAGGACATAGCTTGAGTTCCCAGAGTATTATTTGTTTTATTCTTTCAAAGTGTTTTTCCTGCTGAATGGAAATCGTGTTCGTATCACATTCTGTTGAATGGTGAATTTGTATTGTAGGGCCCAGCGAATCACCTATTTTCGCTTCGACTCGAACCTCGAATCGAATCGGGTTTATTATTCGAATTCGAATCGAATCTCGAATCAAATCAATGGCGTCTTGAAGATGACTGATTGGGGAAAAGGCGGTTCTGTAAACCTGATTTGTTCCGACATTGATGGCTCACGTCCCGATTGATGAAATATTCCAGCTGCATCCAATGCATGTCTTCGTAGAAGGCATACCTTGGTGATGCAGTTGGAAGATTGTCCAGTAAGGATTATGGTTAAAAACAGAAACTCGTGCGAGAATCATCAGTACTTGGCGCTGCACAGGCCTGGCCCCTAGCAACAGGTCATCGTTGATATTGCTTGGGTACTTTAAATTTTCTTTCCACGGTGGTTACTGGTAGTGTCTAGTGAGATTGGAATTAGCACGGAAGAGATGAAGAGATGCCTGGTTCCGGGACTATGCGTCCTCTCCAGTCGACATCTGAGGCTGTCACAAGGTTTGTGACTCCTCCTTTGGAGGCCGAGCTAGGTTGCTCACTCTCCTTTTCCGCCAGTTTCAACAGCTCCCGTCGTATCTGCTGCTACTGCTGTTCCGTCTACGACGTCATCGGTCACCGTTTTAGCCGGTCTCGGCTTAACCCTGGTGACATGGGTACAGGGTACAGATCACCCCCTGGTGACATGGGTGCAGATCATCCCCTGAGTTCTAATGTGTTCTATGTGCCTACTGGCACATAGAACACATTGGATCTCAGGGGACGAGATGTTCTTTCTCTATAGACAGCGGGAACTACACTCGATCTTTATTTTCAATAGTATTCATGAACAATTTCCACCAGAACTGTACATATTGTGAAACGACGAAGATGACTGATGCCAAGCTATATTCCAGTGAAAAGATTCGATTGGAAACGAATCGTGCAGCCGTTTCGAGTCGAACTGAATAGCAACTTAAGATTCGAAATCGAATCCAATCTCGAAGCTTCGCGGAACCCTATTGTATTTCTGGATTGAAAAATGGATTGCGCCCGACCCTCTGAGGCCCCGGATGTCATCAACTATCAACAGCAAGCATAATACGTTGGGTGATCGTTTTAGTCGGAATAGTGCAAACACATGTGGTGCCACTGCGGTATTTTTTCCATTAAACGGTTTGGAAAGATTGGGAAGGTCCTTTTCGTCGGTTCAGAATCGATTCGTATCGAACCGGAAGTCCTATTCGCGAATCCGAATCGAATTCCGTGTATGCGTAAGGGCACACTTCCCGCTATCCGTCACAAGACTGAAATTTCCAACCACAATTAGCAATGGTGATTAGCGAAGATGTCTATATCAAGTTGGTTGGAAGTGTTATGGTTATTTAGACACGTTCAATGCACATTACAGTCCCCGTCACTCGAATCTCTACGTAGCCTAAATATTTGTTTAGTCTTCTTCAACCTCCACTTGTGCAGTGATTTAAGGAAATTAATCCTTCTCTTGATTATCATTCGAAATGTTGTTTATTTGTTAGCTCCCCTGCATCATTCGGGAAGGAAGCACTGTGGTTTTCTAAATTCAAGATGTACCAGTGAAATAAAGAAAAAACAACATTATATATTAAACCTTTCAACACCGGGGACCTGGAAGGTATCATTTCAGTCAATACTGTCAACAGTGAAATGGGCGATACCATCCTGGTTTGTTGGGAGGGTCAGTAATAATTTAATCCAACAGGTCTTTCGAGCTCATGGACTAATTTATTACCGAACTTTGCTTCAGATATTTTGCTCTTTCGTCCACTACCAATTTTTTCTTCACGCAAAAATTAAAACACACCGAATTGAAAGGCTTGAATAACCGACTAACACTTGCAAGGAAAACAGATAAATACGCCAGTAATTATGCGGGGGATGTTGATGTGCACAGCAATATTATAAATCCACTAAAAGAAAAAAACAGTAACATTTCTCTGTCAGTTTCAGAGGTGAACGACAGATGCGAAAAAAATAAGACGCTTAAGATCCCAATAATTTCAGGCGGAAGTTGGGGGGGGGGGGGGGGGGAGTAAAAATGGACAAACAAAGGATAAAAAATTCTTTCCCACCAATAATGACCCACCACCCACTTCGTTCAGTAATTAATATATGCATCTCTGTATATGGATGAAACCTCTGAACACACCGAGAAGACACGGTGTGTGTTGAAAATTATTTATAGTAACCCAATGTCTTTGTTTGATGCCTACTACTCCCTTTGTTGACTAAGGAACATTATTGCCTTATAAACCAGCGTTTTAAAGTATAATATTCCAAAGTTTTTTTATACAAATATGGCAGATATCTCCCAACATGAGTTGGGAGATATCTGCCATCTTTCTATAAAAAATCTTCTTTGGGTACTTCTGCATATACATATTGAAAGTCAAAACAATAGTAGGCGTGTGACGATAGGGGATTCCGGCCCAACCTATACCCATCTGATATCAAGATAAATGGGTTTTGAATGGTCTATTTGGGCTCAAACTGGGATGTCAAAGGATAATGAAGAACAGAACTTAGTACATTTGAGAGGAAAAAATAACTGCATTACTCGCGCATTAGATATTTTGCGGCCCTCAACCACCGCTCCTTCCTCTCTCTGTGTCTGGAAACATTTGAGGAGCCTCACATTGACCCTGGGCAAATTGTGTTTAAATGTATATTTTTAAGAACTGTAAAACGGTTTCAATAATTTTCAAAGCAAAGCCACAAGTGTTGTATGGAAATTCTACTAGGCAGTGCAGTCCAGTGATTGTCTAACTTTTATACGATCTGTTCACGCGATATATTTTTTACTTATTATACCTCATGATAAAACACAATGCTGTTTTGCTATTAGTAATCTGCAATGTTTCGTATCATGTGACATTGCCGGACACCATTTGTCACAATGTTACCCGCTGCGACCGAGGCGTCCCCAATATGACAACAGAAGTGCACGAAGATGTACCGTTTTGTGAGTGTTTAGGCAGTACATGCATTTCCCTAATGTATCTCATATTAAATAGTTGTTAGTTACTAATTCTTTAAACTGTTAAACCAAATCCAAATTAGGATTTATCATATGACTCGTCCGTTTTGTTCACTTTAAAACATTTGATATTTTGTTTTCATATTAATCAGTGATAAATAAAGCCTTCCGTCAATTTCATTGGTCAATTTCAAAACTAGATAATTTGATTGGCTGAACAAAATACAACTGGGCCACATTTTCATAATTTCCATAACTAGAGTGGGGAGCTTTCATTGGTCAATTTCAAAACTGGACAATTTGATTGGCTAAACAAAATACAACTGGGTCATATTTACATAATTTCAGTAGGGAGAATTTACGTTACCTGTCCTATTTAGGGTGGGTTATATTGTATTAATCTTTTACCTACAAGAAAAACGCCATTCATTTTTTTTTATATTTTCACTTTTTGCTTCCAAAACATAGGTTATGACCCCTCATTGGAACGAGCTCGTTCTAATGAGGGGTCATAACCTATATTTTGGAAGCAAAAAATGAAAATTTTTAGTTATACGAGGATGTTTTTTCCAAGTGCCGTCTGCAACTCAAGTTAGGCGATGGGTTAAAAAGTCAAACTAAGTGGCTAATTTGTGCGTGTGTGTGTCATATGATAAATAGAATATGAAATGAGTGTTTTTCTCATGTAATATTTATGAAACTCGTCCGAATTTTCCGTTTGGGCTCGCCAAAACGGAAAATTCTTGGACTCGTTTCATAAATATTATATGAGAAAAACACTCATTCCATATCCTCTCTATATGGCACACCATTGGGTAGGAATTGAGGCTTGACTCTCTCGCGAAAAGCATGTTTATTCAGTAAAATGAAGATAACGATGACCTGGTTTGATGGGAGGGGAACATTATGGAATGCCCCCCCCCCCTCCCCTTGGAACCATTGTCTTGCAATGTTTCCTTATGGAAACAATCTGAAATGTTGCCCTCCAGCGAAGTCATCATTTTTAGAAAATCATTCTAATGAGCAGTGTTCGTGTTTCGTATTACGGACAGGGCAATCTTCACTCTATTCCGACACCCAAACAAACCACCCCCAAATTGGAATTCGAATTGAACATTTTGATGCTTTTGGATGTCAAGATATTTGATATAAATGACTTCGCGAGGAGTCATATTTCCCGTTGCTCGATCCAATGCTTGGTGAAAGACTTATTTTTGCAAGTGGTATCGGCAATATCCGATACACGGCAGCTTCGCAGCAACTATTTCTGCGACGCAGAAATTGTTGCCGCGAAGCTGTCATGAGGCTGAAATCGCCCAGTCGAAATGATACATAGTGTTGATTCATTCTCAAAATTTCAAAACGTACCCCACAGACATTAACGGTGCGAAAAACCTGCACGAAGTTTTCTTGGGCCAGTGAAATTCATGATCCACACTGAACTTGGTAACATATTGATGTGTCCAATCACGCGTATCCAATACCATTTCCCGAAAATATCAACATCAGTTTGGATATCCCCTACTTTTGTTGAATAGTATATATCCGATTTCAATAATACTTCACAAAAGTACCGAGATACGAAAAATGTTCATTCCACAAAAAGTTCCCGATCTAAAATAGTATTCAGACCCTATTGAACGGGTTGTTTTGAACTTTAATACAGGTGACAACAGCAACCAGAACTTAATAGTATTTAACATTTTTATTATTAGTTACACAAATCGCACCATTTTCCGATCCAATTCATAAAGGCGACGGTTGCTGAATGAATTTGTTTGGAAGACTAATCAAGATCTTCAGCGTTCAGTATGATGGGAAATTTAATCCTCCCACCAATTAACGAATATGGACTCTTCCAGCTGATGACAGTAAACGGCACATACATCATCAAGGTCCAAAGGGTCAATGGACTGCTGTGGATTTAACCCTTTACCTAACATGAAAAGCAGACGACACATGCAAAAAAAAAACTCTCGAATAACTCATTTTTTTCATTTTTTGTCTCAAAAACATAGGTTATGACCCCTCATTGGAACGAGCTGAACGAGCTCGTTCCAATGAGGGGTCATAACCTATGTTTTTGAGACAAAAAATGAAAAAGATAATGAAAATTAATTGGCAATTTTTGAGAATAGCGCTGGCCGGTTTTGGCCGTTACGTTGGGTAAAGGGTTAACTGGTACATTATATTAGTACTAAGCCAATAAACTGCGTGTATTATTTCATCGGCCATCTTTTTTATTGTAGTGAACCAGCACCTGCGATGATTAATATGTGAGAGAATTCTTACTTGTTTAACATGAGGCAATTATCGCCTACCGACATTTTGAAAGATTAATGAACCACGGACGGGGGATCACCCTCAATGTGATATAGATTTTGACTGACTGTGTTCAGTTTATACAAAGCTAACATGTGACATTTTAACCCTTTATCTAACATGAAAAGCAGACCACACTTACAAACAAAATTATTGAATAACTAATGTTTTCATTTTTTTTGCGTCAAAAACAATGAGCTCGTTCCAATGACGGGTCATAAGCTATGTTTTTGAGGGGAGTGTGGCGGAAAACTTCTTTTAAATGTAGTTTAATTGCACACCCTACAATTAGCTCCCTACGGTTGACCAATGTAGTGTCAATACGTTATATTTGAATATATCACCTTCTCCATAAACTCTCCTCTGTTTTCAAAAACAGGAGATCACACACTAACATCCAAACAGAACAACACGGTAATAGGATACCTGGCGATACGTTTGTGCAATTGCATTACATCAATACCACAATCCAGTCATTAAGGTATTCCAATCACTTTTCAGCCAGAAACTGTTCATTTAGATTCTACTAACATTTTCCTCCAGCGACATTAAAGAAGGCCCAGCCTCGGATTTCGTCATAAATTTGATCTGTGAATAAATAAAGACAAAGAATAACATTTCTGAATACTTACAACAAACAAAATTGAAAATGATCGTATCTGTCTTGCCGTATCGCTCCAAAGTGAGTTTTCCACACATGTCAGTAACAAATCAATTCTCCATATTATCTCCCTTGTTCCCTCCCAAACTTCCAATCAAAATACTACAAATGCATTACCTCTACACGTAGAATGTAATTTCTGGCTATTTTGTACCTCTAAAGACAGAAATGATATTTCACCATAAACTTTCCTCTACATTTAAATTCAACCCTCCTCCCCACCAACTAACATCTAAAATAGCACACCTAATAAGATACCTAGCGACACAACAAAACAGATCAAGACGTTCGGCGCCCAACAGATATGAACATATTCAATCTCTTTATCATCTTGCACATAACCATATTTGGCATTTTCACTTTGCCAGCTCCAAGGTCGCTTAAATAAACGATCAGGGATATAATTATTTGCCGCTGCGCCTGTGCCACTAGCTCTCAAACTATGAAGTTCGTATCTATTAATATTTTCAACAAATCGCGAAAAGGTCTCTATGAAATAGGAACGTTCTTTCTGATGATTCCTACCCCTAATGTACTAAAGAAAGGTTCCTAAAAATAAACTCGTTTTAACTCTCTCGATCTAAGCCATGTGAAGATTTAAGTCTCAAAGTTGATTTTTGAATTAGTTCTGCCTATCAACACCCAGTTTTCTTCTCTGTGGATATCTACTGCTGATCTTTCAATAAATACATATCAGTAGATGCAAATATTATGTCTGATCTTTTAATTTATCTTACAATAAGTGTGCCTTGAGTCCGCAGTTACCCGAATACAGAGTTATCAGGTTCCTCTGATATAAAGTCTGTATCTCGCCACTGCATAATACAAGCTCGTGATTGGGTACGATTTGTTTACGTTAATATTTATAGAACAGTGCAAGCTTTCGAAACACGTTTCTATACTCGAAAAGAGAACAAACACTTCTCAGAAGAATAATTATTAAAATAGAGAAACAGAATTTACTGTGATCAATAAATTCGAGTGTAAATGGTAAAAGCATCAGAACTAAACTATTTTGAAAGAGAATTTACGGAGATGTATTTCCGGGAGTAAATTATCTTTAAAGAAATTAGAATGGGTTTTTGTAAACGGTATTTACAAATTTTCAAACTAGAATCAGACAAACAAATTTCAAGAAACCCAAATACCTTCAATTTACAGCATTTGACGTGTTCAATAAAGGAATCAGAAATGGATAATTTGGCATCGCGCATTTTTCTGAGAGATGAAAAATACACGTATGAACTTCGAGATTGCATTGAAGAGTTATAAAATGCCATTTCCAGCAATTATTAATGACGCATGGGTGACCCTAGTTACTTTGGCTCGTATTTTGAATCTTCGGCGAGTTTTGACTCATTTGCTGTTGGTTACAGGTCCTTAGATCAATCCATGCTTGAGGTATGAGCGTGACCCACTTTCAAAGTTTTTGGCTCCGCCGACTGTTCTTTGTGATGGAATACGTCCATGAACTTCGCGGGAATGCATTATAGTGGTGCGGGAGGGGTAAAATTTAATTTCCAGCAATTCTGGAGAATGCACTCAATGATCTCAGGGGTCCCGGTGACCTTGACCCATTTGTTGAACTCCCAGCTTGTTTCGACTCATTAGGTGAGGTTCTAGGTCATACCATGTTTGAATATGAGCGTGTGACTCACTTTCAAATTTTTGGGTCCGCCCACTTTTTTGAGGGCTGAAACACATGTATGAACTTTGGGAATACATTGGAGGTGAGATAAATAGATTTTCAGCGTTTCTTAAAAATGAAGTGAAGACCCCTGGTGGCCTCAATTGCCTTGACCTATATATCGAGTCTCCACTGAGTTCCGACTCATTTAGTGTTGGTTTCAGGTCCAACTCACACACATGGGTTGACAGCAGAGTGGATACGGATACGCATTACCAAGTAGCATGAACTCTGCTCACCGTGCCCCTCGCATAGAACAGATGCCAGCATGAGCTGCTGGATGCTGCTCGTGACACCACACTTGAGATATAAACGTGATCCATTTCAAAAATTTTGCATGGAAAACGTATTTTACACTACCCACTTTTTTGTTTTTATTGAGTGATGAGATATATCCGTGATCTTCAAGAATGCATGGGATGGGGTGCGGGTGGGTAAACTGAAATTTCTAGCAATTCTGAAAAAATGCACTCAATAACCCATGGATGACAACGATGACCTTCACCCATGTTTTGAACCTTCAGCGACTTTCGACTCATATGGTGTTGGCCCCAGGTTCATAGGTTATAACATACTTGCGATATGAGTGTGACACACATTCAAAATCTTTCGTTCCACCCTCTTGAGTGATGAAATACGAGTATGAACTTTGTGAAAGCCTTAAGAGATAATAAAATGCATTTTTTATCAATTCCGAAAAATGCACCCAAAGATTCCCGGGTGACCCCAGTAACCTTGACCTATATTTTGCCTTTCAATTGAGTTTTGACTCTTTTGGTGCTAGTCCCAATCCACAGGTCATGCTTGAGATATGGAATTGATTCATGTTCCAACTGTTTGGCCCCGCCCAATTTTTTGAGTGGAAAAATGCGTGTATGATTTTCGCGAATGCAACATGATGTAATAAAATGTGATTTCCACTAATACCGAAAATGCACCCAATGGCCCCTGGGTGACATTAGTGACATCGACCCATATTTTGAACCTCCATCAGGTTTCAACTCTTTTGGTGTTTGTCTCAGGTCCATAGTTCATACCATGCTAGAGATATGAGCGTGTCCTACTTTTAAAACACAACTAGGAACATTCCCACTGCCCCGTAAGCCTGAAAAGCATAGATGGCCCATTTTTGGAGTGCAAAATACATGTATGAAGATTAAAAAGGCATTAGGGTGAGGGAGGTGTCATAAAATGTGATTTCCATCTGATTCAGAAAAATGCATCCAATGTTCCTAGAGCGACCTCAGTGACCTCGACCTATGTTTTGAATCTCCATTGTAGTTCGACTCATTTGGTGTTAGTGTCAGGTCCAGAGGTTATAACGTGTTTGAGATACGAGCACGACCTACTTTCAAAACACAACTAGGAACACTTCCAATGACCCAGGAGCCCTAAAAGCATAGATTACCAAGTACTTGTGACTGTATATGAGGATGCTAACAACACATCGAAATAGGTAGGTATGTATTCGGGTTATTGTGCGAACAAGGGAGTGATGGGAAGACAATAGACCAGAAGAATACGAAGAAGAAAAAGAAAATAAAAAAAAAAGAAAAAAAAGAAAAGGAAACCATTCAAGAACTATTGAACGTGCACGAACTCGGTACGTTTATCCAGGGATCCCAAAAGTTAAAGGCATCCGAAACAACAAGCATATTTATGAGTCTGAAATTTAAATCTGAAATTAATATGCTAGTTAACCTTTTATTTAACGCACAGGATAAAACAATTTAGTATTTTAATAATCTTTCGTGAAACATTTTCTAAATATTTTCAAGAAAACCATATCTCACCTCTCTGGAACGAGCTCTCGCCTTTTCGCCACTTCTAACTCGTTTATTTTCAAAGCGTGATCGGTAGGACTTTCTAGCCCTATTGTTATGTGCATGTGGCTAACACGATCAAAAGCATTTGTATGGAAACGAGTCCTGTTTGATCAAGCAAAGTAAATAAATAGAAAACGACAGAGGTTTTGCTGGCGAAATGTCAACTACATTACTAGCGGTCATCTTTAGACCGCCAGTGAATCTCCAGATACCATCCAACGAAGCAGGGTCAACGCCAACTTTTGTTATGTCAAGGAAACGGTGTCGAGATAATGTGCCATTTAATTTCAGTTTATACAATGAAATTATATTTCAATGTTTCCAGATGAAAATATTGAATATATTATTAACTGAAAGCGAATTTATGTAAGAAATGAATCTCTTGGAGTTTCTAAGTCTGGGCTGTCACAATATGGAATGTTATGCAAGGTAACATGTGACCACCTAAAAAGAGGTCAAAAGGGCGTTGAATAGAAAGATTAAACAATTACGTATCATTTTATTTCTTGAGCAAAATACAGAATTTCGCGAAATCGAATGTATTTTAATTTTTTTTAAATCGACCCTCCTATGACGTCACTCGTCACCTCGGCATTAACCGTTGAGAATTTCTGATGACGGCAAAACATTTTTAGATATGGTTTTTATTGAAGATTATATTTCCAATATTTCAGAAGAATAAGCTTCAAAATGGGGCTAAAATGAAAGCTTAAGAAAAAAAAGGTGAAACTCACATCGCTCGCATCGCCGATCAAAATGAAAGAAGTAAATGCATCGTTGATAATTTCATATGACCAAAAGCGGTATGCGAAGTTTCAAAGCTTTTGCTCTTATAACTAAAGAGGTATGTGGGAAATAAATTTGGATTTTTGATGAAAACTTCCAAAATGGCCGAAAACGTGAAGTAATATGCCTAGTGAAGTCTGCGTCATATACCTGGTACAGGACGTGGATAGTGTATTATCACTAAATCACCCACAGAGTGGAGATTCCACCCAAACCATAATTGTAAATTTGTTGTAAAGCATAACAGGCACAGGCAAAGTTATACCCAGAGGTGCATTGGCTGAAACATTGCTTGTGCTTTTTGTCCACATGTACAGAATTTGAAAGTGCTACTTTTTTTTTTACAATCCACTCCCCACGTACTGTATTTGAAGTAGGATTTTCATTTTTTTTCTTCAGCTGAAAACTTCGACTTTATCCAATAAAATTCGATTTTATGCAACTTTTCCGTGTTTTTGATGTTTTATGGCCGTAAATTAGGGTGTTTTGGGGGTAACGAGATGTATTTATGAATTACGCTCTTCGGTTATAGTCGCGTCGATATACGAAAATCGGTGCCTCTATGTTGAATAGTTATGGCTGCGGCATATCTCACGAAATGTTACCAGTCGAGAAGAGGAAATTGACGTTAAAACGACGAAAATGACGTTAAATCGAAAAAAAACCGAAAAATGTGCGTCGTTTTATTATTTGGTGTCTAATTTTTCCGACTTCAAAATTTAGATTATTTATACTTATTTATTTATTTATTTCTTTATTGGTGTTTAAGGTCACATACTTATGCACAATGGCTAATCGTGACCGTTACAGTTTTATGGGTGGAGGAAGCCAGAGTACACGGAGAGAACCACCGAGGAACAACGAGCAACTGTCAGCTCCTCAACATTCTAACTCTGTTCAAGCTCCGCTCAAGCAGGGTTACTGCGGTTGAAGACATGTGCACCATCGACGTGCAGTACGCCTTAGCAAACGGCGTCATCGTACCTCCATGTAGGCAACCGGCATAAAGTGCCTTGCCCAAGGTCACAACGCGGTTTGTCCCGGACGGGGATCGAATTCGGAACCTCTAACATAGAAGTCCAACAGTCTTCCACTGAGCCACCGCTCTCCCTCAAAATTTAGGTACGAGGGACTTTGTTTCGTCGGCTGAAAACTGACTGCATTTTGCATATGGTTTTTATGAGGGATATTATTTTCAAAATTTCAGAAGCGAACACCTTTTGTATATATGCAAAATCGAAATTGTTTAATAATGAGGTTTTTTGTCAAAACTGTGACATTATCAACATCAAAATCATAAGCATTTTCTGGACCCAATATCTAAACAAATGATGTCGGCAAAAATAGCTCTAAATTGAAAAAAAATAAAATAACACACATCCTTTAGTTCCTTGATCTCTAGAGCATTCTAAAATGAAAATCGGACAAACTTCAATACATTGCCCTATGACAGTCTATGACATCAGTTTGTCGTTAACCGTTAAGACTTTGATATGACGTCAATACGTTTTAGATATGTTTTTGTGGACATAATATTTCCAAAATCCCATAAAGATACGCGTAAAAATGAGCTTGATGATATAAGGTTTAATAAAATGACTATAACCCTTTACCCAACGTAACGGCCAAAACCGGCCAGCGCTATTCTAAAAAATCGCCAATTAATTTTCATTATTTTTTCATTTTTTGTCTAAAAAACATAGGTTATGAACCCTCGTTGGAACGAGCCCGTCGATCTTGTTCCAATGAGGGGTCATAACCTATGTTTTTGAGAAAAAAATGAAAGAAACTAGTTATTCAATAATTTGTTTTGCAAGTGTCGTCTGCTTTTCATGTTAGGTAAAGGGTTAAATCCAGCTCATTCCAACAGTGGGTGGAAATTAAAAAAAGGAAAAAGTACATTTGAGGTTAGCCCTTGTGAACAAGTGTGCAAGATTTTATGATTTTGATTGAAGTAGAAGTACCCCCAAAATGTCATTTGAGGAGACAAGGCTTATAATTACAAAAAATCATTTCAACTTAGTTGAATGGTATAATTAGCGGTAGCCCAAACTCATCAACGCATGGGAGCAGAAAAAAAAATTGGAGGTGCTCTCAGCCCTGCAGTCTTTAATAATGACGTTGCGCCAGAAACTTTAGATTTTAAATTCTGTGGTGAAAGATCTATTTCCTCGCTGTTGAACTCAGAAAATAAGCCTGCAAATAATATGAACATTGTATACATAAAACCTAACTACAATATGTTTTCCTATTATTGAACTGAAATTTAAATGTCGCTCTCCAAGAATACCCCAGGAGCTCTGCTATGAATATAATATTCTTTAAACGTGGGTAAATAAATCCGGTCCTTTTCATAATACAGGCCAGAAATTAAATGAAAACCGTAAATGCGCTATTAACATATCCTGAGATTTATCTTCGATAATCTTTTTCAATACTTTATTTACCAGATAAATAGGGGGCACATTGCTATTAAGAACCAGACCCACTGAGTTGTAAAGAAATGTACATTATGAGATCCCGGATTCCAATATCCAGATTGGAAAACCCCAACCTTTGGCTTGTAAAATGATGCAAATAAATCTTTAGTGTGCGGACTCAAATTTTATCAAGCAACTTAAATAGGCTGCCACGCAAGCCCCAATCACCAATATCAGTAATTCTGCTCAAATAATCAGCTTCATGATTGAGCGATCTGAATATCCGTTGGGGTTCTAGACTGATATGATTTTTAGTACAGAAGTTATAAATTTCTGTAATTTTGCATTCATATACTTATGCACAATGGCTAATTATGACACCGTGACAGTTTAACGGGTGAAGGAAGCCGCAATACCCAGAGAGAACCACCGAGCAACGACGAGCAGCTGTCAGCTCCCCAACATCGGGAAAAGGGTTAAAAGTGTAATAATGATCATTGCCTTCATTGCCATTCCAAGAAAAACCTTGACGTTTCCTGTCACCGTCACGAATATTGATGTGATGGTTAGCAGCGTGTATATCAAACTTCATCAAATAATGGTTCTTATCGATATATGAGAGAGCAGTTTTCCAAACACCATATTGGACAGATTGTTTACGAATGTCCTGATTTCAGAATGGTGTACGCGATTAGTGAGGTGGGAGAAAAACAGTCAGTTCTTTTTACGTCAGCCCCGTGTCCAAAAGTGAAGTTTAGTCAATAAGATACTCACTGTTTTTTCACAGGAACTAGATCACTGCCAACATCTTAGCGAGGCAATTCTTTCACTCTAAAATTAGTTTGGGTTAAAAATTAAAGCACATAAAATGGATCGAGAATTAGTTGGGTTCATATTCACTCAACCCAGTTGATTTGGGTTGATTTTAACTCAGCCGATTTTAGAGAGCACGCAACACACTGCGAAAAGCATGAAACTAAAAGAGCGTATGAGATCGCTATCACGTCGCTTCCAAAAATATTTTGATAAACCGCAGCAAAATAATCATTTCCAATAGATATTATTTTTCATTTTCCCCCGCATTTAACATTTCAACGGGGATATCTATAGCGATATCCGTATAACACTGTAAATGTTTGGCGACATAATTCTGCGTAAAATAGCCGACAATGGATTTATCTTCTGGGTGGTCATGTTGTTCTTTGCCATTGCACAATACGCTCTCTTACAACTTCTTTTTGAGGTCCCCTACGTTCCCTTGCGACTATTTGACCGTGTAGCTGATTATCATTACACCTATCCATGCCGCATTTAGCAGAAACGTTGAACGAATGAGAAACCTTAATCCGATGTTGGAAACAGAGTGAGTTGTTTTAGTGTACGAATACAAATATATAGAGAGTAATCGTTTGACTGGACTGGTTACGTGAAATAATTCATGAGAGGTGGGGAACGTTGTACAAACACGAGTGCGAAAATGCGCACGAGTGTTTTACAATATAGTCCCTGGGCTCGAATGAAAATTATTTCACGTAACCAGTCCAGTCAAGCGATTACTCTGTTTATTACGGTACGTTTCATTATTAACGATAATTATATTATTTAACCCTTTACCTAACGTAACGGCCAAAAACGGCCAGCGTTATTCTCAAAACTCGCCAATTAATTTTCATTATTTTTTGATTTTTTTCACTAAAACTTAGGTTATGACCCCTCGACGAGCTCGTTCCAATAAGGGGTCATAACCTATGTTTTTGAGACTAAAAATAAAAATAATAGTTATTGGAGAATTATTTTGGCAAGTGTCGTCTGCATTTCATGTTAGGTAAAGGGTTAAAAACAAAAAAAACAATAAAGTCCCCATTACACCCACGGCAAGGCGTCTAAGTTTGCTCGCACGGATACATGACACAATTGTTGATTGCATAATTCACTTGTGAAGTTATCGTTTATAATCAAACCCGGAAATCCCAGTAAATCACACTTTGGAAAGTAATAAACGCCTGTATCGTATGCATTGTTGCTGTTTCATGAGCCTAAGAACCCCCAAAGAGATATCGAGTTTAGTATAAATTGGTATACATCTTCATTGTTCTATGTTTATGATGTCGTTGTGTCACGTTTTTACGAACCCTGTTTTTTCTGTAAATCGGGCCTAAAATGTGTTGTCGGTCCATTATTTGTTCGGGAAATCTAGTGGAAATGCTTCGAACGATAAATTATTAAATGTCCTTTATCCCTGCCGCTACGAAGTTTAAAATGCTATTCCCGCAAATATAAGAGAAAATTCGTCTCTATCAAATTTTAAAGTTTATTTAAATAGTAACCGTCAAAAACACCATCTTATTTTTATAGGGCATGTACTGGAAAGACACAAATACATCACTCATCGCCTAAGACTTCAGTGCAGTAATCTTAATGCCCATATTTTTTTGGATCACCGAAAAGAAAGCTGCTATTGTAGGTGTGCGGAAACAGAAACTACTGATCACTATTTTCTAAGTTATCCTTTGCACTCAGACATGGTCGGCAGAACTATAGCTTTCACTCCGTGTGTCAAACAAAGCAGCGTTTTATTATACGATTCCGAGTTTTACCATTGTGCAACGAACACTGACATTTTCGAAATAGTTCATAGATATATAGACAATAAACATATAGTGTGTTTTTATATCTGTGTTATACAACGAGTTGAAATATGGTTCAAGAGAAAAAATAAACCATATTTCAACGAGTTGTATAACACAGATATAAAAACACACTATATGTTTATTGTTTTTATCTGATAACAAACAGACACCCGTCTCGTGCGTCTACCCGACTTATATATGCTTCCCACGGGCCTCCAAAGAAAACCAGTCTACGAGACAAAAGATATAGGACAAGACGCATAGAGTTGTGTCCCTTACATTACAAAATCGATGACGGCGATTGTAAAGTGCGATTGCACTTCTTGCATCATGTAACTGCGCTGGAACAAAATAAATTTCAACTATTTTATTAACAGTAACAAAACGGTGTTTCAGTAGAGTTATTCTTTTTTTGACAGAGTTCCAGTTTTCTTCCGTGTTTTATGCTGTAGTCCTAATATAACAAATAATTTTGCGTTTGTTTACAATTTTTACGAAGTGTTTTTTTTCAGGTAGAGCAGACAAACTTTTAATTAGCGCAGTTCCGCGAGTACTTTTGATCGAGGCCGTGACTATAAATAGTTCGCAGTCGCCGCATACTAATTACTATTAACATTCAAGTAATTTCTACAATGTTTCGAAGCAAAATTTTAGGTTGCCTTTATTGAAGCAAAATAAATAAGAAATGACACCATCAGAGGATTTTGACAAAGTGAAATAAGCGTACAATTAAAACCTGCCCTGTGATATAACGATGTTTCATGAATGAATGAATGAAAATGGAATTGAAAGAGGTCAGAGGTCGTTCGTATAAATTATAATTATATACAACACCCGTTGTATATACTTCAAGTATATACAACGGTTGTTATACTCTATGGTTATCAGATAAAACAGTATATATAGTGAGCATCAAGAATATAACATATATTTACAAAAGACCATTTTAGATTAATGGGGGATCTGACAGAAGGCTAGGAACTTATGTTGGTCATCTCCCGGGGTCATTCATTAATTTACACGAAAAGGTGGTGTAGAATAGTAGATGGTCTCATATATCGCAGCCTGGAACCCAAGGCTTGTGGTTGATCACCAGCCGCGCGCCAAGCCGGGGCCCCGCATCAATGCACGCACTGAGGGCTGCCTATATGCCTTAAGAGCGTAGACCTTGGAGCAAATACCCGAGATATCATTCAGAGTTGATTTGTCAGCATCGTAGTCGACACAAGTAGGTAACGGCGAGTGCACGAATACGACACCCCGGCCAGGGACAAAACCAGTGAGAAAGTTGGTGGTAATTCCAGTCATAGAAAAGTAGGCATAAAGAGTCAAACTAACAGGCGTCAATATATGATATTGTTTAAACCTTTACCCAACGTAACGGCCAAAACCGGCCAGCGCTATTCACAAAAATCGCCAATTAATTTTCAATATATTTTAATTTTTTGTCTCAAAAACATAGGTTATGACCCCTCGTTGGAACGAGCTCGTCGAGCTCGTTCCAACGAGGGGTCATAACCTATGTTTTTGAGACAAGAAATGAAAAAAATTAGTTATTCAAGAATATTTTTTGCACGTGTCGTCTGCTTTTCATGTTACGTAAAGGCTTAAACCTTGAAGTGAATGAAGAATGAGGTAAAAATAAAGTAAAATGGAGAGGAGTAATGGAAAATAGGGGTGCCAGCTTGAGAGCACAATACATTGCCTTCACATTCAGTACATTCGAAAGTAAGCAGAAGAAGCACCGTTAGTTAGCAGTGAGACAGAAGCAACCTTGATGTGATCAATGCGAAGAAAACGGAAAGGAGAGTAGGGTTATAGGAATGGAGGTAAATTCGTCATACCTGTAATAGCAATCGTACGTGGACGCAGCAGTCAATAGAAACGCCCACTTGACAAAATGAAGCCATGCACCACTTCAAAAACAAGATGGCTTTCCTCACTATTCAAGAATTCAGATCCAAAAACAAATGTTGGTACATTTACAGTAAATGGAAGAAGGTTGATTACTATTACGGACATTACTATTACGGACTATGTACGGACATTTGAATACATTGGACAATGTAGGAAAAAATGCTCTGGCGTCTCGCACACCCCGCATTGGCAGAAGGGGGTAGGTGACAGTGACAGATGGTTGTCATATAAATGAGAATTAAGGTTACTACAATGCAATCGCAACCTGCAGTGATATATTTGGGCTGCGCGTGATTTCGCGCCAGTATAAAACACAGGTGATCGCTGATTCCCAACATTTAGAAAAGTCTTGAAATTGACCAGTGATGAGTTCTCACGGACAGATAAAGGCAGACTATTCCATTGGTCAGTGATACTCGGAATAAAAGACGACTGATACAACTGAGTCCGACAGAAAGGAACTCCGTGATTATGACTTGACAGATATATACTTACCACCAAACGTTTTGAACTCTAGTTTCCCAAACATATATAACATGTACATTATATCACATCGGCCGTTTTATTTCATTTCACTTCGGCACTTACCACTCCACATCAGCCGTTTTATTTCATTTCACTTCGGTACTTACCTCTCTCTACGTATTCTATCTTACTTCGATACAAGAAATCAATGGCCACGCGGGGGATCATAGCGTTGTGACCATATGACTTGTGTTGTCAACAGCACTGCAACTTTCAAGTTTTACCACAACTTTAAAGTATCATCCATCAAATAGTCTTTCTGGTACTACTGAGATAGCCACTACCAGAGTTTTTATTTGTATTGTATTTTTATTCTATTTACTCAAAAAGCTTTGGCATTTGTGAGGAACTCATATCAGGTTATCCAACTGCAGTGAGATAAAGATCGTTATTCACTTGACACTCCCGACGTTCGGAACTCGAACTGAAATGATTGAAAGGAACTCTCTGTGGTTAGCAACATAGTTCGGATTGGGGACATGACAACTGTTACTTATTCCCAGTCCCTTATTCGACATTCGTTACCCACCGATCTATCGATTGATAACGAATGTCGAATAAGGAACTGGGAACAAATAACGGTTTTCCCGTCCCCGTGCAGTTTAGAAACATTTTTCAAGAATCATCCTGTCCACATCTCATCTTGCAATGGGATTACTTTCTTTAGTTCAACGTTTCTGTCGGAGGGCAGTATCAATAACGTCGTCTATCAAGAGAATTACAGTCGCGTCAGACGGGGATACGGATGGCCTTGCGGATGGAGATACGTATAATAAATCTCGACCCCCTCCGAGCCGTGAAAATACTACGTATTTTGGGAAAATAGGCATATAATACGGATGAGATACGGATGATCTGCGGATAAATACGGATAGATACGGATGTATGCGTGTCACTCTGCGGCCATACCTAAAACCTGCGGCAGGAGAGACGGATAGATACGCATAGATAATCATAGATACGGATGAGATACGGATCCATACGGATAGATACACTGCGATGCGCGTGTTATCCGTATTAAGTCCGTATTTTGTGGTATCAAACCTCGCGCTGGTAGACTCCCTTTCCCACCGTATTTATCCGTATCTGATGCGGTTGAGATACGTATTAATACAGATCAATACGGATTAATACGGATTAATACGGATTTTGTGCGGATTGGCCATCCGCACACAGATGAAAAAAAGTTTTGAAATTTTCAAAACTTTTTTTCATATTGTGCGCTTCGTGACACGTTTTCACACGGATTGATGCAGATGATACGGATGCCTGCGGTCAGATACGGATGTCTGCGGATAGATACGGATGGTCATCCGTATCTATCCGTATCAACCGTATTTCCCCGTCTGACGCGCTTTTTATCGTTTTAATAATGTGATTTCGTGGTTTTTGAATAAATACCCATTTTTCTTTTTTTCTTCAGTTTAGAGCTAAAACGGTTAACCGATTGATCGATTAAGCAATGATCAACGTCTTGATCGATCAAAAAAGTAATTGATCGATTAATCGTTACTTTTGAACTACTGTATTTTCTGGATTAACAAAGGAACAAACTTGCTCCAAAACAGGCAAACATTGTCACACTGGCTCACATCAACTGTATGAGACAGAGAAAAGCATGCAAGTTACGTGCTGACACACTTGTTCACTTGCATGATCATTATATTGTAGGAACTGGTCATTCTTAGCCCTTTACCCAATGCGTGTACCAGACGAGACTTTCAAAATAAATTCTTGAATTACTAAAAATTTTCAATTTTTGTCTCGAAAACATAGCTAATGATCCCTCATTGGAACGAGCTCAACGAGCTCGTTCCAATGAGGGGTAATAAGCAATGTTTCTGAGACAAAAATTGAAAACATACTAAAATTTGAATGGAGAGTTTTGTATATAGAGCTGGTCGGTTTTGTCCTTTACGTTGGGTAAAGGGTTAATGATGTAAATCATCAACGGTACGGCAGCCATTCAGCTACCTATAAGAGCAAGTGATTAATCGGTTAACCAAGGTTAATCCGTGTGATTATTTCGATCAAGAAAACCCTTTAACCGTTTCAGCTCTACTTCAGTTTCACATTTGTCTTGAACGAATACAGTCCGACCGTCGTGGGAAGGTATGGGCAATATTGCCGCGCATGGGCAATATTGCCGCGCATTCGTTAGCAGTGAATCTCCGACATAAAATAATGGAATCGCCGACAAATTTTCAATGAATGTAGCACCGGGTACGATCAGGTGCTTATTTCGTTGAATATTTATAAAACAACTACTGATCATTGACCGAGAAACACTGTCCACGCGTGGATTGTGACCATTCCATGGCGATCGTACTGTACATTGTACGCTGTTACTGACAAAAGCTTTGTTGTAAATATTTAACTTATTTGTTTAACTTAATTGTTTGAAAAGCTTATTTACAGGTAGACACTGAATGTTAAAAAACAAATTTATATTTTTCTATAATGCGGAATAAATTTCATTTGCGAGCGCTGCGTCGTTACGACTTGGTTGCATTTTGGGTTAATGAGATTTTATGAGTTGTTTTCACGTGTGCTTCTTTAGTTCGGTTTGTTGGCGGAAAATTCTTTTTTTCGTCATTCGGATATGGCTGTCGGTTTGTCAGTACCCATGTTATTGTGGAGGCTTGGTTTGGAAATGTAAGTTCGATTTGGTAAGATACTTGATGTAATTGTTTATAAAATGTATATCAATAATATGCGCATCTCTTTTGTGATCGGTGTTTCCAGCACCGATCAACCCACAGACGAGCATACATTGGAATACAGGAGAATTCTTCTTTTTGGAGAATCTCCTTTTTGGCAGTTCTTTCCAACAAGCAGCCTTTCACAAACTGTGAACTGATGTTTGTTAATCTTTATTTTTCAGGGCCATGTTTGATGTTTCATGTTGAATGATGTTTGATATGGTGTAAACGTTAGATGCCATTTACAATGATGCTTTGTTTGGGAATATGTTGTATATATAGATATAAATAAACGACTGTGATGTTATGTAAATATAAGTGAATAGAAACTATTGAAGTTCCAAAAATATTTTATCGCGGCAAGGATGAACACATTACCGACTCTGCGATAGAAACACCCGAGGAAAGCGCCAGTGGGCAACACTACCCACACGTGGATTTTGACCATTCCACGGCGGCTGTACTGCACATTGTACGCTGTTACTGACAAACACTTTGTTGTAAATATGTGACCGTGGAAACGGCGATGTCTTAAGCAAGCTGGCTTCTGGCAAATCTACATCCAAGTGTATTGTCAACATGTTAGGCTATGATCTGAAATAAACACTGTTTACACTAAATGGTTCGTAGAGATGCCGTGACAATGTGCCAACGATCGTCGCTTGTACGAAAGGAGTTGAACTTTTTTTCCGAACCCTGTTGTTTTAGTGGTACCAAGATGGAAATTGTCTCATGAAGTAAATTCACAGAATGGAATAGTCGTAGTAGCGGGGGCCGCTGATGTCGCTTTTACTGAAAACGCCACTTCCTATGTCACTGACGCAATTTGTCTGCACTCAGTCTCTGAGATTTTTAGACACCGGCACTGACGCCGGACTGAAATTTTGTTCCGATGGGTAAATGTATCGGCAGTACCAGAAAAGATTTGCGTCGGGGAGGGAGGAGATGGGGTTTCTGATGGTGGATTATACTGAAAACGTTCTCCCCGACGTCGATGGCCCCCGTCGTTCGAAGTATTTGTGGTCTGAAGAGAAAACGTGCCGAACATTCGTCTCGGGGTAATTTTTCCTCGACATTGAGAAAACTAAATCAAACATTGGTTTCGGTATTGTCTCTGGATGCCTTACTGTTAAAACGTCCCTTCTAATGTCAGAAATGTCACTTTATCCGGACTATTTGTTTTAGAGATAAAATAACAAGCTGAATATAGAGACAAACTATTACGCACTCTTCGTATTGAATCATACTTGGAACCAGGTTATAGAGTGTCTTCCGTGAATAATCCATCAGAGTTTCTTCTGTACAGGAACTAGGCCGGTTACAGGGTGTCTTCCGTAAATATATGACCCAGGTTTTGAAAGTATGAGTAGTACGTAGTGCTATAGGACTGAGACTTTTCTAAAAGGTATGCTGCCTAAATAGAGTTATCACTCTTGTGTATAATGAGGGCCCGTATAGTTCCTAAGAGTAAGTTCCTAAGAGTAAGTCAATCGAGCAGTGTCTGGAAGAGGCATTGCTCGAAAGCCTCTAATGTCGCCGAGAAATTAATCTAGCGAGCTTTTGTTTCAAAACGTGATTCCCCCTACAACTTTTGATGTCAAAAGGGTGAGGGCGTTAAGATTGAGATGTTGCTAGTGAGGGTGTTCGGCAATATTTTCCCCCAATGCTATAGCCTTTCAAAGCAGATTGTTTGTACCATGGCTATCAGTATTTGTCCTGAGCTAGAACCTTCCACCGTTAATACTGACTTGTAGGACTCTTCCAAGCTTGGTAACAATCTCTGGCTCTGGCTTGACTTCTGCCCTAGGGCAAGTATTTAGATCGCTCCAATCATCTAAACCCCTATCAGTCTATACAGTCCCTTAATCTAGTGCGTGCTTGATAGCGTAACTTACATCCAAGAGACTGTGTGTGTATCGTACTGATATGTTGGTTATGTGGAAGTTAACAGTGTGAGCACAACACTTACAGATAATGAACAGATGCTTGGAAGACCGATGTGTGCGAATATGAAGATGCTCAATGTGTCACAAAAGCATATAACAGATGCGCACATATGCTGGTAAAGGGAATCTTTTGACATAGAAAGACCACAGAAGGGATTCCACGGAACGAGAGACTGCTGGTGGATTGAGGGTGCTTGTGTGCTGGTGTGTATTATGAAGTTAATAGTGAGAACACAACACATGCAGCTAATAGCACATTCTGGTTGTGCTATTTATTTATTTATTGGTGTTTAAGGTCACATATTTCTGCAATGGCTAATCATGACCACGACAGTTTTACGGGTGGAGGAAGCCAGAGTTGCCCGGAGAGAGCCACCGAGCAACGACGAGCAACTGTCAGCTCCCCAACATACTAATTTCACACAAGCAGGGTTAGCATTGGTTGAAGACAGGTGCACAATCGTCTTGCAGTACGCCTTAGAACACAACGTCACCGTGCCCCCCACGTGAGCAATGGGGTGAAGTGTCTTGCCCAAGGACACAACGCTGTTGCCGCAGGTGGGATTCAAACCGAGGACCTCTCGACTTGCTGCGTGTATCTCTACCTACTGAGCCACCGCGCCCCCCTGGTTGTGCTAATACGTGCGTATGTGTAACTGCACAATATGTCACAAAGGATACTTATGACACAGTGATATTCTATTTGAGAATACCTTATGGATGATAGCTGTCTGCGGATAGTTATCAAAAAATAGTTATATCTTTAACAGAAAGTGCTATCTTAATCCCAGACAACATTTATAACGTCACCTCACAATGTACGATGGAATATAGTATGATGTCAAGATAACAGGCAACATGACATAATAATCGTAGTTCAGCGTCGTTGCTGTTGATTAATGACGCCATGAGTCACGTTACCAGTGAGTAACCTGAAGAACCACATTTGTAATTAATCGTCACGTAGAGTTCTTTAGTTTATTCAATGGCGTTGCTGATAATGTTATTGGTTACATACTTACGACGTTGAACTTGCAATAGCCCTCTCGCGGCACTCCTATCGCACGATAGACAAAAAATCGGTAATACTTTTTCCGAGATGTCTAGAAGAGTTTTATGAGGAAACCGAACCAAATAAACAATTATCGAGTCCTTTTCTGTCATGACAAAAACCCCATGCAATCGACCACACATTTTGAGGTCGTATAACACCAGCAGGCCTCGAACCAAATAATTTCTGCTTGAGTGATTTTTGGTAGTTGTCGCTTTGTTTTCTGCAATTAGATATTTATTTATTTGATATTGAACAGCAAATTAGCACCGAAGGCTATATTTAATTAAATATACTCCCATCGAATCAGACATGTGCCTTCAACATACCCTCATCCTGTTGGAGGACTTCGGGGCCCAAAGATGCTCCAGTAAACAAAATGAACGACGGAAGCACGCCACACTAACAACACGCGGCCCGCATGCGTACTAAAACACCCATCAAGATAGAAATAAAACCTCACATGGTCACTCACACGCTGTACCAGGATAACCCATGTGGTGTCACTAGTCATGTGATTTGTTGGCGTCACATGAGATCTTGAAAAACAGGCCCTATCCATTCATAGTAAACAACTGACGATTACTGATGTGGAATCCCGATCACTATCCCCAGGTGGAACTCTTCCTGAGAGGAACTAACCAGAGGAATCTGGCTGTGTGTATGTGTGGGTGTGGGTGTGGGGGGGATCTTCTGTGGGGATATCATATGGTCAGTCTGTCATGGAGATACTATTGTGGTATCCGGATGGACCTTGTACAGCACCACCTGTTTTGTGTTTGAAAGCGCCCCAGGTGCCAGTCTCCAATAGTAACACCAGTTGACTGTTTTTTTTTTTGGGGGGGGGGGGGTGTCTCCACATGCCATTAGTCACAATGGATCGTAAACTATTCGATGTGGTTGCGAGTAAGGGAGTGTACAGTTGAAAGACTCACATTTGGCAATTATTTTGGATACTAAAACACACAGTGGCATGTGCTTTGAAACAGATTAAAACAACAAAAGAGTTTGCTTTCCACCATCTTGTTAATCTCATAAATATCTGAAACCTTGCCGTTATTTGCAAATTATTTGTTCAGCCTGGAGTTACAGAAAATAACCATCTGCGTGTATTCGGTGGTCGCCAATAACTAGAACGTCAGCACACCCCAACACGTGACAAAAAGTTAAGTATTTATCTCCTTTTTAGTTGATTACTTGACGATTATTTCGGAACACCGCCTTCCGAGAAAGAAAAAAATGAAGATGTGTCCCACTCGTCGATCGCATTTTCTGTTTCGCGTACCTAACAGTATCACCACCACTGTGGATGAACATACCTCATATCCAAACTCAAACGTTGTTACCATTATTTCGAGTCGAAACAGTTAATGAGGTCACAATGAAGGGTCGCTCTCTTCATCCAGATGTTAAACCCTTAATAAGAAGATAGTCTATGACTTTGGAGATAAACACACTATTTGCCAGGACTGACTGATTGTTTGTGGCTCAAGCTTCAGGAGGATTGAGCATGAGAGGAATTTTGTAACCATTCCGTATTGTATCAACAACAGAATCACTTTCCACACTACTTAACCAAAAATCATTGTCTTTTAGTCTATCTTTCACTAAAACCAGTACATCTCAGATAGTTTCTCTGTTAAAATAAAAGGCTCAGGCAAATTGGCAAGAATTTCTACTGATTTGAATTAAAGGACTTAAAGGTGATTACGTACCTATCTATGAACTCGTCGTCATGAAAATTGATCAATGAATGGAATTGAAGTTGGTAGACTTCAACATGCCCGTGTCGGCTCTATTGAAGAGGCAGTTTTTCTTTCAGTGAAACAATGATCCACAGGAGAAACATCCAGGTCTGTTAAATCTATTAGGAAACTAACTAGAACTTGAACTAGTAGAATTATCAGAAACTTTCTCCGTGTACGGTTAATGCATTTTGTAACTTTATTCGTTTGGAATTTGAGAGCGATCAAGGGAGGAGATACATAAGAGCTAATGCCACTTCAAAAAGTTGATGAGTCTTCATTTTGCTTTAGAATATTTAGAGATTGGAGTTTTCGCGAAGTCAATTTAATTAATATTCTTCACCTCGGAGGTACATTAGTGATTAGTGACTTCAGGTCGTCGACTCTATCTCAACATACAAAGTAAGTCTTGAACAATAAAGACTCTGTAATATCAGCGATAAATATCGTAGCGGATCAGGAAGAACCAACCATACAGACTCGATCAGCTTATTTTAACTACAGTTAGCTGGTAGGTATAATTGGAATTAGTCAAAACAAACTTTTTAGGATAAAACAATGAATCTTAATCCATTGAACCCACTGAAGCGGCCGCGTTTTCGGCCAGGAACATGATACGTCATAACGTCATTAAATACGATGGTTGTTCAGTAAATGTGTGTGGTAGACCAATGAATATTTGCAACGTGCAGCCCCGTGGCTGCACGTTGAAAATATTCATTGGTCTACCCCAAATACTGAATATGGACCCTTCTGATTGCTGCCATTGTACTGGCATGGAGGATACCACAAGAGTTCAAAGGGTTAATTGCACTTGTTTCCATGTTGGCAAAATTAACCATCGCGCAAATGATCAGAAATAACACTTCTAAAACATTTAGAGTTTATACAGTTAAGTCAAATAACGGTTCTAAAACAAACTGACTTCCAGATCTACACCTTTTATAACCCTCTGCATTCTGATGTCAAAATGGTAAACTTTTCAGCAGCAAATATTTCCCATAACGTAGTCTGATATTTAACCAAATATACCTTGTTTCAAGGTGCTCAGTGAGTTCTGTCAAACGAGATCCAAATGGTTAAAATCATATTAAAACAAGAGAACAACAGAGTGATTGGAAATATTCTGTTGAATTATCAGAGTGTTAGGTGTTGACCAAACCTAGACAGATTACATAAACTTTAGTTTGCTGCAAAATCTATTTTTCACACTTCGATGTCTTGTTCTAAACATATGTAGCATTGTACTTTATACTATTTTGGGGGATATAAAATATTGTAACTACTACTACTACTACTACTACTACTTCTACTACTACTACTACTACTACTACTACTAGTAACTACTACTACTACTACTACTACTACTACTACTACTACTAGTAGTAGCTAGTAGTAGTACTGCTACTATTACTTAACTGCTTACTACTACTACTAATACTACTTACTACTACTACTACTACTACTACTACTACTACTACTACTACCACCGCTACTACTACTACCACTACTACTACTATTACTACTCTACTTCTACTACTACTACTACTACTACTAATTACTACTACTACTAATTACTACTACTACCAATACCACTACTCTACTATTACTACTAATTACTATAACTACTACTATTACTATTACTAGATTCTGACCATTCCCCTTGAGCCTCCTTGTATAATTAATTCAGCAGTCAGTTTATCTTTGACAAAGTTTGGAGATTTTTTGACAGCAGCTCTTGAGGCAAAACAACCAAGAATACTTACTGGCCGGCCATTCAGCTGCAAAACGTTGCAGGTAACGCATTCCAGCAGCAACGAGCTACCTGTTCTGCACATGATAAATAGACTTTGATGATCATAGACAATTCAACTCTATAAACCAGGTGTGGATGCAATTTGCGTTGACACACAATCGAAAGCTGATGGTGGGACGATTTTTTGAGCAAGAAAACAGAAATCAGTAATACTTTATCCCTTCCATTCACACTTTATCGAACACGAATAGCAGACGACACACGCAAATCAGTTTGAGTAACTATACATTTTTAATGTTTGCCTCAAAGAGATAGCTTATGACCACTCACTTCGAAAGGAGCTCAACGAGGCCTTTACAATGAAATAGCATAAGCTATATTTTTGAGTCCATAATTGAAAAATAAACTTGAATGGTAGCTGTTTTTGTGAATAATTCTATCCCACTATGGCCGTTACTTTTTGAGTAGTTTTCCAGCACACTTCGGATCAGTGTTTTTAAAAAAATCATATCTTGAGACTGATTCGGGATGGATCTCGAAGTAGACGTATGGTATCAGTATCGAATCGAATCTCCAATATTCACAGAACCCTAGTAGTACGTGCTTTTCATTCAAATACAGGACCTGAAGCCTTTCAAGGTAGTTCGATCTCCTAAAAAACCCAGAAATATTTACAAATTACATGAAATTACACATCACCAACATCCGAAGATTTAATCCAGGAATTGATATATAACTATTTAACAAAATATTATTTGTTTAGTCCCCTTCTCTTCGATCTTAAAATGTGCTCTATTTTCCAAGTGCCAACTTGTATAACATAGATATTTTGGAATTTAGACAGATAAAACGAGATTCTGTCCCCGTTATAATCTTCTATTCGCTAAATAGTCATGCCATATCGTAAGTGTTTCTCGCAAATTGTGAAAATTTCCACCTTACAAAAAGGTTTTTGCAGATGAGACATTCTTACTTTATCACCAACTTTCAACCTGAATGAATTGATGCTATGTTTCACCTTTCTTTTCAAAGACTATTTCATAGGCCAATTTATTCACCACAAATTTGATATGTCTTTTTATTATATGCTAGCCTGTGAATTATCGCAAATTATCTAAAAGATATTTCTCTATTTCCATCGACTCGATGGATATCGAGAAATATCCCCCAGTACCTTCCTAAATGACGTCTCGCTTCGGCGCATGACGTCGCATGACGTCGCCTTGAAGGAACGATGAGCAGATCTTTGTTATTGTATTGAAACTATTTACAGTCGAATTGGGCTGAATGTTGCGCAGTAAAATGTCCCGTAGAATATAAAAAAAAGAAAATTTACGCTATTTTAGTGAATATCTGGAATTATCTCATGAGTGTGGGCCTGAAAATTTTATTTTTCAGGAGCGCTTGCGCGAGTGAAAAATAAAACTTTCAGGTCCAAACGTTTCGGCGCATGACGTCGCCATGAACGTCGCCTTGAAGGAACGATCAGCAGCTCTTTGTTATTGTCTTGAAATTGTTTGCAGTCGAATTGGGCTGAATATTGCGCAGTAAAATGTCCCGTAGTATATAATAAAAAGAAAAAATCTACGCTATTTTAGTGCATATCGTGAATTATTTCGTGTGGACCTGAACGTATTATTTTTCACTCGTGCAAGCACTCGTGAAAAATAAAACTTTCAAGTCCACACTCATGAAATAATTCCAGATATGCACTAAAATAGCGCAGATATCCTCTATATATTCACCACAAACTTGATATGGCTTTGTTTTAATTCACCTTTGTTGGGCTCGTCCCTATGGTTCTATGATACATGTTGCGATATCTATTGGCAAAGGCCTATAGTTTGTATACATACTCTAAAATCAGATGGAGTAAATTAACCAAATCAACTGGGTTGAGTGAATATGAACCCAAATGGTCTATGGAATCCGATATTGTGTCAGAAATTTGATCACATTTATTAGTCTCTTCTATTTTCGTATTCAAAATATTACTTTATGATCTTTGTCCCTCTAGTGCTGCCAGGCTCAGGACTACCATTAAATATCCACAGGGTTTGTGGGTCGGTTGTTCAAAACGATCTATAAAATATATAACATTCCCAGAATACATTTTTTTCCCCCACCATTTACCTATTGTGATACGCGTGCCGCGGGCGAGATACCCTGTGAGATAGATATCCCCCCCCCACTATACGTGAAACATACGCGTGTCCCGGGTGAGACAACAGGGTAGGATATTTCTACCCCACCCACCCCACGTGACATATCCATTTGCATATTTTATTAGGTCGCCGGAACTATTTCACAATCGTCTGCACAATTGTAAATAAACAAAATGGCTTCACGATTTCCCGCATGTAATCCACGTGCCATTCAAAATCAACAATGCTGATTTGTTTCAACCCCATGTTTCTCTGCAGATTTAATAATATCACTGCGCGAATTTATCGATCGATCAATAATCTCACAATGCCCTTTACATTAGAGTTTGACACGCGAAATTCATTAACCCCTTAAAGGACAGTGTTACAAATCATTTTTTTAGTATATACCTATGGTGTATACCTAACTTTTGTACGATCTTTCCGATGAAATTGTTCGTTTTTCGAAAGGACTACGGGGGGGGGGGGAGGGGGGTGGGAAATCATCCTCGATGAATCTGAAGGTGGGAATGGGGAAATCTCACCCTCGGCGCAAGATATTTGAACCAGACCCTAGGCAAGCCTCGGGTCTGGTTCAAATATCTTGCTCCTCGGGTGAGATTTCCCCATCCCACCTACAGACTAATCGGGGATCATAATAATCTCACTCACCCACGTGACATCTTATTTGAATTTTTATGATCATCGGGATATTTAATTATTGTTTGCTTTTTATAAATAAACAACAAACATGGTGCCCCGCTTCGTTTCCATTAATACAACTATTCATCCCACCCCACACCATCCGGGAATGATTGTTTTCTCCCACCACAAACCACGTGACGTCATCAAATTCATAATTTCAAAAGTTACGTCACTGGAATGTCAGCTGTTTCGATTCGCTTCAATGGGTTGGCCTAAAATTCGTTTTCGTGCTGCGTGCCTTAGATGCTGGTTCCGAATATGCAATTAATTTTTCTCTTTGATCAATCGATAGAACTCTAAAATTCAGTCGCGCTAACGGTCGTTTGATTTATGACCACATGTGGGGTGTTTGGAAGGAAAATCACCCTCGAGTTGTGTGGGGAATGGGGTGAGTAAATCTCACCCTCGGGAAAAGATGTTTGATCAGACACTCGCCAATCCTCGTGTCTGCGTCAAATATCTTTCCCCTGGGGAGAGGTGTACCAATCCCACCCTACACCAACCGAGGATAATAACAGTGTAACCACAGTCATGATGTACTATTGATTAACAGGATAGTTTAAAATAACAAAAATAATGACAATGTCTTCTCTGCGGAGACTTTGTACTAAAGTGGAAATTCTGGCTAATGACAATGGGAGAGAGGTTTCTATGATGGCTTCCCCAGCTAAATAAACGTCTCTAACTCTCTCGTCTACCGAAAGTTATACCTCGCGAAATTATCAGATGAGCCAGTTTCCTTTTGTTACCTCTAATAAACAAAAGAACAAAGCACTTGGAGATGTCTGTTGTTTTCGTTTATTAAAAGTAACAAAGAGAAACTTAGCTGCTTATCACAAGCCAGTTAAAAGCAACTAATTCATTGATAATCCATCATTAGCATATCTATCAGTATCACACCTACCCAGGGGCGGCGGAACGATTTTCAAAGTGGGGGGGGGGGGGGGGGTGGATGGATCGGGCGATGGATAGTCGTCGGTATGAAAATTCTAAATTCCAAGGTCCAAAAACCCGCATTTCCATGCATCTGAGTGGATATTTTGAGATTTTTCAGGAGGTGTATTTGAAAGATTTCACATTTTGAGAGCCGTTAAAAAACGTCGGTAAAGCATATAGGTGAGGTCTATTTATCAGCTTTGGTCGTAAGGACCAAAGCTGATAAACAGACCTCACCTGTATGCTTTACCAAACGTTTACAGCAATTATACTGTCTGTGGATTATCTTGTCTGGGGTGGATTTGGTATTTGTAAGTCTGTAAGATTACGATCTACTTTAGTTAACCGATTTATTAACAGACTGTATACATTTTAGCGTTTGCTGCCACTTACTGCAAAAAATGATCCGAAATACATCGAAACTGAACCAGTACTAGAGAAACATAGCTGGCGAAAATATGGGGGAGGATCAGGATCCGCCCCTTGTTTCACCAGTCATTGGTTGTGTTAAAAGATATGCATACAAAAAAAATGGCCTGGCAAAAAAAGTGGAGGGGCTGAAGCCCCCCATCCCCAACCCCAGCCCCCAACCCCAGCCCCCACCCCGCGGTTCCGCCGCCCCTGCTACCAATACTATGTAATCGTCCACTTTGGCTCTTTTTTTTAGCGAATGCGTTTTTACAGTAATTTGCAAGTTTTAATCCTTTACAAGAAAAAAATTAGCGAATCTGACTTCCTAGACTTTTATATAGATAGAAAGGATGGTGTGTGTATTATATGTCACGATGCACACACTATTGATATAATGAACAGATAAAAAGTCACAGAACATCAAAAGATTGTGAACTTGCCGTTTTCGTTTTTTTTATGGGTTTCAACTGAGAATAATCGTCAAATATTCAAACGGATTGGAGAAAAATTGTAAAAAAACATCATCTATATTTTTAATACTTCTCTACAGTAAAATGCCCGAAATTTGTTAATTGATGCGAACATCAATGATAAATTCGCTAAAATTTCAAAATTTCAATTTTATATGAAATTCCCATACCCTTAGTGTTAAATTTACTGACAGATTTAGGAAATTAAAGCGAGCTAACATTCCCATTAATCTCTTCCAATGTCGAAAATTGTCGGCCGTGTCGCTAACGGGACTATCTTTTACATACTCGACATCAGAAGAAATGATTAAATTCCGTAGCTCTGGGGTAAAAAAACTGCTACTGTCTAAATTGACTTAATCGCCTTGAATATAGAAAACAGGTGGATAAATGTAATTTTGAATGACCGCACACATTGACTGCCAGCATGTGTATAACCAAATAATTCTTCAAGGTGATGGACATATCAACCTCTTGTTTTCCATTAGTATGTTTTGTTTAGAAAAGTCTTCTCACAAGCAGACTTACGTATCGAGGTAAAAGGATGATGCAACTGAACACCTGTTATCTCAACGCTTGTTGGTAAATTAAAATACTCTGTCTACACTCAACTGCATAATAAATACAAACACTATTTAGCGAACTAGCCGGTCGTGTCCATAGAACAGCCGTTTTATTTATTTGTACAATTTTGCATGATTCAGTGTGTATGAGTATTTACAACATTTTCAATGATGTACTATCATTAAAATATCATGAAACAATTGCTGAATCCGTGATTTGTCTTCTGACGGATAACCAATACACCAACATTCCCGCACCAAAACCAGAGATAAAACATTACCCATTAGAGTTTAAAAAACTCTGGAAAGCGTAAAATGCCACGTGTATATATTCAAGAGTATGTTTACCCCCGTACACCGATTTCCCGTATTATTCATTTAAAAAATATTACAATATTTTTTGAAAATTTTTGAGATGATGACTGTTCTGAACGACAGTTGAGGCTAGAATGACAATTCGGACTTCCACGTGATCAAGGATCACTGCATGAGCAACACCTTTTTGTCTATTGGTCGTCCTGACCAATGCTCCACCTTCTATTCTGCTATGTACCGTTAAGACAATTTTTCCCGCTAATTCTCCGAAAACGCGGGAAAAATATCATTAGATTACCCTTCGATTTGGAATTTTGTGTTCCTGTAATTTCTAACCCCTCTTTCTTGCAGTACACATCATGCACATATGGCTTAAAATTATCTTTTCTGTTAAAAACGTTTGTGTACAGGGCAATCTGATACATGCTGACTCCTCTAAAAAAACACATAATTAATATTAGTTTTAACCCTTTACCCAACGAATCGGAAGCATTCGCCCGCGTAATATGCAAATTTAGCAGTTGAAAAAATATTATTTTTCAAAAATTTTCAACAAAACCATATCATGGGACCCCTCGTTGGAACGAGCTCGTCGAGCTCGTTCCAACGAGGGGTCACATGATATGGTTTTGTTGAAATTTTTTGAAAAATAAAACAAAATGATATTTAAAATAATAAATTTTGATATCGTCTGCGTTGGGTAAAGGGTTAATATCGGGCCTTTATAAACAACGTGGGAGTACCCAGTGACCATAGTCGAGGCTAATATCTCCATATTGTAAAATATACCTTTTATTTTCGAACAACAATAATCCTTTTTAATTTATTCAATACAACACTATACATTTTGATGCTTATAACGGCATGATTTGTGCCACAGTGAACATATGTATTTTACCGTTGAATAAATACTGCTAGTAATGATCACGTCTCGTTGGGTGCTCTGCAATCCCCATGGCCCTAACCAATTGTTTGGCGGGAGTGCGATGGCTTAGTAGCTAGACATTGAACTTCAAACCGAAATGTTACGGCTCGATTCTGACCAGCTATTACTGCGTATGTCCTTGGGCAATGCACTTCATCCTAGTTGACCACGTGGGGCACGGTGGCATTGTGTACTAAGGCGCATTGCACGTCGATTGTGCACTTGCATTCAACCATTTCTAACTCTGCCTGAGCGGAGTTAGTACGTTGGGGTGTCTAACGGTGATTCTCTCCAGATACACTGGCTTCCTCCATCCGCAAAACTGTTCGACAAGAGATGACACTGGCGTTCAAAGTGTCGTTAAACCGCAATAAATCAATCAATCAACCAGAGATTGTCATTTATTTGTTCTTTGTTCTCTATTTTATAAGCGAGAGATTAACGTTTTGTTTTTAATCCGATAAATTCGTAGAATATATTGCCAAAAAGTTCGTCTTCCATCTTTTTCAAAACCTCTTTTTTGTTGCTAAATAAGATGTTGACTGTCTTATATCCTGATGGGTAAAATAAGTGATCATCTATCTGTCATCTTCCAACATGCCTTGAGAAATGCCATCTGTCTGAATGCAATAGCAAAGTGAATGGTGTCTATGAAGAGTAACAGAGCTTTTTTATCCATATTTTGATCTGATAAAATTAAGTCATTCAGCGAAGTTGAAAGGACTAATAGCGATGGTCAGCCATTTTTATTCTTATTCAGGGAATGACGGCCTCAATTTTCAACATACTCCAACCAAATCTGGCACAAATGTTAATGGTTATCCGGGTTTGAATGTAATGATGTCTGATTTTTTAAAATTTTCGACCCTCATCAAAACCAGCGTCGGTTTAACGTCTCTTTCATCATCTCTTAATTTCAACTCGGTAACAAACTGCCCCCCCCCCCCCCCAAATCCAGCTTGAAAATTGAGAATATATTCTTCAACAAAAACTTTATCTTAAAATGTGGTACCGGCTTAGGGAGACATCAACGGCTATTGCCTAATTTTTGGGTACGTTATTAAAGAAAATAAATTGCCTCAGATTTTGGTGAAATTTAAGTATCTTGTGCAGCACAATAAATTAGAGGAATCACGTTTTTCATTTTTTTTTCTGTTTGGCAACATTTTGACGTGTTTACGTCACTTCAAATTCTAGTCCATTTCGCAGATTTTTCATTGAAAGCGCGGATTTTGTAACACGCACAGCTCCATATTAACAAAAAACACAGCAATGTAACTTCACACTGTCAATTGATGATTGATCTACTAAATGCATTTGTTAGAATTTCAAATTCAAACCTTTATTCGAAACAACGTCTAACCTTCGTCTTTTTCATGAACGGATATTAACCCTTTGAACCCGAGCGGCCCCTTTTTCTGCCAGGAACATGATACTCTATAACGTAGTTATATAGGATGGCTGTTCAGTAAATGTGTGGGGTAGACCAATCAATATTTTTAACGTGCTTCACCGAGGCTGCACGTTGAAATTATGGATTGGTCTACCCCAAATAATGAATATGGATTCTTCTAATTGCTGCCATTGAACTGGCATGGAAGAAACCACTAGAGTTCAAAGGTTTAACGGTCAGCCTATTGAACTCTCCCTCTAGAAATTTTGGAAATATATTCCCCAATAATCTCACATCTAAAATGCGTTTCCGATCTGGCGAATTCTGAACGGTTATTTCAATTCCCCTCCTTGACCAGATTCGCAGCCAGTTTTACTACCGAAGTAACCATCAATTGAAATAGAAGCATACAACCTAACCTGAAACTAATATAATTTTTCATATTGTTCAGGATATATTTCATATTTTATTCAGTTTGCATACAGCCCACATAATCGGATGTCTGCCGTAGCCTCCCAGATTGTGAAAAATGACGGGAATACGTCATTAATGTTACAAAGCTTATGAAAATGCTCCTCTGAATACCACAGTCACGTGACAGTGATCTCAAATTTATTCATCACCCAGTTATACCTTACAAATGTGTCTCCGAATACACTCTAAATTGGGTTCATATTCATTCAACCCGATTGATGTAGGTTGATTTTTAACATAAATGATTTCAGAGTGTATAGCTTTTTGACAGATTGCCAGTCGCTTCCAGTAATATGCGTTCTGTCACAATGCAATCTATGAACTTGGAGGCTACATTTGGGCCTCTGCACACTGTCACTTCCTCAGAAGGCTCCGAAGATAATTCTACTGCGTATGTGCTTTGTCGAGTTGTCTATTCCCGACGTTGATGCATCCACTCAACTACCCGGACTTCAGATTTGAATTGACCCAAAGTCTGCAATTAAAACATAAGGAGCTGCGAGCGGAATTCGGTAATCTTTATAGTACAGCCGTTTGTCAGCCTCTTGTCATTGGGAATTCAAGCTACTGCACTCGAAATCTCAGTTGAAGTGGGTTAATTTTTAACCCAACTGATTTTACAGTGTGTGCACCGTCAGATTTGCAGTACCTAATATGGTTTGTTAGATCTTTTGAGACGTCATCTGGAAAATTTTCGATATCCCAGTTTTCTTTATCCTGCACATGTAACCATAGAAAATAATGTGTTTCGACATTTCCCAAACATACAAGTTATTTGTACCAGACATATAACGTGTTTTTTTTAATTTTTTGGACCGTAATCGGGGTGAAAGAGTTACATGTATGTTCCTTGGTTTTACGTTGCGATATCATTGAAACACACCTTATTGACCATTGTTCTATAAACAAAAGCATTTTAATATCCATCAATAACTTCGAAGTGATGTGTAATAGTGAGCAGGACAAAGACCACAGTTCAGCGGACAGATATTCCTAAAATTGTGAAATACGTCACACACACAAAGCTAACACATCTATATTGCCATTTTAGTCGTGGCATTCACAGAGACTTGATAGTGCAAAACACTTCTACACTTTCTGCGCATGTAGTGGACCATCTTCTGATATTTCTTCACCTGAGAGTGTGCTGAAGAATGTGTTAAATAGTGGTAATGCAGTCTCCGTAAACCCATTTTAGAAGAAACAGTTCAACACTTTCGTATCCAAAATGTTTACCTGTGTGGATAAATTTCAACTCCCCCCTTGGACCAGATTCGCAACCAAGTTTACTAACAAAGTGCCCATAAATTGAAATGAAACCCTACGACCTAACCTGAAACTTATATAATTTTCCATATTGTTCGGTGTATATCTTATTTATTACTTTCCAAAGTGTGATTTACTGGGATTTCCGGGTTTGATTATAAAAGATAACTTCACAAGTGAATTATGCAATCAACAATTGTGTCATGTATCCCTGCGCGCTAACGAAGACGCTTTACCGTGGGTGTAATGGGGACTTTATTCTTTTTTTTTTTTTTTTTTTAACCCTTTACCTAAGATGAAAAGCAGAAAACACTTGCAAAAAAAATTCTTGAATAACTATTATTTTCATTTTTTGTCTCAGAAACATAGGTTATGACCCCTCATTGGAACGAGCTCGACGAGCTCGTTCCAATGAGGGATCATAACCTATGTTTTAGAGACAAAAACGAAAAAAATAATGAGAATTAATTGGCGATTTTTGAGAATAGCGCTGGACGGTTTTGGCCGCTACGTTAGGTAAAGGGTTAAATAATATAATTATCGTTAATAATGAAAAGTAATAAACAGAGTAATCGCTTGACTGGACTGGTTACGTGAAATAATTCATTCGAGGCGAGGGACTATATTGTAAAACACTCGTGCGATTCCCGCACTCGTGTTTGTACAACGTCCCTCACCTCTCGTGAATTATTTCACGTAACAAGTCCAGTCAAGCGATTACTCTCTATATCTTTGTTAAGTTTACCGATAGCCTCCATAACCCCATAATCAGAGGACCATCAAACTGATCAAAGCCTGTCAGATTGTGAAAAATAACGGGAATTTCTAATTTCATCACTGTAACAAACCGTGTGAGCTGCTCCCCCTGAATAACGAAGTTACGTAACAATGATCTCAAAATCTGTTATTACCCGGTTATATCTTACAAATGTAGCACAGACTGCCAGTCGCCCCTAATCATATGCGTAGTCTCTCTACTTTCTCTTTCACAATGCAGCATATGAACTTGGCAGCTGCATCTGGGCCTCTATACACTGTCACTTCCTTAGAAAGTTCCAAAATTCCGAAGACATTTCTACTACATTGTACGTGTGTGCTTTCTCAATTTGTCTATTCCCGACATTGATGTATCCACTCGAAAACCCACACTTGGGATTTGAATTGACTACAATTAAAACGTAAGGAACCGCGAGCAGAATCTGCTAAACTTTATAATACAGTCGCGTGTCATCCTCTTGTCAAGGGAAGTTCAATCTTTGCATTACGTAATATAGTTTGTTAGAAAGTTTTCTGCAGTAAACCACTGAAGACAGTAAGGACAACAACTGTATCGACCACAATGACGATGGGGCGATTGTTGATCACCAAGAAGTCGATTTCAATTTTATTCAAGCATGGATTGGACCCTAAATGTGACCAAATGGTCAAAATCGTAATTATTGATGGAAATTCCCGAAACAAACGGCCTTATAGGGTGGCGCCCTAAAACACAAGATTATTAAAATCCTAAGGTTCACACTCCCACCCCTTTTTTGGGGCCAGATTGGACCCTAAATGTGACCAAATGGTCAAAATCGTAATTGTCGACGGAAATTTGCGGAACAAACGGCCTTATAGGGTGGCGCCCTAAAATACAAGAGTATTCAAATCCTAATGTTCACACTCCCACCCCTTTTTAGGGGCCAGATTGGACCCTAAAAGTGACCAAATGGTCAAAATCGTAATTATTGACGGAAAAAACGCCGAACAAACGGCCTTATAGGGTGGCGCCCTAAAATACAAGATTATTCAAATCCTAAGGTTCACCCTCCAAGCCCTTTTTCGGGGCCATATTGAACCCAAAAAGTGACCAAATGGTCAAAATCGTAATTATTGATGGAAATTCGCGGAACAAACGGCGTCATAGGGTGGCGCCCGAAAATACAAGATTATTTAAATCCTAAGGTTCACCCTACCACCCCTTTTTAGGGGCCACATTGGACCCTAAAAGAGACCAAATGGTCAAAATCGTAATTATTGACCGAAATTCGCGTAACACACAGCGTTATAGGGTGGCGCCCTAAAATACAAGATTATTCAAATCCTAAGGTTCACCCTCCCACCCCTTTTTAGGGGCCACATTGGACCCTAAAAGTGACCAAATGGCCAAAATCGTAATTATTGATGGAAATTTGCAGAACAAACGGCGTCATAGGGTGGCGCCCGAAAATACAACATCATTCAAATCCTAAGGTTCAACCTCCCACCCCTTTTTAGCGGCCAGATTGGACCCTAAAAGTGACCAAATGGTCAAAATCGTAATTATTGACGGAAATTCGTGGAGCAAACGGCCTTATAGGGTGGCGCCCTAAAATACAAGATTATTCAAATCCTAGGGTTCACACTCCCACCCCCTTTTTAGGGGCCAGATTGGACCCTAAAAGTGACCAAATGGTCAAAATCGTAATTATTGATGGAAATTCGCGGAACAGATGGAGTCATAGGGTGGCGCCCGAAAATACAAGATCATTCAAATCCTAAGGTTCACCCTCCAACGCCTTTTTAGGGGCCATATTGCACTCTAAAAGTGACCAAATGGTCAAACTCGTAACTGTTAGACGTAATTCGCGGAACAAACGGCGTTATAGGGTGGCGCCCTAAAATGCAAGATTATTGAAAACCTAAGGTTCGCCCATCCACCCCTTTTTAGGGGCCAGATTGGACCCTAAAAGTGACCAAATGGTCAAAATCGTAATTATTGATGGAAATTCCCGGAACAAACGGCCTTATAGGGTGGCGCCCTAAAATACAAGATTATTCAAATCCTAAGGTTCACCCTCCCTCCCCTTTTCAGGGGCCAGATTGGACCCTAAAAGTGACCAAATGGTCAAAATGGTAATTATTGATGGAAACTCCCAGAACAAACGGCCTTATACGGTGGCGCCTTAAAATACAAGATTATTCAAATCCTAAGGTTCACACTCCCACCCCCTTTTTAGGGTCCAGATTGGACCCTAAAAGTGACCAAATGGTGAAAATCGTAATTATTGACGGAAATACGCGGAACAAATGGCCTTATTGGGTGGCGCCCTAAAATACAAGATTATTCAAATCCTAAGGTTCACATTCCCACCCCTTTTCAGGGGCCAGATTGGACCCTAAAAGTGACCAAATGGTCGAAATCGTAATTATTGATGGAAATTTGCAGAACAAACGGCCTTATAGGGTGGCGCCCTAAAATACAAGATTATTCAAATCCTAAGGTTCACACTCCCACCCCCTTTTTAGGGGCCAGATTGGACCCTAAAATAACCAAATGGTCAAAATCGTAATTATTGACGGAAATTCGCGGAGCAAACGGCCTTATAGGGTGGCGCCCTAAAATACAAGATTATTCAAATCCTAAGGTTCACACTCCCACCCCCTTTTCAGGGGCCAGATTGGTCCCTAAAAGTGACCAAATTCTCAAAATCGTAATTATTGATGGAAATTCCCGGAACAAATGGCCTTATAGGGTGGCGCCCTAAAATATGAGATTATTCAAATCCTAAGGTTCACACTCCCACCCCTTTTTAGGGGCCCGATTGGACCCTTAAAGTGACCAAATGGTCAAAATCGTAATTAGTGATGGAAATTGGCGGAACAAACGGCGTTATAGGGTGGCGCTCTAAAATGCAAGATTATTGAAAACCTAAGGTTCGCCCTTCCACCCCTTTTAGGGGCCAGATTGGACCCTAAAAGTGACCAAATGGTCAAAATCGTAATTATTGACGGAAATTCGCGGGACAAACGGCCTTATAGGGTGGCGCCCTAAAATACAAGAGTATTCAAATCCTAAGGTTCACACTCCCACCCTTTTTAGGGCCAGATTGGACCCTAAAAGTGACCAAATGGTCAAAATCGTAATTATTGACGGAAATTCGCGGAACAAACGACGTCATATGATGGCGCCCGAAAATAGAAGATCGTTCAAATCCTAAGGTTCACCCTCCAACCCCTTTTTAGGGGCCATATTGGACCCTAAAAGTGACCAAATGGTCAAAATCGTAATTATTGATGGAAATTCGCGGAACAAACGACGTCATAGGGTGGCGCCCGAAAATACAAGATCATTCAAATCCTAAGGTTCACCCTCCCACCCCTCTTTAGGGGCCACATTGGACCCTAAAAGTGACCAAACGGTCAAAATCGTAATTATTGACCGAAATTGGGCGAACACATGGCGTTATAGGGTGGCGCCCTAAAATGCAAGATTATTCAAATCCTAAGGTTCACACTCCCACCCCTTTTTAGAGGCCAGATTGGACCCTAAAAGTGACCAAACGGTCAAAATCGTAATTATTGACGGAAATTCGCGGAGCAAACGGCCTTATAGGGTGGCGCCCTAAAATACAGGATTATTTCTCACTGTTTGTATCATTTTATTTTTATGTAATTTATTCAGTAAAACAATTTTAGAATTCTTTAACTTATCTTTCCTTTTAAAGTTTTCTCAATAAGTGAAGGGTGGTGGAAATAAATGCATAATGTGGACGGGTCAGTGGGTGATCCCATAGTATCAGAACGCACTTGTTCCAGTCGTTTGTGTTTTTTCCTCCCATTTGCATTTCTCAGAGATGATTATATTATTAAATACATAAAAATATATTATGCGGCAATCAACTATTTTTACAAGATTATCACCCACTGAAGGTTGAATATGACTGGAACATCTTTGTTTCGTGGTAGTCAGAGTGGATTTCGACAATGACGGACAACCCGATAGTACAAATTAACTGAGGTATGCAATCAAACAAGGTTTGATAAAATAAAAATAAGAAGCTTGCTCATCAGGCTTTATGCGGATTGATTCGGTTGAGGGGGTTGATATCGCCGTACACACAAATATCACTCCACAATAACACTGATCATAAGGAACAGATCAAGCAAAAGCAATTATTTATACCTTCTTCAGATACTAAAGCTCACTTCCATAAATGAGGTGTTCACCCGAAAGTGGCAGATAAAAGCCCAACCCATAACTGATATTCCCACCTATCTGCTTATTGACAGACATGTACCAACACTACAAGTAACTATACAAGTAAATAGGTGAATAAATATGTTTTTGGTCAGCATATGCCAGACCAGAATATGATAGAAGCACACGCGTGTAGTGATGGTCTCTGAAGTTGAACACGTCTATAGTGGGTGCTTCATATTGGACTGTATCTCTATTTTTACACAACACAGCTTGGCGGATTTATGAATTGTCCCACTAAGGTGTTCAATGTTAGCAGTAACCTAAGCAAATCTGTAATGCCACATCATGGGTTTACAGAAGGATGCAATCCAGAAATGACCACTGTATGTGTTCCATCGGAGAAGACTTTTACATGTAGATAATGCCTGCTGATATCCCCCGTGTCCGGTTTTGCCAGCCCCTATCAACACATAACTACCATTTTAAAGCCCAGATAGAGGTCCCAAAAAAGGTTTTCTATCGGGCCAGTTGAACTGTCAATCGCCTCTATTCCAAAGGGGTCCCCATCAACGCCAAGAACATCCAGCGATGATTGCCGAGTATAGTAACTGTTTCTAATATACCCATTTGTGTCCTTGATGTTTTGTAACTGGCCCTTTTGGAAGTCTTAGCATGGTCCTAAATGATGTCCGATCGGGGCACCCGAGATGTCAATCTTTTTAGTCCTTGCTGCCTCTCATAAATTATTTTGTAACTGACCCTTTTCGGGGTCTTAGTAGGGTCCGATATGGCGTCCGATTGGGGATGACGTCGTATCAATTTTCTATTCCTCGGATGCAATCTATCAGCAATAAAATATCTGATGATTTTTACCTATTTTTGAAACATTTTACAACTGGGCGTTTCAGGGCTTCAGTAGGGCCCATAAATAGGGTCGAAGGATGAACCCGAGGATTTGAATAATCTCGTAATTTACGGTGCCACCCTAGAAGGCCATTTGTTCTCAATATTTCAGCCAATAATTACCATTTTGACCGTTTGGTTACTTTTAGAGTCCAATTTGGCCCCTAAAAAGGGGCTGGAGGGTGAACCTTAGGATTTGAATGATCTTGTATTTTAGGGCGCCACCCTATAACGCCAATTGTTTCGCAAATTACGATAAATAATTACGATTTTGACTTTGGTCACATTTAGGGTCCAATGAAGCCCCTAAAAAGCGGTGCGAGGGCGAACCTTAGGATTTGAATAATCTTTCATTTTAGGGCGCCACCCTATAACGCCGTGTGTTCGACGAATTTCGGTCAATAATTACGATTTTGACCGTTTGGTCACTTTTAGGGTCCAATGTGGCCCCTAAAAAGGGTGGGAGGGTGAACCTTAGGATTTGAATGATCTTGTATTTTCGGGCGCCACCCTATGACGTCGTTTGTTCCGCGAATTTCCATCAATAATTAGGATTTTGACCATTTGGTCACTTTTAGGGTCCAATATGGCCCCTAAAAATGGGTTGGAGGGTGAACCTTAGGATTTGAATAATCTTGTATTTTAGGGCGCCACCCTATAAGGCCGTTTGTTCCGCGTATTTCCGTCAATAATTACGATTTTGACCATTTGGTCACTTTTAGGGTCCAATCTGGCCCCTAAAAAGGGGTGGGAGTGTGAACCTTAGGATTTGAATAATCTTGTATTTTAAGGCGCCACCCTATAAGGCCGTTTGCTCCGCGAATTTCCGTCAATAATTACGATTTTGACCATTTGGTCACCACTTAGGGTCCAATCTGGCCCCTAAAATGGGGTGGGAGTGTGAACCTTAGGATTTGAATAATCTTGTATTTTAGGGCGCCACCCTATAACGCCAATTGTTCCGCAAATTACGATAAATAATTACGATTTTGACTTTGGTCACATTCAGGGTCCAATGAAGTCCCTAAAAAGCAATGCGAGGGCGAACCGTAGGATTTGAATAATCTTTCATTTTAGGGCGCCACCCTATAACGCCATGTGTTCGCCGAATTTCGGTCAATAATTACGATTTTGACCGTTTGGTCACTTTTAGGGTCCAATGTGGCCCCTTAAAAGGGGTGGGAGGGTGAACCTTAGGATTTGAATGATCTTGTATTTTCGGGCGCCACCCTATGACGTCGTTTGTTCTGCGAATTTCCATCAATAATTACGATTTTGACCATTTGGTCACTTTTAGGGTCCAATATGGCCCCTAAAAAGGGGTTGGAGGGTGAACCTTAGGATTTGAATAATCTTGTATTTTAGGGCGCCACCCTATAACGCCGTTTGTTCCGCGAATTACAGCTAACAGTTACGAGTTTGACCATTTGGTCACTTTTAGGGTCCAATATGGCCCCTAAAAAGGGGTTGGAGGGTGAACCTTAGGATTTGAATGATCTTGTATTTTTGGGCGCCACCCTATGACGCCGTTTGTTCCGTGAATTTCCATCACTAATTACGATTTTGACCATTTGGTCACTTTTAGGGTCCAATCTGGCCCCTAAAAAGGGGTGGGAGTGTGAACCTTAGGATTTGAATAATCTTATATTTTAGGGCGCCACCCTCTAAGGCCGTTTGGTCCGGGAATTTCCATCAATAATTACGATTTTGACCATTTGGTCACTTTTAGGGTCCAATCTGGCCCCTGAAAAGGGGTGGGAGTGTGAACCTTAGGATTTGAATAATCTTGTTTTTTAGGGCGCCACCCTATAACGCCGTGTGTTCGCCGAATCTCGGTCAATAATTACGATTTTGACCATTTGGTCACTTTTAGGGTCCAATCTGGCCCCTAAAAAGTGGTGGTAGTGTGAACCTTAGGATTTGAATAATCTTGTATTTTAGGGCGCCACCCTATAAGGCCGTTTGTTCCGCGAATTTCCGTCAATAATTACGATTTTGACCATTTGGTCACTTTTAGGGTCCAATGTGGCCCCTAAAAAGGGATGGGAGTGTGAACCTTAGGATTTGAATAATCTTGTATTTTAGGGCGCCACTCTATAAGGCCGTTTGCTCCGCGAATTTCCGTCAATAATTACGATTTTGACCATTTGGTAATTTTAGGGTCCAATCTGGCCCCTAAAAAGGGGTGGGAGTGTGAACCTTAGGATTTGAATAATCTTGTATTTTAGGGTGCCACCCTATAAGGCCGTTTGTTCCGCGAATTTCCATCAATAATTACGATTTTGACCATTTGGTCACTTTTAGGGTCCAATCTGGCCCCTGAAAAGGGGTGGGAATGTGAACCTTAGGATTTGAATAATCTTGTATTTTAGGGCGCCACCCTATAAGGCCATTTCTTCCGCGTATTTCCGTCAATAATTACGATTTTGACCATTTGGTCACTTTTAGGGTCCAATCTGGCCCCTAAAATGGGGTGGGAGTGTGAACCTTAGGATTTGAATAATCTTGTATTTTAAGGCGCCACCCTATAAGGCCATTTATTCTGGGAATTTCCATCAATAATTACGATTTTGACCATTTGTTCACTTTTAGGGTCCAATCTGGCCCCTAAAAAGGGGTGGAAGGGCGAACCTTAGGGTTTAAATAATCTTGCATTTTAGGGCGCCACCCTATAACGCCGTGTGTTCCGCGAATTTCGGTCAATAATTACGATTTTGACCATTTGGTCACTTTTAGGGTCCAATGTGGCCCCTAAAAAGGGGTGGGAGGGTGAACCTTAGGATTTGGATAATCTTGTATTTTCGGGCGCCACCCTATGACGATGTTTGTTCCGCGAATTTCCATCAATAATTACGATTTTGACCATGTGGTCACTTTTAGGGTCCAATATGGCCCCTAAAAAGGGGTTGGAGGCTGAACCCTAGGATTTGAATGATCTTGTATTTTTGTGCGCCACCCGATGACGCCGTTTGTTCCTCGATTTCCATCAATAATTACGATTTTGACCATTTTGTCATTTTTAGGGTCCAATCTGGCCCCTTAAAAGGAGTGGGAGGGTGAACCTTAGGATTTGAATAATCTTGTATTTTAGGGCGCCACCCTATAACGCCGTGTGTTCCGCGAATTTTGGTCAATAATTACGATTTTGACCATTTGGTCACTTTTAGGGTCCAATGTGGCCCCTAAAAAGGGGTGGTAGGGTGAACCTTAGGATTTGAATAATCTTGTATTTTCGGGCGCCACCCTATGACGCCGTTTTTTTCCGCGAATTTCTATCAATAATTACGATTTTGACCATTTGGTCACTTTTAGGGTCCAATATGGCCCCTTAAAAGGGCTTGGAGGGTGAACCTTAGGATTTGAATAATCTTGTAATTTAGGGCGCCACCCTATAAGGCCGTTTGTTCGGCGTATTTCCGTCAATAATTACGATTTTGACCATTTGGTCACTTTTAGGCTCCAATCTGGCCCCTAAAAAGGGGTGGGAGTGTGAACCTTAGGATTTGAATACTCTTGTATTTTAGGGCGCCACCCTATAAGGCCGTTTGGTCCGCGAATTTCCGTCAATAATTACGATTTTGACCATTTGGTCACTTTTAGGGTCCAATCTGGCCCCTAAAAGGGGGTGGGAGTGTGAACCTTAGGATTTGAATAATCTTGTATTTTAGGGCGCCACCCTATAACGCCGTGTGTTCGCCGAATTTCGGTCAAAAATTACGATTTTGACCATTTGGTCACTTTTAGGGTCCAATCTGGCCCTAAAAAGGGGTGGGAGTGTGAACCTTAGGATTTGAATACTCTTGTATTTTAGGGCGCCACCCTATAAGGCCGTTTGTCCCGCGAATTTCCGTCAATAATTACGATTTTGACCATTTGGTCACTTTTAGGGTCCAATCTGGAACCTAAAAAGGGGTGGAAGTGTGAACGTTAGGATTTGAATAATCTTGCATTTTAGGGCGCCACCCTATAAGACAGTTTGTTCCGCGAATTACGGCCAACAGTTACGAGTTTGAACATTTGATCACTTTTAGGGTCCAATATGGCCCCTAAAATGGGGTTGGAGGGTGAACCTTAGGATTTGAATGATCTTGTATTTTCGGTCGCCACCCTATGACGCTGTTTGTTCCGCGAATTTCTGTCAATAATTACGATTTTGACCATTTGGTCACTTTTAGGGTCCAATGTGGCCCCTAAAAAGGGGTTGGAGGGTGAACCTTAGGATTTGAATGATCTTGTATTTTCGGGCGCCACCCTATGACGCCGTTTGTTCCGCGAATTTCCATCAATAATTACGATTTTGACCATTTGGTCACTTTTAGGGTCCAATGTGGCCCCTAAAAAGGGGTGGGAGGGTGAACCTTAGGATTTGAATGATGTTGTATTTTCGGGCGCCACCCTATGACGCCGTTTGTTCCGAAAATTTCCATCAATAATTACGATTTTGACCATTTGGTCACTTTTAGGGTCCAATGTGGCCCCTGAAAAGGGGTGGGAGGGTGAACCTTAGGATTTTAATAATCTTGTATTTTAGGGCGCCACCCTATAAGGCCGTTTGTTCCGCGAATTTCCGTCAATAATTACGATTTTGACCATTCGGTCACTTTTAGGGTCCAATCTGGCCCCTAAAAAGGGGTGGGAGTGTGAACCTTAGGATTTGAATAACCTTGCATTTTAGGGCGCCACCCTATAACGCCATGTGTTCGCCGAATTTCGGTCAATAATTTCGATTTTGACCATTTGGTCACTTTTAGGGTCCAATCTGGCCCCTAAAAAGGGGTGAGAGGGCGAACCTTAGGATTTGAATAATCTTGCATTTTAGGGCGCCACCCTATAACGCCGTTTGTTCCGCGAATTACGGCCAACAGTTACCTGTTTGACCATTTGGTCACTTTTAGGGTCCAATATGGCCCCTAAAAAGGGGTTGGAGGGTGAACCTTAGAATTTGAATGATCTTGTATTTTCGGACGCCACCCTATGACGCCGTTTGTTCCGCGAATTTCCGTCAATAATTACGATTTTGACCATTTGGTCACTTTTAGGGTCCAATCTGGCCCCTAAAAAGGGGTTGGAGGGTGAAGCTTAGGATTTGAATGATCTTGTATTTTCGGGCGCCACCGTATGACGCCGTTTGTTCCGCGAATTTCCATCAATAATTACGATTTTGACCATTTGGTCACTTTTAGGGTCCAATGTGGCCCCTAAAAAGGGGTGGGAGGGTGAACCTTAGGATTTGAATGATGTTGCATTTTCGGGCGCCACCCTATGACGCCGTTTGTTCCGAAAATTTCCATCAATAATTACGATTTTGACCAATTGGTCACTTTTAGGGTCCAATGTGGCCCCTGAAAAGGGGAGGGAGGGTGAACCTTAGGATTTTAATAATCTTGTATTTTAGGGCGCCACCCTATAAGGCCGTTTGTTCCGCGAATTTCCGTCAATAATTACGATTTTGACCATTTGGTCACTTTTAGGGTCCAATCTGGCCCCTAAAAAGGTGTGGGAGTGTGAACCTTAGGATTTGAATAACCTTGCATTTTAGGGCGCCACCCTATAACGCCATGTGTTCGCCGAATTTCGGTCAATAATTACGATTTTGACCATTTGGTCACTTTTAGGGTCCAATCTGGCCCCTAAAAATGGGTGAAAGGGCGAACCTTAGGATTTGAATAATCTTGCATTTTATGGCGCCACCCTATAACGCCGTTTGTTCCGCGAATTACGGCCAACAGTTACCTGTTTGACCATTTGGTCACTTTTAGGGTCCAATATGGCCCCTAAAAAGGGGTTGGAGGGTGAACCTTAGAATTTGAATGATCTTGTATTTTCGGGCGCCACCCTATGACGCCGTTTGTTCCGCGAATTTCCGTCAATAATTACGATTTTGACCATTTGGTCACTTTTAGGGTCCAATCTGGCCCCTAAAAAGGGGTTGGAGGGTGAAGCTTAGGATTTGAATGATCTTGTATTTTCGGGCGCCACCGTATGACGCCGTTTGTTCCGCGAATTTCCATCAATAATTACGATTTTGACCATTTGGTCACTTTTAGGGTCCAATGTGGCCCCTAAAAAGGGGTGGGAGGGTGAACCTTAGGATTTGAATAATCTTGTATTTTAGGGCGCCACCCTATAAGGCCATTTATTTTTCGAATTTCTGCTATATTTAGAAAGTCGAATAAGGAACTGGGAATAAGTAACGGATTTTACAGCGCTTGAGTTCCAATGTGTTCTATGTGCCTATTGGGCGTTCTTTCGTTGTACTGGCGGGCGGTCAGAAGCATAAACTCGATTGGCTGGGAGCAGCAATTTTCCACCCTTGACAACCAAGGTATATTATGACAACTGAGCAATATTATGTCTAACCGGTGTTCTGCAAAATAATAGGTACGCCTGCGAAATAACTTTTATTTAAAGGAGATCACATACGCAAACTAATATCCATTTGTGGAATACATGTATAATGATGAGGGGTGAAACAGATTTTTCGAAGTTTCAGACAAAATATGGAAAACTTAGAAGGTTCTGATATAATCTTACAAAATAATAAAAGTTTCAATGACTTGCGTGATTATGTGTATAAAACATGTATGAACATTACAGGTTTTATCGATATTTGTTAATGAGCACCACTTTCATGGAATTCGAATAACACCAATTAAATATATGGACACGACAAATCTGAGTGTGTGCCTTGTTACTGAATGCAAATTTATTTATTTATTTATTTATTTATTAAGGTTTAACGACACTTTAACAGCCAAAGTCGTATCGAGTCGGTGACAGTTTTACGGGTGGGGGAAGCCGGAATACCCGGTGAGAACCACCGAGAAACGGCGAGCAGCTGCCAGCTCTCCAGCATCGTAACTCCGCACTGCAGCACAAGCAGGGTTAGATTGGTTGAAGACATGCGCACCATCGACGTGCAGTACGCCTTAGTACACGGCGTCATCGTGCCCCCATGTGGACAATCGGGGTTAAGTGCCTTGCCCAAGGACACAACGCGGGAGTCCGAATCGATCGTTCGGACGGTCACCCATCCAAGGAGTAACCGGGCTCGACGTTGCTTAACTTCGGTGATCTGACGAGAACCGGTTACCGCAATGCCACCACGCCCCCGTCTGAATGCAAAGACGTGCACTTGTAATGCACTCCACCTTCTCGTCCATATGCGCCACTTCTGCGATACTATGTTCCATTCTAGACTAATATCTCTGTTTTAGTCTTGTATGGACTTACTTGGGTAGTTAAGAGGGTGACCCAGCGTAGTTCCACCCGCTCAACGGGGCGACCAGTCTAAAATAGAGTAGAATTGAGGCTTGTGGTACACACTTCTACTATAGCAGCAGGGCAAATAAAGATCAATTCAACCATTATAAGCCACCCCCTCCCCGTAATATATATTCCGTGTTTATTGGCAATACTCAGTAATACTTATTCTTATATTTCTATAATGTCTCCGAACAATTTGAGAATGATAGTAACTCAATCACAAATGTTTTCTGGCCTACCATATCTGTAAGATATCATCTGCATATAGAATATACCGATAGCAGCTTGGTGTACCAAATGTTCACCACGAGTGGTGAAGTGGTGAACAATTGGTACACCAACCTACTTTGGGTCTATTTTATTTATATCATGATCGTCAGATTAATAAGAGTTGAAATGTTATATAAATCAATATTCACACGTGAGAATCTGTTTGTGTTTACATGAGCACCGGTGGGCGGTACTTCCGCTGGCAATTGTATCGCCGAAACGAAATAGAAAACGAAACTCGCATATTACGGGGCCTTTTTTCATTTTAATAACATAATAACATACTATTTCGAAGTTATGGATGCTTTATTAACATGAGACAACGTATGTTTGTTAATTTTTGGTATCTTATGAGATAAACTTATTTAAAAACGTAATAAATAATTGACGGTTTTATTTCACTCTTCACGAGGCGACGAGTGATAAATTCAGACAAGTTTGCATTCAAGGCGAGGTCACCACAGGTCGTCCTGGATGTAATTCCACTGTAGGTGTAAATCTTAACAACTCAAATCCCATTGCTGGCGTGTTCTACTCGGTTGGTGTGTAAAGCTAAAATTTATGTCATAGCCTTTTTATATATGGTAGAATAGGTAATTATGGTATAAGAACTTGTAAAACATCTATATCACGAGTTATCCAACAGAAGGGCTACATAATAGGAATATGTGGTCGACCGATATCGGAAAGACAAACAAATTACATTGGGTATAGCCAGTAGTGGTTACATAAGATTGATACATCCCATTATCTATCGAATAAATTTGAATCCGACATAAATATTTTTAAAAATAAATAATCTTCCCTATATTTTACAGCACAGTTTCGACAACATACCTTTTGGACAGCATATTTTGACAAGATGTATATTCATACCATAGTGAATTGTAGATGTATATTTTCCGATTTGAAAAAAAAAATCTTTTTATACAAGGGTGAAAAATACCGGAACCTGCTTGTAGAAAGCTCGAGATTTAAAGACTGAATATGTCTATAGTGTTATGTGGATGCTACGTATTATCAGGCAGGAATTGAAATATACTCTTTAAGCATGCGTATTGGTTAAAAAGTTCCACCTCACCAGAGTGGGTCCAGCTGCCGTGATAATTCCCATGTCGCCCCGAAACCTCGTTGTCACTCACAGCAATGCTGTATTGTCATTCTAGTTTTACACCATCCCGGGACATCATACAATTTTCGATATTTCGGCGCAGTGAAGATCATGTAATCTGAACGTCTGGATTGGGAAGATGATCCGCTGTGATTATAAACATAAAAGTCGATTTGAAAAACCCGAAAATTTGATATAAAGCGACTAGTACTGGAGCAAAGCCTCGCATTACATTACGTTCATTGTTTGACAAATCGTGCGCTGCACAAAAGGTCCACAATAACATAGATAATTGGAAGCATTTCGCGACAGAATTGTATTGAGACAATGGTTTAAAACTCATTTAATGATGTCATTGGATGTATTTTTATTTCAAAAGTAAACAGATGTCCGAGTTCATTCTTCGCACAAGTATTGAACTGCACTATCTATCGTCGGGGAGCGCGGTGGCTCAATGGATGGTTAGGGCATTGGGCTTCAAACCAAAAAGGTCCACAGTTCGATCCCCACCAGGGGTAACTGCGTTGTATCATTGGGAAAGGCACTTAATCTCGTTTGCCCACGTGGGGCACGGTGGCGCTGTGTACTAAGGCGTATTGCAGGTTGCTGGTGCACTTGTTTTCAACCATTGCTAATAATGCTGCTTGTGCTGAGTTAGTAGGTCAGGCAGTCTTACAGTTGCTCGTGGGTTCTCTCCGGGTACTCCGGTCTCCTTCAACCGTAAAAACTGTCCGACACGAGATGACTGTCGAAAGTGTCGTAAAACACCACTAAAATAAAATAAAAAGAAAAAATCTATTGACGAGTTTAGAAAGTTTCACTATAAACTTAGAATGCGGAGGAGATCATCATCACATCTTTCTCAATTGTTAACAATTCAAAAGCTATGACACTTTTGGCTATGTCACAATGTCAAATAACAGTGGTCGCTTGTATCTTTAATGAAGCTATATGTTTCATTTGTGAAAAACAAAGTCGTCGCCAAGATAACCGTTTGGTATAGAGGTGGGACCTGCTTTCCCCCAACAGTGTCGGCCCAAGTCCCGACTGACTACTGTTCCAGCTACATCATCAAGGCATGCCTTCTTTGAAGGCATGCATTGATGATATGGTTGGAATATTAGTCAGTGACGGGACGATAGTTAAAAAACTCAAACCTTCTTGGAAATATATTAGTCAATAAATAAACTACACATTTAGTAATCGTGATGCAACTTCTTATTTAATTAATACATACTGCACAGTTACTCCAAATTGGTCATACACCTCCCACAACAGCCCGAATGGGTTAATATTTCCGTTTGTGTGACCTACTCTGAGTATGACAGAAGTCCAAGTATCAAGTCAAGTCTTACAACTGGACGGAACTGATTGATATCTTAGATTTCAATGCTGATGAAAATGTCCCGACTTCAGCGATCCGAAATCCCCTCGTACCGATGCCAGTTGTTAAACAGCGACTTTATATCACTGATATCGTACTGAAGTACACGGCGTTTCATGAAACTCCAACCATGATGAAAGTATCCCGACTGGAAAAATTATTAGGCGGTGGTGTGCACCACCCTAAACCCCATGCGCAACTCCACTTTGTGGCAGAGGTGGTTAAACTGCGATTTTATATCACTGATATTTTACCGAAGTTTATGGTATTTCAAGAGAAAACATATTACAAGGTAATCATTCTCTAAAACCCGAGTCCAACGAGTTAACCTTCTTAAAACCATTTCGTATTTTCCAGTCGTCAACTCAACTCTACAGCATCAATTAGGGTCAATTTTCATTATCTGACCAATAACTTTCTGCCAACGTGCAGCCCAATGCCTGCACGTTGAAACTATTGATTTTCCCCCACACATGCATAATCACTTAACAACCAATAATTAAGTGGTAGATTGCTAAATTATTTTTGGTCCTTAAAATTTCTTTGAGCATCTTTGCCTTGTTACAATTTATGGGAGAGTGCAAGGCATTCTCCCTTCAATTGTTACAAGGCAAATCGTAACAAATAAAATAATATCACTTCAAGGGTAATATGAAACACATCCACAGAATATGATGCCACGTAAATTGTGGTACCTGGTTCATCAGTAGGAAGCCCAAATATGGGCTTCCAGCACTCTACCAGTTAACAAGAAGACGTTTTGTGCAAGCACAAGCGCGGGAGAAAATGCCCATGAAACACTCTTATTTTGTTTATATATCATGCAATCTCTTCGTATCAGAGCCTGGACATGAAACCTTCTGTGAACAAACTTGAACCTCACTCATTTAAGAAGATGAATACCACATCTCAAAGCATTATGACTGGTGTTGCACAAGAAATTATTTAAAAATGATTTCAAGTTTATTGGACAGGGTTTCAAAATATGGAGGTTAATATCTTCATTCAAAAACACTTGAAAGGGACATGATTGCACGTACTCATAAAATCAGAAATGTTTATGCCAGCTAATGATGCCTGAGCAAAATAGAAACAGTTTATGTGAAGGGAATATATTCCATTTTTGGTTTTCCAAGTCAATTGAATCGATCTGGGAATTCAGTACCGCCAGTGGCGGCGCCATCGGGGGGTATGGGGGGGGGGGGGGGGGGGGTACTTACCCCTCCACTTTTTTCGCCAGGCGTAGTAAAAAAATACTATCCTTTTAATTTTTGTATTGAACGTTGCGGTGTAATGGTGGGTATGCTTAATTCCATATTCCCAAGTGCACTAAATCAGAGAAGTTTTTAAATTATGTTTGTGTGTGCCCCCCCCCCCCCCTCCACACACACACACACACACACATTATCTGCAAACAACAAACAAGAGTCGAGGGCCCAAATTGCAACAAGGCGTGCCGCGTTCAAACGGTCTGAAACATACCGCTTAAGAGTATTCGAGGAATGCTAGAATCGATGCAACGCATCCGTTTGGAATACAGCCTACTTTCATTTTCGATTTGAGGGTCGGTTGATGCTTTGTGCTCGCACTTTACAACAGCGTTCTTCCGTTAAAATGTCACCATGTACGACGTGTTCTATAACTGAAAGACCTGACGAATAAGTTTCAAAAGGATAAAACTGTTTTAATTTAATTGTCTGAGCTGAGAATGCTCCAGAGAACACCATTTACAACGTAAGTTTTAAAATTTTTCTCAACCACCCCGGCTAGGCGCTGCGCGCCGAGGCCGCCGCTGCACGCCGAGACCGCCGCTGCGCAGCGGGCAATACCCAACTATACCCCCCTCACTTCTGTAACTCTGGCGCCGCCACTGAGTACCGCATGATCTTGAGCAATTATTATCCCAATATGCATGCACGCTAAATGAAACCGGGACGTGTCATGATTCTGGTCAAAAATAAAAAGGTTGGTCGATTACAATGGGTTAAAATAAATACAGCTGTGTTAGGTTTGCCTTTTTTGAAGATGATATTTCTATGTTCATATTCATTGCACGACTGCTATTTATTCTGCATTCATCGTTTTAGTAATATGAGAACTTCGTACGAGGAGCCGTGTTCTTCAAATAAAAGGTATGATTAGCAAAACATTATTCACATTATTATTGGTTCAGCTACCCATTCATGGCTTATTTACTCAACTGATAAAACCAAAATCAATATTTTAATATCTGTTGTCTTCATTGGTGTCGATATTATCTTGGAATTTCCAGAAGGTGTAGTGTTTCATTTAATATTGGAAAAAGCGAATCCGGCTGCTAAAAATATCCAGGTGGTTACAGCTTCAGGGATGACAAAATCCGGAGTTTTCTAAAAATATACAGAGTATACAGAGTGTATTATCACTAACTCACCCCTAGAGTGGAGATTCGATCCAAGCAATAATAGCAAATTTGTTGCAAAGCATAACAATCACAAGCAAAGTTCCAGACAATGGACCTCCGGGTTAAACCCGGAGGTCCATTGGCTGAAACATTGCTTGTGTTTTTGTCCATATGTACAGAATTTGAAAGTGATACTTTGGGTAATAACTCCACTCAACGGGTGATTTAGTTACAATCCACTCTCCACATACTGCATGTACTGCTTTCTAATCATTTTAGTTAGAGCCCTGCGAATCGGAATTTGTATCGTCGAATTGAATCTTGAATCGAATTGGGGGGGGGGGGGGTAATGTCGACATCGACATCGAATCCAAACAGCACGAAAGAATTTTCGTGAAATCACTAGTTATATTTTTCCAAATTATCATGCATAGCCTTGCGGCGTACGTGTGCCGCTGGTAGCATGAGTCCCCGAATGAAAAGGTCACCAGAAACATTGCTGCAACATCACTCTATCTGCTCTGAAAGTATTAAACGGGCGAGGAAGATGCAATTAAGAAGTATGTAATTGTTGAGAAAGCACCGGTGACGTCTGTTTAATATATCGTCATGAAACTAATAAACGAGCGAGAAAGGTGCAATTAAGAAGCATGTAATTGTTGAGAAAATCACCCACCGATTAAACTGTTTTGAACTTTCCTTTTGTTACATTTTATAAACAAAACAACAGAGAGCTCTCAGAGCTGTCTGTTGTTTTCGTTTATTAAAATTTACAAAAGGAAACTTGGATTTTTATGGCAAGGTAATTATTAGAAGCAACTATGTAAACGTCCACTTTGGCTCTTTGTTTAGCAAATGCGTTTTTACAGTAATTTATAAGTTTTTATTCTTCCCCCAAAAATAGAAAATCTTGCCTCCTAAACTTTTTATATTAATGGAAAGGCTAGTGTCTGTATTATATGTCACGATGCGCACACGGTTGATATAATGAACAGGAGAAAATATTACAGAAGGTTACAGAACATCAAAAGATGGGGATGTTTTTTAAAATAGGTTTAACTCTTAACCTGCTTCGTATTTTCTACATATTTTTCCTCAGATCTAGTCATGGCTGTTTTAAAGCAGCCATGACTAGATTTGATAAAAAATTAATATAAATGTAACATAAGAAATCATTGGTGAACAAATCCATTCAATTTACTCGGGGCAAATATGATTAAATGTGCCCAACATATACTTATTTCAGTAACAAGAGAAACCCTGTGCTGGGCAGGAATATCCGCCAGCATCATGCAAAGAGTTAAACAGAAAATAATAGACAAACGTTCAAATGATTGGGGAAAACATGTAAAAAGCACGCTTCTGTATTTTTATACTGCTCTATAGGTATATGCCTAAAGTTTGTGAACTGGTGCGCACATCGATGATATAACTTCGCTAACTGTTGAAAATTTCAGTTTTGATATGAAAACCCCATACCCTTAGCGTCAAATTTACTAAAAACTTTAGAAAATTAAGGGGAGATAACTTTCTTGTAAATTTCTCCCAATGACGAAAATTGTCAGCCATGCCGAAAATGCGAGGATAAAAAATAACAAAAGAAAAGATTAATAATCATAAAACCAACTGTTGCATCTAGCAAGCTATTTTGTTGAATAGAGACATCTCGGATATTCCTATAAACTCTATTCCAATCAACCAGCCGAGTTTCGAGACATTCAAAAAGACATCGGTAACTGACTGAAATAAATAAAAAGCGTGAATATTTTTAGATTTATTAGTTTCGCAAATTTCCTGAAGAGAACCCTTCATTTTAACTGAACGTCAACCATTATTTCCAAGTGGAATGAAATACTGTTTTTTGATTGGACGAGAGGTGCGTTGTAACGTTTAGTCCACAGTATTTTTGACACCATGCAGTTAAAACTAGAAGTCATGTCACGAACGGTGCGCTTATCTAGGTTCCATTGCGAGTAGGAATCCACGGCAGGTTCTCCTGGTTACTCATAGCAGACACAAGCAATGTTTCTGCCAATGGACCTCCGGGTTAACCGGAGGTCCATTGACTGAAACATTGCTCGTGCGCAGTCCATATGTACAGAATTTGATAGCCTTACTATGGTCATAATGCGTAGATTAAAGCGCGGATCGACGTGCTATGTGTGCGCATTTCATGACAGAACTTCTAGTTTTAACTGTAGTTAACAACAGTGTAAAAACAGGAATACACAATAACTGATAAAAAAGCCTGAAAAAGGCCCTGTTTATTGATTGATTAATTCTTTATTTCACAGTAAAACATATACACAATAATAAACAATAATAACGATGATAAAATAACATGAAAACACATATGTTTACTGTGGGGAAAAACATACAGTCAGATTGGATGTCTTCCACTTATCCCCAATTTAAATTCTATCGCAACATTGTACTGGACATTATGCAATTCTAAACAGAGTACAAGTACTATTGAATATTACTTGGACCACTTTGAAACATACACATAGTATAGGACTAATGTGGGACTTGATGGCTGCTGTGTAATTCAGACTCCCCACCGCATCCCCGCCTCCACCATTGACCAGGGCAAAAAAAATCTATCTATCTTGAATACTATTTGGCAGGACTTGGTAGGGAGAATGCTGTGACGAGCTTGAAAGACAATTGGGTATCACACGAAATATTTTATTTATTATTTTCTTCATGGATTTTTAAGATCACCTTTATAGTCAATGTTGAGTACATGTCATCAATTATGTTTTCGTCATAGGTACAAGCCTACAAGGCAGGTTTAATCAATCGCATAAATGCCCATTATTATAAAAGATTCCCACGTAAGACATTAGCTATCGGTTCAAATCTGGTAATGGAAGAGATTTATTTGATTTGGTTTTTGTTTCTTTTATTTATTTATTTATTTATTTATTTATTTATTTATTTATTTATTTATTTATTTATTTATTTATTTATTCATCTTTTTCATTATACACAAAGAAGTGCTCTCAATACTGCCGGCTACAATCCTGACAATAGGGATTATTACAGTGAACATCCTTCATGTACGCACCCATGAATTTGTTTGAAATTTGTCTCTTGAAGGCAGTTCTATTGCAGATTGTATGCAGTTCATAATCTAATTTATTCCATAGTTTTGGATAAGCAATTATTGGAAATAGGTCTAGAGACTTCGTTCTAGTACCCTTTATTTCTAATGGATAAGATTGTAATGTAATTCCAGGTCTTATGTTTGTCATTGAGAAGAAATTATTAAATGAGACGCACAGCGTATCGTTATGCCAATCATACATGTAAACAAATAACAGTGATTGCACTTTATATAAATCCTCAACCTTACGAATACGATCTCTGAAGAACAGAGGATCAGTGTGAGCATTATACATTTGTTGTTTATAATGCGAATGCTTCGCTTTTGTAGAAGGGAGAGCTTCATAACAGATTTTGAGTTACCCATATGTGTATACCATAGGCTATACAACTATGAATAAGTGCATAATATAAAGTTAACATTGCCTCGTGTGGTAGTATTTTTTTCGCTTTATTTAATCATAATTGTCTCGGGGTATTTTTGTATATATTTGGTCAATGTGATACTTATTTATTTATGTATTTATTTATTTGTGTATTTATTTATTTATTGGTGTTTAAGGTCACATACTTATGCACAATGGCTAATCGTGACCGTGACAGTTTTACGGGTGGAGGAAGCCGGAGTACCCGGAGAGAACCACCGAGCAACGACGAGCAGCTGTCAGCTCTCCAACATCGTAACTCTGAACTCTGCACCGCAGCACAGGCAGGGTTAGATTGGTTGAAGACATGCGCACCATCGACGTGCAGTACGCCTCAGTACACAGCGTCATCGTGCCCCCATGTAGGCAATCGGGGTGAAGTGTCTTGCCCAAGGACACAACGCGGTTGCCGCAGGTGGGATTCGAACCGAGGACCTCTCGGCTTGCAGCCTGCACCTCTACCAACTGAGCCACCGCGCCCCATGTGATACTTGTAAGATAGATGATCATCCATCAAAATTCTCAAAAATTTCAAAGAAGTTTCAGTTTCATTCTGCCCCACCCTATTTATTTTATGTCCGTTGATGTAAATATTATGGTTCATGAGCGTAGCCTTTTGTGTTGGATTTATTAAAATATATTTCGTTTTCTTTGCATTTAACATGAGTTCATTAATGGAGCACCATTCAAAATTATTTATATTATTATAAATATTTATTTACTAGCTCATTTGTAAGTTTGAAAAAATAAAAGTATAGTTAATTGAATATTTTGAAATAAATTATTACACAAAATTTTGTTAATGAAAATAAAAATACATATGTATCATGTAGGAATTAGTTATTTCTGGTGCTATTTTTGGAAGGCGTATGATGCGTTTTGATTTGGTTTCTGCTTAATTAAACATGGCTCAAATTGATTTTAAGAAACGCTTTGCAAGTCATACTGAAACTGAATGTGTAGAAAATAGAACAAACGTAATACCAGTAAATAAAGCCAAGTGCAACAAAAAGGGTGGCGATATACAAAAAACGTATTTATTGGAAAAAGGAGAAAATGTTGATTTTGAAAGCTATCTTAGCTGTAGGGTTAACGGAACGAAAGGATTTGGAACTAAATCCGCTATCTCTGTGTCTTCAGTGGTGTATGGGAATTTACATCGGTCTGGGAATGCATACACCCTTCGGCTGCGCAACAGGGAATATGAGTCCCCAGACCGGTGTAAATTCAGTCAATTAAATTTCCATAAGCAGAGAAAACCCACAAAACTCTTGGTTGTAATAAATATAATTTCGACAATTGAACGCGGAGAAATAACACAGTTTTTATGCCTGCCCCCTCCGAAATTCAGAATGACGACATTGTCATTCAAAATGACTGGCTGGAACACACAGGAACAAGCTCTGAACACCCTCACCACCACCACCACCACAACTTTAATGACTTTAAAATATGCATTGTGACTATGGCTCGCTTGTTGGTAAGAATTTCCTCTGTAACCTATGATCTTCCTGATGCATTGTATACTATTATTGTTAAAATTTCAGTTGAAACGATACCAGACAGTTTGATTATAACATTTACTGGGATGAATTATGCTATAAATATTTAATGAATGAGTGGTGAAAAAATCCACAGGGTAATGTTTTCATATTTATTGATGAAACACACAAACAGAAGAGAAAAAAGATCCAATCCTTACGGATGTTCATTATAGTTAGAGCTGCGGAGTAAAAATATGTCAGGACAATAACAGCAATATGCAACCTTGCATTCTGGCAACTTTTCTCTATATAACTGCATTTCTGGAACGTCAACAAAAAACATACCAACTCAATTCGCCCCCTCCCCCTCAAAATGGCGCCAGGTCAATCAACACGATAACTCCATCCATTGATGGCGTTTGGTGATGTTATAACTACAATGTTGTCTGTGCCTGTAGTCACAGCGTAACAGCTCTCACTTCATTAGACGTCAAGGTGTTTACGTAGCGCGGAAACTATAAATCACTGTCCAATCTCGGTACTTGTTGTTTTGTCAATAATAACTAAAATGTGTTGTAAATATTCAATTTGTATTGCCGTGAAAAATGCGAAAAATTAAATTTTGTGGCCTCATGTTTTATGCTTCTGCGCTGACACTCATGCCATATCGATTAACCCATTCATACACGCGTGTCGTTCTGTGTTTATTACACGCCTTCACATCTATAAAAGCAATTATTAAAAGGACACTCAGCAATTCATTTGACGACTGTCAATAAAAAGAACACATTTTATCGCCAGCCAAATTTGCGAGGGAAATCCGTGTTACTATTTCGTCCCCTGAATTCCAATAGAAAACATTGGAACTCAGGGGACGATTTTCAGCTATCGCTAGCGATTAAAATTGTAATTGCGTTGTACGATTTGTAGAAAATTCCAGTGAAATTTCGCTTCTATTTAAAAATAGTCCGTCAACGATTTTCGTTCCGCACATATGTGCGGAAACGATTTTCATTTTCCGCATGGTTTAGTGTTGTTGTAGATAGGGATTTCATAGAACAGGCGTGTAAAAAAAGCACATTCTGTAAAACGCAGTCGGCGATTGCGAGATGTCAGAAAATTGAGAAAAATTCGAACCTTTTTTTCTATTGAGCATTATTCATTCAAGCAACATCTGCTTTCCTGAGGTTGAAGCGGGGAAACAATATTCTGTTTGTGGCAAATTACCGTTCCAGAAATCCAGTTTTTTAGAGATCAATGAATCTGGGCTATCAAATCACAACCATTGTAATCCAGGATGACTCCTTTTATTTTCACCTAACCCTCTGAACCCTGATGGTATCTTCCTTGTCAGTTCAATGGCAGTTATTGGAAGAGCCCATATTCATTATTCGGGGGTAGACCAATTAATATTTTCAAATATTGATTGTTTCACCCCATACATTCACTTAGCAGCCAACCAACCCAATGAAATTATGACGTATCGTATTCTTGGACCGGAAAAGCTGTCTCTCGGAATCAAAGGGTTAACCCTTTCAACACGGAGTTCCTGAATGGGTGTGCGACAAACAGTGCAGACTGAAGAGATCAGGTGAATATAGGTTGGATTTTTGGTTGGTTAGGAACGCCGAGGCGAGGAGAGAGCACACATTATGGGAAGCACTCACCCTGTCTTTTACCAAGGAAGAAGGGGCCGCCCGTACCCATTTATGTGAATTCTCTAGATTCCATATCGGAAGGCGGTTCTGAAATAATTTAATCCAACAGCTCTATTTGGCTGTTGGATTAAATTAGTACTGAACCTCCTTAATAATTGGTTGTCCATTTTGTTGACTGCTAACAGACCACCGAAGAAAAGTTTAAAATATACCTGGGAGGTTTTGTTAGTTTACTAAAGGAACTCGCAAAGGACGGGGAGGGACTGACACTCCCTCAATAAGTTTCCCACTCTGGATAGTTTCGTTTGTAATGGAGTCTAAGATATCAATTCTCTCTTACAAGTATTTATGTACTTTCTAAAAGGGCTAGATTTGATAATTGCATGTTTTATAAATGATATATCCCAAAAATAAAGTCCTGTATAATGTTTCAACTACGTCATCAAGGCTTGCCTTCATAATGGCATGCCTTGATGGTGCAGTTGTAATACACGATCATTCGTGGGTTTACTCTATGTTCCATCCATCCATCCATCCATCCATCCATCCGTCCATGTACCGGGGTTAAAAGAATATTGAACATAACAAACAATTTTAACATGTGGTACGAGAGGTCCTCGGTTCGAATCCCACCTGCGGCAACCGCGTTGTGTCCTTGGGCAAGACACTTCGTCGCCTTAGTACACAACGCCACCGTGCGGGCACGGTGGCGTTGTGTACTAAGGCGTACGGCACGTCGAAGGTGCACTTGTCTTCAACCAATGCTAACCCTGCTTGTGTGGAGTTAGTATGTTGGGGAGCTGACAGTTGCTCGCCGTTGCTCAGTGGTTCTCTCCGGGTACTCCGGCTTCCTCCACCCGTAAAACTGTCACGGTCATGATTAGCCATTGTGCATAAATATATGACCTTAAACACCAATAAATAATAATAATAATAATAACATGTGGTACATCGTTTGGAGGCAATACGGCCAGTTGGTCGTCTTTCTGCTGCCCCCTTGTAGAAAATTGTTATAGGAACAGAACTGTGCAACTACTTTGCAAGTTCTCAGGTAATTCGCTTTCTGGTCGCTAAGTAGTTGGAAGAAAATAAATAATATGGATGCAAACAACGACAAAATTAAAAGAGGTATTTGTGCAGGTGGAATCTTTGTCTTAGACTGTGGATTGTACAGTATTATATGTGTTTTTCCTATTAAACATATTCGTAAATATAATATAACAATCGCTTGTGTGACTTGTGTTCCTTCCCTCTGGGACGTGAATGCTTTCAAACGGGAATTAAATATGAATGGTAATTTTTTTCTCTCTCTTTCACAAGGTACCGCAAAAAAGTAGAAAATTATGCCCGAGTAGAAAACGCGGAGAAAGGCAAAGGTGAATAGGTGTTGAAAGCTCTAGATTCAAGTCATTCAAATATTCAGATGCATCCAGTAAAAGTTGAGCATCGGTAAACTAATGATTTTTTTTTGAATTTAGATCTCGGAACAATACATTGAAAGTTATTGTCAAGTTCGTTCCATATAGTAGGGAACTTGTGTTTAGGTAGCTGGCCTGCAATGTGCGTTCGGATAGTAATGCCGTATACTTGTCCGATCTGTCCGTTCGTCATGCGAGATGGATTGTTGATGATTTGAAAGGAATTGTTAAATGAACTTGGAAGGCTGTTATTTTTCCAGTCAAACATAAAAAGTGATACACGCTGTTTATAAATTTCTTTAAGCTTTTTGTATATTGTTATAATTTTTATTACTAATTATTCGCATCGCTCGTTTTTGTTGGAGAAATAACTTATTTGCTGCCTTTGCGTTACCCCAACTCTCAATTCCATAGTCTAAGTGGCTATGTATAAGCGAGAAGTATAGAGTTCTTAATGCAGATTTTTTTGCCTTGCTAATTGCATAAATGGCTTTAGATAGTTTTTTACTGACCATCTCGACGTGATGCTTAAAGTTTAGGTTTTCTTCTATTTGTTTTCCAAGAAAGTTGGCAGTAAGCTCTGTATGGTTGTTGCCAACATGTTTTACTTCATTGTAGTTGTTTGAGATATTTCTACCATTAGAGTTTTATCTGCTATTTGTTGGTTGGATGATTAAGTATTTAAATTTGTTGGCACTCAAAGCTTTCTTATTGGAGGAACACCACACACTTAAATTGAAAAGTTCTGCGTTTATATGGTCGAAAAGAGTATCAGTGTTATGATGTAGATTATGAACCGTTGTATCATCTGCGCAAGATAATAGGTTCAATTTTGCCGAGCAAGAAATATGCTGATTTAAATGAGGAAAAGAAGTTAGAACAAGGCTGCCGTGTTTCCAAAAGTTCTACTGACCCCTTCAGCGTGCCATGTGTCAACTCACAGATGTCTGCCCACTCTTTAACTGGATGCACTTAAACACTCCTTTCTGATCCTGTTATAATTGATTTTACACCAGCAACACCGAAGTGATAATAGGGTATCGGCCGCTCTCCCCCTTGTCTTTCCTGGACTGTCAAATATTTTGTCGGACATTTCGAGTTCTGTGAATTTTTTTTCCTTATCCGATGGCCAGTTATAGCTCAAAATAATCGATAATTGTCAATTAGAGGCGAGGAGAATACACCATTTGGACACAGAATTTAAAAAAAACCCTACTGAGTTAAGATTGGAGCTCCCCTGTTTAGTATGGATGACCGAATCTAATATTTCCCTTAAAACCGAGCAATGCCAACTGGTCGTTGTCTGCATAACCAACTGACAGAAATTTTATGGTCTTCCTCGCCACCCGCCAAAAAGCTACATACGCCATACAGTACTGTCACAGTGGACTGGTCACTCTCACGGATGGCCAATATTTCCACGGACACAATTTTCATATATTCCAAATACTAATTAAAGGAATAATCATCATTAATTAAAATTTTGCTGATGGTGATTTTGATAACCTGGTAAACGCATGCGTGGAGATCACTTCCCACGCGTGGATTTCGACCAGTCTATTGCAACTGTATTGTAGCATCACGCTGTTTCGTCTGAGTGCACCCATTGGATATTTTATCACGCACATTGTGGTTCGCGTTTCTCGAATCTATACTCGTTAGAATATTAAAGCCACCGATCTTTATGCAACTGGATTTCTGGAACGCTCATTAGAAAAACTGAAAACTGTCTCCACCGCCGCCATTTTGCAGAGGTGGGCGGAAGTTGCTATAAATGAATAGTACCGACACCTTGCAATGTTCGATCGCATTTTAACGAATAAACTTTGACGAAAAGAGAAAAGAATATGTCAATGATATGCACATCCATTCAAGTTTCAGATGTCTGACGACTGTAATGTCTAAGTGCTTAAAGCATTGCACTTTGAGTGTTAAAATCAAACCCTAAGAGTTAGAATGGGTTTAACACCTTGAAAGTGTCAGTTCTAAGGTGTTAAATCGATTAGGCCCCACAAAGTAAGATCGTCTGTTTCGCAGGCTATTTTGTTTTGTAAAACTGCATGTGCACACTAAAACTAAAGTGTTAAAACTGACACTTTCAAGGTGTTAAACCCATTCTAACTCTTAGGGTTTGATTTTAACACTCAAAGTGCAATGCTTTAAGCACTTAGACATTACAGTCGTCAGACATCTGAAACTTGAATGGATGGCACTTCCCATGTGTCTAGCATTGGTGGTTCTTCCAGAATCGTCCATAATTCGATTTGCGCTTGGTGGGTACATAATTAAAAGGACACAACGCAGATGACGCGGATCAGGCTCGAGAGTTCGAGCCTGATTCGCGTCATCTGCGTTGTTTCCATTTAAGTGTCGCGACATTACACTTGTCAAGTGGTATTATTGTAACACCTGTCAAGTTCTGGGATATCTACACTTGAACAAAGTGCTAGTTCAGCTCTTAGTAAGTGTTAAATACAGCACTTGAAGTGTGGTTTTTAACACTTTAGTTTTTAGCGTGTTGGTTGGCGGTTTTTTATTTTTGTAATTATTTCTTTGCCATCAAAAGTTTATGTTCTCGGTTTGTTTTATGTTTTAGGTGTCATAAACTACAAAATAGCGTGGGCGGCGTTGTATTTCGTCCCTTGAGTGCAAGAAGGCTTTGCAATGCTCAAGCAATTTAAAGCCTTGTTGCACTCAAGGGACAAATTTATCAATTTTATTAACTTGGTTAAAATATTTTTGTTTTTTAAGTTTGCATTCGTTATAAAAAAGAGAGCATGCGAGAGGGCCCGAGAAACAGATTTTTTAACATTTTAGGCCTTAAGCACACATATTTTAGTTATTATCGACACATAAGTGCCCAGAATGGAAGCTGAATATATTGTTATTAGTTTTCATGTGAGGTAAATATACAGAACTACCCTCGAGTCCAGTAATCGTTAATCCATTCTAACACAAGTGTGGCTCTGTATTTATTACAAACTCCACCCTGAAAAAAAATCGCTGTAATTAATCGCTAATTGAATTAAATAGTCGATGATTTGAACGGTTGAAATAATTTTACTAAGAAATGGGCAATTTTGTCAGAGAACCAACACTTGGGTCTTTTACCTTACCGCATCTAGAATCTATGTTGATCCATTTACTGCCCCAGCCCCCCCCCCCCCCCCAAAAAAAAAAATATAAATACCAAGCCCAACACTCGAAACTCAAAAGTAAGCATTTCATATCACACATCGAAATTATGAGCTCTGAAATTTGTTTTGAAAAGTGTGTGTATGCAGGTATAATTATATTTGGAGGATGGAGAACGTTCAAGGATTTTCGTACCTTTGAAACTATAACTGAAGTAACTCGGGTTGGTTGTGCATGAGGCTACCATATATGGGCATCGGTCAGTTCTGTTCTGCCACAAATTATCCAGTGGTCAGGAAAATACTTTTTATACATTAATTAACCTTCCGGGCAGGGGCCCCGGAAACACTATGGGGGGGGGGGGGGGCAGACCCCGGGGAAAGGAAATTTATTCGCACTAGCAATCCCATCATGACATCCCGAAGCATGCATATGCATGTCTCGAATGTCGAAGGCCTGAGATGGGAGTTTGGGAGGTGGTACCGCCTCCCAAACTCTCCTAACGACCCCACTGAATTTTGAAAGTTCCCAGAACGGATTTGGGGTGTATTTTAGCTTTACTTTGAGAATAAATCATTGAATGAAATTGAATAACGAACCTAGGAAGGGCATTGTCTGCCCCCTCTTGCCCCCGTGGGCCGAAGGCAGGGGGTGGGGCAGCTTCCTCCTCTGCCCGTGCTTCTGGTGTCCCTGCTTCCAGGGCAATCATTAGATCATTAGATCATTTAATTTAACCAGGGCTGTTCGTGATTCTATTCTGGGTGAACCCTTGGTAAGTTAACGTTTGATGTTTCACTACTTCTGACTTGAAATTTAGCCTTTCTTTTTATTTCACCTCGAGTCTTGACAACCATTGTTTGAGGTGGACTGCACTGAGAACTCAGGTAGTCCATACTTACCACATAGAAAGCAAGAAACAAATTGAAGGATTATTGCAAGAAAATGTCATGTTTTTTGTTTTCTCCACCATTTGTACATCATTACAAAATACAGCCCTTCTCCCCTATCACGCCCCACTCCCAGGCAGCATTTTCTTAACCCTTTACCCAACGTAACGATCAAAACCGGCCAGCGCTTTTTCACAAAAATTGCCATTCGACTTTCATTATTTTTTTCATTTTTGTCTCAAAAAACATAGCTTATTGCCCCCTCATTGGACCAACTGGTTCACTATAACACCAAATGATGTGACTTGGAACAGGTGATATAATATTTTGAATGTTTTGAATAACCCGATTTACAAAGGATGATTTACCACTACCCGTGAGACCACACAATAAACAAGTGAATGGATGCTTCCAACCAGGATCCATCTTTGTTGTTCTATGTGGGTACTACTTCCCTTTTATACCTTTTGGGGAGGTGGCCCCCACTGAACGTGGGTACTACTCCCCTTTTATACCTTTTGGAGAGGTGGTCAATAGGACCGTCATCCAAAAAATATTTAAAATTGGTGGCCCTCTGACTTACTGGCTGGGGACAGTTTAAGTTTGTTTGATATTTGTCAAGAAGATAAACATCAAATAACTTAAGCGTCATTACCACCTTTTTTTTCTTGTTTCTTCATTATATACTTTTTTTCTTTTTTTTTTTTTTTTATAAAATTCATCTATTTACAACATCTATTTACATCTTCAATTAGAATCCAATTGTAACAGGTTTCTTGATGGTCATAAATTCAATCACCAAATCCATAATACAACGTCTCTGTTCATTTGTGAGAGGTTTCTCGAACATATCTTCATACTCTTTCTGTACTGGTGGTGGATTCATTCCAGAAGTATTATGGTGCCACAGTAGATGGACATCATTCTTGTTAACTCTTTCAAGTGCTTCACTAAAACATGTTATAATCTTCTCTTCTTCAGACATCATTAGGCATACATTATGCTGAATCTGACTTGGGTGATGGACTGTACATCCATAGCATTTTTCTTTCACTACAGCGTCAATGTTCTCTTCGACATAATGAGCATATGCCAAGCAAAGTTCATGCTGCAAGCGAACTTGCCTGAGTTCACTATCAATTTCATCAACGATCAATGGTCGTGGTTGGCTATTCTCACTGTGATCTTCTTCTTCTTCTTCAAAGGTGGTTCTTGATTTGGTTTTTTGAAGTCTTCATGGTTAGTATGTTTAGTGTCTTCAGGAACTTCAGTTAAAGTTGTTGGGTTTTGATGGCTGCATCTACTTCTTCTATTTGAGATTTCAAGGCATTCCATTCTTCTAAAGATAGAGCAATACTAGTCTTCGTAGGATAAGGTTTTTGGTCTTTTCCCTCAAAGTATCTTTTGAGATGAATCTTCAGTTCACCCTAGTACTGGGTGACGTTAGCATAAGTCTGCTTGGTGCCAATTCGGAACATCTTCTCTGGTGAATGGTTCGATCGTGAGTGATGCCAAGTCCATGCTTTGCCTAATCTTATATATCTTTGATGGACGTGATTGAAAACATCACACCAGTTCGACAAATTTTGATTGAGGTTTTTGATTCTTGGTTCGGGTTTGTGTTTGTTTCCTATAGGATTATAGGTTAAAGTTGGACAATTTAGAAAATTAGTATAGAAGTCAATGGGAAAGAAACACAATGAAAATACAGAAATTTGATTGGTTGATTAACGTCGATCTGATTGGTCAGTTCGGCGATGAAACTGCAATCTTGATCCTTAAACTGTAGGATATGGCCCTCTGCATTTTATACTGGCTTGGGACAGGTCAAGCTACAAACCTCTGTCCAATGGAGATAAGTCAAATAGCTCGAGTGCATTCCCACCCCCTACAGTTCGTATCCTCTTTGAGGGAATGTTTTTTTGTTCATAAAAAAACCCCCAAAAAAACAACATGTCCAACTTAGCAATTCAGTTTTTCTATCATAAAAATTTCTCATTTCTTTTAAATATTCACAACAGAGAATTTCTTCTTAGTAATGATGATGATGATTTATTCCTTTGGTTATACAATAGGGGTAGCCTAAAAGACACCAGGAATCAACTTTTTTTAAAAAAATGAAATGAAACTAAAAAGTAAAGAAGTATCATCTGGTTCCAATAGGTGTAACCTAAAAGATACCATGAATCAACATTTTTTTAAAAATAAATGGAACTAAAAAGTTTTGAATGAAAACTAAATTTTGAATAAAGAAGTATCATCTGGTACCAATAGGTGTAACCTAAAAGATACCATGAATCAACATTTTTTAAAATAAATGGAACTAAAAAGTTTTGAATGAAACTAAGTTTTGAATGAAACTAAAAATTAAAGAAGTATCCTCCACTTCCAATAGGGTTAGCCTAAGGTATACCAGGAACATGATGATGATGATGATGATAATGATGAAAAAACTCTCTGTATTAGAATAAATAAAAAAATTGAAAAATCTTTGCTCTGGAAAAATGTATTGCCTTGTAAGACTTGCCATTTAGAATTTTTTTTTCGAAGACTGCCATTTATGAGGACTGCCATAAAGGACTTTAGAGAATGCCATAAAGGACTTTTTACTTTGAGAAAAACTTGCCATAAAGGACTTTATGAGGACTGTCATAAAGGACTTTAGAGAATACCATAAAGGACTTTATGAGGACAGCCATAAAGGACTTTGGAGAATGCCATAAAGGACTTTAAAAATTTGATGAGCCTAATATGATTGAGTAGACCACCTAAAAACCATTTCGGTTTTTAGGAATTTTTCGGTCAACTAAATAGGACTTTTTGTAGGCAAAAGCTAGACTTGGTTCAGGTTGTAGAAAAATATGACACTCACTCAATTGTTTCTTCTTTAAATCTCTAGTGGTATGGTGCTAACTCCATCTTCTAAAACTCTTCGTTTTGGGTAGAAATATGATAGTCCATCTCTGCTCTGCTGGTAGGTATACATACTGTTGTCATTCATCACAAATCCTCGGTTGATGCCGGATCCACTTTGTTGAGTCTTCAAAACTTGCAAATATCTGTCTTTCGTCAAATCATTGTGGCGTTTGCTGATTCCTTTACAACTGAATGTTTTGGGGGCACCGAAACAATAATATGTTTTACTACACAGGCCAACAATGCCGGTTCCTTGCCATTCTACCTTGAACAAGCCTGGAGTTCTCCTGTCAAAACGCTTTCTTTCTTGGCAGCATGAGGGTGTCAGCCATTCTTTTCCTTCTAATTTGGTTTTCACATAATCATCTCTATGGAAATCACAACACTCTGATGGAAACCACTTGTGATTCTCTTTGTAAAATTCTACTCTCTTCTCTGGTTTCACTAATTCATCTATGTACGAGGTACATAGATATGCAGAATCTGTGTCCATTTCAGCATATTCGAAATATTGGCGGTTGATAAAAGTATGGATGACATCATAATAGAACTGAAGCATCCGGAGTTTCGCATACTGGTAAACAAAGAATCCGATGTGAAGTGGCAGATCCAACTTGATGGTCTTCTTGTTCAGTTCGACTTCATATAATGTTTCATCTAATGGATTCAAGGCTCTGAAGGACATGTCATTTATAGCTTTGGTAACTTCTTCGTCGTCGCAATAGCACACACGTCGATGCTTCTCTTTGTTGGTGACGGTTTTGCCATATCCAGAATTTCCCAACAGCTTCATGGTGTCGGCAACGATCGACTTGTCAGGGTCAACATCTCCTTGCTTCAGATACTTCATCTCCAAATTTTTCAAAACATCTTCTTGGTTTATATTGGATAACTTGATAGACGTGATCAACTTGAATACCACGCTGGAGGTACCCCTGCAGTAAAGGGGTTGCAAACAACATTTTTTCTGCTCCATAGCTTCCGATCAAACTTCTACGGGGTTTCTTCATGATTCCATTCTTCTCGGCAAAGGACTTCATGTGTTCACCAATATCATCTATGGAAATATCTGTATTCTTGAAGATAGGTGTTATCTCTTCAAAGTACTCTTTCAGGTGATCTAGTACATGTATATCACATTCGACCAAACCAAACAGTTCACCGGACTTCACTTTATTCAGTATTTCTTCCTCTGTCATCGCACCATCTATTTTGTCTGAAAAGTTCTCTTTCAGGAAGGCTTTGAGTGTGGCATCGGTCTTCTTCATCTCTCTCCACTCACACTCCCAGATTTCAACAAGTTTATAGCCGAAATCGGTGATGTACTTTGCATTGGTACGGGTGTCTTGTAGCAGTTCTTTCATGGGTTTATCTCTGACTACGTTATGGATGATAGGAAGGCCATTCTTATCTTTCATGCAGGTATGTCCGTGCCAGAAGCAGCCATGGAATTGGTATACAGTCTGTGTCTCTTTGCACCAACCATCAACAGGCAACTGTCTTCGACCAATCATTTTTTCAGCTCCGTTAAACTGATGTCTGATGTGGATGTCATCTCTCGTGGATAAAACTCTAACCATTGTTCAGCCATTTTACCATACTTCATTGGATGTTCTGGTTTAAACTGGTTTTCTTCACGACGTCTAATACTCCAACCCGTTGGCATCTCTTGCATTAGGCACCAAAGATATAATGCATTCGCATCAAAGCCTAGAATACTTCCACATGGTTTTGCTTCTTTTCCATATTTTGTTTCTCTGATTCGGGTAACATCTTTCTCGTGGTATCGGTTGAAGATAATTGAAGGTCCACCAACGATATTATCTTTCACTAAGTGATGCAGGTCTTTGTTTTTCTGGTTAAATAATGTGGAGTAAGTGTCATCATTCATGGTCTGGAACAAGTATTTCAACGTGAGGCCCGGAACACTGATACCATCTTTAAACACGTCGATGTGGCGTTCTTGGTAGAAAGTAAACTGCTTGCCAACTGCTTCAAGGAATGGTTTTACATCTCGGTTATTATACCAGATCAGAAAATCACGGTAAGTTGTCATCTCCAGGTCGTTCCATACATGCTGGCAGTACTGGTATTCTTCATTGGATATATTTTCTTTCTTGAGAGAACTGTAGAAGGCTTCATGGTCTGGTAGGTGGTCTTGATCCAATTTGTTCAAGCTGTCAATCCATTCATATGGTAAAAATCCCTTCGTCACGGAGCAGCCAAATGCTTTCAAAAACTTGTCATAGCTGAATCCTGGAGCGAGGTAGTTGCAAATATCAACAAACTTAAAAGATTCTGTCAGTACGCACATGTAGCTATTCGATTTCTTCACTGCAAACTTGAGTGGATTCTGTCTCTTCAGGTATGTCATCAGTTCACGCTTGACTACATTCATATCATATTTTCCAGAGTTGAATCCGATGACGGACATCTCTTTCAGGTAGTCTTGAAATTTCTTCTCCAATTTTTGTAAAGGGTGCATTTTTGATGTATCTTCTCCAGTAGCTCTGGCTTCCGCTTCCAGCGTTTCATCAATTTTCTGTCTGAGTTTAAACAAGGTCCAAACATGATAGGTCTGCATCAGTTGGTGGCAATGAGATGAAATAGCTGTGAGGTATGTCATCATTTCTTCAACAAGTTCTTGAGAATTTCCATTTGTAATAAAACATTTCGGTTCTTGGTATTCTGGAACATTACTACATATGCTCACACTCAATGGTTGGTGTTCTGCTTCCCATATCAGTTTATCACTGTCAGCAGGTAGACTGGATTTGACAAAGTAACTTTCAAAATCAAACGTTGCACGGTATGGATAAAACTTCTTCTCTTCGGGTACTTCTATACCTTTATCTTCTAACAGATCAAATATGGACTGGGATGGGTGGTATACACCGCCAACATACTGGTATTTTACTTCATCTGTACAGGTTTTCTCGTGACGATTTATTGCCCAGGAAGTCTTCCATAATTTGCCGCATTTGCGGCATTCAAAGGATTTGCAGTATTGGTCTATATCAATGATGTAGCTAAAATGGTTCTTGTAAACGTTCACATACATGGTATCTTCATACTTTCTGTGAGATCTCTGTACTAATTTGGCAACAATTTGGTCATCATCATTCTTGACAAGTTCATACACTTGGATATTTACTGCAAAACATTTCTCCAAGTCAGGTAATTCGGCTAAATTACTCCACGGAATTCATTCTTTGGCTACTTTGTATACTTGTTGTACATGGCATCTGTTGTATTATTCAATTTGTGTGCTGTGGAACCACTCCATAAAGCTAAACAGCGGAAAATACACAGGTTGTCTTCATAGGTAAACTGGTTATGTTTATCTTTCACCAAAGTATCAACTGCTTTGTTCTGGAGAATGTAGTCGGGAAGATCTTCTACCATTCCAATTGGGTGGTCTTTCAGCTTATTTACATAAAAGGTGACGTTCGTAACTCTCTCCACAAGCCATTTGGTGTTGGGTCGTTTTAACTTGGCCCATTCCAGGATATCTTCTTCCATGACATCATCAAGGAATTCTTCAAAGTCTTCTTGACAGCATACTAGTTGTGGAACATCAAGTACCCGGGCGTTGTTTTGTGATGGATGGTAATACTTCAGTTCATTCGTTTCATTGTGTCGCAGGATAAACCCAAAACTAAGATTAATTTTATATCTTAGCTGTTGTGGCAGAAATATGGTAGTCATCAATTCATCATTCATCATCTCCAGGTTCACATCGTTGATTCGGTAGTTATACTGGTCCTGGACTGTTCTGTTCATCATGTGGCGAGTTCTAAGAGAACTCCAGTTATCTTCGTACACGGTCAACATCTCATCGGTCTCTTCTTCAGACATCATATTCTTTTCAAACTCAATTGGGTCAACATCATAAAAGGTGGTCGTCGTCGTGATCCGTGGTTGTTTAGGTGGTCCTCTCTTTGGTTCAGGAACTGGTCGGTGGGCAACGCTCTTGTGTCGATTAAAATGGAGTAGTTGATTAAACTCCTGGCCGCAATCCATACATGTATAGGTCTCCAAACATTTCATCAGGTGTTGATCCAGCTTCTCTTTTCTGGTAAAGGTCTTGTTACAGTTGGTGCATTCGAAGGACTTCTTCTCTTCGGCGGCGTGATTGGTACGCACATGGCGGTTTCGGTTCCGACGGTCCGTAAAGGTCTTCCCACACTCTTCACAGGCGTAAACATCAGTTCTGGTAACGGCATTAGCAGCATCAGACTCCATCTTCATAAATTTTTTGCGAAGTCAAAATTGCTATAGAAAACTCTCTAGCGATGTGTTCAGTTCGTAGGATCGAAACAGAATGGACGTTACTCTTCTCCGAAATTGATATCTACGTGACGGACGTTTTTGAAAACGTCACGACGTCACAACGTTTTTTCATCGATATTTTCATTCTCGGTGGGCGTTTGTGTTAGTTTCCTATAGGATTATAGGTTAAAGTTGGGAAATTTAGAAAATTAGTATAGAAGTCAATGGGAAAGAAACACAATGGGAATACAGAAATCTGATTGGTGGATTAACTTCGCTCTGATTGGTTAGTGTAAAAACATCTTGATCCTCATTAATTTTATTATTTAAAATCATGCAGTTAGGGGGTCATTTAAAGAAATTGCTAAACATAGACCCTAACAATTAGTTAGGAGGTCAGTTAAGGATGTTACTAAAAATAGAGCGTAGGAATTTATAAAAATATAGTTCCAAGTAGAAGCAGAGGATTCTGGATAAATTTGTCCTATAGCACTACATGCTATTCTTAGTAGGGAAATAACACGTCATGGTATATTCTAAAAATGGGAACATTACTCCACTTCAATCGAACACACGACCTTTTAAAAATCTATAGCACTACGTGCTACTATATTATAAACCAAAAGTTTCGCGATTCAAAAATGGGATTCTGAAAGAATTCGAAATAATACAACTTGACGGGTTTATTTGGGTAATTAAACGAGGATTCTGGGAAAATCCGAACCGGAAAAATACTCTTCTACACAGGAACACACCCCCGGTACCCTCTCGGTACTATAGCACTACGTGCTAAGCAGATAAAATGGGAAATCCGTATCAAATTAAGTCAATTTTGGTGATTTGGAAGGATTGTCGGGTTGTTTGTGGTAATTCTTAATACTCCGATTCAATCGAACACACACTCCGAACATACCCCGTCTTATTACAGAAAAAATGGGTAACATAGCAATCACGTGCTACCATAGAAACCAAGATGGCGGCCTCCTGTATACAAAATGGACGGCGGAAACATGTATCACCCTAACAACACACGCTGCGCATGCGCACTAACACCACCTATCACTATGGGGATGACGTCACAACATGGCCGCTTACGCGGGTTACCATGACAACACAACATGGCGCCACTAGGTCACGTGACATGACGTCACTTCCGGGGTCCCCGCCGGGGTCCCCCAAATAGGTCCTCAAAACCACATTACATACTACTCCTGTGCACAAGTAATGTTTCAGCCAATGGACACCCGGGTAACCCGGAGGTCCATTGGCAGAAACATTCCCTGTGTTTGCTATGAATAACCAGGAGAGCCTGCCGTGCTTTGGATGCCATTCGATGTGGCAATTGTGCGCAATTCATACGCGCAATTGAGGCCAGATGAACGCACAGTTCGTGACAGGACTTCTAGTTTTAACTGTATGCCTGGCGAACTTGTTACCTCAATATCTCAATGCCAAACCTCATTCTTGCAGGAAAAATATGTTTCTCTTGGTGTCTGGTTCAAAGCAAAACTATTTATTTATGTGTCAGACCCTATTTCTTCTCGAGCTTGAATTTGGAATTATTTTAAATTTGTATTCAGTCAGTAGGTTTTTTAAAGAGTACTGGTAGAATATGACCAATGGTGGATTTTGGAAGACATTTTGTTTGGGACAGGGACTGACCAATCAAACTGCCGTGGATATTGTTTCAAAATTAAATGCAGGTACCTTCTTTGGATTTGCCCTGAAAGCCCATGAAATACTCTACCCATGCCCTAACATTTGCCAAAATTAAAAAAAATGATCCACCCCTCTGTAGGAGGTGTTTTAAAAATAACACACCATTGCCCTGAAAGTTACTAAATTGACAGGCTGTTGGGAGAAGGAGATGAGACTGCAGGCTGACCCCCATCTTTTATACCAATGTATCTAATACATGCAGATTGTATTCGATTTAAGTTTCAATGCTGGGAATAAAAACAACAAAAAAATATACTATTCTTGAACAAAACACACACAACACCAAATATTCTTAATTAGTCATTTAAAAATACAATCTATATTCGGAAAATATTGTAATACTGTATCTAATATTGTAATGAAGTATGTTTTAATTTTATGTTTATATCCTAATAAATATTTGTCATGGAAGTCGTCTCATAAAATTGACAAAATGTTGCTTCGGCCATATGTATTTACCACCCCAACCCTTTCCTCTCCGTGGTCTTACTCCTCCCCAACTCAAGACGTTCAGTCGTGAATGGTGGTAACATTTGTATTTCCCCAGTACAATCTACAGATAGTCATTTCAGTATTACTACGTCGCCCCCTCCTCCCCCCTCCCCCTCACAAAAGTTACCCCAACCTCTAGTCACACATAAAAAACTCATCGGCTCCACAAATATAAACTACTGGACAGAATGTACAAGCACAGTCGCCGTGGATTTGTCATAATCCACCCGTGGGCAGTGAGGTCCACGCATGCGATTACCAGGTAATAACAATAATGATAAGCACAATTTTAATTAATGAAGCACCGGGTTATACCCGGTGCTTCATTAATTAAATGTTTGATGATTATTCCTATAATTGGTGTTTGCAATCTAATATTTAGTCCGTGGAAATAATGCCCGCCCGTGGAAAGTGACCACTCCACGGCGGCTGTACTGTAGATGAGTTTTTCTTAAGCCGGACTTATCATTGATTGATCCACATTATTTTCGTTCTTCAACTAATAGTGGGGGAGGGGGTAGATGGTGTTGGTTCACATAGTAAGTGTAGAATCGGTAATAGTTAATCGGTAACTACTATATAACTGTCAGCCATCTGCCGGCACTGTCGCCAGTGTCGCCGGCGGTCTTTCCGTTTCGCGGAAGCCAGTTTAAGATGATTTAGTCCTGATTCCCGAGAACTAATTCAGGTTAACATGCTCTTCAGAGGATATTTGGGTCGGCAAACATGTGATGCTTCATTGCTGAAGTGTAAATCGAATAAGATAATAGAGTAGACCCAGTATCAGACCGGTTGGAAGCACGCAACGCCGAGGGTAACACTGTTACAAAATTCCATTTTATACCATGATTACCTATTCCACTATACATGAAACGCCCATGACATAAATTTTAGCTTTACACACCAACCGGGGTGAACACGTCAGCAATGGGATTTCAGTAGTTAACATTTACACCTAAGTGGAACTACATCCAAGTTGACCTTTGGTGACGTCGACCTGAATGAGAACTTGTCTAAATTTATCGCACGTCGCCTTGCGAAGAGTGAAATGAAAGTGGCAATAATTTATTACGTTTTTAAATGAGTTTACCCCATAAGACACCAAAAATTAACAAACATGCATTGTCTCATGTTAATAAAACATCCATAACTCGAAATAGAATGTTATTATGTTGTTAAAATGAAAATGGTCCTCTTTCTTTTTCAATTTCGTTTCGGTGATAAAACTGACAGTGGAAGTACCGCCCACCGATGCTCATGTAAACAAAAACTAATTCGCACGTATTTACGGCTGCTGCTCAGTAAAATCGAGAAAAAATAATATCGACTCTTAATAATCTGGCGATCATGGTATAATCTGGCGATCATGGTATAAATAAAATATACCCAAAGTAGCTTTGTATACCAAATATTCACCACGTGTGGTGAAGTGGTGTTAACCGCGCGCCGAAGGATCGCGGTTAACACCACTTCACCACACGTGCTGAACATTTGGTACACCAAGCTACTATGGGTATATTCTATATATACCAAAGTCAGGAACCAGTATCGAAACCAATTGGACATTTGTGCTTAAAGATAATTAAGTTTTCCTCAGTTTTCAATAAATAAATCGAAGCTGGAGTTCCACAGTTCATTTTTCTGGCAGAGACCATGTGACTGTGATGACTATCGATAGCTTTTAAGCATTGTTGTGCATCAAACAATTATGTTATGAGAAACAGTAATCCCGATAAATAAACATAAGTGAAGGTTCCTATTAACTATTTTCCACTGAAAACTGCAAACTGTAAGAACCAGTCGAACATGAGAACCTTTGAACGCGAAGGGTACTTTTTATCGGATCACCCTAGAGCTTTACCGCATGCCCACAAAACCAATGTGTCCGTGAGATATACCGTTTCGGGTGTGTGTTAAACGCCTTGGTGTGTGGTGAAGGGAAAGCTGTTACCCTGTAGCGTAATACCTTTCACGTCATCAAACCCCATGGCTTGATTTATTACGTTAATTGACTTTACGCCATCTGGGGGGGGGGGGGGGGGGGGGGGGGTGCAGTTTGAGTGCAATGTTTTTCGCTGAAGTTCCAGCAATCCGGTTGTTTGAGATCAGTGATTGGAAGCTCCAAGCGCACAATAATGTAAGGGAGATAATTCTTTCTTGATTATTATTGAAATGTTATTCATTTGTTAGTTCCCCTGCATCACCCGAGAAGCCCTGTCATTTTTAATATATCAACAGTTACGCTACCGAAAGCGCCTATTGTCACCTATTTTATGATGATTATCTGTACGTTCTGGTAAGCGCAGATCAAACTGATTAATTGTTGGAAAGGGCTCAGAGAGCCCTTTCCAACAATTAATCAGATGATAGAGTTTCAAGTACGTCATAAATTTTATTCAACTTCCTCGCATTCAGGCGGATACAGAGGTCCACCATGTATGGCTAAAGTGGGCGTGGCAGTAAAAGGGTTAAGTTATGCCAGCCAAATGAACAATGTTTACAATATTGAAAATTCTTAGGTACGGTTTATTGAAATTACCAATTATTGCTTGCAAGAAAAATGGATAATACATACGTCGTTTTTGAAAAATGGCAAATACATACTTCGTTTTTTATGTGGATGGTGGTGACATGTGATGTAGGGTTATTGTACGGGAACTTTAACACACAAAGCGCTTAAAATACAAGTAATTTTGTTTAATTATAATATGACTGATTCATATATTTTCAACTCTAAGGAACTGTAAAAGGTTTGACTAAGTTACATAGCTAGACCAAATGTGTTGTCAGAGGCGTCGCGAAGATGACTCATAGAGGGCGGTATAAACCTGATTTGTCCCGACTGTGATGGCTGATCAAACTGGATATTCCAGCTACATCATCAAGGCATGTCTATGCTAAAGGCATGTGTTGATGATGTAGTTGAGATTTTAGTCAGTCGGGTCTATAGTTAAAAAAAACTCAAGACCTTTTACAATTATTTTTTGGATATGTAAAATATTCATGCAGTAGTCGCGACACAACTTCTTATTTAATACAGACGTAAAGAACCGGTACTCCGAATTGGCCATGCTCACACCCCAATCGTTCGAATCGGGTATCGCAGACCTCCATTTGTATAACCGACTGTTTGAAACAAAAGTCCAAGTAAGAAGTCCAGTCTCGCGATTACATGCAAGCGAGAATATGTATCTTACCTCCAATACTGAAGGCTGCGTCTCGACGGCAAAAAAATAAAAAAAAAAAAAAAAAAATGGAGGGGGTGTTACACCTCAAACACCCCCTTAGCGACACCCCTCTGTGTGGGTGTAGAAGTCCTACCAGGCGGTACAATACAGCAATCTTCCTTCAGAAATATCTGTCGCGAAGCTTTCGTAATTCGAAAATTTTCGACAACAAAGGAAGAATATTGTCGATTCACTGACGAATGAATAGGAGTGTCTTGGATTGGATTAAAATTTGGGGTAGCAATTCCATACTTATCGAACTGATCATTCGCTCATTAGATTGTATTAGGAGAGGACGTAGCTTGAGTTCCCAGAGTATTATTTATTTTATTCCCTCAAAGTGTTTTTCCTGCTTAATGGAAATCGAGTTCGTATCACATTTCTGTTGAATCGTGGATTTGTATTGTAGGGCCCTGCGAATCTCCCATTTTCGCTTCGACTCGAATCTCGAATCGAATCGGGTCTATTATTCGAATTCGAATCGAATCGCGAATCGAATCAGTGGCGTCTTGAAGATGACCGATTGGGGGAAAGGCGGTGCTGTAAACCTGATTTGTTCCGACATGGATGGCTCACGTCCCAATTGATCAAATATTCCAGCTATATCCAATGCATGTCTTCGTCGAAGGCATACCTTGGTGATGCAGTTGGAATATTGTCCAGTAAGGATTATGGTTAAAAACAGAAACTCGTGCGAGAATCATCAGTACTTGGCGCTGCACAGGCCTGGCCCCTAGCAACAGCTCATCGTTGATATTGCTTGGGTACTTTAAATTTTCTTTCAACAGTGGTTACTGGTAGTGTCTAGTGAGATTGGAATTAGCACGGAAGAGATGAAGAGATGCCTGGTTCCGGGACTATGCGTCCTCTCCAGTCGACATCTGAAGCTGTCACTAGGGTTGTGACTCCTCCTTTGGAGGCCGAGCTAGGTTGCTCACTCTCCTTTTCCACCACTTTCAACAGCTCCCGTCGTATCTGCTGCTACTGCTGTTCCGTCTACAACGTCATCGGTCACCGTTTTAGCCGACTTCGGCTTAACCCTGGTGACATGGGTACAGGGTATAAATCATCCCCTGGTGACATGGGTACAGATCATCCCCTGAGTTCCAATGTGTTCTATGTGCCTACTGGCACATAGAACACATTGGATCTCAGGGGACGAGATGTTCTTTCTCTATAGACAGCGGGAACTACACTCGATCTTTATTTTCAATAGTATTCATGAACAATTTCCACCAGAACTGTACGTATCGTGAAACGACGAAGATGACTGGTGCCAGGCTATATTCCAGTGAAAAGATTCGATTGGAAACGAATCGTGCAGCCGTTTCGAATCGAACTGAATAGCAACTTGAGATTCGAAATCGAATCCAATCTCGAACCTTCTCGGAACCCTATTGTATTTCTGGATTGAAAAATGGACTGCGCCCGACCCTCTGAGGCCCCGGATGTCATCAACTATCAACAGCAAGCATAATACGTTGGGTGATCGTTTTGGTCGGAATAGTGCCAACACATGTGATGCCACTGCGGTATTTTTTCCATTAAACGGTTTGGAAAGATTGAAAAGGTCCTTTTCGTCTGTTCAGAATCGATTCGTATCGAACCGGAAGTCCTATTCGCGAATCCGAATCGAATTCCGTATATGCGTAAGGGCACACTTCCCGCTATCCGTCACAAGACTGAAATTTCCAACCACAATTAGCAATGGTGATTAGCGAAGATGTCTATATCAAGTTGGTTGGAAGTGTTATGGTTATTTAGACACGTTCAATTCACATTACAGTCCCCGTCACTCGAATCTCTACGTAGCCTAAATATTTGTTAAGTCTTCTTCAACCTCCACTTGTGCAGTGATCTGAGGAAATTAATCCTTCTCTTGATTATCATTCGAAATGTTATTTATTTGTTAGCTCCCCTGCATCATTCGGGAAGCACTGTGGTTTTCTAAATTCAAGATGTACCAGTGAAATAAAGAAAAAAACAACATTATATATTAAACCTTTCAACACCGGGGACCTGGAAGGTATCATTTCAGTCAATACTGTCAACAGTGAAATGGGCGAAACCATCCTGGTTTGTTGGGAGGGTCAGTAATAATTTAATCCAACAGCTCTTTCGAGCTCATGGACTAATTTATTACCGAACTTTGCTTCAGATATTTTGCTCTTTCGTCCACTACCAATTTTTTCTTCGCGCAAAAATTAAAACACACCGAATTGAAAGGCTTGAATAACCGACTAACACTTGCAAGGAAAACAGATAAATACGCCAGTAATTATGCGGGGGATGTTGATGTGCACAGCAATATTATAAATCCACTAAAAGAAAAAAACAGTAACATTTCTCTGTCAGTTTCAGAGGTGAACGACAGATGCGAAAAAAATAAGACGCTTAAGATCCCAATAATTTCAGGCGGAAGTTGGGTGGGGGGGGGGGGGGGGGGGGAGTAAAAATGGACAAACAAAGGATAAAAAATTATTTCCCACCAATAATGACCCACCACCCACTTCGTTCAGTAATTAATATATGCATCTCTGTATATGGATGAAACCTCTGAACACACCGAGAAGACACGGTGTGTGTTGAAAATTATTTATAGTAACCCAATGTCTTTGTTTGATGCCTACTACTCTACTCCCTTTGTTGACTAAGGAACATTATTGCCTTATAAACCAGCGTTTTAAAGTATAATATTCCAAAGTTTTTTTATACAAATATGGCAGATATCTCCCAACATGAGTTGGGAGATATCTGCCATCTTTCTATAAAAAATCTTCTTTGGGTACTTCTGCATATACATATTGAAAGTCAAAACAATAGTAGGCGTGTGACGATAGGGGATTCCGGCCCAACCTATACCCATCTGATATCAAGATAAATGTGTTTTGAATGGTCTATTTGGACTCAGAGTTGGATATCAAAGGATAATGAAGAACAGAAATTAGAACATTTGAGAGGAAAAAATATTGCATTACTTGCGCATTACATATTTTGCGGCCCTCAACCACAGCTCCTTCCTCTCTCTGTCTGGAAACATTTGAGGACCCTCACATTGACCCTGGGCAAATTGTGTTTAAATGTAAATTTTTAAGAACTGTAAAACGGTTTCAATAATTTTCAAAGCAAAGCCACAAGTGTCGTATGGGAATTCTACTAGGCAGGTACTATTAGTAATCTGCAATGTTTCGTATCATGTGGCATTGCCGGACACCATTTGCCACAATGTTACTCGCTACGACCGAAGCGTCCCGAATATGACAACAGAAGGGCACGAAGATGAACCCTTTTGTGAGTGTTTAGGCAGTGCATGCATTCCCCCAATGTAGCTCATATTAAATAGTTGTTAGTTGAATACTAATTCTTTAAAGTGTTAAACCAAATCCAAATTAGGATTTGTCATATGACTCGTCCGTTTTGTTCACTTTAAAACATTTGATATTTTGTTTTCATATTAATCAGTGATAAATAAAGCCTTCCGTCAATTTCAAAACTAGATAATTTGATTGGCTGAACAAAATACAACTGGGCCACATTTTCATAATTTGCATAATTAGAGTTGGGAGCTTTCATTGATCAATTTCAAAACCGGACAATTTGATTGGCTAAACAAAATACAACTGGGTCATATTTACATAATTTCAGTACGGAGAATTTACGTTATCTGTCCTATTTAGGGTGGGTTATATTGTATTAATCTTTTACCTACAAGAAAAACGCCATTCATTTTTTTTATATTTTCACTTTTTGCTTCCAAAACATAGGTTATGACCCCTCATTGAAACGAGCTCGACGAGCTCGTTCCAATGAGGGGTCATAACCTATGTGTTGGAAGCAAAAAATGAAATTTTTTAGTTATACGAGGATGTTTTTTTCCAAGTGCCGTCTGCAACTCAAGTTAGGTGATGGGTTAAAAAGTCAAACTAAGTGGCTAATTTGTGCGTTTCTGTCATATGATAAATAGAATATGAAATGAGTGTTTTTCTCATATAATATTTATGAAACTCGTCCGAATTTTCCGTTTGGGCTCGCTAGAGGCTCGCCAAAACAGAAAATTCTTAGACTCGTTTCATAAATATTATATGAGAAAAACACTCATTCCATATCCTCTGTATATGGCACACCATTGGGTAGGAATTGAGGCTTGACTCTCTCGCGAAAAGCCTGTTTATACAGTAAAATAAAGATAATGATGACCTGGTTTGATGGGAGGGGAACATTGTGGAATCCCCCCCTCCCCCCTCCACCCTGGAACCATTGTCTTGCACTGGTTCCTTATGGAGACAATCTGAAATGTTGCCCTCCGGCGAAGGCATCATTTTTAGAAAATCATTCTAATAAGCAGTGTTCGTGTTTCGTATAACGGACAGGGCAATCTTCACTCTATTCCGACACCCAAACAAACCACCCCAAAATTGGAATTTGAATTAAACATTTTGATGCTTTTGGATGTCAAGATATTTGATATAAATGACTTCGCGAGGAGTCATATTTCCCGTTGCTCAATCCAATGCTAGTGAAAGACTTATTTTTGCAACTGGTATCGGCGATATCCGATACACGGCAGCTTCGCAGCAACTATTTCTGCGACACAGAAATTGTTGTCGCGAAGCTGTCGTGAGGCTGAAATCGCCTAGTCGAAATGATACATAGTCTTGATTCATTCTCAAAATTTCAAAACGTACCCCACAGACACTAACGGTGCGAAAAACCTGCACGAAGTTTTCTTGGGCCAGTGAAATTCATGATCCATACTGAACTTGGTAACATATTGATGTGTCCAATCACGCGTATCCAATACCATTTTCCGAAAATATCAACATCAGTTTGGATATCCCCTACTTTTGTTGAATAGTATATATCCGATTTCAATAATACTTCACAAAAGTACCGAGATACGAAAAATGTTCATTCCTCAAAAGTTCTCGATCTTATACAGTATTCAGACCATGTTGAACGGGTTGTTTTGAACTTTAGTACAGGTGACAACAGCAACCAGAACTAAATAGTATTTAACATTTTTATTATTAGTTACACAAATCAGATGCACCATTTTCCGATCCAATTCATAAAGGCGATGGTTGCTGAATGAATTTGTTTAGAAGACTAATCAAGATCTTCAACGTTCAGTATGATGGGAAATTTAATCCTCCCACCAATTAAAGAATATAGACTCTTCCAGCTGATGACAGTAAACGGCACATACATCATCAAGGTCCAAAGGGTCAATGGACTGCTGTGGATTTAACCCTTTACCTAACATGAAAAGCAGACGACACATGCAAAAAAAAAATTCTCGAATAACTCTTTTGTCTCAAAAACATAGGTTATGACCCCTCATTGGAACGAGCTCAACGAGCTCGTTCCAATGAGGGGTCATAACCTATGTTTTTGAGACAAAAAATGAAAAAAATAATGAAAATTAATTGGCAATTTTTGAGAATAGCGCTGACGGTTTTGGCCGTTACGTTGGGTAAAGGGTTAACTGGTACATTATATTAGTACTAGGCCAATAAACTGCGTGTCGAATTATATTATTTCACCGGCCATCTTTTTTATCGTAGTGAACCAGCACCTGCAATGATTAATATGTGAAAGAATTCTTACTTGTTTAACATGAGGCAATTATCGCCTACCGACATTTTGAAAGATTAATGAACAACGGACGGGGGATCACCCTCACTGTGATATTGATTTTGACTGACTGTGTTCATTTAATACAAAGCTAACATGTGACATTTTAACCCTTTATCTAACATGAAAAGCAGACCACACTTACAAACAAAATTATTGAATAACTAATGTTTTCATTTTTCGCGTCAAAAACAACGACCTCGTTCCAATGACGGGTCATAAGCTATGTTTTTGAGGGGAGTGTGGCGGAAAACTTCTTTTAAATGTAGTTTAATTGCACACCCTACAATTAGCTCGCTACGGTCGATCAACCAAGTGTCAATACGTTGTATTCGAATATATCACCTTCTCCATAAACTCTCCTCTGTTTTCAAAAACAGGAGATCACACACTAACATCCAGACAGAACAACACGGTAATAGGATACCTGGCGATACGTTTGTGCAATTGCATTACATCAATACCACAATCCAGTCATTAAGGTATTCCAATCACTTTTCAGCCAGAAACTGTTCATTTAGATTCTACTAACATTTTCCTCCTGCGACATTAAAGAAGGCCCAGCCTCGGATTTCGTCATAAATTTGATCTGTGAATAAATAAAGACAAAGAATAACATTTCTGAATACTTACAACAAACAAAATTGAAAATGATCGTATCTGTCTTGCCGTATCGCTCCAAAGTGAGTTTTCCACACATGTCAGTAACAAATCAATTCTCCATATTATCTCCCTTGTTCCCTCCCAAACTTCCAATCAAAATACTACAAATGCATTACCTCTACACGTAGAATGTAATTTCTGGCTATTTTGTACCTCTAAAGACAGAAATGATATTTCACCATAAACTTTCCTCTACATTTAAATTCAACCCCCCTCCCCACCAACTAACATCTAAAATAGCACACCTAATAAGATACCTAGCGACACAACAAAACAGATCAAGACGTTCGGCGCCCAACAGATATGAACATATTCAATCTCTTTATCATCTTGCACATAACCATATTTGGCATTTTCACTTTGCCAGCTCCAAGGTCGCTTAAATAAACGATCAGGGATATAATTATTTGCCGCTGCGCATGTGCCACTAGCTCTCAAACTATGAAGTTCGTATCTATTAATATTTTCAACAAATCGCGAAAAGGTCTCTATGAAATAGGAACGTTCTTTCTGATGATTCCTACCCCTAATGTACTAAAGAAAGGTTCCTAAAAATAAACTCGTTTTAACTCTCTCGATCTAAGCCATGTGAAGATTTAAGTCTCAAAGTTGATTTTTGAATTAGTTCTGCCTATCAACACCCAGTTTTCTTCTCTGTGGATATATACTGCTGATCTTTCAATAAACACATATCAGTAGATGCAAATATTATGTCTGATCTTTTAATTTATCTTACAATAAGTGTGCCTTGAGTCCGCAGTTACCCGAATACAGAGTTATCAGGTTCCTCTGATATAAAGTCTGTATCTCGCCACTGCATAATACAAGCTCGTGATTGGGTACGATTTGTTTACGTTAATATTTATAGAACAGTGCAAGCTTTCGAAACACGTTTCTATACTCGAAAAGAGAACAAACACTTCTCAGAAGAATAATTATTAAAATAGAGAAACAGAATTTACTGTGATCAATAAATTCGAGTGTAAATGGTAAAAGCATCAGAACTAAACTATTTTGAAAGATGTATTTCCGGGAGTAAATTATCTTTAAAGAAATTAGAATGGGTTTTTGTAAACGGTATTTACAAATTTTCAAACTAGAATCAAACAAACAAATTTCAAGAAACCCAAATACCTTCAATTTACAGCATTTGACGTGTTCAATAAAGGAATCAGAAATGGATAATTTGGCATCGCCCATTTTTCTGAGAGATGAAAAATACACGTATGAACTTCGAGATTGCATTGAAGAGTTATAAAATGCCATTTCCAGCAATTATTAATGACGCATGGGTGACCCTAGTTACTTTGGCTCGTATTTTGAATCTTCGGCGAGTTTTGACTCATTTGCTGTTGGTTACAGGTCCTTAGATCAATCCATGCTTGAGGTATGAGCGTGACCCACTTTCAAAGTTTTTGGCTCCGCCGACTGTTCTTTGTGATGGAATACGTCCATGAACTTCGCGGGAATGCATTATAGTGGTGCGGGAGGGGTAAAATTTAATTTCCAGCAATTCTGGAGAATGCACTCAATGATCTCAGGGGTCCCGGTGACCTTGACCCATTTGTTGAACTCCCAGCTTGTTTCGACTCATTAGGTGAGGTTCTAGGTCATACCATGTTTGAATATGAGCGTGTGACTCACTTTCAAATTTTTGGGTCCGCCCACTTTTTTGAGGGCTGAAACACATGTATGAACTTTGGGAATACATTGGAGGTGAGATAAATAGATTTTCAGCGTTTCTTAAAAATGAAGTGAAGACCCCTGGTGGCCTCAATTGCCTTGACCTATATATCGAGTCTCCACTGAGTTCCGACTCATTTAGTGTTGGTTTCAGGTCCAACTCACACACATGGGTTGACAGCAGAGTGGATACGGATACGCATTACCAAGTAGCATGAACTCTGCTCACCGTGCCCCTCGCATAGAACAGATGCCAGCATGAGCTGCTGGATGCTGCTCGTGACACCACACTTGAGATATAAACGTGATCCATTTCAAAAATTTTGCATGGAAAACGTATTTTACACTACCCACTTTTTTGTTTTTATTGAGTGATGAGATATATCCGTGATCTTCAAGAATGCATGGGATGGGGGTGCGGGTGAGTAAACTGAAATGTCTAGCAATTCTGAAAAAATGCACTCAATAACCCACGGATGACAACGATGACCTTCACCCATGTTTTGAACCTTCAGCGACTTTCGACTCATATGGTGTTGGCCCCAGGTTCATAGGTTATAACATACTTGCGATATGAGTGTGACACACATTCAAAATCTTTCGTTCCACCCTCTTGAGTGATGAAATACGAGTATGAACTTTGTGAAAGCCTTAAGAGATAATAAAATGCAATTTTTATCAATTCCGAAAAATGCACCCAAAGATTCCCGGGTGACCCCAGTAACCTTGACCTATATTTTGCCCTTCAATTGAGTTTTGACTCTTTTGGTGCTAGTCCCAATCCACAGGTCATGCTTGAGATATGGAATTGATTCATGTTCCAACTGTTTGGCCCCGCCCAATTTTTTGAGTGGAAAAATGCGTGTATGATTTTCGCGAATGCAACATGATGTAATAAAATGTGATTTCCACTAATACCGAAAATGCACCCAATGGCCCCCGGGTGACATTAGTGACATCGACCCATATTTTGAACCTCCATCAGGTTTCAACTCCTTTGGTGTTTGTCTCAGGACCATAGTTCATACCATGCTAGAGATATGAGCGTGTCCTACTTTTAAAACACAACTAGGAACATTCCCACTGCCCCATAAGCCTGAAAAGCATAGATGGCCCATTTTTGGAGTGCAAAATACATGTATGAAGATTAAAAAGGCATTAGGGTGAGGGAGGTGTCATAAAATGTGATTTCCATCTGATTCAGAAAAATGCATCCAATGTTCCTAGAGCGACCTCAGTGACCTCGACCTATGTTTTGAATCTCCATTGTGGTTCGACTCATTTGGTGTTAGTGTCAGGTCCAGAGGTTATAACGTGTTTGAGATACGAGCACGACCTACTTTCAAAACACAACTAGGAACACTTCCAATGACCCAGGAGCCCTAAAAGCATAGATTACCAAGTACTTGTGACTGTATATGAGGATGCTAACAACACATCGAAATAGGTAGGTATGTATTCGGGTTATTGTGCGAACAAGGGAGTGATGGGAAGACAATAGACCAGAAGAATACGAAGAAGAAAAAGAAAATAAAAAAAAAAAAAAAAGAAGAAAAGGAAACCATTCAAGAACTATTGAACGTGCACGAACTCGATACGTTTATCCAGGGATCCCAAAAGTTAAAGGCATCCGAAACAACAAGCATATTTATGAGTCTGAAATTTAAATCTGAAATTAATATGCTAGTTAACCTTTTATTTAACGCACAGGATAAAACAATTTAGTATTTTAATAATCTTTCGTGAAACATTTTCTAAATATTTTCAAGAAAACCATATCTCACCTCTCTGGAACGAGCTCTCGCCTTTTCGCCACTTCTAACTCGTTTATTTTCAAAGCGTGATCGGTAGGACTTTCTAGCCCTATTGTTATGTGCATGTGGCTAACACGATCAAAAACATTTGTATGGAAACGAGTCCTGTTTGATCAAGCAAAGTAAATAAATAGAAAACGACAGAGGTTTTGCTGGCGAAATGTCAACTACATTACTAGCGGTCATCTTTAGACCGCCAGCGAATCTCCAGATACCATCCAACGAAGCAGGGTCAACGCCAACTTTTGTTATGTCAAGGAAACGGTGTCGAGATAATGTGCCATTTAATTTCAGTTTATACAAAGAAATTATATTTCAATGTTTCCAGATGAAAATATTGAATATATTATTAACTGAAAGCGAATTTATGTAAGAAATGAATCTCTTGGAGTTTCTAAGTCTGGGCTGTTACAATATGGAATGTTATGCAAGGTAACATGTGACCACCTAAAAAGAGGTCAAAAGGGCGTTGAATAGAAAGATTAAAAAATTACGTATCATTTTATTTCTTGAGCAAAATACAGAATTTCGTGAAATCGAATGTATTTTAATTTTTTTTAAATCGACCCTCCTATGACGTCACTCGTCACCTCGGCATTAACCGTTGAGAATTTCTGATGACGGCAAAACATTTTTAGATATGGTTTTTATTGAAGATTATATTTCCAATATTTCAGAAGAATAAGCTTCAAAATGGGGCTAAAATGAAAGCTTAAGAAAAAAAAGGTGAAACTCACATCGCTCGCATCGCCGATCAAAATGAAAGAAGTAAATGCATCGTTGATAATTTCATATGACCAAAAAGCGGTGCGCGAAGTTTCAAAGCTTTTGCTCTTATAACTAAAGAGGTATGTGGGAAATAAATTTGGATTTTTGAATGAAAACTTCCAAAATGGCCGAAAACGTGAAGTAATATGCCTAGTGAAGTCTACGTCATATACCTGGTACAGGACGTGGATAGTGTATTATCACTAAATCACCCACAGAGTGGAGATTCCACCCAAACCATAATTGTAAATTTGTTGTAAAGCATAACAGGCACAGGCAAAGTTATACCCAGAGGTGCATTGGCTGAAACATTGCTTGTGCTTTTTGTCCACATGTACAGAATTTGAAAGTGCTACTTTTTTTTTTACAATCCACTCCCCACGTACTGTATTTGAAGTAGGATTTTCATTTTTTTTCTTCAACTGAAAACTTCGACTTTATCCAATAAAATTCGATTTTATGCAACTTTTCCGTGTTTTTGATGTTTTATGGCCGTAAATTAGGGTGTTTTGGGGGTAACGAGATGTATTTATGAATTACGCCCTTCGGTTATAGTCGCGTCGATATACGAAAATCGGTGCCTCTATGTTGAATAGTTATGGCTGCGGCATATCTCACGAAATGTTACCAGTCGAGAAGAGGAAATTGACGATAAAACGACGAAAATGACGTTAAATCGAAAAAAAAAAAACGAAAAATGTGCGTTGTTTTATTATTTGGTGTCTAATTTTTCCGACTTCAAAATTTAGATTATTTATACTTATTTATTTATTTATTTATTTATTGGTGTTTAAGGTCACATACTTATGCACAATGGCTAATCGTGACCGTTACAGTTTTACGGGTGGAGGAAGCCAGAGTACACGGAGAGAACCACCGAGGAACAACGAGCAACTGTCAGCTCCTCAACATTCTAACTCTGTTCAAGCTCCGCTCAAGCAGGGTTACTGCGGTTGAAGACATGTGCACCATCGACGTGCAGTACGCCTTAGCAAACGGCGTCATCGTACCTCCATGTAGGCAACCGGCATAAAGTGCCTTGCCCAAGGTCACAACGAGGTTTGTCCCGGACGGGGATCGAATTCGGAACCTCTAACATAGAAGTCCAACAGTCTACCTCTGAGCCACCGCGCTCCCTCAAAATTTAGGTACGAGGGACTTTGCTTCGTCGGCTGAAAACTGACTGCATTTTGCATATGGTTTTTATGAGGGATATTATTTTCAAAATTTCAGAAGCGAACACCTTTTGTATATATGCAAAATCGAAATTGTTTAATAATGAGGTTTTTTTGTCAAAACTGTGACATTATCAACATCAAAATCATAAGCATTTTCTGGACCCAATATCTAAACAAATGATGTCGGCAAAAATAGCTCTAAATTGAAAAAAAATAAAATAACACACATCCTTTAGTTCCTTGATCTCTAGAACATTCTAAAATGAAAATCGGACAAACTTCAATACATTGCCCTATGACAGTCTATGACATCAGTTTGTCGTTAACCGTTAAGACTTTGATATGACGTCAATACGTTTTAGATATGTTTTTGTGGACATAATATTTCCAAAATCCCATAAAGATACGCGTAAAAATGAGCTTGATGATATAAGGTTTAATAAAATGACTATAACCCTTTACCCAACGTAACGGCCAAAACCGGCCAGCGCTATTCTCAAAAATCGCCAATTAATTTTCATTATTTTTTCATTTTTTGTCTAAAAAACATAGGTTATGAACCCTCGTTGGAACGAGCCCGTCGACCTTGTTCCAATGAGGGGTCATAACCTATGTTTTTGAGAAAAAAATGAAAGAAACTAGTTATTCAATAATTTGTTTTGCAAGTGTCGTCTGCTTTTCATGTTAGGTAAAGGGTTAAATCCAGCTCATTCCAACAGTGGGTGGAAATTAAAAAAAGGAAAAAGTACATTTGAGGTTAGCCCTTGTGAACAAGTGTGCAAGATTTTATGATTTTGATTGAAGTAGAAGTACCCCCAAAATGTCATTTGAGGAGACAAGGCTTATAATTACAAAAAATCATTTCAACTTAGTTGAATGGTATAATTAGCGGTAGCCCAAACTCATCAACGCATGGGAGCAGAAAAAAAAATTGGAGGTGCTCTCAGCCCTGCAGTCTTTAATAAAGACGTTGCGCCAGAAACTTTAGATTTCAAATTCTGTGGTGAAAGATCTATTTCTTCGCTGTTGAACTCAGAAAATAAGCCTGCAAATAATATGAACATTGTAAACATAAAACCTAACTACAATATGTTTTCCTATTATTGAACTGAAATTTAAATGTCGCTCTCCAAGAATACCCCAGGAGCTCTGCTATGAATATAATATTCTTTAAACGTGGGTAAATAAATCCGGTCCTTTTCATAATACAGGCCAGAAATTAAATGAAAACCGTAAATGCGCTATTAACATATCCTGAGATTTATCTTCGATAATCTTTTTCAATACTTTATTTACCAGATAAATAGGGGGCACATTGCTATTAAGAACCAGACCCACTGAGTTGTAAAGAAATGTACATTATGAGATCCCGGATTCCAATATCCAGATTGGAAAACCCCAACCTTTGGCTTGTAAAATGATGCAAATAAATCTTTAGTGTGCGGACTCAAATTTTATCAAGCAACTTAAATAGGCTGCCACGCAAGCCCCAATCACCAATATCAGTAATTCTGCTCAAATAATCAGCTTCATGATTGAGCGATCTGAATATCCATTGGGGTTCTAGACTGATATGATTTCTAGTACAGAAATTATAAATTTCTGTAATTTTGCATTCATATACTTATGCACAATGGCTAATTATGACACCGTGACAGTTTAACGGGTGAAGGAAGCCGCAATACCCAGAGAGAACCACCGAGCAACGACGAGCAGCTGTCAGCTCCCCAACATCGGGAACAGGGTTAAAAGTGTAATAATGATCATTGCCTTCATTGCCATTCCAAGAAAAACCTTGACGTTTCCTGTCACCGTCACGAATATTGATGTGATGGTTAGCAGCGTGTATATCAAACTTCATCAAATAATGGTTCTTATCGATATATGAGAGAGCAGTTTTCCAAACACCATATTGGACAGATTGTTTACGAATGTCCTGATTTCAGAATGGTGTACGCGATTAGTGAGGTGGGAGAAAAACAGTCAGTTCTTTTTACGTCAGCCCCGTGTCCAAAAGTGAAGTTTAGTCAAAAAGATACTCACTTTTTTTCACAGGAACTAGATCACTGCCAACATCTTAGCGAGGCAATTCTTTCACTCTAAAATGAGTTTGGGTTAAAAATTAAAGCACATAAAATGGATCGAGAATTAGTTGGGTTCATATTCGCTCAACCCAGTTGATTTGGGTTGATTTTAACCCAGCCGATTTTAGAGTGCACGCAACACACTGCGAAAAGCATGAAACTAAAAGAGCGTATGAGATCGCTATCACGTCGCTTCCAAAAATATTTTGATAAACCGCAGCAAAATAATCATTTCCAATAGATATTATTTTTCATTTTCCCCCGCATTTAACATTTCAACGGGGATATCTATAGCGATATCCGTATAACACTGTAAATGTTTGGCGACATAATTCTGCGTAAAATAGCCGACAGTGGATTTATCTTCTGGGTGGTCATGTTGTTGTTTGTGTCCTCTCCTTTGCCATTGCACAATACGCTCTCTTGCAACTTCTTTTTGAGGTCCCCTACGTTCCCTTGCGACTATTTGACCGTGTAGCTGATTAACATTACACCTATCCATGCCGCATTTAGCAGAAACGTTGAACGAATGAGAAACCTTAATCCGATGTTGGAAACAGAGTGAGTTGTTTTAGTGTACGAATACAAATATATAGAGAGTAATCGTTTGACTGGACTGGTTACGTGAAATAATTCATGAGAGGTGGGGAACGTTGTACAAACACGAGTGCGAAAATGCGCACGAGTGTTTTACAATATAGTCCCTGGGCTCGAATAAAAATTATTTCACGTAACCAGTCTAGTCAAGCGATTACTCTGTTTATTACGGTACGTTTCATTATTAACGATAATTATATTATTTAACCCTTTACCTAACGTAACGGCCAAAAACGGCCAGCGTTATTCTCAAAACTCGCCAATTAATTTTCATTATTTTTTCATTTTTTTCACTAAAACTTAGGTTATGACCCCTCGACGAGCTCGTTCCAATAAGGGGTCATAACCTATGTTTTTGAGACAAAAAATAAAAATAATAGTTATTGGAGAATTATTTTGGCAAGTGTCGTCTGCATTTCATGTTAGGTAAAGGGTTAAAAACAAAAAAAACAATAAAGTCCCCATTACACCCACGGCAAGGCGTCTAAGTTTGCGCGAACGGATACATGACACAATTGTTGATTGCATAATTCACTTGTGAAGTTATCGTTTATAATCAAACCCGGAAATCCCAGTAAATCACACTTTGGAAAGTAATAAACGCCTGTATCGTATGCATTGTTGCTGTTTCATGAGCCTAAGAACCCCCAAAGAGATATCGAGTTTAATATAAATTGGTATACATCTTCATTGTACTATGTTTATGATGTCGTTGTGTCACGTTTTTACGAACCCTGTTTTTTTCTGTAAATCGGGCCTAAAATGTGTTGTTGGGCCATTATTTGTTCGGGAAATCTAGTGGAAATGCTTCGAACGATAAATTATTAAATGTCCTTTATCCCTGCCGCTACGAACTTTAAAATGCTATTCCCGCAAATATAAGAGAAAATTCGGCTCTATCAAATTTTAAAGTTTTTTTAACCCTTTACCCAACGTAACGGCCAAACCCGGCCAGCGCTATTCTCAAAAATCGCCAATTAATTTCCAAAATATTTTCATTTTTTTGTCTCAAAAACATAGGTTATGACGCCTCGTTGGAACGAGCTCGTCGAGCTCGTTCCAACGAGGGGTCATAACCTATGTTTTTGAGACAAAAAATGAAAAAAATTAGTTATTCAATAATTTTTTTGCAAGTGTCGTCTGCTTTTCATGTTAGGTAAAGGGTTAAACAGTAACCGTCAAAAACACCATCTTATTTTTATAGGGCATGTACTGGAAAGACACAAATACATCACTCATCGCCTAAGGCTTCAGTGCAGTAATCTTGATGCCCATATGTTTTCGAATCACCGAAAAGAAAGCTGCTATTGTAGGTGTGCGGAAATCACTATTTTCTAAGTTATCCTTTGCACTCAGACATGGTCGGCAGAACTATAGCTTTCACTCCGTGTGTCAAACAAGGCAGCGTTTTATTATACGATTCCGAGTTTTACCATAGTGCAACGAACACCGACATTTTCGAAATAGTTCATAGATATATAGACAATAAACATATAGTGTGTTTTTATATCTGTGTTATACAACGAGTTGAAATATGGTTTATTTTTTCGAGGCTTTGCCGAGAAAAAATAAACCATATTTCAACGAGTTGTACAACACAGATATAAAAACACACTATATGTTTATTGTTTTTATCTGATAACAAACAGACATCCGCCTCGTGCGTCTACCCGACTTATATATGCTTCCCACGGGCCTCCAAAGAAAACCAGTCTACGAGACAAAAGAAATAGGACAAGACGCATAGAGTTGTGTCCCTTACATTACAAAATCGATGACGGCGATTGTAAAGTGCGATTGCACTTCTTGCATCATGTAACTGCTCTGGAACAAAATAAATTTCAACTATTTTATTAACAGTAACACAACGGTGTTTCAGTAGAGTTATTCTTTTTTTGACATAGTTCCAGTTTTCTTCCGTGTTTTATGCTGTAGTCCCAGTATAACAAATAATTTTGCGTTTGTTTACAATTTTTACGAAGTGTTTTTTTTTCAGGTAGAGCAGACAAACTTTTAATTAGCGCAGTTCCGCGAGTACTTTTGATCGAGGCCGTGACTATAAATAGTTCGCAGTCGCCGCATACTAATTACTATTAACATTCAAGTAATTTCTACAATGTTTTGAAGCAAAATTTTAGGTTGCCTTTATTGAAGCAAAATAAATAAGAAATGACACCATCAGAGGATTTTGACAAAGTGCAATAAGCGTACAATTAAAACCTGCCCTGTGATATAACGATGTTTCATGAATGAATGAATGAAAATGGAATTGAAAGAGGTCAGAGGTCGTTCGCATAAATTATAATTATATACAACACCCGTTGTATATACTTCAAGTATATACAACGGTTGTTATACTCTATGGTTATCAGATAAATACTTAGTTTAAACAATATTTATTCAACAAGTAAGCTATATGTTACAGGACTGAATACCAAGAAATGTAACAGTATATATAGTGAGCATCAAGAATATAACATATATTTACAAGAGACATTTTAGATTAATGGGGGATCTGACAGAAGGATAGGAGCTTATGTTGGTCATCTCCCGGGGTCATTCATTAATTTACACAAAAAGGTGGTATAGAATAGTAGATAGTCTCATATATCGCCGCCTGGAACCCAAGGCTTGTGGTTGATCACCCGCCGCGCGCCAAGCCGGGGCCCTGCATCAATGCACGCAGTGAGGGCTGCCTATATGCCTTAAGAGCGTAGACCTTAGAGCAAATACCCGAGATCTCATTCAGAGTTGATTTGTCAGCATCGTTGTCGACACAAGTAGGTAACGGCGAGTGCACGAATACGACACCCCGGCCAGGGACAAAACCAGTGAGAAAGTTGGTGGTAATTCTAGTCATAGAAAAGTAGGCATAAAGAGTCAAACTAACAGGCGTCAATATATGATATTGTTTAAACCTTGAAGTGAATGAAGAATGAGGTAAAAAGAAAGTAAAATGGAGAGGAGTAGTGGAAAATAGGGGTGCCAGCTTGAGAGCACAATACATTGCCTTCACATTCAGTACATTCGAAAGTAAGCAGAAGAAGCACCGTTAGTTAGCAGTGAGACAGAAGCAGCCTTGATGGTGATCAATGCGAAGAAAACGGAAAGGAGAGTAGGATTATAGGAATGGAGGTAAATTCGTCATACCTGTAATAGCAATCGTACGTGGACGCAGCAGTCAATAGAAACGCCCACGTGACAAAATGAAGTCATGCACCACTTCAAAAACAAGATGGCTTTCCTGGCTATTCAAGAATTCAGATCCAAAAAGAAATGTTGGTACATTTACAGTAAATGGAAGAAGGTTGATAGTACTATTACGGACATTTGAGTACATTGGACAATGTAGGAAAAAATTCTCTGGCGTCTCGCACACCCCGCATTGACAGAAGGGGGTAGGTGACAGTGACAGATGATTGTCATATAAATGAGAATTAAGGTTACTACAATGCAATCGCAACCCACAGTGATATATTTGGGCTGCGCGTGATTTCGCGCCAGTATAAAACACAGGTGATCGCTGATTCCCAACATTTAGGAAAGTCTTGAAATTGATCAGTGATGAGTTCTCACGGACAGATAAAGGCAGACTATTCCATTGGTCAGTGACACTCGGAATAAAAGACGACTGATACAACTGAGTCCGACAGAAAGGAACTCTGTGATTATGACTTGACAGATATATACTTGCCACCAAACGTTTTGAACTCTAGTTGTCCAACCATATATAACATGTACATTATATCACATCAGCCGTTTTATTTCATTTCACTTCGGCACTTACCACTCCACATCAGCCGTTTTATTTCATTTCACTTCGATACTTACCTCTCTCTACGTATTCTATCTTACTTCGATACAAGAAATCAATGGCCACGCGGGGGATCGTAGCGTTGTGACCATATGACTTGTGTTGTCAACAGCACTGCAACTTTCAGGTTTTACCACAACTTTAAAGTATCATCCATCAAATAGTCTTTCTGGTACTACTGAGATAGCCACTACCAGAGTTTTTATTTTTATTGTATTTTTATTCTATTTACTCAAAAAGCTTTGGCATTTGTGAGGAACTCATATCAGGTTATCCAATTGCAGTGAGATAAAGATCGTTATTCACTTGACACTCCCGACGTTCGGAACTCGAACTGAAATGATTGAAAGGAACTCTCTGTGGTTAGCAACATACTTCGGATTGGGGACATGCCAACCGTTACTTATTCCCAGTCCCTTATTCGACATTCGTTACCCACCGATCTATCGATTGATAACGAATGTCGAATAAGGAACTGGGAACAAATAATGGTTTTCCCGTCCCCGTGCAGTTTAGAAACATTTTTCAAGAATCATCCTGTCCACATCTCATCTTGCAATGGGATTACCTCCTTTAGTTCAACGTTTCTGTCGGAGGGCAGTATCAATAACGTCGTCTATTAAGAGAATTACAGTCGCGTCAGACGGGGATACGGATGGCCTTGCGGATGGAGATACGTATAATAAATCTCGACCCCCTTCGAGCCGTGAAAATACTACGTATTTTGGGAAAATAGGCATATAATACGGATGAGATACGGATGATCTGCGGATAAATAGGGATAGATACGGATGTATGCGTGTCACTCTGCGGCCATACCTAAAACCTCCGGCAGGAGATACGGATAGATACGCATAGATAATCATAGATACGGATGAGATACGGATCAATACGGATAGATACACTGCGATGCGCATGTTATCCGTATTAAGTCCGTATTTTGTGGTATCAAACCTCGCGTTGGTAGACTCCCTTTTCCACCGTATTTATCCGTATCTGATGCGGATGAGATACGTATTAATACGGATCAATACGGATTAATACGGATTAATACGGATTTTGTGCGGATTGGCCATCCGGACACGGAAGTAGTATGTCATGTACCCGGACGAGGGTAGTTTGCCGGACCCCGGTGCCGGACCCCGGAAGTGACGTCATGTCACGTGACCCAGTGCCGCCAGGTTGTGTTGTCATGGTAACCCGCGTGAGCGGCCATGTTGTGACGTCATCTCCATAGTGATACGTTGTGTGAGTGCGCATGCGCAGCGCGTGTTGTTAGGGTGATACGTGTTTCCGTCGTCCATTTTGTATACTGGAGGCAGCCATCTTGGTTTCTATGGTAGCACGTGGTTGCTATGTTACGCAATTGTTCTGCAATAGGACGGGGTATGTTCGGAGGGTATGTTCCTTTGTAGAAGAGTATTTTCCCGATTTGTAGAATAACCACAAACAACCCGACAACTTGTATTATTTCGAATTCTTCCAGAATTCTCTGCTTCTATCTATATATGCAGTAGTTTACGTCTACCTAGGCATGTTCCTTTATTCTAGAGTATACTCCAGTAGCGTAGAAGAGCCTATTAGTTGGAACAGTTTTACTTATTATTACTATATTTAGCTATTTCTGGTCTATTCTTGTTAGTTCTGACCCTATTCCAAGTACTCTTATTGTTTCATATATCTAGATTATAACTAACCAATCAGATTACTTGATTTCCCATAATCTGTATACAGAGTTATCTCCCCTCTGTATAACAAAAGACTATATCCAATGGCAATATCCCATGGAATCCCATTTTTTGCAAAACACCTGTGGCTATGGAATCCCTTTTTTGTCGTATGAGGCCATGAGGGCTATGTAAAAGCCCTCAATGAGTCCTCATTTATTATCCCTCATACCCTCATTGAATTTTGAGGTTATGAGGACCTTGAAAAATCCCTCATTGAGGTATAATTTACTACGACTCTTATCCTCATTTCAGTATTTAACAGGTATATCCTATGGAATCCCATTTTTTGCAAAACACCTGTGGCTATGGAATCCCTTTTTTGTCGTATGAGGCCATGAGGGCTATGTAAAAGCCCTCAATGAGTCCTCATTTACTATCCCTCATAGCCTCATTGAATTTTGAGGTTATGAGGACCATTAACAATCCCTCAATGAGGCATAATTTACTACGACTCTTAGCCTCATCTCGGTATTTAAGGATACCCATGGCCTGGTATTGTATTATTCGATGATACCTATCGAGGATACCTTTTATAGGATACTTATCGGAGATTACTATATAGGCTGTTCATATCCCTATAGGTCTCTTGCTGGCCCTTAGTACTATTCATCCACCTGATGCTTTATGTTATCCTATGACTGGTATAGGTAGTATGCACTGCTAGGCATAGGGGTATTGTGGGTAGGGGTACTGCCTGGTAGTTTAGAACGGTACTACAGTATGGGCGGTATATACACTTATAGGTCCATTTTAGTGCTTGGTACTATTAACCAACCGATTGCTTTGTTTTATTATATGGCTGGTATATGTAGTACGTTATGGTAGACCTAGTGATTTTGTGGGGGTGGGGGTAATGCTTGGTAGTTTAGAACGGTAGTATAGCATAGGCTGTACATATCCCTGTAGGTCTCTTGCTGGTCCTTGGTACCACTAATCCACCAGATGCTTCATATTATTGAGAGGTATTCTGGGGTGGGGGCAATGCCTGGTAATACAGAACGGCAGCAGAGTATGGTTGGTATATTCCCCTATAGGTCCCATCCTAACCGTTCATAGTATTAACCTACCAAATGCTTTGTATCATCCTGTTACTGGTAAAGTGGTACGTAATACCAGTAGTTCCTACCTTATTCCGAGCACTCTTGTTGTTTCATTTATCTAGATCATTTATATAAATTATAATTAACCAATTAGATTGCTTGATTTCCCATAACCTGTATGCAGAGTTATCTCCCTTCTGTATAATACAAAAGTATATCAATGGCAATATCCCCAGCACCCCAATTTCGGCACCCCCTTTTTGGAAAAGCATATGGCCTTCGGCACCCCTTTTTTCTAAAATGAGGATAAGAGTCGCATTAAAAATCCCTCAATCCTTTTTCTGAAATGAGGATAAGAGTCGTAGTAAATTAGACCTCATTGAGGTCTAATTTACTACGACTCTTATACTCATTTCAGAAAAAAGGGATTCTCCAGAAGGCACCCCAATTTGGGCACCCCTTTTTTGAAAAACATATGGCCTTCGGCACCCCTTTTTTCTGAAATGAGGATAAGAGTCGTATTAAAAATCCCTCATTGAGGGATTTTTCAAGGTCCTCATAACCTCGAAATTCAATGAGGGTATGAGGGATAATAAATGAGGACTCATTGAGGGCTTTTACATAGCCCTCATGGCCTCATACGACAAAAAAGGGATTCCATAGCCACAGGTGTTTTGCAAAAAATGGGATTCCATGGGATATTGCCATTGGATATAGTCTTTTGTTATACAGAAGAGAGATAACTCTGTATACAGATTATGGGAAATCAAGCAATCTGATTGGTTAGTTATAATCTAGATATATGAAACAATAAGAGTACTTGGAATAGGGTCAGAACTAACAAGAATAGACCAGAAATAGCTAAATATAGTAATAATAAGTAAAACTGTTCCAACTAATAGGCTCTTCTACGCTACTGGAGTATACTCTAGAATAAAGGAACATGCCTAGGTAGACGTAAACTACTGCATATATAGATAGAAGCAGAGAATTCGGAAGAATTCGAAATAATACAAGTTGTCGGGTTGTTTGTGGTAATTCTACAAATCGGGAAAATACTCTTCTACAAAGGAACATACCCTCCGAACATACCCCGTCCTATTGCAGAACAGTTGCGTAACATAGCAACCACGTGCTACCATAGAAACCAAGATGGCGGCCTCCAGTATACAAAATGGACGACGGAAACACGTATCACCCTAACAACACGCGCTGCGCATGCGCACTCACATCACGTATCACTATGGAGATGACGTCACAACATGGCCGCTCACGCGGGTTACCATGACAACACAGCCTGGCGGCACTGGGTCACGTGACATGACGTCACTTCCGGGGTCCGGCACCGGGGTCCGGCAAACTACCCTCGTCCGGGTACATGACATACTACTCACGGATGAAAAAAAGTTTGGAAATTTTCAAAACTTTTTTCATATTGTGCGCTTCGTGATACGTTTTCACACGGATGATACGGATGTCTGCGGTCAGATACGGATGTCTGCGTATAGATACGGATGATCATCCGTATCTATCCGTATCAACCGTATTTCCCCGTCTGATTAAGCAATGATCAACGTCTTGATCGATCAAAAAAGTAATTGATGATGAATCGTTACTTTTGAACTACTGTATTTTCTGGATTAACAAAGGAACAAACTTGCTCCAAAACAGGCAAACATTGTCACACTGGCTCACATTAACTGTATGAGACAGAGAAAAGCATGCAAGTTACGTGCTGACATACTTGTTCACTTGCATGATCATTGTATTGTAGCTGGAACTGGTCATTCTTAACCCTTTACCCAATGCGTGTACCAGACGAGACTTTCAAAATAAATTCTTGAATTACTAAAAATTTTCAATTTTTGTCTCGAAAACATAGCTTATGATCCCTCATTGGAACGAGCTCAACGAGCTCGTTCCAATGAGGGGTAATAAGCCATGTTTTTGAGACAAAAATTGAAAACATACTAAAATTTGAATGGAGAGTTTTGTATATAGAGCTGGTCGGTTTTTTCCTTTTCGTTGGGTAAAGGGTTAATGATGTAAATCATCAACGGTTCGGCAATTATTCAGCTACCTATAAGAGCAAGTGATTAATCGGTTAACCAAAATTTTGAGGTTATGAGGACCTTGAAAAATCCCTCAATGAGGTATAATTTACTACGACTCTTATCCTCATTTCAGTATTTAACAGGTATATCCTATGGAATCCCATTTTTTGCAAAACACCTGTGGCTATGGAATCCCTTTTTGTCGTATGAGGCCATGAGGGCTATGTAAAAGTCCTCAATGAGTCCTCATTTACTATCCCTCATAGCCTCATTGAATTTTGAGGTTATGAGGACCATTAACAATCCCTCAATGAGGCATAATTTACTACGACTCTTAGCCTCATCTCGGTATTTAAGGTATTATACCGTGTGATTATTTCGATCAAGAAAACCCTTTAACCGTTTCAGCTCTACTTCAGTTTCACGTTTGTCTTGATACGAATACAGTCCGACCGTCGTGGGAAGGTATGGGCAATATTGCCGCGCATGGGCAATATTGCCGCGCATGCGTTAGCAGTGAATCTCCGACATAAAATAATGGAATTGCCAACAAATTTTCAATGAATGTAGCACCGGGTACGATCAGGTGCTCATTTCGTTGAATATTTATAAAAAAAAACTACTGATCATTGACCGAGAAACACTGTCCACGCGTGGATTGTGACAATTCCATGGCGAACGTACTGTACATTGTACGCTGTTACTGACAAAAGCTTTGCTGTAAATATTTAACTTATTTGTTTAACTTAATTGTTTGAAAAGCTTATTTACAGGTAGACACTGAATGTTAAAAAACAAATTTATATTTTTCTATAATGCGGAATAAATTTCATTTGCGAGCGCTGCGTCGTTACGACTTGGTTGCATTTTGGGTTAATGAGATTTTATGAGTTGTTTTCACGTGTGCTTTTTTAGTTCGGTTTGTTGGCGGAAAATTCTCTTTTTCGTCACTCGGATATGGCTGTCGGTTTGTCAGTACCCATGTTATTGTGGAGGCTTGGTTTGGAAATGTAAGTTCGATTTGGTAAGATACTTGATGTAATTGTTTATAAAATGTATATCAATAGTATGCGCATCTCTTTTGTGATCCAGCACCGATCAACTCACAGACGAACATACATTGGAATACAGGAGAATTCTTCTTTTTGGAGATTCTCCTTTTTGGCAGTTCTTTCCAACAAGCCTTTCGTTCACAAACTGGGAACTGATGTTTGTTAATCTTTATTTTTCAGGGCCATGTTTGATGTTTGATGTTGAATGATGTTTGATATAGTGTAAACGTTAGATGCCAATTACAATGATGCTTTGTTTGGAAATATGTTGTATATATAGATATAAATAAACGACTGTGATTTTATGTAAATATATGTGAATAGAAACTACTGAAGTTCCAAAAATATTTTATCGCGGCAAGGATGAACACATTACCGACTCTGCGATAGAAACACCCGAGGAAAGCGCCAGTGGGCAACACTACCCACACGTGGATTTTGACCATTCCACGGCGGCTGTACTGCACATTGTACGCTGTTACTGACAAACACTTTGTTGTAAATAAGTGACCGCGGAAACGGCGATGTCTTAAGCAAGCTGGCTTCTGGCAAATCTCCATCCAAGTGTATTGTCAACATGTTAGGCTATGATCTGAAATAAATACTGTTTACAATAAATGGTTCGTAGAGATGCCGTGACAATGTGCCAACGATCGTCGCTTTTGCGAAAGGAGTTGAACTTTTTTTCCGAACCCTGTTGTTTTAGTGGTACCAAGATGGAAATTGTCTCATGAAGTAAATTCACAGAATGGAATAGTCGTAGTAGCGGGGCCCGCTGATGTCGCTTTTACTGAAAACGCCACTTCCTATGTCACTGACGCAATTTGTCTGCACTCAGTCTCTGAGATTTTTAGACACCGGCACTGATGCCGGACTGAAATTTTGTTCCGATGGGTAAATGTATCGGCAGTACCAGAAAACATTTGCGTCGGGGAGGGAGGAGATGGGGTTTCTGATGGTGGATTATACTGAAAACGTTCTCCCCGACGTCGATGGCCCCCGACGTTCGAAGTATTTGTGGTCTGAAGAGAAAACGTGCCGAACATTCGTCTCGGGGTAATTTTTCCTCGACATTGAGAAAACTAAATCAAACATTGGTTTCGGTATTGTCTCTGGATGCCTTACTGTTAAAACGTCCCTTCTAATGTCAGAAATGTCACTTTATCGATGGACTATTTGTTTTAGAGATAAAATAACAAGCTGAATATAGAGACAAACTATTACGCACTCTTCGTATTGAATCATACTTGGAACCAGGTTATAGAGTGTCTTCCGTGAATAATCCATCAGGGTTTCTTCTGTACAGGAACTAGGCCGGTTACAGGGTGTCTTCCGTAAATATATGACCCAGGTTTTGAAAGTATGAGTAGTACGTAGTGCTATAGGACTGAGACTTTTCTAAAAGGTATGCTGCCTAAATAGAGTTATCACTCTTGTGTATAATGAGGGCCCGTATAGTTCCTAAGAGTAAGTTCCTAAGAGTAAGTCAATCGAGCAGTGTCTGGAAGAGGCATTGCTCGAAAGCCTCTAATGTCGCCGAGAAATTAATCAAGCGAGCTTTTGTTTCAAAACGTGATTCCCCCTACAACTTTTGATGTCAAAAGGGTGAGGGCGTTAAGATTGAGATGTTGCTAGTGAGGGTGTTCGGCAATATTTTCCCCCAATGCTATAGCCTTTCAAAGCAGATTGTTTGTACCATGGCTATCACTATTTGTCCTGAGCTAGAACCTTCCACCGTTAATACTGACTTGTAGGACTCTTCCAAGCTTGGTAACAATCTCTGGCTCTGCCTTGACTTCTGCCCTAGGGCAAGTATTTAGATCGCTCCAATCATCTAAACCCCTATCAGTCTATACAGTCCCTTAATCTAGTGCGTGCTTGATAGCGTACCTTACATCCAAGAGACTGTGTGTGTATCGTACTGATATGTTGGTTATGTGGAAGTTAACAGTGTGAGCACTTACAGATAATGAACAGATGCTTGGAAGACCGATGTGCGCGAATATGAAGATGCTCAATGTGTCACAAAAGCATATAACAGATGCGCACATATGCTGGTAAAGGGAATCTTTTGACATAGAAATACCACAGAAGGGATTCCACGGAACGAGAGACTGCTGGTGGATTGAGGGTGCTTGTGTGCTGGTGTGTATTATGAAGTTAATAGTGAGAACACAACACATGCAGCTAATAGCACATTCTGGTTGTGCTATTTATTTATTTATTGGTGTTTAAGGTCACATATTTCTGCAATGGCTAATCATGACCACGACAGTTTTACGGGTGGAGCAAGCCAGAGTTGCCCGGAGAGAGCCACCGAGCAACGACGAGCAACTGTCAGCTCCCCAACATACTAATTTCACACAAGCAGGGGTAGCATAGGTTGAAGACAGGTGCACAATCGTCTTGCAGTACGCCTTAGAACACAACGTCACCGTGCCCCCCACGTGAGCAATGGGGTGAAGTGTCTTGCCCAAGGACACAACGCTGTTGCCGCAGGTGGGATTCGAACCGAGGACCTCTCGACTTGCTGCGTGTATCTCTACCTACTGAGCCACCGCGCCCCCCTGGTTGTGCTAATACGTGCGTATGTGTAACTGCACAATATGTCACGAAGGATACTTATGACACAGTGATATTCTATTTGAGATTACCTTATGGATGATAGCTGTCTGCGGATAGTTATCAAAAAATAGTTATATCTTTAACAGAACGTGCTATCTTAATCCCAGACAACATTTATAACGTCGCCTCACAATGTACGATGGAATATAGTATGATGTCAAGATAACAGGCAACATGACATAATAATCGTAGTTCAGCGTCGCTGCTATTGATTAATGACGCCATGAGTCACGTTACCTGTGAGTAACCTGAAGAACCACATTTGTAATTAATCGTCACGTAGAGTTCTTTAGTTTATTCAATGGCATCGCTGATAATGTTATTGGTTACATACTTACGACGTTGAACTTGCAATAGCCCTCTCGCGGCACTCCTATCGCACGATAGACAAAAAATCGGTAATACTTTTTCCGAGATGTTTAGAAGAGTTTTATGAGGAAACCGAACCAAATAAACAATTATCGAGTCCTTTTCTGTCATGACAAAACCCCCATGCAATCGACCACACATTTTGAGGTCGTATAACACCAGCAGGCCTCGAACCAAATAATTTTTGCTTGAGTGATTTTTGGTAGTTGTCGGTTTGTTTTCTGCAATTAGATATTTATTTATTTGATATTGAACAGCAAATTAGCACCGAAGGCTATATTTAATTAAATATACTCCCATCGAATCAGACATGTGCCTTCAACATACCCTCATCCTGTTGGAGGATTTCGGGGCCCAAAGATGCTCCAGTAAACAAAATGAACGACGGAAGCACGCCACACTAACAACACGCGGCCCGCATGCGTACTAAAACACCCATCAAGATAGAAATAAAACCTCACATGGTCACTCACACGCTCTACCAGGATAACCCATGTGGTGTCACTAGTCATGTGATTTGTTGGCGTCACATGAGATCTTGCAAAACAGGCCCTATCCATTCATAGTAAACAACTGACGATTACTGATGTGGAATCCCGATCACTATCCACAGGTGGAACTCTTCCTGAGAGGAACTAACTAGAGGAATCTGGCTGTGTGTATGTGTGGGTGTGGGTGTGGGGGATGTTCTGTGGGGATATCATATGGTCAGTCTGTCATGGAGATACTATTGTGGTATCCGGATGGACCTTGTACAGCACCACCTGTTTTGTGTTTGAAAGCGCCCCAGGTGCCAGTCTCCAATAGTAACACTAGTTGACTGTTTTGTTTTTTTTTTTTGGGGGGGGGGGGGGGTGTCTCCACATGCCATTAGTCACAATGGATCGTAAACTATTCGCTGTGGTTGCGAGTAAGGTAGTGTACAGTTGAAAGACTCACATTGGGCAATTATTTTGGATACTAAAACACACAGTGGCATGTGCTTTGAAACAGATTAAAACAACAAAAGAGTTTGCTTTCCATCATCTTGTTAATCTCATAAATATCTGAAACCTTGCCGTTATTTGCAAATTATTTGTTCAGCCTGGAGTTACAGAAAATAACCATCTGCGTGTATTCGGTGGTCGCCAATAACTAGAACGTCAGCACACCCCAACACGTGACAAAAAGTTAAGTATTAATCTCCTTTTTAGTTGATTACTTGACGATTATTTCGGAACACCGCCTTCCGAGAAAGAAAAAATGAAGATGTGTCCCACTCGTCGATCGCATTTTCTGTTTCGCGTACCTAACAGTATCACCACCACTGTGGATGAACATACCTCATATCCAAACTCAAACGTTGTTACCGCTATTTCGAGTCGAAACAGTTAATGAGGTCACAATGAAGGGTCGCTCTCTACATCCAGATGTTAAACCCTTAATAAGAAGATAGTCTTTGACATTGGAGATAAACACACTATTTGCCAGGACTGACTGATTGTTTCTGGCTCAAGCTTCAGGAGGATTGAGCATGAGAGGAATTTTGTAACCATTCCGTATTGTATCAACAACAAAATCACTTTCCACAATACTTAACCAAAAATCATTGTCTTTTAGTCTATCTTTCACTAAAACCAGTACATCTCAGATAGTTTCTCTGTTAAAATAAAAGGCTCAGGCAAATTGGCAAGAATTTCTACTGATTTGAATTAAAGGACTTAAAGGTGATTGCGTACCTATCTATGAACTCGTCGTCATGAAAATTGATCAATGAATGGAACTGAAGTTGGTGGACTTCAACATGCCCGTGTCGGCTCTATTGAAGAGGCAGTTTTTCTTTCAGTGAAACAATGATCCACGGGAGAAACATCCAGGTCTGTTAAATCTATTAGGAAACTAACTAGAACTTGAACTAGTAGAATTATCAAAAACTTTCTCCGTGTAGGGTTAATGCATTTTGTAACTTTATTCGTTTGGAATTTGAGAGCGATCAAGGGAGGAGATACATAAGAGCTAATGCCACTTCAAAAAGTTGATGAGTCTTCATTTTGCTTTAGAATATTTAGAGATTGGAGTTTTCGCGAAGTCAATTTAATTAATATTCGTCACCTCGGAGGTACATTAGTGATTAGTGACTTCAGGTCGTCGACTCTATCTCAACATACAAAGTAAGTCTTGAACAATAAAGACTCTGCAATATCAGCGATAAATATCGTAGCGGATCAGGAAGAACCAACCATACAGATTCGATCAGCTTATTTTAACTACAGTTAGCCGGTAGTTATAATTGGAATTAGTCAAAACAAACTTTTTAGGATGAAACAATGAATCTTAATCCATTGAACCCATTGAAGCGGCCGCGTTTTCGGCCAGGAACATGATACGTCATAACGTCATTAAATACGATGGTTGTTCAGTAAATGTGTGTGGTAGACCAATGAATATTTTATATGGCTGCACGTTGAAAATATTCATTGGTCTACCCCAAATACTGAATATGGACCCTTCTAATTGCTGCCATTGTACTGACATGGAGGATACTACAAGAGTTCAAAGGGTTAATTGCACTTGTTTCCTTGTTGGCAAAATTAACCATCGCGCAAATGATCAGAAATAACACTTCTAAAACATTTAGAGTTTATACAGTTAAGTCAAATAACGGTTCTAAAACAAACTGACTTCCAGAGCTACACCTTTTATAACCCTCTGCATCCTGATGTCAAAATGGTAAACTTTTCAGCAGCAAATATTTCCCATAACGTAGTCTGATATTTAACCAAATATACCTTGTTTCAAGGTGCTCAATGAGTTCTGTCAAACGAGATCCAAATGGTTAAAATCATATTAAAACAAGAGAACAACAGAGTGATTGGAAATATTCTGTTGAATTATCAGAGCGTTAGGTGTTGACCAAACCTAGACAGATTACATAAACTTTAGTTTGCTGCAAAATCTATTTTTCACACTTCGATGTCTTGTTCTAAACATATGTAGCATTGCACTGTATACTATTTTGGGGGATATAACATATTGTTACTGCTACTACACTACTAGTAACTACTACTACTACTACTACTACTACTACTACTACTAGTAACTACTACTACTACTACTACTATTACTACTACTACTACTACTACTACTACTACAATTACTAGTAGTAGCTAGTAGTAGTACTGCTACTATTACTTAACTGCTTACTACTACTACTACTACTACTACTACTACTACTACTACTACTACTACTACTACACTACTACTACTACTACTACTACTACTACTAATACTACTACTACTCCTACTAATACTACCACTACCGCCGCTACTACTACTACTACTACTACTACTATTACTACTCTACTTCTACTACTACTACTACTAATGACTACTAGTACTAATTACTACTACTACTACCACTACCACTACTACTACTCTACTATTACTACTAATTACTATAACTACTACTATTACTATTACTAGATTCTGACCATTCCCCTTGAACCTCCTTGTATAATTAATTCAGCAGTCAGTTTATCTCTGACAAAGTTTGGAGATTTTTTGACAGCAGCTCTTGAGGCAAAACAACCAAGAATACTTACTGGCCGGCCATTCAGCTGCAAAATGTTGCAGGTAACGCATTCCAGCACCAACGAGCTACCTGTACTGCACATGATAAATAGACTTTGATGATCCTAGACAATTCAACTCTACAAACCAGGTGTGGATGCAATTTGCGTTGACACACAATCGAAAGCTGATGGTGGGACGATTTATTGAGCAAGAAAACAGAAATCAGTAATACTTTATCCCTTCCATTCACACTTTACCGAACACGAATAGCAGACGACACACGCAAATCAGTTTGAGTAACTATACATTTTTAATGTTTGTCTCAAAGAGATAGCTTATGACCACTCACTTCGAAAGGAGCTCAACGAGGCCTTTACAATGAAAAAGCATAAGCTATATTTTTGAGTCAATAACTGAAAAATAAACTTGAATGATAGCTGTTTTTGTGAATAATTCTATCCCACTATGGCCGTTACTTTTTGAGTAGTTTTCCAGCACACTTCGGATCAGTGTTTTTTAAAAAAAAACAAATCTTGAGACTGATTCGGGATGGATCTCGAAGCAGACGTATGGTATCAATATCGAATCGAATCTCCAATATTCACAGAACCCTAGTAGTACATGCTTTTCATTCAAATACAGGACCTGAAGCCTTTCAAGGTAGTTCGATCTCCGAAAAAAACAGAAATATTTACAAATAACATGAAATTACACATCATCAACATCCAAAGATTTAATCCAAAATATTATTTGTTTAGTCCCTTCTCCTCGATCTTAAAATGTGCTCTATTTTCCAAGTGCCAACTTGTCTAACATAGATATTTTGGAATTTAGACAGATAAAACGAGATTCCGTCCCCGTTATAATCTTCTATTCGCTAAATAGTCATGCCATATCGTAAGTGTTTCTCGCAAATTGTGAAAATTTCCACCTTACAAAAAGGTTTTTGCAGACGAGACATTCTTACTTTATCACCAACTTTCAACCTGTATGAATTGATGCTATGTTTCACCTTTCTTTTCAAAGACTATTGCATAGGCCAATTTATTCACCACAAATTTGATATGTCTTTTTATTATATGCTAGCCTGTGAATTATCGCAAATTATCTAAAAGATATTTCTATATTTCCATCGACTCGATGGATATCGAGAAATATCCCCAGTACCTTCCTAAATGACGCCTCGCTTCGGCGCATGACGTCGCATGACGTCGCCTTGAAGGAACGATGAGCAGATCTTTGTTATTGTATTGAAACTGTTTACAGTCGAATTGGGCTGAATATTGCGCAGTAAAATGTCCCGTAGAATATAATAAAAAGAAAATCTATGCTATTTTAGTGAATATCTGGAATTATCTCATGAGTGTGGGCCTGAAAAGTTTATTTTTCAGGAGCGCTTGCGCGAGTGAAAAATAAAACTTTCAGGTCCACACGTTTCGGCGCATGACGTCGCCATGAACGTCGCCTTGAAGGAACGATCAGCAGCTCTTTGTTATTGTCTTGAAATTGTTTGCAGTCGAATTGGGAATATTGCGCAGTAAAATGTCCCGTAGTATATAATAAAAAGAAAATCTACGCTATTTTAGTGCATATCGTGAATTATATCTTTCGTGTGGACCTGAACGTATTATATTTTTTTACTCGTGCAAGCACTCGTGAAAAATAAAACTTTCAAGTCCACACTCATGAAATAATTCCAGATATGCACTAAAATAGCGCAGATATCCTCTATGTATTCACCACATACCTGATATGGCTTTGTTTTAATTCACCTTTGTTGTGCTCGTCCCTATGGTTCTATGATACATGTTGCGATATCTATCGGCAAAGGCCAACCGCGTTGTGTCCTTGGGCAAGACACTTCACCCCCATTGCCCATGTGGGGGCACGATGACGCCGTGTACTAAGGCGTACTGCACGTCGATGGTACGCATGTCTTCAACCAATCTAACCCTGCCTGTGCTGCGGTGCGGAGTTACGATGTTGGGGAGCTGGCAGCTGCTCGTCGTTGCTCGGTGGTTCTCTCCGGGTACTCCGGCGTCCTCCACCCGTAAAACTGTCACGGTCATGATTAGCCATTGTGCATAAATATGTGACCTTAAACATCAATAAATAAATAAATAAATATCGGCAAAGGCCTATAGTTTGTATACATATTCTAAAATCAGATGGAGTAAATTAACCAAATCAACTGGGTTGAGTGAATATGAACCCAAATGGTCTATGTAATCCGATACTGTGTCATAAATTTGATCACATTTATTAGTCTCTTCTATTTTCGTACTCAAAATATTACTTTATGATCTTTGTCCCTCTAGTGCTGCCAGGCTCAGGACTACCATTAAACATCCACAGGGTTTGTGGGTCGGTTGTTCAAAACGATCTGTAAAATATATAACATTCCTAGAATACATTTTTTCCCACCATCTACCTATTGTGATACGCTTGCCGCGGGCGAGATACCTTGGCGAGATAGTTATCCCCCCCCCCACCCACACTATACGTGAAACATACGCGTGTCCCGGATGAGACAACAGGGTGGGATATTTCTGTCCCACCCACCCCACGTGACATACCCATTTGCATATTTTATTAGGTCGCCGGAACTATTTTACAATCGTCTGCACAATTGTAAATAAACAAAATGGCTTCACGATTTCCCGCATTTCATCCACGTGCCATTCAAAATCAACAATGCTGATTTGTTTCAACCCCATGTTTCTCTGCAGATTTAATAATATCACTGCGCGAATTTATCGATCGATCAATAATCTCACAACGCCCTTTACATTAGAGTTTGACACGCGCAAATTCATTAACCCTTTAACGGACAGTGTTACAAATCAATTTTGTAGTATATACCTGTGGTATATACCTAACTTTTGTACGATCTTTCCGATAAAATTGTTCGTTTTTCGAAAGGACTAAGACTTGATAAATTGGGTATGTCAGCACGTGACCGCCAAGTATCTATAATGACGTAATCCTCGTGTGTGGGGGGGGGGGGGGGAGAAAAATCATCCTCGATGAATCTGAAGGTGGGAATGGGGAAATCTCACTCTCGGGGCAAGATATTTGAACCAGACCCTAGGCAAGCCTCGGGTCTGGTTCAAATATCTTGCTCCTCGGTGAGATTTCACCATCCCACCTACAGACTAATCGGGGATCATAATAATCTCACTCACCCACGTGACATCTTATTTGAAATTTTTATGATCATCGAGATATTTAATTATTGTTTGCTTTTTATAAATAAACAACAAACATGGTGCGCCGCTTCGTTTCCATTAATACAACTATTCATCCCACCCCACACCATCCGGGAATGATTGTTTTCTCCCACCACAAACCACGTGACGTCATCAAATTCATAATTTCAAAAGTGACGTCACTGGAATGTCAGCTGTTTCGATTCGCTTCAATGGGTTGGCCTAAAATTCGTTTTCGTGCTGCGTGCCTTAGATGCTGGTTCCGAATATGCAATTAATTTTTCTCTTTGATCAATCGATAGAACTCTAAAATTCAGTCGCGCTAACGGTCGTTTGATTTATGACCACATGTGGGGTGTGTGGAAGGAAAATCACACTCGAGTTGTGTGGGAAATTGGGTGAGTAAATCTCACCCTCGGGAAAAGATGTTTGATCAGACACTCGCCAATCCTCGTGTCTGCGTCAAATATCTTTCCCCTGGGGAGAGGTTTACCAATCCCACCCTACACCACCCGAGGATAATAACAGTGTAACCACAGTCATGATGTACTATTGATTAACAGGATAGTTTAAAATAACAAAAATAATGACAATGTCTTCTCTGCGGAGACTTTGTACTAAAGTGGAAATTCTGGCTAATGACAATGGGAGAGAGGTTTCTATGATGGCTTCTCCAGCTAAATAAACGTCTCTAACTCTCTCGTCTACCGAAAGTTATACCTCGTGAAATTATCAGATGAGCGAGTTTCCTTTTGTTACCTCTAATAAACAAAAGAACAAAGCACTTGGAGATGTCTGTTGTTTTCGTTTATTAAAAGTAACAAAGAGAAACTTAGCTGCTTATCACAAGCCAGTTAAAAGCAACTAATTCATTAATAATCCATCATTAGCATATCTATCAGTATCACACCTACCCAGGGGCGGCGGAACGATTTTCAAAGTGTGTGGGGGTGGGGGGGGGGGGGATGGATCGGGCGATGGATAGTCGTCGGTATGAAAATTCTAAATTCCAAGGTCCAAAAACCAGCATTTCCATGCATCTGAGTGGATATTTTGAGATTTTTCAGGAGGTGTATTTGAAAGATTTCACATTTTGAGAGCCGTTAAAAAACGTCGGTAAAGCATATAGGTGAGGTCTATTTATCAGCTTTGGTCATAAGGACCAAAGCTGATAAACAGACCTCACCTGTATGCTTTACCAAACGTTTACAGCAATTATACTGTCTGTGGATTATCTTGTCTGGGGTGGATTTGGTATGTGTAAGTCTGTAAGATTACGATCTACTTTAGTTAACCGATTTATTAACAGACTGTATACATTTTAGCGTTTGCTGCCACTTACTGCAAAAAATGATCCGAAATACATCGAAACTGAACCAGTACTAGAGAAACATAGCTGGCGAAAATATGGGGGAGGATCAGGATCCTCCCCTTGTTTCACCAGTCATTGGTTGTGTTAAAAGATATGCATACAAAAAAAATGGCCTGGCAAAAAAAGTGGAGGGGCTGAAGCCCCCCATCCCCAACCCCAGCCCCCAACCCCAGCCCCCACCCCGCGGTTCCGCCGCCCCTGCTACCAATACTATGTAATCGTCCACTTTGGCTCTTTTTTTAGCGAATGAGTTTTTACAGTAATTTGCAAGTTTTAATCCTTTACAAGAAAAAAATTAGCGAATCTGACTTCCTAGATTTTTATATAGATAGAAAGGATGGTGTGTGTATTATATGTCACGATGCACACACTATTGATATAATGAACAGATAAAAAGTCACAGAACATCAAAAGATTGTGAACTTGCCGTTTTCGTTTTTTTTATGGGTTTCAACTGAGAATAATCGTCAAATATTCAAACGGATTGGAGAAAAATTGTAAAAAAAAAACATCATCTGTATTTTTAATACTTCTCTACAGTAAAATGCCCGAAATTTGTTAATTGATGCGAACATCAATGATAAATTCGCTAAAATTTCAAAATTTCAATTTTATATGAAATTCCCATACCCTTAGTGTTAAATTTACTGACAGATTTAGGAAATTAAAGCGAGCTAACATTCCCATAAATCTCTTCCAATGTCGAAAATTGTCAGCCGTGTCGCTAACGGGACTATCTTTTACATACTCGACATCAGAAGAAATGATTAAATTCCGTAGCTCTGGGGTAAAAAAACTGCTACTGTCTAAATTGACTTAATCGCCTTGAATATAGAAAACAGGTGGATAAATGTAATTTTGAATGACCGCACACATTGACTGCCAGCATGTGTATAACCAAATAATTCTTCAAGGTGATGGACATATCAACCTCTTGTTTTCCATTAGTATGTTTTGTTTAGAAAAGTCTTCTCACAAGCAGACTTACGTATCGAGGTAAAAGGATGATGCAACTGAACACCTGTTATCTCAACGCTTGTTGGTAAATTAAAATACTCTGTCTACACTCAACTGCATAATAAATACAAACACTATTTAGCGAACTAGCCGGTCGTGTCCATAGAACAGCCGTTTTATTTATTTGTACAATTTTGCATGATTCAGTGTGTATGAGTATTTACAACATTTTCAATGATGTACTATCATTAAAATATCATGAAACAATTGCTGAATCCGTGATTTGTCTTCTGACGGATAACCAATACACCAACATTCCCGCACCAAAACCAGAGATAAAACATTACCCATTAGAGTTTAAAAAACTCTGGAAAGCGTAAAATGCCACGTGTATATATTCAAGAGTATGTTTACCCCCGTACACCGATTTCCCGTATTATTCATTTAAAAAATATTACAATATTTTTTGAAAATTTTTGAGATGATGACTGTTCTGAACGACAGTTGAGGCTAGAATGACAATTCGGACTTCCACGTGATCAAGGATCACTGCATGAGCAACACCTTTTTGTCTATTGGTCGTCCTGACCAATGCTCCACCTTCTATTCTGCTATGTACCGTTAAGACAATTTTTCCCGCTAATTCTCCGAAAACGCGGGAAAAATATCATTAGATTACCCTTCGATTTGGAATTTTGTGTTCCTGTAATTTCTAACCCCTCTTTCTTGCAGTACACATCATGCACATATGGCTTAAAATTATCTTTTCTGTTAAAAACGTTTGTGTACAGGGCAATCTGATACATGCTGACTCCTCTAAAAAAACACATAATTAATATTAGTTTTAACCCTTTACCCAACGAATCGGAAGCATTCGCCCGCGTAATATGCAAATTTAGCAGTTGAAAAAATATTATTTTTCAAAAATTTTCAACAAAACCATATCATGGGACCCCTCGTTGGAACGAGCTCGTCGAGCTCGTTCCAACGAGGGGTCACATGATATGGTTTTGTTGAAATTTTTTGAAAAATAAAACAAAATGATATTTAAAATAATAAATTTTGATATCGTCTGCGTTGGGTAAAGGGTTAATATCGGGCCTTTATAAACAACGTGGGAGTACCCAGTGACCATAGTCGAGGCTAATATCTCCATATTGTAAAATATACCTTTTATTTTCGAACAACAATAATCCTTTTTAATTTATTCAATACAACACTATACATTTTGATGCTTATAACGGCATGATTTGTGCCACAGTGAACATATGTATTTTACCGTTGAATAAATACTGCTAGTAATGATCACGTCTCGTTGGGTGCTCTGCAATCCCCATGGCCCTAACCAATTGTTTGGCGGGAGTGCGATGGCTTAGTAGCTAGACATTGAACTTCAAACCGAAATGTTACGGCTCGATTCTGACCAGCTATTACTGCGTATGTCCTTGGGCAATGCACTTCATCCTAGTTGACCACGTGGGGCACGGTGGCATTGTGTACTAAGGCGCATTGCACGTCGATTGTGCACTTGCATTCAACCATTTCTAACTCTGCCTGAGCGGAGTTAGTACGTTGGGGTGTCTAACGGTGATTCTCTCCAGATACACTGGCTTCCTCCATCCGCAAAACTGTTCGACAAGAGATGACACTGGCGTTCAAAGTGTCGTTAAACCGCAATAAATCAATCAATCAACCAGAGATTGTCATTTATTTGTTCTTTGTTCTCTATTTTATAAGCGAGAGATTAACGTTTTGTTTTTAATCCGATAAATTCGTAGAATATATTGCCAAAAAGTTCGTCTTCCATCTTTTTCAAAACCTCTTTTTTGTTGCTAAATAAGATGTTGACTGTCTTATATCCTGATGGGTAAAATAAGTGATCATCTATCTGTCATCTTCCAACATGCCTTGAGAAATGCCATCTGTCTGAATGCAATAGCAAAGTGAATGGTGTCTATGAAGAGTAACAGAGCTTTTTTATCCATATTTTGATCTGATAAAATTAAGTCATTCAGCGAAGTTGAAAGGACTAATAGCGATGGTCAGCCATTTTTATTCTTATTCAGGGAATGACGGCCTCAATTTTCAACATACTCCAACCAAATCTGGCACAAATGTTAATGGTTATCCGGGTTTGAATGTAATGATGTCTGATTTTTTAAAATTTTCGACCCTCATCAAAACCAGCGTCGGTTTAACGTCTCTTTCATCATCTCTTAATTTCAACTCGGTAACAAACTGCCCCCCCCCCCCCCAAATCCAGCTTGAAAATTGAGAATATATTCTTCAACAAAAACTTTATCTTAAAATGTGGTACCGGCTTAGGGAGACATCAACGGCTATTGCCTAATTTTTGGGTACGTTATTAAAGAAAATAAATTGCCTCAGATTTTGGTGAAATTTAAGTATCTTGTGCAGCACAATAAATTAGAGGAATCACGTTTTTCATTTTTTTTTCTGTTTGGCAACATTTTGACGTGTTTACGTCACTTCAAATTCTAGTCCATTTCGCAGATTTTTCATTGAAAGCGCGGATTTTGTAACACGCACAGCTCCATATTAACAAAAAACACAGCAATGTAACTTCACACTGTCAATTGATGATTGATCTACTAAATGCATTTGTTAGAATTTCAAATTCAAACCTTTATTCGAAACAACGTCTAACCTTCGTCTTTTTCATGAACGGATATTAACCCTTTGAACCCGAGCGGCCCCTTTTTCTGCCAGGAACATGATACTCTATAACGTAGTTATATAGGATGGCTGTTCAGTAAATGTGTGGGGTAGACCAATCAATATTTTTAACGTGCTTCACCGAGGCTGCACGTTGAAATTATGGATTGGTCTACCCCAAATAATGAATATGGATTCTTCTAATTGCTGCCATTGAACTGGCATGGAAGAAACCACTAGAGTTCAAAGGTTTAACGGTCAGCCTATTGAACTCTCCCTCTAGAAATTTTGGAAATATATTCCCCAATAATCTCACATCTAAAATGCGTTTCCGATCTGGCGAATTCTGAACGGTTATTTCAATTCCCCTCCTTGACCAGATTCGCAGCCAGTTTTACTACCGAAGTAACCATCAATTGAAATAGAAGCATACAACCTAACCTGAAACTAATATAATTTTTCATATTGTTCAGGATATATTTCATATTTTATTCAGTTTGCATACAGCCCACATAATCGGATGTCTGCCGTAGCCTCCCAGATTGTGAAAAATGACGGGAATACGTCATTAATGTTACAAAGCTTATGAAAATGCTCCTCTGAATACCACAGTCACGTGACAGTGATCTCAAATTTATTCATCACCCAGTTATACCTTACAAATGTGTCTCCGAATACACTCTAAATTGGGTTCATATTCATTCAACCCGATTGATGTAGGTTGATTTTTAACATAAATGATTTCAGAGTGTATAGCTTTTTGACAGATTGCCAGTCGCTTCCAGTAATATGCGTTCTGTCACAATGCAATCTATGAACTTGGAGGCTACATTTGGGCCTCTGCACACTGTCACTTCCTCAGAAGGCTCCGAAGATAATTCTACTGCGTATGTGCTTTGTCGAGTTGTCTATTCCCGACGTTGATGCATCCACTCAACTACCCGGACTTCAGATTTGAATTGACCCAAAGTCTGCAATTAAAACATAAGGAGCTGCGAGCGGAATTCGGTAATCTTTATAGTACAGCCGTTTGTCAGCCTCTTGTCATTGGGAATTCAAGCTACTGCACTCGAAATCTCAGTTGAAGTGGGTTAATTTTTAAACCAACTGATTTTACAGTGTGTGCACCGTCAGATTTGCAGTACCTAATATGGTTTGTTAGATCTTTTGAGACGTCATCTGGAAAATTTTCGATATCCCAGTTTTCTTTATCCTGCACATGTAACCATAGAAAATAATGTGTTTCGACATTTCCCAAACATACAAGTTATTTGTACCAGACATATAACGTGTTTTTTTTAATTTTTTGGACCGTAATCGGGGTGAAAGAGTTACATGTATGTTCCTTGGTTTTACGTTGCGATATCATTGAAACACACCTTATTGACCATTGTTCTATAAACAAAAGCATTTTAATATCCATCAATAACTTCGAAGTGATGTGTAATAGTGAGCAGGACAAAGACCACAGTTCAGCGGACAGATATTCCTAAAATTGTGAAATACGTCACACACACAAAGCTAACACATCTATATTGCCATTTTAGTCGTGGCATTCACAGAGACTTGATAGTGCAAAACACTTCTACACTTTCTGCGCATGTAGTGGACCATCTTCTGATATTTCTTCACCTGAGAGTGTGCTGAAGAATGTGTTAAATAGTGGTAATGCAGTCTCCGTAAACCCATTTTAGAAGAAACAGTTCAACACTTTCGTATCCAAAATGTTTACCTGTGTGGATAAATTTCAACTCCCCCCTTGGACCAGATTCGCAACCAAGTTTACTAACAAAGTGCCCATAAATTGAAATGAAACCCTACGACCTAACCTGAAACTTATATAATTTTCCATATTGTTCGGTGTATATCTTATTTATTACTTTCCAAAGTGTGATTTACTGGGATTTCCGGGTTTGATTATAAAAGATAACTTCACAAGTGAATTATGCAATCAACAATTGTGTCATGTATCCCTGCGCGCTAACGAAGACGCTTTACCGTGGGTGTAATGGGGACTTTATTCTTTTTTTTTTTTTTTTTTTTAACCCTTTACCTAAGATGAAAAGCAGAAGACACTTGCAAAAAAAATTCTTGAATAACTATTATTTTCATTTTTTGTCTCAGAAACATAGGTTATGACCCCTCATTGGAACGAGCTCGACGAGCTCGTTCCAATGAGGGATCATAACCTATGTTTTAGAGACAAAAACGAAAAAAATAATGAGAATTAATTGGCGATTTTTGAGAATAGCGCTGGACGGTTTTGGCCGCTACGTTAGGTAAAGGGTTAAATAATATAATTATCGTTAATAATGAAAAGTAATAAACAGAGTAATCGCTTGACTGGACTGGTTACGTGAAATAATTCATTCGAGGCGAGGGACTATATTGTAAAACACTCGTGCGATTCCCGCACTCGTGTTTGTACAACGTCCCTCACCTCTCGTGAATTATTTCACGTAACAAGTCCAGTCAAGCGATTACTCTCTATATCTTTGTTAAGTTTACCGATAGCCTCCATAACCCCATAATCAGAGGACCATCAAACTGATCAAAGCCTGTCAGATTGTGAAAAATAACGGGAATTTCTAATTTCATCACTGTAACAAACCGTGTGAGCTGCTCCCCCTGAATAACGAAGTTACGTAACAATGATCTCAAAATCTGTTATTACCCGGTTATATCTTACAAATGTAGCACAGACTGCCAGTCGCCCCTAATCATATGCGTAGTCTCTCTACTTTCTCTTTCACAATGCAGCATATGAACTTGGCAGCTGCATCTGGGCCTCTATACACTGTCACTTCCTTAGAAAGTTCCAAAATTCCGAAGACATTTCTACTACATTGTACGTGTGTGCTTTCTCAATTTGTCTATTCCCGACATTGATGTATCCACTCGAAAACCCACACTTGGGATTTGAATTGACTACAATTAAAACGTAAGGAACCGCGAGCAGAATCTGCTAAACTTTATAATACAGTCGCGTGTCATCCTCTTGTCAAGGGAAGTTCAATCTTTGCATTACGTAATATAGTTTGTTAGAAAGTTTTCTGCAGTAAACCACTGAAGACAGTAAGGACAACAACTGTATCGACCACAATGACGATGGGGCGATTGTTGATCACCAAGAAGTCGATTTCAATTTTATTCAAGCATGGATAGATTTCCTCTTTTTCGTACGCAAAAAACCTTGATGGGAATCTGGGTTTCCCTTGCGAATCGTGGTGTATCAGCTAGAGCCACACGAAACATAATGTCCTTAAAACTCAAGTCAGCTTCATAGCCCTTACATTCGTTAACTCATTGTCCGTCTGTGTCAGTCGGGTGCAGAGCTCTCAGTACTGCCCACATAAACATCCTTTATCCTTATTCTGAACATACAAGATGATATATTTTGTGGGAAGTAGTATGCGACTTGCTCCCATGAGAGGTCGGCATCGTGCCATATGTATAATTAAATTCATCACTTCGAGCACAGTCCAGTTGCTACCTGTCGTTGCAATTCGATGAATGATGTTTTCACTTTCTTCTTTGACTCATTCAGTCCTTCTTCTATGTCTTCTAGTTCAAGAGCACGCGCTTGGTATCTTCCTACAAAATGTGGGTCTATCGTTTTATTTCCTTCATTTTGGGTCATTTTAATTTTCTTTGATAAGTACCAATTTATTGCTCCTGTTTCCTTCATGCACTCACGTAATATATTGTTCCCATGCTCATACCGACTTTTTTGAAAATGTCATTGGATCATATTTCACCATCCCTACCGGCTCAGTGGTTTATGTTATCATGGCTTCAGTAACCTTTAGCACGTTTAGCTCCTTCCAACTGAGGGGGTCGTAAGCTGTGTTTTTGACGCAAAAATGAAAAACAATTAATTATTCCAGAATTTGTTTGCAAGTGTCCTTTCGTGTTAGGGAAGGGGTTAAGGGCTTGCAAATCACTCGAATCAGTTGTATTTCTAGTTATATTGGTCTTCACTTCCACCTGCATACTATCAAAACAGTGTTTCCTAATTTTCCGCTTATAATTGACTTTCCTCGTAAACATCTGTTGCAATCTATTCTGTTGCTTTTGTGAATTTTCTTGTGGGGAAATAAGTTTGTCGTTTCTATGAAAGACGCTCCGAACACTTCACATTTGTTGACTTTGGCTGATATCTTCGTTTTGTCCTGTATCCTTTCTGTCATGATTTTGCGTGAATAAATGAAACTGAAGATGAACTAAATCTTCGACACTGCAACTTGCTAATATTTAAATAAATAATTCACCTATTTGTTAGTGTTTTTTACATATGCCTAACAAAATAAAAAAAATGATTTTTTAATCAAATTTCATTGGTCTTTTTAGAAAGCGGTAGATGTTTTTTAATTACACTTTCTGTGAGTGTACACACAATCGGTTTTTAACTCAGAATATATTTTTTTCTTATTGCTCTCGAAAATGTAAACAGAGTAGTAAGTAATTAAAAATCTATTTGCATACCCGAGAGCGTTTATTATTTGACTTCTGGCCAATAACCCTTTACCCCTGGTGGTGTCGTCTCTGTCAGGTCGATGGAAGCAATTAAAAGAGTCCATATTCATTATTTGGGGATAGATCAATGAATATTTTCAACGTGCAGCTGTACGTAGAAATATTGATTGGTCTACCTCACACATTCACTTGACGGCCGCCATACTTAACCCTTTGAACCGGAGAGGCCTCTTTTCCGGCCCAGGAACATGATACGATTTAAGTTTATTAAGTAGCGTAGCTGCTAAGTGAATGTGTGCGATAGACCAATCAATATTTTTAACGTGCAGCCCCATGGCTGCACGTTGAAAATATTAATTGACTACCTCCAAATAATGAATATGGACTCTTCCAATTGCTGTCGTTGAACTGACGTGGAGGATATCTCCAGTGTTTAAAGGGTTAATGTAAATATGACGTTTCATGTTCCTGCCTCAGAAAAGCGGTCTCTCGGCCCTAAATGGTTAACAATATGGCTATATTTCTATGTCTGGTAAAATCCATTTCTTATTCACTTTATTATCACTTCAGATTGCGGTAGACTTTTAATTACTTTATCTCCGAATGTACAATCGTCTTCCTGACTGAAAAGCCGTATTTTTTATCATTCGCGAAAATGGAGACAAACTATCGAACAGTTAAAATATATTTCCGTACATGAGTGTGTTTATCTGTTGAGATCGTCAATTATTGTACATTTTGATCATTGCCTATACATTTTCTCGATGTTTGAAAGAAAACATTTGTCCACATCAAAAGCACGATTTTCTTTCTTAAACCAGTTTCCATTAAAACTGAGTGGTATAATATATATTTGCTGAGTGGCAAAATGCTTGCTGTTTGAAAAATATCAACACTCGGTAGCGACCAGGGGAATTTCCATTTATTATACAACACAGAGAAATATATAACTTGTGCAATTACCCGGGAATTGACTGTTAATAACGACAATGGTAAATCCCCATTTATTGGGCAAGACAGAGAAATATATAAACTTCACACTTATCGCTAAATATCGAATTGAACGTTCCCAACCTCGTTGCATTATGGGGTGGGAGGATACGTGGACGCACATTGAACTAACACTGACCGGAGATGCGATTAAAGGCACCAAAAGACAACTACTGTTTGGTAAATAGCTAAATTCAGATCAGAATTTTCCATAACCCTATTATACACACATAATGCTTTGGTTATCTGCCACGAAACGGATGGACAGCTATCTAGACCGAGAGTTGCTTGACCAACAGAAACTTGGTATAGACAAGAGCACATTTTCAGTCCATCAACAGCCAGGTAGATGACGCTGTTGTCCCTGGATTGCAAATTCACTTTTGATTCATGGCTCTGCTACTCTAGGAAGTTGGAGAAATTGGTCGCATAGACACACCGGTTGGCCGAGTCCGGAATAATATTGTGCACACTCTGGATGGTATTTCCCGGGATATTCCATACAACAATAGGGAAGTTTTAAAATGTAATCATGCATTCCATGATCAGCAAGTACATGGAGTCTACAAACTCGAATAGAATACCGCCGCAGCCTGTTACCGACATACACGGCTGTTAAAATGTGTGATAATGCTAACTACAACAGACACAAAAAAAGATAAAGAGAAGAAGCGAGGACAAAAGAAAAAGGAAATCAAAAACAAAGCACTATCCCACCAAGAAATAAAAAGACAACAATGAACAAAAAACAACTAAAACGAAAGAAAACCCCAAACACCCACACACAATGGACTAAAAGCAGAATATATATATATACACAAAAAGCCACGATATGTGAATGCGTTCGTCATTACAACACAAGTGCCAGCGCGGAAGGATAAAACGATAGGCGCAGAATGGGGTTTAATCCTTCCGCGATTTCATGAGTGGCGTATTGACGAACACATTCACACATCGTGGCGTTCTGTGTTTATTACCTGCCTCTATGATATAGAATCCTTTAATTTAAAAATTCAAACATTACACACACATTTTTAAACTTTAAAACTCTTTGTTATTACTGGCTGTCTGCATGAAGTAAAAACGACCCCCCCCCCCCCAAAAAAAACAAAAACCCAAAAACGTACGGATTTGTAAATATGTAAAAGTAAGAGGCCTGTAATAAAGCATGGGAACCAACACCATGATCACTAAAGTAAACCGAACGATCATTACCCAAATGTAGTTGCTTTTAATTCAGCTTTCAACCCAAACCACGTGCTTATCTCTGCAGAACATTTTCTAAAACATTATGAATATCAGTACCGACAGAAACGAACAGAAGCGAAATAAATATTTTCATCTGGTCTTATTCTCATCGATGATAAAAGTTGAATTTGTTTGGAAGAGAAAACTATTCTTGCTGATCAAAGATCATTCAGTTTTGTTCGAGAAGATAGAGGCAATTGACCTTATGGGGGTGGGCTTACGCCTGCATTTTGGTGACAAGATGAATTGAATTCATTACCTATGAGATAATATAGTACAATCATATGCAGTGACATCTTTATATTTTTACAACAGAGTTGATAACATGTAATGCAAGAAGAAAACATGGCTCGATTGACTGTCTTTGTGTTACAGCATGGAAAATAAGGTTGAAAATGAAGAGTCGTTTATGAGGGGTAATTTAAAAGGAGGAAAGAGACAACGGTGTGTGGATATATACACATAGTATGCTTGTTTTAACTCTTAACCCGCTGGGTATTTTCAAGATATTTTTCATCAAATCTGGTCATGGCTGCTATAAAGTAGCCATGACTAGATTTGATGAAAAAGTAATCTAAATATAACAAAAGAAATCAATGGGGAGAAATCAATTAAATTTTCAGGGGGGGAAATATGATTATATGTGCCCAAATTATCATTTTTTCAATGACAAGACAAACCCTATGCTGGGCATGAATATCTGCCAGTAGCACGCAAAGAGTTAATAATGATCTCATGGTGATCAACCAATTTATTTTGGAATTGTTAGAGCTGAGTTATGTTACATAATCTGTATCGATTGAAGATAAGTATTATATATACTCTAAATTCAATTGGGTTAAACATTAACCCAAATCTACAGGCTTGGGTGAATATGAACCCAATTGGGTGGACAGCTAATAGGGATCATATTCAATCAACCCAGTTGATTTGGGCTAATTTTTAACCCAACTGATTTTAGAGTGTGGGTTTTATATGAGTGGTCTCACCATTTACACTACATATACTACGTTTTACAGCGTAACAGATGCATCTGGTGCTGTGGTTGTAACAAGGACACATATGCACCTGGGGCTGTTATTATTCTCAGGTGCCAAATTCATTCAAACAAGAATAATTCTGAGATTATTTACGATACGAAAAGATAAAGCTTTTGCTCATGGGCTTGATATGGCAAGTTGAATCTGCAGTCAGAACCATGCAGTTTCATGACAGCGTTCGAAATAAGAAAATGAATGGAGTGGCATCCGGGTCCTGTATTTCTAAACAATGATCGCGACGTAATATATTTGTATGAGAACTCAGGTTTTTCCATAATTTTGGACATAAATGGAGAGGAAGGTTAGAGAAAAATCTGATCTTGGGGTACCTCCTACTGCTTGTCGTGCCTGTTTAGTCATTCGACCAGACAGGCTGAAGTAAGTCTGGAAGTGAGCTATAATGCTCTCTGGAAGATTTCCTCATTGCCAATCATACATACAAACTAGTGTACTATACTTGTGCTAATAATCCCAATGCTCGTTGTTTTGTAGGTGGAAAAGCTGATTTCTGCATTTCTGCATTTCCAGTTCCCATGTATGAATTGAGTATAACACGTGGCTATGTACGAGTGCAGAGTACAAGGACTTAACCCTTTGAACCGAGCGGACGCTTCTCCGGCTAGGAACATCATAATGTCATTAAATAGGATGGATGTTCAGTAAAAATGCGAGGTAGACCAATCGATATTTTCAACGTGCAGCCCCGAGGGTCTACCTCAATTAATGAATATGGACCAATTGCTGCCATTGGACTGGCATGGAAGATACCTCTAGAGGTCAAAGGACTAAGTGCGCTGTGGGGAAAAGTGTTTTGGAGTATTTTGGAGGCAATGTGTGCAATATGTTGCGTAAACTTCTGACTCTCGTCAAAATAAACACCCAGGAATTTCACCGCCGTGCTGTCAGCTGTGTTTGATACTCGTTCAAGCCAAGTATTGTTCATGACCAGACATAAATTGAAATTATCAATGTTAATATATGAGGGACTGAAGAGAATACACTTGTTTTCACCCCTTTCAACAGTGTGTTCCTTAATAATTCCTTCTGGACAGTGCTGTCAGCAACAGAACGAATCAATTTTACATTTCCATAGAACTTGATACAATTCAATCTTACAGTCCTATGCACCTAAGAATTAACCCTTTACCCAACATACCGGTCAAAACCGCTCCGAGCTATTCACAAAAATCATTATATTTTTAATAATTTTCATTTGGAACTAAACAATAGTTTCAATATTTTTTAATTTGTCATTGGAACGAACTCATTGACCTAGTTCCAATGAGTGGCCATACGTTGTATTTTTGACACAAAAATGAAAAGAAAACAAGAATTCTCATAGCAAGTGTTGTCTGCCTTTCGTGTTAGGTAAAGGGTTAAATTATTACTAAACTTTCCTGTCGAGCTACAGGCAATCAGCCACCAGTCTAATTCCCAATTCTGTTTGGAATTTGACACTGTTTTGGGCTCTATGTTTATTCACTTTTCATTGAGATTGCGCATAAACTACCCTTCACTGAACCCTTTGGACCCTGGTGGTATCTTCCATGTAAGGTTCCTTTCCACAGTTTTCCAGGCATTCCCAAAAATGACATGCCATACACTCTCTGCAAATGCAAATATTCTGTAACTTGGTATCTAACCCATAACGTGTATTACATTTCACAAATCCACAAAAAAACATATAATACTATCTAAGTAGAAATAAACAATCTGAATGTGGGTGGAATAATTTATTGTCAAAGGCAAGGGTTCATCCTGCAAAATTGCATGACAAAATGCCGAAACCAGTCATTTTCAGCCACCTAGCAGCCTTAAAAGCAGAATTTTCTCATCACCCACCTACCTACCGCTGGAACATATCATCCCCTGTTTCTAAAATGTAAAAAGAAATAAAACAAATTCTATGTTTCCGTTTCATTTTTTAGTTATATGTGTGGTAACAAACCCGTGTAAACATTACATTTTAAAAAATAGCCAATTTTTCGAAGCCACTGTTTCCCATAATTCATCTGGTAAAAAACCCATATGTATCAGACTCCAACTTTAGGACCAAAACTACAAATTCTCTTGTCCAACAAAAAACGTAATGTAATCATATAACTGATACCAAAAATATATCTCTATTTCACATGGCCTTAGTTTCAACATATGCCCTATGAATTTCACCCCTGTGCAATAGTGTGAAACTGTAGAGCGAAACCTCAGTTCAAATACAGCAATTAGAAGAGTCCATATTTATTATTTGGGGGGTAGACCTTTCAATATGTTCAACGTGCAGCGGTGGGGCTGCACGTTGAAAATATTGATTGGTCTACCCCACACATTCACTTAGCAACCATCCTCCTTAATGAGATGATGACATATCATGTGCCTGCGCCAGAAAAGGGGCCTATCGTGTTCAAAGGGTTAATGTGATGTTCGCTTATTCACAAAGATACACACATTCTTTCGTGATCCATTTATAGCCATCCCAGTCAATTTGTGTTCAATTGACACGAACGACTCGATATATTAACACAATTAGTGAAACTACGCGGCGTAATAATAAAACTGCCGCTGTGGTGAGTCTTCATTCATAATGACAAGGAAGCTTATGGGGCCTGTAACATACGCTGTTTTATTTCGAGAACTGATTTCGTTTATTCTTTAGTCAATCAGCTTATCCCATTGCCGTATGTGTTAGGATTTGTTTAGACTTGTTTTCAGTCTTGCATGTTTTGCACAGTTCGATGAGTTGATTTGACGCGTAAACGGCATTTTACCATGTATTTCCCCTGCATCGTGCAGTTAATGTGGCCACGTATTACACCTGGCTCTTTTGTCTTTTGGGGGTTAGTAACCAATATGAAATACCTGATAGAACAATGGACCGAGTGTTCTAGGGACGTCACTTGAATACCTCTCGTCTACTTAGTATACCCGAGTCTGTGCGTTTTGTTAATTGAACAAAAGACAGGTTGTAAGTCAGTTTCCAACCTAGCCGTCGTTATTCATGAATTTGATCATCCAGCCCGTGTGATGTAACACCTCACTGGTACGCGGATCAGCGTCCCTCACCGCACGATGTCGGGTTGTTCAAATCCATGAATACCCCCCAGCTAGGTTAGTAACTATTACGTATTAGCTTCTCGGCACACACTAAAATTAATTGCTTTAAGTTATCATTTCATTAATGTCCTGTTCGTGTGTCTGATCGTTTTTGAATTCCTCCTCCCGACAATCACCGCCCTTCATTAACTTTTCTTTCTCGTATCCATCTTCCCTCTGGGATTCGATAGTCATCTTTTTGTCACATAGTTCGCTCTTGTTCGCACCAGTTTGACATCATTCGGTCCGTTATCGGATCTCGGTATTCAAGTTGGCGGTTTTGGTTGCCTCCCTACTTGGTCAGGGGTTTGGCTATTCTCTCTGATCACATTTGGTTCCATGGATCCGCTGGTTCTGCTGGTCCTGTGAGTTTCGTTCTCACTTTCCTCTTTACGACTCGCACTCTTGTTATACCTATTTGGGTCTAGTTTGTGCCCATCTATTCCTCCGTCTGCTAGACATTACATCCAATGGGTGCCTGCATGTCTTCTATTCGGGCTATCGTGACGGTTGCCAGCATCCCATTTCTTGCCCTGTTTGGCATTCTGTGGAGGCATATTTGGTTCTCTTAAGAACTTGGCCATTCCAAGGTTTTTTTCCATGATGTAGCCTGTGCTGGTGATGTGGCGTGTTGCTCCCGCACTTAGAAACAAACTTATTCCATGGTTGGAGTAGTATAACACCTGTTACTGCTTTCGTGTGTAATGTTGCTCATTCTTATGAGTGAAGTATTACTTGTGGTTGTTCACACCATTTTATACCATGGTCACCAATTCTACTATATATAAAAAGCCTATGACATAAATTTTAGTTTTACACACCAACCGTGATGAACGACACCAGCAATGGAATTTCAGAAGTTAAAATTTACACCTGCAATGGAACTACATCCAAGCTGACCTTTGGTGACCTCGCCTTGAATGCAAACTTGTCTGAATTTATCACTCGTCGCCCCGTGAAGAGTGAAATGAAACCGGCAATTATTCATATTTTAAAATAAGTTTACCTCCTAAGATACCAAAAATTAACAAACATACGTTGTCTCATGTTAATAAAGCATCCATAACTCTAAATAGTGTGTAATTGTGTTATTAAAATGAAAAAGGCCCCCATAATGTGTGCATTTCGTTTTCTATTTCGTTTCGGCGATAAAATTGTGAGCCGAAGTACCGCTCATCGGTGTTCATGTAAACAAAACAGATTCGCACGTGTGAATATTGATTTATTTAACATTTAAACTCTTATTAATCTGACGATCATGGTATAAATAAAATATACCCCCAAAGTAGCTTGGTGTACCAAATGTTCATCACTCGTAGTGAAGTGGTGTTAACAGGGCGCCAAAGGCTCACGGTTAACACCACTTCACCATTCGTGGGGGACATTTGGTACACCAAACTACTATGAGTATTTTCTATATATTTCCAGCACAAGCCTCAAATATATGAGCTGAAGTGCCTTTTGTTTCCGTTACTGGATATATGACGGTTAATTGGCTTCAGATATATGCGCTGAAGTTAATTTCCGATATCTTCTGCTAAAGGTTTCATTGTGCGACTTCAGATATATGAGGCGGATTTGGTGAATTGTTTTTCCACTGTTTATGTACAGATTTGCTTATTCAGATATAAGCGCTGAAGTAGCTTACTTATATTTCTATCTACATTCTGTATAATGCCGCGTGCTACAGACAGGCCAGTAGCTTTCATGCCTTTTGTTTGGTTAATAAATTTGATCATGCATGCGATGATGTACTCGCGTGTATGACCCATTTCAAATATCATTATGTGATGTCTTTCCAAACCTCGCGAGAGCAGGGTTGTATTATTCGAATATCAGTGATCCGAAATAAGTAATTTATTTAGTTATTTATTTATTGGTGTTTCAGGTCACATATTTCTGCACAATGGCTAATCATGACAGCAATATGAATATAAAGTCAAGTTTAGTCAATCATTTATACCCATGATGCCCGTTTTAGAGGACTTCCACCCCGAGCATTGGTGACCGGGTTCTACTTTACCAGTAAAACAGACCTTGTTTACCAGAGTAAATAGGGACTTCTTCACTTCCCGGGTTCACATGGGTAGAAATAAGTCATTAAAGATTCGGTCAAATCAAGTCTCCATTGAGAAATATTTCTTGCGTTCATTCAAAGAAAATGAATATTATGGTTTTTCAGATTGAGATCCGACCAACGGAAGTATTCCAGTAAATTTGATCTAAACATAGGGGATTGACTATTTAAGAACAACACACATTCCGGGCCATAAAAACCGCGACGAATTCCTCACTAAATTAACCCTTTACCCAACGAATCGCCCGCATCCGCCCGCGTAATATGTAAATTCAGCAGCTGAAAAAATATTATTTTTCAAAAAATTTCAACAAAACCCTTTCGAGCTCGTTCCAACGAAGGGGCACATGATATGGTTTTGGTGAAATTTTTTGAAAAAGTAAAAGAAATTATATTTAAAATAATAAATTTTGAAATCGTCTGCGTTGCATAAAGGGTTAAACTTGTTGCCTGAGTACTTGATTGAGGTATTATTGTTCTTTGTTATTTATTCGTAAACTCCCCAGTTTCTCTTTACGTTATAACTATTCCTACTCGACAGTGGACTCAAAGAAAGGATAAACAAAAGGATTTACTGCTTCACTTTCTGCCAGAGTGAATCATTTGGAAAGAACTTTATGACTTCTTTCGAATAAGGTATCGCAAGATGCCTTAGAGGTTCTCCTTATCCCTCTCCCCAACACCCCTCCAAAGAATAAAGTAAAGGAGAAAACGTTAAAAAAAATAATAAAAATAATTAATCTAAATGAAATAATTGAAGTCAAGTAACATTATAGCAATTATATATTGCATTATTATATATATTGCATTTTATCTGATAACCATAGAGTATAACAACCGTTGTATATACTTGAAGTATATACAACGGGTGTTGTATATAATTATAATTTATGCGAACGACCTCTGACCTCTTTCAATTCCATTTTCATTCATTCATTCATTCATGAAACATCGTTATATCACAGGGCAGGTTTTAATTGTACGCTTATTGCACTTTGTCAAAATCCTCTGATGGTGTCATTTCTTATTTATTTTGCTTCAATAAAGGCAACCTAAAATTTTGCTTCAAAACATTGTAGAAATTACTTGAATGTTAATAGTAATTAGTATGCGGCGACTGCGAACTATTTATAGTCACGGCCTCGATCAAAAGTACTCGCGGAACTGCGCTAATTAAAAGTTCGTCTGCTCTACCTGAAAAAAAACACTTCGTAAAAATTGTAAACAAACGCAAAATTATTTGTTATATTGGGACTACAGCATAAAACACGGAAGAAAACTGGAACTATGTCAAAAAAAGAATAATTCTACTGAAACACCGTTTTGTTACTGTTAATAAAATAGTTGAAATTTATTTTGTTCCAGCGCAGTTACATGATGCAAGAAGTGCAATCGCACTTTACAATCGCCGTCATCGATTTTGTAATGTAAGGGACACAACTCTATGCGTCTTGTCCTATTTCTTTTGTCTCGTAGACTGGTTTTCTTTGGAGGCCCGTGGGAAGCATATATAAGTCGGGTAGATGCACGAGACGGGTGTCTGTTTGTTATCAGATAAAAAGAATAAACATATAGTGTGTTTTTTATATCTGTGTTATACAACTCGTTGAAATATGGTTTATTTTTTCTCGGCGAAGCCTCGAAAAAATAAACCATATTTCAACTCGTTGTATAACACAGATATAAAAACACACTATATGTTTATTGTCTCTATAGTAAACAAATACAATGATCAAATTATTTGTGGATAGTCTCTGTGAATAACCGATGGGAGAGGGTTTACTCTTTGCATCAAACTTTGGTTGAACGTCAATTTTTTTTTTTTTATTGAAAAGAGAGATTATTCATTTTAGTTGGAAAAGACATTGCAATATTTATGTTGCAAATGACATTAGCAAATCATCTAATCGTTTACGTTAACGCATCAATGCAATTCATCCAATCACCATAGACAACGTCCTCTTCTACATCACATGAACTCATTCAGATACCAATGCACATCAATCGTGTAATAAAAGAGCAAGATTAATCACTAAATTAATTGATTCTATCTCCAACATTTCTTATCATCAAAGGTCAGAATTTGTGACACCATTCATCATTGGAACGATCTCAAAACACTATACTAATATCACCTATAAAATCACTGACAATGACCATTGACTCCTGTTGTTCCGCAAAGATATATTGATCGATACTTTCTATGTTTGTTGAAGAGAAATGCTTTAACAAAACTGTGCTTTTAATGGAAAAGGTGTATCAAGAAACATCTCTCTTGATATTGTAATCAATTTGTGTTGAAGCCAAATGGAGAAAATTATAAAATATTACAACAAAACAACAAATGATGAGCACGTCTTGTGATTTTTCCTTCAGTTTATCATTTTTTTTACTAAAGTAATTTGATTTCATTGTCTAAAATGCATAATATTTAAGAATTGAATGCAATTTTTATAATCTTTATTGGAGTATGAACGTGTGGGAATGGGTACAAATTATGTATGAATCCCGAAGGGATTCATGCAATTTGTACCCATTCCCACACGTTCATACTCCAATAAAGATTATAAAAATTGCATTCAATTCTTATAATTACATTCCGTAACTGTTTAAACTACTTTTTACCAAACAACAAAGCAGAAAGACGAAATAAAACATGTACGAACGAACGAGGCGAAAAACCACCCTCACACGAAATACAAAGCGCACAACTCTGATTTTTAATTTTCACAACTTTAGAAATGGATACGAGTATTTTAGTAACGGGATTTATGCCACAGTTGGGAAATGTCACCAAAGAAACAGCAGCGGAGTTGATCACTGCGAGAGGCGCTAAAAGTTAAAAACCCGCCCAAACACCGCCCGAATTACATTCTGTCAAGTGCGCTCTATCGTAAATGCGGGTCAAAGTTCGACAAAATGTATTCATTGGAAAATGAATTACATTTGGTCATGACGTTTTCATCCAGCTGACCAATGGGCATTGAGTATTTGGACCCAAAACGTATAACTACATTAACAATGTAATTATTAAAAGATGACTTCCCTTGATAGTTAGGTGGCTCCAGGAGATGGCGAAGTGCGTGGGTTGGGGGGGGGGGGGGGGGCGCTATCCAGATTCGTACTGGCTGTGATGACTCAAGTTCCGACTGACTAGAAATCCAACTACATGATCAAGGCATGCCTTCGTCCTTGATGATGCATTTGGGATATTAGTCAACGGGGATTATAGTTACAAAACTTAGGACTTCGTGGAATTTCTTTAGTGAATAAACAAAATTTACGTGTAGTAGTTGTCCCTCAACTTCTTATTCTGTTAGCAAGTACTGTACCGGTACTCAACCCCACAACCGAATCGGGTACTAAAGACCTCCATTTGTTTGACCGATTGTGTGTGTGAGACAGGTCCAAGTATCAAATATAGTTTTTAAGGAAAGCGCATGATTTCTGGCAAAAGAGAATTGATGTCTTATACTAAAATCCCGACGAAAATTATCCCCATGAAATATTGTTGGTGGGGGTTGGGGACGGAATGTCACCCCCCCCCCCTGAAACCTCCTTTAGCGACGCCCCTGTACCAGTTGTGGTTTGGAGCGTGTTCCATTTTCACATATCTACAAATGTCAAACATTATCGAATGCCCGTGCATTTTTATGATTTTTTGATGATTCATGAACGAAATGTTTTGAAAACTCGCGACGTCTTAGTTCAGATATAAATATTCAAATGTTTAAAAGCATAAAAAATGTTCGTCTGAAAAGGCGGCCATGAAGCTTTTGGGTATGATTTATCAAGACTAATTGACGTTAGAACGGTAGTGGACTCCATTGGGAAACAGAGAGTACGAAATACAGTTGCAAATTACACTTTAAAATTAGTTGGGTTAAAAAGTAACCGAAATCAACTGAACAGAGTGAATATGAACCCAAGTGGGGTATTATTCACTCAACCCAATTGCTTTGAATTAATTTTTAACCCATCCGATTTTAAAGTGTATTAAGCTGAATGTCAAAGATTTTCTCTCAGTGGAGTGTGCAAGTTGGTGAAGGAGATAACCGATATTGTTTTGTACCTCAGTGTCGTACTCCGTAACAAATGTTCTCGAAATTAAAAGTGTACTAAATTAGATCGGATCACGACAATGGCTTAGTTACACGCGAAATTAGGGTTTCGGGATTGGAGTAGAGGGTAGGGGAAGATTTTATCAGGCATTTAGTGTTCTGTCGGCTTTTCCTACCTACCAGCATGTTCGTTTATGGTAAAATTGATGTCCTGTTGCCAATTTGAATTAGAGAGATTTATCCCCTTTTGAGATTTTTTCAAAACTTCCAACTCAAGAGGTTCATATTTTACTGAAGGGAGCGGACTGAAGGTCCAACAACAGCAATGAGACATGCAACAGGTCGTCGTGTAGCTCTTGTTATATTTCATAATCTACTGGAAAATTTATGGTCTCAACTTAGGGACCAGCAAATCTCCAATTTCGGCTCGAATCGAATATCGAATCGTATCTCTGCTATGGTTTCGAATCGAATCGAATCTCGAATCCTGATACCAGTCAGTCAGTAGAGTGATACCGTGATAGATAGACGTACTCCAGCATTCGCGTGGTGGTATAAATAAGAAGAACCCAATCCGTTGGAATCGTGGAAAAACTGAAAATGGTGAAATTACAATGTAATCTGTTGCTTTTACGATAGAAAGTTCTTCGTTTGAGCCTCGTGGATCCGTGCAGAACAGAAGTAGCAAGCAATTTCGTGAATGTCATTTTCCATCATGAAAGCATCATGGAAGCGGTGGATATTTCGAAGGTATTAACATATTACATGCTGCTGGCAGATATACCTGCCCAGTATAGGATTTCTCTTGACACTGATAACAATAAGTATAGCATATTTAATCCTATTTTCCATGTAAATGGCATGACCTTTTTTTCACCAATGGTTTCGTGAGTTAAAGTTAGTTGAATTATTCATCAAATCTAGTCATGGCTGCTTCACAGCAGCCATGACTAGTTTTGAAGAAAATATTTTGGAAATACTCAGCAGGTTGAGAGTTAAAGTTATTCATGTCGAATATGACGGACGTACATGACTTTTAAATGGAAGTGGGCTTGGGATCGAAAATGTCAAACCTCGGTGATTGGTTTCGAGCTGAATCATCGTCGCCACTGGATGCGGGCATATCACCTTAATCAAAATTACTTGAGAGTTAATAATTTGATCGTGGGATCGAGTGGACACATCGTCTGACTGTACGTGTATTTTTGTAGGCGAAACGAGAATGACATTTTACTAAACATCCATTAAACTTTAAACTCTTGTATTTAAAGAACTCGCCGCTATGACATAAATGTTTCTGAATTCAATCGGCGATGTACAAGCCGGATGTTTTTTTCGCAGCACCGTTTATACTAGTTCCTTTCCCGTCGAGTCATTAGTTGTGAAAATGAAAACGTCCAAAGCAAAATAGAGTCGTTTCATAAAAAAATTAGTTAACCAAAAATGAGATAATTTTAAAAACCCAATCATTTCCAACCACAACATTAATCCAGCCCCGTGGCCGCCTGGTCGTCGGATCCCGTTATATCTAATTGGTCAACTTTATTTCGGTAAATCTTCGGACATCTTGAGATGCTTCGAACTTCTTTTGTAAAGTTTCGCCCAGCTGTTTTGCCAATCTGTCCAAATTAGTACTTATATTTGTAATAACCAAATGGTTAGACGTGAATGGAACCAGCTGAAGAGATACAGCAACGTGAATTTCAACAAACACTTCCAATAGAAAATATAATGAATGTAATTTAGACTGGTCCCCAAAAGGTTGTTTTGAGTTTTTATCGATCCATTTGATCAGTGCAGCTTCAAACAAAACAAACGGACTCTTCAACTTTGAGTTTGAAGATCGGAATTAAAATTTGTTTATTTGAATGAATTTTAACCCTTTGAACTCTTATGGTATCTAACATGCCAGTTCATTGGCAGCAATTATAAGAGTCCATATTCATTATTTGGGGTAGACCAATCAATATTTTCAGCGTGCAGCCCTAAGGCTGCTCGTTGAAACTATTGATTGGTCTATCCCACACATTTACTGAACAGCCATCCAAAATAATGACGTTATGACGTATCATGTTCCTGGCCGGAAAAACGGCCGTTAGTGTTCAAAGGGTTAATGCATGGGATCTGTGACACAGAACGCGATGTGTGTTTGAATCGGTGGACATTTTACATAAGTCGTTGGAATGGCGTAGTCATATTTCGCTCACGCCGTCATGTCTATAAATGCCTCCAAAATTGTATACATATAGGGCTCTCTAATACCAAAACAGGAGTCATACTTCAACTTTGATATTGGTGTCAAAACCAAAGGTCAAGATCACTTAATCATGAGATGTGCCAGTTTATGTGCACATGATAAGGAGGCAGTACCTCCTTTCGACTTCAAATTTATTAGTTTACACTTCAAATATTAATTAACAATAGTATAAGGGATTCGAAGAAACCGAATGTTTTTACAAGGTCGTGCACCTTTGTTAAATTTCATATACATAGTACAAAAATAGCTAAATGCATAGTAATGAAACGTGTAAACCAACAGGTCTTTCCATTTCAAGTAATAGAGGTAGCAATTTTGTTGGAAGAGCAAGGTTAAAAGTATTGACCTATGATAATGAGGCTATGAGTACGCTTCCCATCTCTGCACATGGTTTGGCTATGAGTGGCAGGAGAATGTACAAGAGCCTATTCCACAACGATTTCAAACTCTGTCCTTTACAACAATGCCTGGACACTTTACGCGATGTAACACGAACGGACGTTGGAATAAAAAATCACAAGAATATCGTCGAAGTTGATGCAGAAAATCTGCATTATAACGCTTGTGCTAATGTACAACATCCAATGAAAATAATTCGGACAGTGATTTTAAACTCGTCAAACATTCGACATTAACCGTTAACATATTCTGTCCAGGTGGCTTTTTTATCCGTTTTGGTAGAGGCTAGATAGTTAGATAGTAGATAGGGACAGTGGGCATCCCGTCAATCATATCATGCGCGCCACCACTTAGATGAAGAGGCATTTGGCTGCCTTAAGAGAGCCTTGGGCAGCAAGGTCACATTCAGTTTCATTTTTTTATAAATCAAGAGTGCTAGGAGATTTACCCGGTAGCTCCCGCTTTTGTAGATCTCACGCCGGATCTCAAATGTGACTCGTAAGTCACATGACTAGTGATGTTCTGCGCGATTGTCATTGTTGCCCGCGTCAGCGATAATGCTGTGACATCACCACCATGGTGACACGTGATACTAGTATTGTTAGGGTGACACTTGTTTGCGTCGTCTGTTTTCTTTATTGGTTTCTATGGTTACACTTGGTTGCTATGGGTGACCTCTAAAAGGGTGTGTGCGTTCTGAAGGCATGTTCGATTACCAAACGTGACTGAATCTAAAAACCCAAAAGGATCCCAACACCCCACAACACTTAAAAAGTACCGAATCAAACCTATCCCTACCAACATCTCGAAGACACGTATTTACTAACGAGCCCAAATGGTCGAATGACCTACTCATGTGTTCTGGAGTCTGGAGGTATGTTCGATGTATGGGAGTATATCCAGTTATCGGAAATGACCAAACAACTACCACAAATTGCTCAAACGGACCTCACATTGTTCCAAATAGTAACACGTCGTGCTTTTGGGTTGAAATAATTTGTAAGAGCAGCTACGTCGTACGCGCGTGTGTTTTTTCAGTGGTATTGCTTTTACTGGTTCCGATTCTTACTGAATTATGCGTTTCTGCTTATGTCCACCCTGCTACGACTACCCTAGCCATCTGTCTACACCTAGGCATATCTGCTCCTGTCCTGCTCTTTTCTATCAGCCAAGTCTTAGAAGATCCCAGAACACAATATTCTCTTCAACCAGCTTTTTATTCTGCACTTAACGCTTCTTTTATTAGAGAATTCTAGAGATCTCATTCATTCGAATTTCAAAAGATATACGAAACGACCTGTTGCAAAGTGTCCGACAAACGAAAATTAAGAAATCATTTTCGATGTGGAAAATTTGTGTTCAAGCGGTAAGTACAGTTTTCAGAACACTTTATCACATTTTCCATGATGTCAACACTTTCTGTAAATTAGTGTCTGTGTAGTTTAGATATACGCAATTGAAGCTCTACTATTTCAACACTCATACAGGCAAAATATTATCTTCATTGAAAGTAATGTGAGTTATTGAATTATCCACAGACCTGTACCTAATCATCTCATTCAAAAATAGATTAAGAACATAAAAAAGGCGTCGACACTCCTTTTTCAGCGTTTACTTGCTGTGATATTCCAAGTGCAACCGCAATCTATTCATTATTGTTTATTTCTCTAATAAGATTTTGTAATACTTTAATTTATACCCCCCCCCCCCCCATCCGTACCCAACGATTAAAACTTACACCATGGCTCGGCCCAGTGTGAGAAAATGTTGAAAATGCTGCAAGAAGAGGCAACATTCTTCACTCATGGAGTCTAACGAGAGGTATTTATTACTGAACAGAATATCACGTATTTTCCTTTTGATAATTGGCTTTACATCAGTTGCCTATATCTGTACGGCAATGGGCAGCTGAATGGCGGTGTGATAACGGAACACGCGTACAATTGCTTCATCGACGGGCAGATACACTCGCTACATGCCCGACAATGGGGCCCCATCGAGTCAAATGGTTCCCATTCCCAATGCAACCCCATACGGGCTGACTCCCCTGGCTTGCGACCACCCAAGCCCACGAAACGAGCAGCAAACTGAATTATGCATCGTCAGATATAACTACCAACGACAGGGAGTATTTACTCCCCAAAAGAGCTCGTTTCAATGAGGGGTCATAACCTATGTTTTTGAGACAACAAAATGAAAATAATTAATTATTCAAGAATTTCTTTTGCAAGTGTCGTCTGCTTTTCATGTTAGGTAAAGGATTATACAGATTGAGGTATATGGTGCCCGATTCAGACTGTTGGGGCCCCGATATGACCAGTTTGTAGTACCGGTATTATTTATTTATTTATTGATGTTTAAGGTCACATATTTATGCACAATGGCTAATCATGACCGTGACAGTTTTACGGGTCGAGGAAGCCGGAGTACCCGGAGAGAACCACCGAGCAACGACGAGCAGCTGCCAACTCCCCAACATCGTAACTCCGCACTGCAACACAGGCAGGGTTAGATTGGTTGAAGACATGCGTACCATCGACGTGCAGTACGCCTTAGTACACGGCGTCATCGTGCCCCCACGCGGGCAATGGAGATGAGGTGTCTTGCCCAAGGACACAACGCGGCTGCCGCAGGTGGGATTCGAACCGAGGACCTCTCGGCTTGCAGCCTGCACCTCTACCAACTGAGCCACCACGCTCGCAAAGTAGTACCGGTAAGGTACATGTTAATTCAATAGAAGTCACGACAACTATATGTATATTTTTATTCATTCACTTATAAATAACCGATGAGATTAAGACCGATGAGATTTAAGAACGTCGACAGTCTGGGCCCGTAAACAGTGTTGCAATACATTCCATAGGGAGATGCCAGGAAGACAGCCAATCTGGCTATATAATCTCCCAGTAGTATACAGCATGTTATATGTTAATTGAACTGTGTGATTGTAATCATTGTACTTCCTGTATGCTACTGAACGAATAAATATATCTATCTATCTATTTGTTACTTTCACATAATTTAAATTGTATTGTAATACCGTAAATATAGTCTGAACTGCCAACGTTATAAACGTTATGATGTGGTATAGGCCCCCGCAAACCTCAAATTTCGTGTCGTATCAAATCCCCAAATCGAACAAGACAGATATTTTCGAATCGAAACTAATCTCGAATCGAATCCCCTGGCTCTTCAAATTGTTAATACTGCACCTTTTTGCAACAGTGAGTATTTCCAGTCGCTAGTCAGGTTCTGTATTCAACGGCGACTCCTCAGCTGTGGAAAGTCTTATAAAGAATAAAGTGGTGTCGGAAGCGGAACCTTCTTGAACTCCTCTTCTATCATCAGGTCTCTTGTACAGGAGACCTGATGATAGAAGAAGAGTTCAAAAGACACTTTGCAGGGTTTTGTGGGCATTTCAATAATTCGAAAATTTCCGAATCGGCTCGACTGAAATAAAATAAAATCGTATCATTGGAACGATTTCGAATCGAATTGAATTTTCGAAGCTTCGTATGGATCTACTTGGTCAGCCACGGAAAGCGGAGTAAAGGTTATAATTATTGTTCAGTATACTTTACCTCCCTACAAATACAAAATAGATTTATCCAATCCCTTTTGGCAGTACTGTATGTGGCAATTCTATTCAATGTTGAAATGGTTAATGCCAATCGCTGTTCATCTGCCGTAATGTCCAAATACGTTAGAAGACAACTGCAAGTACATTTTACTACATGTATATGGTTTTGAAATCGAAAAGCGAATTTCCAGAAGCCATTCAACATAGCACAAGCAACGCAAGAGGGCAACAACACCATTTGGGCGATATATATTATTATTTTATTTTCAAAATTTCGAAAAGAAAATGTTAAAAATGACATTGAAAAGAGATGGTAAACACAAAAAACGTTAAATTGGCATCACTGCCATTGGGGGATCAAAATTGTAATTCCAAAATGGAGGCTAAAAATTTCAAATAACTGGAAGACGGTGTGCGTTTTGCTTCATAGCTCTTTAAATCATATATGTGGATCTTGGAATTATGAAGGTAGAGTTTTAATGAGATATAACCAAAATAACCCAAACTTCAAAGTGACGTAATAAGGTCAAAGTGGCGAGAAATCGATAATAAAAACAGCTATCTCATAATTTTTTAATCTCTATAACATACTGAAATAAAAAAAAAAAATTTTTGATCCAATGACTCTCTATGACATCACCGCATAGTTCGACCATTATAGTTGGGGATTTCCTTGGACGGCACCAGGTTTTTAGATATGTTTTTTTGTGGGGATTATATTCTCAAAATTTCGAAAGGGCTGGAGCTCAACATGAGGTTGAACATAAAAGGTAAATAGTAAGTAAAATTAGCATCGCTGACATCGGGTGTCTTATACTAAACTGAAAAAAATAAAGGAGCACATCCACAAATGATCAGAAATATGTGTGGGAAGTTTCATAACTGTATCCCGTATAAATCCCTCACAGTTGGACGCACAAAAGTTAGTCTTTTAAGGGGTTTTGGTGAAAATTGTGAAATATTTGAAATGACGCAAAAACGTCGCAAATGGCGATACTTCGAAGAACAAAAATCATCTAACTCCTAATTTTTGGATCTGTGCAACATACTAAAATTTCATGAAAATTGGCTGACATTTAATTTTTGGTGAGATCGACGTCAATAACGTCACACGGACATTCGACCAGAGCCCTTCATAATTTGGCCGATCTCACCTCGTCAATGAGACGAAATACAACAGCACAGATCAATTGACTGTTGTAGTAATTTGTCTATTATATGACAATTGGTATTTTAAACTCATCACAACACCTGAAAAATCAAACACAACAAGAATTATATTAGCCAAATAACCATTAACAATTTATGGAATAGGGCAATCCCAAATCCGTGGTAATATCGAACGTTCGGGTCGAACATGAAACTTGAAAGTCATTGCAATGGAGGCAAGACTTGAATTTCAGTCGGAATCGCATTCGATAACAAGATTCTCCAACGTTTTGTTGGATTCGCGTCTTGAAAATAGTTAATTGTTATTTTGCAATTGTTCAGCACGGCATTTTCAAATAGACCAGGACTGGAATGTTTGTCAACGGAGTTTAATGAGCAGACACCCGTGTTTATGTTCTGTGCTTATGTTCTATATTTATTTATAGGTCACTGGTAGAAACAGTCCGTTCACTTGCGCCCCGTTTGAGACATACATGATAACGATCTGGAAAACTTGACACTCTTCTTTTCCGTAGAGGCGGATTTGATGGCAAACTGCAGTGGTATTGAGGGGCTATTTGTGATAGATAAAAGCATAGATATTAAAAGGTAATGGAAAACCTTTGAAATGACGTTGATTTGGATAAAGGATGAATATCAAAATCTAAGTACGGAATTTCCAAATCCGGTAGGTCACTTATAAATGTGCCAAATATGGTGACTGCAGCTTTAGCAATGTGGCTGTGGTTCGCTGAAGGATAACTCCATTGAATGACTTAATTATTTTGTGTCGCCTCGCTTTGACTTTGGAATATATTAATGCAAAACTTCCCGGAAAGTAAATGTTTGGATTTCAGTCATCAGTGCAGGGGCGTAAATAAGCTGGAGGGCAGGGGAACCGCGAAGAGAACCGATTAGAGGGGGTGTAACCCCGATTTGTTCCGACCGTGGTGTCTCGAGCTCCGACTGACTAATATTCCAACCGCACCATCAAGGCATGCCTTCACGGAAGGCATGCCTTCATGGAAAGCATGCGTTGATGATGTAGTTGAATATCAGTCAGTCTGAATTATTGTTAAGAAACTCAAGACTTCTTGGAAATTTATAAGTGAATGAATAAAAATATACATATAGTTGTCGTGACTTCTATTTAATTAACATGTACCTTACCGGTACTACAAACTGGTCATATCGGGGCCCCAACAGTCTGAATCGGGCACCATATACCTCAATCTGTATAATCCTTTACCTAACATGAAAAGAAGACGATACTTGCAAAAGAAATTCTTGAATAATTAATTATTTTCATTTTGTTGTCTCAAAAACATAGGTTATGACCCCTCATTGAAACGAGCTCGACGAGCTCGTTCCGACAACGGGTCATAACCTATGTTTTTGAGACAAAAAATGAAAGAAATAGTGAAAATTAATTGGCGATTTTTGAGAATAGCGCTGGCCGGTTTTGTCCGTTATGTTGGGAAAAGGGATAATCGACTGTTTGTGTAATACCCAATTATCAAATCTGGGTGCGCGGTGGCTGAGTGACTGAGTGATTACGGCATTGAACTTCAAACCGAAAGGTCCACGGATCGATCCCTGCCAGGAGTAACTGCGTTGTGTCCTTGGGCAAAACATTGCATCCCGATAGCCCATGTGGGGACACGGTGACGCGGTGTACTAAGGTGTACCATCACGTCGATGATGCACTTGTCTTCAACTAATGGTAACCTTGCTTAGGTGGAGTTAGTATGTTGGGAAGCCTGACATCTGCTCGGTGGTTCTCTCCGGATACTCCTGCTTCCTCAACCCGTAAATTTTTTCGACACGAGGTGTCTCTGGCTGTCGAAAGTGTCGTTAAATCCCAATAAATAAATAAATAAATAAATAAATAAATAAATAAATAAATAAATAAATAAATAAATAAATAATTATCAAATTTTGTCTTTTAAGAAAGTACATGATAACTAGCAAGGGAAAATTGGTATCTTAGACACCAATCCTGAGGAAAACGTTTCGATTAGAAACATTAGCGACACTCATGGAGAGGGAGGATGTAGGCTATGGGACCCTTTCAATAATTAGAGAACTATTATCGCAAAAGTGGACAGAGTTCGTCCGGACCTAGACTGTATCGCGATTCAGTATAAATAACTTTATCTTCTTCCGCCGCCCCGGCAAAGATGTAGAATCTCACATATTGAAGAATTAAAAATTGAAAAAAAAAAAATTAAAAAAATTTGCGAGTGCAAAGAATCTAAAATCCTATTTTCGTTTGTTTTTTTTAGATGCAGTCTTAATTTCAAAGACTTTTATTTAGGATATCTCGACTCACAGGTACACGTGTGTGGCGCTCGAATCGTGAACTAATCGCGAAAAAGAGCGATTTTATGATTACTGTACGGTAGTGACGAGTTTTTCGATGAACGCGAGACAAAATGTTCGTTTTAATTTTACTGTAGCGCTTTTATTTGAAAACGCATTTCTCGTAGAAATGCGGAATCGATTAGCGTTATAAAACCTTAATCCTTTGAAACCGAGAGCCATCATTTCCGGTCCAGGAACATGATACGTCATAATTTCATCACGTAGGATGGCCTCCAAGTGGATGTGGGGGGTAGACAAATCAATATTTTTAACGTGCAGCACCAAGGCTGCACGTTAAAAATATTAATTGATCTATCCCCAAATACTGAATATGGACTTTTCCAATTGGTTCCATTGAACTGGCATGGGAGATACCACTTGGATTCAAAGGGTTAAAGGTTATCAGGATTTGTTTGTGACGACAACATTGGGAGGGATGCACATATTTTGGTTACGTGGTACCCTATCACTTTTCTTCACTACTAAACGTGTGCTTCTGACACCTCTTCACTTTGCACCGTACAACCATTTTGAATCACATTGCTCGTGTTGTCGATCCAGCCGCAGCTCTGGTAACATTTCACTCCATGTTCTAGGATTCTACGGATCGATCGAGCTGCATGCGAAAAGTCACGTTCTCGTAATTACAGTTGGTTTTATCGTTTAAGAATTTGTTGTTCTTGGGTTTTCCCCAGGGGGCCCGAAACACGTACTTATCTTATTTTTTCCACATTTCCTCGATATGAAATGAAAGAGAAAGAGATATCCCTATAATTGCAGTAAGCAGTTAAGTGGTGGCTTACTTTGAGACCCCGTTCTTCGTTTAAACAGAGGTTTTAATCCTGTTGAGGTCGGTAGGTGAAGTTATTTATTGATAAAGAAGCTCTAGAACATTATGGTTTGTTCATATACGAATTGAAATAAATTATATGTCGCTTTATCGGAGTATAAGACGTGTTCATACAAACCTTTTACAGGTCCACCCCACACATAATACTCTAATAAACCACATATAATTCAATATGTTTGCTATAATTTAAATAAGAGTGTTTGCTTGTATTATAATGTACCCTTGCGCAGCTGAAGGCTGCTTCATTTACATCATTGCAGTCATATAAACCTTACTCTTATCTTTACTTGTAGAGGCCATCATAAGAAAGTACAGTCTACCTCAGGCCTTGTGTTTCGCGTTTGAAGAGAGAAGACAACTAAGTCCAGATAAGGTTGGTGGTGATCACGACGATGAGGGTGGTCATGACGGTGGTGTTCAGTAAAGCAAATGGTAGAAAGAAGGCACAGGCATTGTGTTATTCCATCGAAAAATGGCCCCTTGCGGGACTCCAGCTCCCCTGGTTCGGGGACAGGCCTGTTATTTGTCCTATACTACTCAAAGTTTGCGAAGCACCAAGTATATCCAACTACCTGTTTTACGTTTTAGTTGAAATATTATAATGAAAAGTGTATATATTTTTTATTTAATTATATATTTAATGATTTAAGTACAGAAATTAAGATTTTATTTGTGTTTGACATTATTTTTTAGCTTTTGAATACGACAACCATGGAAAAAGGATATTATTGGTAAAAGAGGAAATTTTTCAATTTGCCAAAAAGTTGACGGAGCCAACTGGTATGGGTTCAATATCGAGTATGAGACCCATTACTGTTAATTACAGCTTGACAACGCTCCCAATCAGGTTCCTGGTGGTTCTTTGTGGGATGTTGTTCCATTCTTGAACCAGCATGGCACCAAGCTCCTGGACACTTCTTGGCTGGACTGGACGGGCTGAAAATGCAAGCTGCAACTCATTCCAGACATGTTCGATTGGATTGAGGTCAGGGGATCTTGCTGGCCAGTCCATACACTCAATCCCCTCCCTCTGTCGGTACTCCCCGACAGCATGGGCAACATGAGGACGGGCATTATCGTCCATCAGAATGAATCTATCAAACCACTGCACCTGCATACAATCTGACGTGGACATCCCGGATCTCATCAATATACCGCTGTGCAGTCAATGTACCACGTTCAAGGACACAAAGCTCTGTACGTCCATCCCAGCTGATGCCGCCCCAGACCATGATTGACCCTCCACCACAGCGGTCATGCACAGCAATGTTGGTTGCATGGAATCGCTCTCCTGGTCTTCTCCATACCCTAGAACGCATATCTGCGTGGTCTAGGCAGTACCTTGACTCGTCTGTAAAAAGAACAGGTCGCCAATCTGCTCTGGTCCATCCAACGTGGTCCATGGCCCATTCAAATCGTGCCTGGTGGTGGTTCTGGGACAGCGGAATGCGAATATATGGTCTTCGCGATCGGAGACCAACTCCATGAACCTTGCCCGGATAGTCTGCGTCGAAACATTTACCCCGGATGCATTCTGAAGGCCACTGCGAAACTGGATTGCTGTGGCAAATCGGTTCCTACGAGCCTGAATGATCAAAAACCGGTCTTCAGCTGCAGATGCTGCCCTGTCTCTGCCACCACCATGCCGACTTACTGGTGTGTCATACTGCTGAAATCTTGCCCAGCCTCTGGTGATCACCATATGGTGCACACCAAGGGCTTCACCAACCTAACGATGGGTAGCCCCTTACTCCACCATCCCTACAGCCCGCCATATTTCTGCTTCAGACAAATGTCTTCTTACATTTGCATTTGCCATATTCAATCATTAAATCAGAAGGGTTTGTGTTGAAATGAAGATTGAATACCCTACACATGTCATGTCTATGTAGACAGTACACGAAAACATCATGAAAATCAAGGGGTACATACTTTCCATGACTGTCACGAAAAGTCAGCCTGTCAAGAGAGCTAATGTAAACACTGGGGACCATCTAAATACATTCCCCAATCATATCCACTAAAAATGTCGCAAATATGTCACCAGAAAAGTTCACAATGATGTGTCAAATATTTGGTGCTTAGCAAACTTTGAGTAGTATATTTGGTCAGGACCTTGTTACGTTGTGAGGACGTTTACAGAAAGGACACATTTGGGACGCAGGACCAACGCTCGACTCCCCGGGGGTTGACGACCACCCCCAGGGAGTGAAGGATGATAAAAACCTATATTTGTGCACACGGCAGTTTGATTATTTTTATGATGTTAACCCTTTACCCAACGAATCGCCTACATCCGCCCGCGTAATATGCAAATTCAGCAGCTGAAAAAATTTTATATTTAAAAAAATTTCAACAAAACCATATCATGTGACCCTCGTTGGAACGAGCTCGTCGAGCTCGTTCCAACGATGGGTCCCATGATATGGTTTTGTTGAATTTTTTTGAGAAATTTAAAAAAATAATATTTAAAATAATAAATTTTGATATCGTCTGCGGTGGTAAAGGGTTAAACTAGCTGTTGAAATTGCCGTTGAATCCCAGTAAACAAGTAAATAATACACTTGGTTTCGAGTAGTGCATAGAAAAGGTAGTACGAACAACCCGCATGAATACGAACTAACAACCCACCAACAGAAGTTAAAGTTTTATTCCGCCTTTGGGCATGCCCATATTTTTTTTATTTTTTAAATGGGCGGCACAAAGCAAAGACATTCATACGATAAGAAAACTATTCATGGAGTTATGAAGAATCATATGCAAGCAAATTGGATTTCATGAATGAAAATTAATTATAAACAATTAAACAATACATCAATCTAAGCTAATAGTAATACTCGGGAATATTTACATTACATTGTTAGACAGAAAGTTGGGAAGAAGTTTATGAAGACAAACCGAAGATAGTCTTTTTGCATATTCATCATCAGATGATCAAAGGCGTATGATACGCTGACAGACCACCTTTGTACCCACAGTTATGTCCGAGGAGCATACAGTACCATGATTATATAAGTGGGCTGACAGAGAATTTCGATCGGATCGCGACTTCATCGCGATTCGCGCGAAACTCTGTCCGCTTTCCTCCCTACAACACCGTGAAATCTCACATGTAATGAAAAATAAATTCGACAGCATTGAAAATCATATTTTCAAAATCATGTTTTTGGATTATGTATCGCCATACGCGTTCATGAAATCTCGACCCACTGAGATAGGTGTGTCGCAACCACAATGCGATCTGGTCGTGAAAGAAACCATGTTTGCACTCATCGCACTGTATAAAGAAGAGAGCTAACCAGGACATCAATGTGTGGCGGCAGGACAACGATAAAAGAATTACTCCTTGTAAATGAAGTTGTAGACATTCGACACGTTACACAATACATATACCTTCAACACAGGAAACAAGGTGGAATGATTAGGGCCATAAGATTCAAGGGACTCGCAGATTGGCAAGCACCCCACTCATAAAGGGACACGAAAGACAGTATCATTTATTTTCCGTGCATCATCTTTTCGTGTCCACTCAGTATGGAGTGATGAGTAAGTGTTTAATGAATAGACGATTGAAGGGTTGAGTGAATAACAACGCAGCATGCACATTGGGGAAACACCCAACTGACCAGCAAATTAAATCACTAGGAGACAAATCATTCACATTCATGTCTCTCGGCTTGCTCATCAAATCTTAAAATGACATTGATTTTGATCGGAATAAATTGACAGGATTTCGTTACTTCTTTCTGTACTCTAAAACTCCTTTCACTGTTTTTCAAGGGAGGTCTCATTTAATGAATAGATAGAAAAAGCTTTTCACTTCATAGATTTCGCACTTCAGACCAAATATGGGCTTCCAACACTCAATCTTTCAACTTGAAGCGTTTATCGGCTGCCGCCATTTTGAATAATCAATGAACAAAGGGGAGATTACCCATAGCTGTCAGCGTATATTGATGTTGACATGCAGTATATGGTTTTATATGCAGTCTGCATGTGACGTCTTTGAACCAATGAAATGCCCAGATACTTGTAGGAGGTAAGATATAGGTTTATTGAATATTCATCATCAGGTGATCAACGATGTCTGATACGGTGACGTTACATTTGGACCCACAATTATAACCGAGGAACATACAGTTCCGTGATTACATAATTGGGCTGACCGAGAATTTATATCGAATCGCGACTTCATCGAGATTCGCTCACAATTCTCTGTACCCCAACAACATCGTGAAATCTCATATGTATCAACAAAGAAATGCGACAGCATTAAAAATCATATTTTCAAAATCATGCATTTGGTTTATATTTCGCCAAGCGTATTCATGAAATCTCGACCCACTGAGATAGGTGTGTCGCAACCACATCCGATCTGGTCGTGAACGAGTCCACGTTTGCGCTCACCGGACTGAATAAAGAAGAGCTAACCAGAACATTAATTTGTGGAGGCAGGACAACGGTAAAAGAATTGCTCCTTGTCAATGAAGTAGTCGACATTCGACAGGTTACGCAAGACATATACCTTCAACAGAGGAAAAAAATTGGGATGATTAGGGTCATAAGATTCCAGGGACTCGCAGATTGCCAAGCACCCCACTGATAAAAGAGCACGAAAGACAGCGAAAGTGTCATGTATTTTTCCGTGCATCATCTTTTCGTGTCCACTCGGTATGGCGTGATGACTAAGTGTTTAATGAATAGACCTTTGAAGGGTTGAGTGAATGACAACGCAGCATGCAAATTGCGGAAAACCCAACTGACCAGCAAATTAAATAACTTTGAGACGAATCATTCACATTCATGTCTCTCGGCTTGCTCATCAAATCTTAAAATGACATTGATTTTGATCGGAATAAATTGACAGGATTTCTTTACTTCTTGCTGTACTCTAAAACTCCTTTCACTGTTTTTCAAGGGTGGTCTCATTTAGTGAATAGATAGAAAAAGCTTTTCACTTCATAGATTTGACTGACTCGGTGCTCGAGTTACAGAAACTGTTTTACTATGCCTATATCGAATATTAGTCGATGGACGGTCGGTGTTATTTCTACTGGGTCTTACGATACTCCGTTGAAGATAATGGAGGTAACCCGATATTGGATGAATATCGGATCAGTTCTTCCACGTTTTTCGAAAAATAATCTTTTCTGGTTTCAATATATAGATTGTCAGTGCATATTGATCCAAATTCATACACAGACCAGACTTTCTACGCGAGAAGGGTGCAGGTGCATTTGCGACAGGCAGGCCATGCACACTGAAAGAAACAAACGCAATTTATTACGCTCACAAAACCTCTGGAGAGTAAACGTTTTACACTGCAACAGAAGACCGATAGAACACCCAGTCCCGGACTGGTGTGCTCATTGTTTTTATAAGATAGGGCTATGCGTACAGTTAAGAGGTATGCAATCCAGAGTTGAACACACCAAATCCGGACCAGCATTCTGCGTAGGACCCTGCGAATCGACAACTTGCCTACTAATCGAATCTGGAATCGAATTGGGCAACAGATTCGAGAACAGATTTTCTTTTTAATCGAATTTGCTGAATAATAGCGCTTTAGCCTTCCAGTTTTTACAACATTATGCAGCAGACGGGGTGACCCAACCAACATTCATTCATGGTCCAGATTGCACAGATTGCAGTCGTCTCTTCAGGCGTAGCTCTCTCTCTCTCTCTCTCTCTCTCTCTCTCTCTCTCTCTCTCTCTCTTGCTCATGACACAGTCGGGAAAATTGCATGCCGTCCCTTGAGTGCAACAATGCTCCATCTGCACAGTTTTGGCATTGCAGATGGCGCCTTGTTGCACTCAAGAGCTTTTTTCAAGCACGAATAACTCACACGCTCTCTCTCTCTCTTGCTCATGGTGTGGTCGGGGAAATTTCATAGTGCAACAAAGCGCCACCTGTAATGCTTTGAAGACATCGTGCGAGTTGCAAAGAAACTAGAAATACAAAGTCTTCTTCGCAGCCAAATTTGCATCACGCACCCGAAAACATCCGTGATATTCCGTGTTTTTAACCTTGTGTTATGCTAAATATACTGCAAAGACAATGACCTCGGGGCCACGGGAGGAATTCTGCGAACTATTCGGAAATCGGATGGACAATTATGTGAAATACTTGACGTAATCATTTGATTCGGTATTGAAATAATCGCAGATCCCAAATATTGAGGTAGGGCTATGTGTGCAGTTAAGATGTATACAACCCGAAGTTTCTTGCCGGGGATCTATTATACTTGGCATTCGACACTGATATAAAACGACTCCTTTGATTGGTTATTTTGCCTTTAAGAGAAGTATATACACCTTGTGGCTAGTACGATCCGATTGCAATTCTCTTCGCACTTTTATGACTGCAGTACAGTAAATTACATAGAGAGTAATCGTTTCACTGGACTTGTTACGTGAAATAATTCATGAGAGGCGAATGCGCACGAGTGTTTTACAATATAGTCCCTCGACTCGAATGAATTACTTCACGTAACCAGTCCAGTCAAGGGATTATTCTGTTTATTACTTTTCATTATTAACGATAATTATATTATTTAACCCTTTACCTAACGTACCGGCCAGCGCTATTCTCAAGAGTCCCCAATTAATTTTCATTATTTTTTCATTTTTTGTCTCTAAACGTCGAGCTCGTTCCAATGAGGGGTTATAACCTATGTTTTTGAGACAAAAGTGTCGTCTGCTTTTCATATTAGGTAAAAGCTTAAAAAAACCAAAAAAAACCCAATGAAGTTCCCATTACATCCACGGCAAAGCGTCTTCGTTGACGCGCACTGATACATGACACAATTGTTGATTGTATAATTTACTTGTGAAATTATCGTTTATAATCAAACCCGGAAATCCCAGTAAATCACACTTTGGAAAGTAATAAATAGTATTACGACTCGCACACATCGGAATTGCTCAGAAACATTCGATGTTAGTTCCTTGATTGAGCATAGATCTCTGAGAAGCTCCTGGCAGCATTTGTTACTCGAGCAGACATCGTCTCAAAAGCCATCAATCAATTTTCCTCGAGATATACTCTCAGAATTGTTGAAATGGGTAAGTAAATTAAAGACGATTGCTTTCATTAAAAATAAATCTCAATCAGAATAAAGTGTGTACTGAAAAATACTTGTTCGCAAAAATTCAGAGAATCTTCATCAGTTCTGACCGAAACTATACTTCCTTTAAGAACCAACCAACGAAAATCTTTGACAGAAAAGAGATTTCTTTGAGATGTACTTCAAGCCCAAGCGAGTACACGTCAAAATTACACGAATGCAAGTTTTTATAAAAATATCAACACCCACTATTGAAATGTGCACTTTTATTGAAAAAGAAGCATGCAAAAAATCCTGAACAATGGAGGTGTTTGGAAGTAAGCTTGGAGAGAACCACCGAGTAACTGCGGGCAACTGCCAGACTTCCCAACGTACTAACTCCATACAAGCAGTGATAGCATTGGTTGAAGATAAGTGCACCATCGACGTGAAGTACGCCTTAGTAGACGGCGCCACCGTGCTTCCACGTGGGCAATCGGGATTAGGTGCCTTGCCCAATGTCACAACACAGTTACTCCTGGCGAACTGTGGACCTTTCAGTTGTAAGTCCAATTCCGTAACCACTGAGCCACTGCGATCCCAATGAACGAGTCCTTAACAATGATTATGGTTAGATTAAATATAGAGAGATCTGCACAATTTCAGAATTTTTTGCACAGAAATGTGACCATGAGAGTGATCTCTTTATCCATACAATCGCATCCTGATCGATATCCGATCGTGAAACACACCAGAGGAGGGATTTCAATATAAAAGATATTGCAATATCAAGATTGAACCTAGAAAAGACATAAAAACCCGAATGAAAATAGTCTGAGCATGTTCTCGCATTTCCTTTTCCGACAAGAGAGATTTAACTGCGTTGTGAGGAAGAAATGGGAAACAGTGTATTTCAATCGGACCTCGACTGAGTCGCGATCCTGTCGAAATTGTCTGTCCGCTTTTAAAATTACAGTGCCGTGAATCCGTTTATAGTCACAGTGGCCACAAACATGTACTGTCCAAAAAAGTTAAGCCTTTCCCCTATAATACCAGTGGGTATGGTATAAATGGGTAAATTCTAATGAGAGAAAACCTGCCATTTGTAGAAGGGGTATATGCCTTATTAGTAAAACAAGCTTTTCTAGAGCATTTTCTTTTAGTGAATGAACATTAGGCACTACGGACGTCATCAAAACGTCAGAAAACATCACGTTGTTCAGTACCTGTTGGGACCGCCTCGAGCCTCTCTAACACGCAGTCGGCGTGGCCTTCCGAATTTCTCTCAATGTGATGTTGTTCCATCCCTCTATAAGCGTACAACGCAGAATGTCGATGTCATGAGGTAGTGACTGTCTATTAACCACTCTCTGCCGCGCATGCCATACATATGTTCTATCGGCTCTTTGTAGGAAAAGCCACCCAGGTCACGTTCTGTCACAAATCTTTGAATTCTCGCACTTACTCGCTCGGTGAGGCCTGGCATTATCATTCAAATAATGAAATTGGTTTCCAAGGAAATGTCGACCGTGGGAGATGGCAATCGGCTCCAAAAATGTGGTCCCTGTACATTTGTGCGTTCATGATTTCGACGACGATTTGAAGTGGAGTTTTGTTTCGAGAGCCGACACCGGCCCCAACCATATATGCTTACTCCGCCAAAACGGTCATCGGGCTGAACATTCCTCTCAGTAAGTCGGTCTTTATGGAGCCTCGAAACTCTGATTCTTCCGTCTGAGAACTGAATAAAAATTGGACATAACGCAGTACAGCATGAGTCAGATATGAACGGCAGCGCAGTGGTCAATAACCAGCAAATATTCACCAGTTTTGAGTATCTAAGCCCGCTTCGATAGAGGAAAGGGAAACCTCACAATGTGAGATATTCGTTTTACTGCAGGTATTATGTGTCTGTGTGTGTGTGTGGGTGGGGTGGGGTGGGACGTGGCTTAACTTTTTTGGATTGAAAAGATGGAAGAAATGGAAACATTTTTGCAGCACAAACAGATGTCTACGCTTCACAGGACAAGTCAACCAAATAATTTGCCACGAGTTATAGTGTGGTGTTCATTTTCATTCAGATCTCTTCTGGTATTGAAATGACATTTTATTCGTAAAACTGTACAATAATAGAATATTTCCTTCTGAGTGAATATGTATTGATCCATAGAAGTTGGAAAACATGTATCACTTCTGCAAAAAACATCAACAAAGGTAACCTATGACATTCATCCATTTACGTAATGCAAAAATGTCCTCGGAATGTTGTAGAGTATATCATGTTTTTTATCACCACATGTCTGATTTAATGCAACTTCAAACTTTCACATTCCTCACAAAGATGTCTTCTAGACCACAAATGAGTTGTAATTATATTTGTTTCTATATAAATGCTGTTTTAGTTGGTTTCTGTTTTGAGCATTAAAGCAGCCGGTCTCAAACAATTTTCTCTGTCAAGAGTCGATGTAAAAACCGTTGTTTGATCTAAAGCATTACCAGTTCTGTTACTTTGAAAAGCAGTTGTATTCGCTGAATCCTCTGAACTTTTATACCATATGAAAGTTAGTTGGTTTGAAATCCTATATCTTGTTAGTTGTTTTTATTTTATCTAGTTTCACACATTTTCCTGATTCATACTGAGAGCTGTTACAGAAGAGTGGAACCATTGTAACCCTTTACCCAACGCAGACGACATCAAAATTTATAATTTTAAATACCATTTTTTTTAATTTTTCAAAAAATTTCAACGAAACCATATCATGTGAACCCTCGTTGGGACGAGCTCGTTCCAACGAGGGGTCACATGATATAGTTTTGTTGAAATTGTGTGAAAAATAATAATTGTTCAACTGCTGAATTTGCATATTACGCGGGCGGATGCGAGCGATTCGTTACGTAAAGGGTTAATTGTATTTCGTTTAGTTGAATGGCCCTTTTAGTTAACTGAATACAATTTCCAAACACAAAACCATTTCCCATATCTTTAGTACAAAGTTGACCGGTTAATTGTATAATAGGTTAAAAAGTAAACTCCTGTCAATTGAATAAAAAATATTGAGATATGTCGCGAAATTACTTACATGATCATCGGTTTCTCTTTGTTTGTCCTTTTACACAACATGAAAGGCAGACAACACTTGCAAACAAAATTCTTAAATAACTATGTTGAGTGCATCTAATACTGGTATTTAATTGATTGTATCTTGGTTGAAAGAGTTCAAAAGCAAACAGTGACCAAATTTTCTAGTAGACATCCGTGCAAACAGAAAGAGAAAAAGGGGACAAAAAGTAATCTGAAACGTTTAAATACTATACCTTCAGCTTGTACACAGATGGCGTCCACCATGGTGTGATCATGTGCCAAACATGGCTAACGAAAATCTACGAACAAGCTGCCAAAGATTCCTGGAAATAAAGCAAATTCACATAAACGCTAGTTTCACCAAACCAACTCCCAGGCCAAATTAATCCCGCATTACAGTCGGCGTGGGCTACACCACGCTATATTATATGCAACGCAAATTACGTAGCAATCATCGTGGGCTATATCACGCTACACTTTCGACAACATCAAATCTAACAATCCCAGTGTTAACTGTATAAGCCTACCAACAACAAACTTCTTTCCTTCAGTCAGTGTGAGCAACTCTGCGCTAAACTGAACTCAGCAAACACCCCTAGTCAGTGTTGGCAACCCACGTTGTACTGCACACGTAGCAACGCACCATATCCTATCCGCAAAGCATAAAACAAGATGTGATCATAACATTTTTCACACTCCAACTTCTAGCAGAAGCCCTTCATGTCATCCATACATTTGTGCAACAATGTTCTGTCACAAAAGTCCCAAAACAACCATCACTATTGTGCACGGCAAAGATACCACGGTAAGTTATGAGAGCTGTTCACTAACAGAAATCAACCCTGATGATGTTGATAATACTTCTTTCAGGCAACGTGCAACTGATCATGGCAAGACAAGCAAGCATATTCCCAGGTGGGTTATAGGAAATGCCAGTCACGTGGAACTGTGAAGGGGTCTTCTGTGACAACTGTAACATAAATCATGCATAGAATTATGCTCTGAGGACTATAATCTTTTAAACAGATCGAGCGTGCTATAGCTATGCTGCAATATCACAACGTCAACTGCAGTTGCTGCACCTTCCACAGCTATAAAATGGGAACATCTAAGATCTTCATTTCCCGAACCTAACACTTGAGTCAGTGGTGTCATAATATTTCAGTCCTCTAATAACCAGATTTTCAAAGTGAGAGAATCCACCAAATCAAACTCAAGACAGAAAAGTACCAGAAGAGACAGCAAACGCTCTACCATCTATGGCCTGCCAACAAAACAAAACTTCAGGCTATTATATGTAAACTGCCAAAAGTAGAAGAAAGAAAACATCAGATTGTGCTACAGCAGTAAACTATATCAAACCAGATGCCATATGTAGAACGGAACATGGCTCAAGTGAGTCACGCCAGGACAAAATCGTACCAAAAACGCCATAAAATGAAGTAAGATATTCCCTAGAAATTTTACACCATACAAAATTGACAGAGGAGCCCTAGCAGATGGAGTCTTCATTCTATTTCATAAAGACGGCATAATATCTCTTGAACAACCAGAATACATCAACAAATGCGAGCAAGAATGGGTAAAAATCAAACTCCAAAAGAACAAAGATCCACTCATTGACTACTTTTACATGTCCCTTCCGAACTTAGAGAGCTAAATGAACTGGAAAACGCACTAAGCCAACTACTAAATAATATCCAAAAGCAAACACATCTCATTCTTGCAGGAGAATTTAACCCTTTAAACTCTAGTGGTATCTTCCATTCCAGTCCAATGGCATCAATTAGAAGAGTCCATATTCTTTACTTGCTATAGACCAATTAATATTTTCAATGTGCAGCCTTGGGCTGCACGTTGAAAATATTGATTGGTCTACTCCACGCATTTACGGAACAGCCATCTTATTTATGACGTATCTTGTCTCTGGGCGGAAAAGCGGCTGCTCACGTTCAAGGGTAACAAGCAGTGTAAAGACAGAACAGTGCAACAGAAATTGCGAAACATGGCAATAAAGTACCAATTAACCCAAGTCCACAAAACAACTTGTTGCATCTTGTATATACAACAAGCCCAACGTTATTCCCTCGATCCCGAGATGCCGCTTTTCTGGTCCAGGAACACAATGCGCCATAATTTCATTAAGTAGGATGGAAGCTAAGTGCATGTATGGGGTAGACCAATGGATATTTTCAACATGCATCCTTGCTGAGGCATTTAGCTCATCCACCCTCCACAACCACAGTAACTTAACCCTTTCCGGGACGAATCTGGCGCAGCCACCTGCGTAATATACACATTCAGCAGTTGAAAAATATATTTATTTTACAAATCAACCAAACCATATCATGTGACGCCTCTTTGGAACGAGCTTATCGAGCTCGTTCCAATGACTTATCACATGATATGGTTTGTTTGAATTTTTTGAAAGGTTTGAAAAACTAATAAGTAAAAAAAATAAATATTGAGATCGTGAGCGTTGGGTAAAGGTTTAGCTCTCTCCCTCTTACCTATTGCTAAATGTCAACAGTGCTTCTTGCGATGTAAAAGGTACAGATACAGCTCCGTGAGCTCTGTCAAACAAAATATAATAGAATGAATGTTAAAATTAAAAATAGAAGACAGGAAAGTGACCCAGTTTATGTTAATATTGAAGACTCCTGTTAATCGAATAATGTTTCCTCCAAATAAAAGGGTTCAAATGGACTACGATTGTGAAAACGTCTCTTTCTCGATCAAATCGCGACACACTTACAGTACAGACGCCGTGGACTGGTCGTAATCCACGCGTGGGCAGTGATGCATTTACATGGTAATAAAAATCATCATCAGCAAAATTTTAATTAATGAAGCACCAGGTTGTACCGGTTTTTTGATGACATTCCTATAATTCTCAGTGGTTATGGCATTGGACTTCAAACCGAAAGGTCCACGGTCCGATCCCCGCCAGAGACAACTGCACTTGGGGGCACATTGGCGCTGTGTGCCAAGGCGTACTACACGTCGATGGGCACTTGTCTTCAGCCAATGTTAACCCTGCTTGTGTGGAGTTAGTAGGTTGGGGAGTCTGACAGTTGCTCGCCGCTGTTCAGTGGTTCTCTGCGGATACTCCGGCTTACTCTACCCGTAGAACTGTCCGCCAAGACGTGACCCTGGCTGTCGAAAGTATCGTTAAACCCCAATAAATAAATATTCCTATAATTGTGTTTGGAATGTAATATTATTGCGTCCGAGGAAATATTGCTCACCCGTGGAAAGTGATCAATCTACGATGACTGTACAAATGTACTGTACACCAGTGGGTCGAGCTTCCGTAAATCACGGGCTTCGAAATCAATACCGAGTCACCAAACACAAACGATTTTAAAATGGCATACGAGATTCAATATTCTCGCATTTATTGTTTCAAAAGGTTCGATTCCACTGTATTGTGAGGAAAAAAGTGGGCAGAGAATTAGAACGGGCCGCGACGCTGGCTGGCATGTGACAGATGGTTTGTCCATTAGACTCGCAAATTCTTTGTAAATGTGTTTAGTCTTTAATCCTTTACCTAACGTGAAAGTCAGATGACACTTGCAAAAAAAATTATTGAATAACTATTTTTTTTTCATTTTTTCTCAAAAACATAGATTATGAACCCTCATTGGAACGAGCTCGACGAGCTCGTTCCAACGAGGCGTCATAACCTATATTGTTGAGACAAAAAATGAAAACATAATCAAAATTAATTCGCGATTTTTGATAACAGCGCTGGCCGGTTTTGTCTGTTACGTTGGGTAGAGGGTTAAACAATTATCTTAAAAAATAGATTTCATAACGTGCTTAATTTTGTTCACTGGTTTCACTTTCAGTTAACCCTTCGCACTCTTTTGTTTTGCGTTGGAAAAGAGAAGACAGCTGAGTCCAAATAAGGTTAGTGATGACCACGATGATGAAGGTTGTCACGACGGTGGTGTTCAGTAACGTAAAAGGCAGAAATAAGGTACAGACCTTGCGTTATTCCAGCGACAAATGGCCATTTGCGGGGCTCCAACAACCCGAACTACCAGGATTCGGGGACAGGCCTGCTATTTATCCTATATTCATCCTATTTGGCCGTGACCTTGAAACGTTGAGAAAACGTTTACAAAAAGGGCACATTTGGGATGCAGGACCAGCGCTCGCCTCCCCAAGGGTGGACGACCACCTCCTTGATGCAGTAAAGGATGATAAAAATCCATATTTGTGCACAAGGCAGTTTTATTATTTTCAATACAGGCGAGTTGGACATTTTCAATACTCGCGAGTGAGACATGATGTTACCCTGGTTGTAAAAAATATCGTTGAATCCGAGTAAACAAGCAAACAATACACGCGGCTTCGAATAGTGAAGAGAAAAAGTAGTGCGAACAACCCAGGTGAATACGAACTCACAGACCACCAACATAAGTTATATTTTAAATGCTCCGTTGGACACGCACATATATATTTTTATTCCACAAATGGGTGGGACAAAGCAAAAACATTCATACGATAATAAATCTATTCATTGAGTAATGAAGAATCATATGCAAAAAAATTGTCTTTCATGAAAGAAAATTAAATTAAAAATAATTAAACACTACAACAACTCATGTTATTTGTAATAGTGGGCAATAATTATATTACACATGCGGTAAGAGAGAAATTTGAGAAGAAGTTTATTTGCACAAACCGAATATTATTAGTTACACAGTTTGTTGGTGGCCTAATATGGTCTATCTGGTGTCAGTTAATTTCATATTGGACGAGAGCGAAGAAGCTCTCGTCCAATATGAAATTAACTGACACCATACCACATTAGGCCCCCAACAAACTGTGTAACGAATATATCTTACCGACTGCTGCATCGATGCACAGAACTAATAAAAATAGCGATCAAAATTAAATGAGAGAATTCTCACAATGTGTTCACGTGTCTTTGCCATGTTACAGTTTATTGGACAGTGCCTACAGGCACTCTCCCATAAATTGTAACAAGGCAAATTCATATATAACAAACAGTTTCGTTTCGAAGGTAACATGGCACACATCCACAGAATATAAAGCCTTTTAAGTTGCATAACCTGCACTTCAGACCAAATATGAGCTTCCAACACTCAATCTTTGAAGCGTTTATCGGCTGCCGCCATTTATAATAATCAATGAACAAAGGGGAGATTACCCATAGCTGTCAGCGTATATTGATGTTGACAGGCAGTATATGGTTTTATATGCGATCTGCATGTGACGTCTTTGAACCAATGAAATGCCCAGATACCTGCAGGAGGTAAGATGTAGGTTTATTGAATATTCATCATCAGGTGATCAAAGATGTCTGATACGGTAACGACCACATTTGGACCCACAATTATAACCGAGGAACATACAGTTCCGTGATTAGATAATTGGGCTGTCCGAGAATTTATATCGGATCGCGACTTCATCGAGATTCGCTCACAATTCTCTGTACCCCCACAACATCGTGAAATCTCACAGGTATCAACAAAGAAGTGCGACAGCATTAAAAATCATATTTTCAAAATCATGTATTTGGTTTATATTTCGTCAAGCGTATTCATGAAATCTCGACCCACTGAGATAGGTCTGTTGCAACCACATCCGATCTGGTCGTGAACGAGTCAACGTTTGCGCTCACCGGACTGTATAAAGAAGAGCTAACCAAAACATTAATTTGTGGAGGCAGGACAACGGTAAAAGAATTGCTCCTTGTCAATGAAGTTGTCGACAGGTTACGCAAGACATGTACCTTCAACAGAGGAAAGAAATTGGGATGATTAGGGTCATAAGATTCCAGGGACTCGCAGATTGCCAAGCACCCCACTGATAAAAGAGCACGAAAGACAGCGAAAGTGTCATGTATTTTTCCGTGCATCATCTTTTCGTGTCCACTCGGTATGGCGTGATGACTAAGTGTTTAATGAATAGACCTTTGAAGGGTTGAGTGAATGACAACGCAGCATGCAAATTGCGGAAACACCCAACTGACCAGCAAATTAAATCACTTGGAGACGAATCATTCACATTCATATCTCTCGGCTTGCTCATCAAATCTTGAAATGTCATTGATTTTGATGGGAATAAATTGACAGGATTTCTTTACTTCTTGTTATACTAAAAATCTCCTTTCACAGTTATAGAGGAGAGGTCTCATTTAGTGAATAGATAGAAAAAGCTTTTCACTCTATCGATTTCACAGGCACGGTGCTCGAGTTACAGAAACTATTTTACCATGCCTATATGGAATGTTAGTCGATGATCGGCTGGTTTTATTTCTAGTGAGTATTACCATACTTCGTTGAAGATAACGGAGCTAACCCGATATTGAATGAATATCGGATCAGTTCTTCTAAGTTTTTCGAAAAATATTTTTTTCTGCTTTTAATATATACATTTTGAGTACATATGATCCAAATTCATACAAAGATCAGATTTTCTATGAGAGACGCGCACATGTGCATTTGCGACAAGCGGCCCATGTAAACTGAATGAAACAAACGAGATTTATTACGCTCACAAAACCTCTGGAGAGTAAACTTTTAACTCTATACATGCACTGGTATGCCCCATTGCTATTCTAAGGTAGGGCAATGCGTACGATCAAGAGGTATGCAATTCAGAAATGAACACACCAATTCAGGTCTATATTCTGCATTGGGCACTGCGAATCGGCAGTTGGCCTACTAATCGATTATCGAATCGAATTGGGCAACAGATTCGCAAACCGATTCAGAGATGGTCCAGATTTTACAGATTCCAGTCGTCTCTTCAGGCGTAGCTTTCTCTCCCTCTTTCTCTCACTCTTGCTCATGACACAGTTACCCATCTGTAATACTTTGGCCTTGCAGATGGCGCCTTGTTGCACTCAAGAGGCTTTTTTCACGCGCGAATAATTCACTCTCTCTCTCTTGCTCATTGTGTGGTCGGGAAAATTTCATAGTGCAACAAGACGCCACCTGTAATGCTTCAGAAGACGTCGTGCGAGTTGCAGAGAAACTAAAAATTCAAAATCCTCTTTGCAGCCATATTTGTATCATGCACCCGAAACATCAGTGATATTCGTGTTTTCAACTTTATGTAATGATAAATATACTGCAAAGACAATGACCTCATGACCACGGGAGGAATTCTATGAACTATTCGGAAATCGGACGGACAATTATGCGAAATACTTGACACAATCATTGTTCAATGCGTCCGATTGGATTCGATTTCATGTCCGCCATTCGGTAACGAATAGTATCGAATCGGAATGTCAGATCGATTCGATATTCAAATAATCGCAGATCCCAAATTTTGAGATAGGGTTGTGTGTACAATTAAGTTGTTTTCAGCCCAGAGTTTCTTGCCGGGAATCTTTTACACCTGGCATTCGACACCGATTTGAAACGACTCCTTTGATTGGTTGGTTTTATCTGTATTAGAAGTGTATAAACCTTGTGGCTAGTGCGATCCGATTGCAATTATCTGCCCACTTTTATGACCACAGTACAGTAAATTATATAGTATTATGAAAAATATATAGCTGCTGTAGTTATAATTTCCTCCTGCAAATCGGAAAAATAAGATACAGACTATAAGCGGTAATCCCTTGATCATCCGGATTATTCACACCTACTGACCGTACTTCTGGAAACAATAGCTGTCGGCATATCGAGACGACACATTATGACTCGCACAAATCGGACTTGCTCAGAAACAGTTCGATGTTAGTAGCTTGATTGAGCATACAGCTCTAAGAAACTCTTGGCAACATTTGTTAGTCGAGCAGACATCGTCACAAATGGCATCAATAAATTTCCCTGGAGATAAAAATACCCGAGGAATTAATCGCATGTTGAGGGACGTCGCGAGAGGGGTTGGGGTGGGGCGGGGTTGGGGGGTGGGTTGTCTCACCCACGTCCCAATATTGGTCAAAATTTCCTATAGTTGGTAATTCGGAGGGCAAGTCATGAGTAGTTGGAAATTCCATCTCTCTGGATGTTAGAGCTTCTTTTGTGATGCTGATGTCTCCTTTTCTTCCCAAAATTCCAACCCGGTTTCAAATCGGCTAAAATTCCAACTGTTACTATTTACAACTACAATGTCCACAATAACGAGCTTCATAAGTATGCATAATGTCAATCGGTATGAGATTTCTATATTACGTTTACTTATCGTAATAAAAAAAATCCTCGAAATGCACTTCAAGAAAATCACATTATGTAAAATCGTCATCCTGAGTTAATCCCACCATTCACAGTTACAAAATGATGAAACCTCGTAAATTGATCATTCCTGCATAAGATCTGATTTGATGTTAGGAGAGTGTGAATTGCTTAAAGTTCTCAGCTTGAGCTTTTTGTAGCACATATTCCATTCCCCGAATAATACCAGATAATAATAACAACCTGATAATTTTATCATAAATGTGTTGGCCTTTCAGTTACTAGAATCATTTTTATGCCCCCTTTCATGGCTTAATTTTTTTAAAAAAATTCTCGGTAGTGAATTTCCAACTAGGGGGAGGGACCGGGAGGGGGTTCCCCCTCCCGGTTCCACCCCCTAGTTGGAAATTCACTAGCTTTCACCCCCAATTGGAAACCTCTAGCCACGTCCCTGCGCATGTTGAACTGGATAAGTAAATTGAAGACAATGGCTTTCATTAAAAATAAATCTCAATCAGAATCAGGTGCGTGTTGAAAAATACTTGTTCGCCGAAGATGCGGAGAATTTTCATCAGTTACGACCGAAGCTATGCTTCCTTTAAGAACAAACAGACGAAAAGTTTTGACAGAAAAGGGATTTCTTTAAGGTGTACTTCAAATCCAATCCAGTACATGTCAAAATTTATACGTATGCAACAGTGGCGGTGTTTGGAAATAGGGTTTTGTTGGAATGAGTTTATTCATTTATTGAAATTTAACGACACTTTCGACATCAAGGGTCACCTCGTGTCGGACAGTTTTACGGATGGAGGAAGCAGGAGTACCCGGAGAGAATCTTCGAGTAACCGCGGGCAACTGCCAGACTCCCCAATGTACCAACTTCACAAGCAGAGTTAGCATTGGTTGAAGACAAGTGTACCGTCGACGTGCAGTACGCCTTAGTAGACTGCGCCACCGTGACCCCGCGTGGGTAGTCGGGATTAGGTGCCTTGCCCAAGGACACAGCACAGTTACCCTTGATGAGGATCGAACCGTGGATCGTTCAGTTGGAAGTCCAGTTTCGTAACCACTGTGCCACCGAGAATCCAAGGGATGAGTCCATAACAAGGATTATGGTTAGTTTAAACATAGAGAGGTCTGAACAATTTCAGAAATTTTTGCAAAGAAATATGATCACGAGGGTGATCTCTCTGTCCATACCATCGCACCCCGATCAATATCCGATCGCGAAACACAGCAGTGGAGTGAGATTTTAATATAAAAGATATTGCAATATGGGGACTGAAACAAGAAAAGACAAAAAAAAAAGAAAACAAAAAAGAAAAAAAGAAAACATACACAAATAGCATCTGTGCATGTTCTCGCTTTTAGGTTTTTGACAAAAGATATTCAGTGCGTTGTGAGGAAGAAAGAAGACAGAGCGAATTACGATTGGAAATTGACGCTTCTAGAGCATTGTTTTTTTATTGAATGAAGATTAGGCACCGCGGACATCATCACAACCTCAAAAAACGTCACGTTGTTCAGTATCTTCTGGGAGCTCCTCGAACGTCTATCTCTAAAACATCTTAATCGGCGTGGCATGCTGTCGATGACCTTCCAAATTTATCTCAATGTGATGTTGTCCCATCCTCTACAAGCGCACGACCAAGACTGTCGATGTCATGAGGTGGTGGCTGCCTATTAACCACTCTCCAGCTGAGAATGTCCTACATATGATTTCATAGGCTCTTTGCAGGAAAATCCACCCGGGCCATGTTCTGTTGCATATCTTTGAATTCTCGCACTGTTCTCGCTCTGTGCATTATCGTCCAAATAATAAATCGGTTTCCAAGAAAACGGCGAACTTAAGGGATGGCAATCCGCTCCAAGATATAGTCCCGGTACATTTGTGCGTTTATGATTCCGAAGATGATTTGAAGTGGAGTTTTGCCTCGAGAGCCGACACCAGCCCAAACCATGATGCTTTCACCGCCAAAACGGTCAACAGGCTGAACATTCCTCTCAACATTCCTCTCAGTAAGTCGGTCTTTATGGAGCCTCCAAACTCTGATTCTTCCGTTTGACAACTGAATAAAATTCGGACTCAACGCAGTACAGCATGTGTCAGATAGGAACGGCAGTGTAGTGGTCAATAGTCAGCAAATGTTCACCAGTTTTGAGTATCTAAGCCTGTTCCTATAGAGGAAAGGGGAACGTCACAGTATGAGATATTCGCTTTTCCTCAGGTATTATGTGTGTGTGGGTGGAGGGGGGGCGTGGCTTAACTTTTTTTGGACAGAAAAGATGGAAGAAATGGAGATATTTTTTCAGCAGAAAGAAATGGTTACGTTTCACACCCAAAGAATTTGCCACGAGTTATAGTGTGGGTGTTCCTTTTCATTCAGATCTATTCTGGTGTTTAAATGACATTTTATTCGTACAACTGCACAATAACTGAATATTTCCTTCTGAGTGAATATGTATTGATCCACAGAAGCTGGAAAAAAGGTATCACATCTGCAAAAAAAAAATTTACAAAGGTAACCTTTAACATTCATCCATTTACGTAATGTAAAAATGTCCTCGGAATGTTGAAGTGTATACCATGCTTTTTATCACAGCATGTCTGATTTAATGTAACTTCAACCTTTGACATTCCTCACAAATATGTCTTCTAAACCACGAATGAGTTGTAATTATCTATGTTTCCACAAACATCTACTGTATAAATGTTGTTTTTAGATGATTTCTGTTTTACGCATTAAATACCTTCATTTCCCGAACCAAACACTTGAGTCAGTGGCATCAGAATATTTCAGTCCTCTGACAACCAGAATTCCACAGGTAAGTGAATATAGTAAATCAAACGCAAGACAGGAAAACAAAACAAGAACAGCAAAAGTTCTCCCAACTTTGACCTGTCAACAAATCAAAACTTCGGGCTAATAAACGTAAAGTGTCAAAGCGTAGTGTAAAAAGCATCAGAATTTGCTACAGCAGTAAACTGCATCAAACCAGATGTTATATGCGGTAATAAGGTATGGCTCAAGGGAGTCAAACCAGAATAAAATTCTACTAAAACGCCGTGACATGACGTGAGATATCCCTTGGCAATTTTACACCGTACAAAATTGACACAGGAGTCCTAACAGGTGGAATTTCCATTCTAGTTCACAAGGGAACTTAATCTCTTTTGAACAACCAGAACACATCACTAAATGCGAGTGTAAAAATCAAACTCCAAGAGATCAAACATCTACTCATGGATTACTTTTACATGCCCCTTCGGAACTTAGAGAGCCTAAATGAACTAGAAAACTGACAAAGCCAACTACTAAATAATAACCAAAAGCAAGCATACCTCATCATTGCAGGAGACTTTAACTATACAGACATCAAGAGGGATTCACTATCTGTAAACAAGCAGTGTAAAGACAGACAAGTGCAACAGAAGTTGCGAAACATGGCAATAAAGTACCAATTAACCCACAACTTGTTGCATTTTGTATTTACAACAAACCCAACGTTATCCCATTGAACCCGAGAGGCCGCATTTCTGGTTCAGGAACCCAATACGTCATAATTTCATTAAGTGGAATGGGCGCTTAGTGCATGTGTGGAGTTGATCAATCTATATTTTCAACGTGCAGCCATGACGATGCAGTTAGATCCACCCTCAACAATCACAGTAACTTAACCCTTTACTCAACGAATCTTCCGCAGCCACCTGCGTAATTTTAACATTCAGCAGTTGAAAAATATATTATTGAAAAAAAATAAACCAAACCATATCATGTGACTCCTCATTGGAACAAGCTCGTTGAGTTCGTTCCAATGAGGGGTCACATGATATGTTTTTGTTGAAAGCTTTGAAAAAACAATATTTAAGATAAGAAATTTTGAGATCGTGTGCGTTGGGTAAAGGGTTAAGCTCATCTTCCCTCACCTATTGCTAAAGTGCCAACAACGTAAAATATACAGATACAGCTCCGCGAGCTCCGTGAAACAAAATATAATAGCATGGATGCTCAAATTAACACTAGAAGACAAGAAAGGGACAATTCTATGTTAATATTGAATACTCCGGTTAACTGAATAATGTTCCCTGTCAAATGATTATTCAAATAACGGGGTTCAAATGTACTACAATTGTAAAAGCGTGTCTTTCTCGATCAAACCGCAACACACATACAGTACAGTCGCCGTAACCCACGTGTGGGCCGTGATGTCCACGTATGCATTTGGGAGGTAATACAAATCATCATCAGCAAAATTTTAAACAATAAAGCACAGGATTGCACCCACAATTTTGATGATTATTCCTATAGTTAGTGTTTGGAATCTAATATTATTGCGTTCGTGGAAACATTGCTCACCCGTGGAAAGTGATCAGTCCACGGCGACCGCACAGTAACCAGGGGTTGAGCTTTGTAAATCACGCGCTTCGAAATCAAGCCCCAGTCAACAAAACAAACGAAAATAACATTTAAGATTCAATGTCCTCGCATTTCTTTTTCAATAGGTTCGATTCCATTGTATTGTGATGAGAAAAGTAGGCTGAAAATTTAGACCGGGTCGCGACACAGTTGCAATCTGAATGTTCTTTGTCCACTTTTATAATCATAGTACCGCAGGGCATGTAACAGATGGTTTTTCCGTGTCCATTAGAGTCGCAAATTCTTTGTAAAAGAGTTTCGTGTTTTGAAAATGATCTTAAAAAGTAGGTGTCATGACATGCACAAGCTTCATCCTATCAACACATTTTACCTACAAATCCTACACACTGGGGTCCATTTTGACCCCAGTAAAATGTAATGGAAAATAAGCACAAAAGGTGTCAAAACTTTCAAATTTGTATTATATGATCGATCTCCACTGGACATTGTTTGAAAAAGTTATTGTAATTCTTACTGGTTAACCCGTAACTACAAGATCCACCCCAACTGGGGTGATGGGAAGACTAAAAGTGTCTGCAAGTGTTCTACGGTCAACAGAATTTATTATCCTTGGCTGTTATCTTATGATATCTTGGGGCTGTCGTCTTCCAACATTCATGGATTTCTACCCCAAACTGTTCTATTTTTGACTACAAAGGAATTTTCAACGATCTTTTCATTATGTTGTTTCTGATACAAATGGGTGTGGCCCCCTTCCACGACTACATTCACGCCCCTACCTCTACATCTTGTTCTAATTGTCCAAATTTCTTGCTGATTATTTATCTGATTATCCCGACTGACAATTTTTGAGTTGAGGGTTCATTGGGGAGCTGGTTTCCGTCAGTTTGGTTGTCGAGTGTTGTGCCATTTGATTCTGTGTCACTTTGGTCCAGGCCTGAAAATAAGCAGTCTGACATTTGCAGAATGAGGTCCCCAGAGGGTGAATTTGATGATGCTATCCCATACAGTGGACCGATTTATCTTCTGGGTACCTCTTTCTGTTTAGTTTTGAGACCCTGATTCATAATGAGGTTCATAGAGGGTAAATTTAGTGATGCTACCCTGCTGTGCAGATTCGTAACCCCTCCATTGTGATTCACCAAACATTATTTACCTTATCACTTGTAAGCGATGTCGGCCAAAGTCAAAATCCTTTCCGAGAACGTGCTACTAGACACAAGCAGGATATAAAACATAATGCTGAAGCCCCAGTAGCACAACATTTTAACCTTCCTGGCCATTCTTTGGACGATTTCGAAATCCATCCTATTGAGCAACCACCAATTAAATATGGCGTACGAACAGGTTCGAAAACAATTATTGAGGTACATACTATATTATTTGAGGTTCATCCTATATTATTTCAGGTTCATCCTATATTATTTGAGGTTCATCCTATATTATTTCAGGTTCATCCTATATTATTTCAGGTTCATCCTAAAATAATATTTATGACCCTCTCGTACGCGATCAATAATTTGTCCGACCCTGGATGGACTATAATTATTGTTTCATGTTGAACCAAGTTCGACATAAATATTGCAGGTTCATCCTATATTAATTGAGGATGAACTTAAAATAATTTGTCCGACCCTGGATCGACCATAATTATTGTTTCATGTTGAACCAGGTTCGACATCAATATTTGAGGTTCATCCTATATTAATTGAGGATGAACCTGGAATAATTTGTCCGATCCTGGATGAACCATAATTATTGTTTCGTGCTGAACCAGGTTCGACATAAATATTTCAGGTTCATCCTATATTAATTGAGGATGAACCTGAAATAATTTGTCCGACCCTGGATGGACCATAATTATTGTTTCATGTTGAACCAGGTTCGACATCAATATTTCAGGTTCATCCTATATTAATTGAAGATGAACTTGAAATAATTTATCCGACCCTGGATGGACCATAATTATTGTTTCATGTTGAACCAGGTTCGACATAAATATTTCAGGTTCATCCTATTTAATTGAGAATGAACCTGAAATAATTTGTCCGACCCTGGATCGACCATAATTATTGTTTCATGTTGAACCAGGTTCGACATCAATATTTGAGGTTCATCCTATATTAATTGAGGATGAACCTGGAATAATTTGTCCGATCCTGGATGGACCATAATTATTGTTTCATGCTGAACCAGGTTCGACATAAATATTTCAGGTTCATCCTATATTAATTGAGGATGAACCTGAAATAATTTGTCCGACCCTGGATGGACCATAATTATTGTTTCATTTTGAACCAGGTTCGACATCAATATTTCAGGTTCATCCTATATTAATTGAGGATGAACCTGAAATAATATATCCGACCCTGGATGGACCATAATTATTGTTTCATGTTGAACCAGGTTCGACATAAATATTTCAGGTTCATCCTATTTAATTGAGAATGAACCTGAAATAATTTGTCCGACCCTGGATGGACCATAATTATTGTTTCATGTTGAACCAGGTTCGACATAAATATTTCAGGTTCATCCTATATTAATTGAGGATGAACCTAAAATAATATGTCCGACCCTGGATAGACCATAATTATTTTAGGATCATCCTCTAAGCCAATCAGTGACGCCGATACATATTGTTAATTTTTTGGCGCGACATTCAAATAACTCGATCAGAAAATAGAAGCCAGACAAGAAAATGAATCTGGAGGGCTTCCTTGAAGGTGCTCGCGGTATTGTAGCGACGGTAACTAGGGATATCGGTTACCGGAGAATCTCTAAGCGATGCAGCTTTGAAACTTGAAGCCTTATCGAGGAATGTAAAATCTAAAAGGGGTCATTTCGTTTTCGTGAACCAAATTCACGCTTAGCACAAAAATAGAGACAACTTGTCCACAAGATCCGCCCCCCCCTCACTCCCTCACCCCACCACATCGTCCCCCCTCCTCCACACCACACATACAGCGTGAAAAAAATCAGTGGCAACGGCTCTCAAATGGATGTTTATTCTCTTTTTTTTCTTGTAATTTTTATTCAAAAACATTGGTGTTCTTTTTGCAACTTCTATTTTACATGAAGAAAACAATATTGGTAATGCAAACGTAGCAGTTGGGTATACACAACACGTTAACTGAAAATGTCCGACGGTTGTCAACAAGTACTCAATGTGTATACTTGTAAAGTATATTACTTACAGGTCTTGACTGTTGCCACAACACGCATTTGCGCTGCAGCCTGAATCATGTCCACTGTATCTCACGTGGTTTCCATTGTTTAGGAGTGGAGAAAGGGCCAATCTACCCATAATTATTCGTTGAATCACACCACACAGTGGATATGAGACATCACCACAATCATGTCACTTGAATACTCAACCGACCCATTACATATCTAGCCACATTTACTTCTGAAATAAAAAAAAACGGACAAGTAATTACATGTATGTTTTTAAATACAAGTGAAGATATCTCTGGCCTGCAACCAGGATCTACCTCCAGCCGGCGGTGAGACATGTAAAGGGTGGGTGGGGGGGGGGGGGCACCTCCACGACCCCAACATAATCTCCCTTTTCAATTTTAGAGTCGGGAATACCCGCCCCCACCCCCCACACTCGAATACCGCTCCAATGTATTTAACAATTGAAATACACCAAACTAATCTTATTATTAGCAGTTGAATATCATTTATTTAAATATTATACCCTACAAACATGTTGCAGCCCCCCCCCCCCCCCCACACACACACACCACCGCCACCACCCCAGGCCGCTAGGTTATACCCTAATTTGGCAACACCATGGTGAGGATAGGGGCGTTGAGCTGACCATGGTTTGGCCGGACGTGAAAAATTTTAAAATTTGGCATTCAAAGGAGCAATTTCCTTTCTTCTGGAGGATCAATTCCCACTTCAACATACCCCGAAAAGTTTGTTTTTTCTGATCAAATAACAAAATTCATCTTTTGAAAATTTCGATTTCTGTCCAATAACCTTTAGAAAACTATGCAGAATTATTATATGGTCTGCAAGTTTTAGCCAATCGTTTATACCAAAGCTGCACAATTTAGAGAATTCCATCCATTCCTAGGCATTGATTACTGGGTCCCGTTTTACCATTAATATAGAACTTGTCCAGCACAGTACAGAAACACTGCTTGCCACGGGGGTATGGTGGTGGTGGTGGCAGGGGGGGGGGAGTGGGGGGGGGGGGGGCTTATAACACCAATTTAATTTAACACCCTTGTAAAAAATAATAGTCAGCCTTTTCAACTTCTAATTTAAAAACAAAAACATTGCAGGAAACATTTTGCCCCATTGACAGTTTTTGTTCCAGAGTGCATCAATTTCGGTATCCTGAAAATTGGATGAAAACAAAAATGAATAATAATTGACCTGGTAGTTGGGGTATTCCATACATCGACCCATATGCAGTACGTCCTGGTTGACAATGGAGTGGGAGGCAGTTGTCCTGGCTGAAAATTGGGGTGGGGCAGTTGTCCTGTCCACCAACTGGACTGGAGGGCAGTCGTCCTAGCTACCAAATACACTTGGGGGAGTCATCCTAGCTGCCAAATACACTGGGGCAATTGTCCGACTGAGCATTTTTGGACGGGGATGTGGGGGGGGGGGGGGTGGTGCGGGCACTTGTCCTACAACCTCAATTTTCTCCTATGTTCAATTACCACTCATCAAATATAACCTGCTATTAAACATAATTTCTTTGGTTAATTAGTTAATGTGCTCCTATTGTCATAGCTGTGTGTAATCAGTGTGTTGAATAAACATCGCAGTGATAACAATATAGACTCACATATAGGGTTATAAATAGTTGCGCCCACCCCCTCCACAAACCCTCTCACACCCCACCCCACCCCACCCCACCCCGGTTGCAGGCCTGCGATATCTCTTGCAACGTTTTGTACTTTGTAGGGTATTCATCACTGACAGCTGAGCAGGGACGTCGCGACAGGAGGGGGGCGGTGTGTGTGTGTGTATGTGTGTGTGTGTGGGGGGGGGGGGGTTGTCTAGCCCCCCCCTCCACCCCCCCCCCCCCCCAATATTTGTCAAAATATCAGTAGTTGGAAAATCGGAGGGCAAAAATATCAACAGTTGGACATTTAAAACTACTGAATGTATAATACAATTAACTAACAAACATATATTTTTCCGACTGGAGGACCACAATGAGGACAAATTCCGACTACCGAGACCTTCGGGTGAAAATCGGGTCGAAGGATTCCAACTGAACATATAACTACACATGCAGTCTCCGCGTTACACGTTTTTTCAACAGCCGCTGAGAGTCTAGGGGAGATAATTTGTGCCTGTGAAATGCTAAAAAAAACCTTTCCTAAACCGATTTTCCCAGCCTTTAAAGTAAACCACATTCAAACCGATAAACGGGGTGCCCAAGTTACAAAAATAAAAGACGAAAAATATTCGCTAGCCTACGAAACTGTCGGGATAATAGTAAAAAATGTCGACATTTTCCCGCCCTAAATCGGCCCAAATGAAACTTTTTGAGGTATTCTGAAGTGGGGATTGACACTCCAGAAGCCAGGAAATTGCTCCTTTTAATGCCAAATTTAACAATTTTCTCACGTCGGGCCGAACCGTGCTCCCCGAATTAGGAAGATCTACAGTTCTAATAGTTTGTCAAGAACGCGCCCACTACCCAGTTGGAATTTCGAGGGCTCTCACCTCCCACCCCCCATTAAAAGGCACTAGCGACGGCCCTACAGCTGAGGCATTATCGCGTGATTTGTTCAAAACAGTCACCTGCTTCCATGAACATAACACCGTGACATACCCCACAATGACACCAAAAATATGCTGACCCAGGAGCCTCAGAGCAATTTGAAATTCTATTGGGGGAAGAGGGGTGGGATATGCATTTCGAGCATTCTGGCATACTAAGCTGCTTCCCAACATTGTTACCTGTGTGAAAATGATGGGTCAAAACAGGTTGTAACAAATACTAGCAGCGTTACCCGATGCTGTACGGTAAATTTCTAAGAAAAAACAGTTCATAAAACCACAGCCCTGACTTCAAAAGAGTAACTTGGGCAGGCCTGCGGCCCTAACCGCACCATAATATTCCAGGTAGAAAGTTACCTCAGGTAGACCCCTTTGAAGATCTATAGAGATGAAACGAAAAATTGTCATGACATTGGGTGACTCTCCCACCCCGGCACTTTTTCAATCCTGACTTTTTCAATCCATGACTCCCGGTGTAGAAAAAAAACCCTAGCAGAACCAGCTTGTGCACTGTGGGTGGCTCCGTATGCCTTTTTATAGTGGTCATACAGAGATACACACAAAATCCACAAGTTTTGCCCCTCCCCAACACCACCAGCGGTAGACCCCTTTGAGGACCTGTATCAGTAAAAAACAAAGCTTTTGGTGCCCCTCTCCAATCCCACCCCTGCACCTTTTTAAACCTGACAATGACCTCCGCCATAAAGTAGGCCAATTTTGGGCACTATGGATTGCCCCACATTTATTTCTATAGCAGACACACAGACAAACAAACATACATACGAAATCCATCAATTTGTCCTTCCCCACCCTACCCCACAGAGGCACTTTTTTGAACTGCTCCATTAAATTTTTAAACTTCACGAGACGTTTTCCCGATATGTTGGTTAGCAGTGATGCGCACCGTACCAGACCGCCAATGGTGTTTCGGTCCGGTCCGGTCCGGTCCGGTCCGGTCCAAGAAATAGCGGTCTGATATTTGGGCAGGCGGTCCATTTTTTCTAGATGGACTGGTCCAAAGCGGTCCAATTCAGGGGCACAGGTCTCTCTCTTTAGAGTGTGTGTGTGGGGGGGGGGGGGGAGGGGGGGGGGGGGGGCTATACAATGCGCAGGGCCAACCATGTTTTAGTCCTACGGGCGGAAAATTTGAAATGTAAGCTGAAAATACACGATTTCCGCCTATTGCAGCATTGCTCGGACACACAACGCGCAGGGCCAAGCATGGTTTGGCCTTGCGGGAGGAACTTTTGAAAAAGCAAGCTGAAAATACGCGATTTTCGCCTATTGCAGCATTGCTCGAACAATATCAGCTGCTATCGGACCTATATATGTGGGAGGAGCGCGGGGACATAACATGTAATGCCCCCCCCCCCCCCGAAAAACTTTGTGGAGCACAGGCCCCCTCGCCCCCCATCCCCATGATCTGCACCCATTGTCCAATTTAATAGGGTCACCACACCAAACCTACCAGATGATATACAGGGACTAAGTTACTACCAACTAAATAGTTTCCATGTGCACATAATCCAGATCGGGGTTTATAGAAATAGATACACAATACACATTGAAATTCTTTTCCGACAAAGGAATTGAATGACAGCTTCTTGTTACCGAATTTGAGCGTTCGCTTTTTTGGGAACTTTTTTGTAGAACCGCTCATCGCTGATACCTTCACCCGACACCCGTGACAGGAATCAAAGGATGCAGGTGGTTGATTGGTGACAGATTGGCTCAATATAGTTGACAGTTACTTCAAACTTACTCGACTTCAATGTATTCACCGTCTATCAAGATGAAATTATCAGTTTGTGTATCAATTGGGAGAGTGCAAAACTTCCCTTTGCGTCTCCCTGGACCGATCCCTTGGACCGCCCCGGACCGGTCCAGCGTGCCTGTGTACCGGAACAGCAGGGGCGGCCCGGTCCTCATCGGACCATACCGCAGACCACGTCTGGACCAGTACCAGACCGTTTGTTTGCGGTCCGGTCCGCAACACTATTGGTTAGCGAGTCATATTTCAATATTAAAACACAACATGTTTGTAACAGTACAGTAAACAATCAACACTTCCCATTTGACATTTTCATGGGGAAAATCTTATTTATTTTTCGTGATTACAAAGGGTCGAAAAAACAATCGTGTGAAGCGCATACAAAACAATCTCTGAGCGGGATTCTTTGTCTGAAGCTGTGTGCCTGCATCAAGTTTATCTTGTTTTTTTCCCCCAGTTATGTCTCATTGTTCGCGTTTGTAACGACTCAACTGATTGGCTCGTGGAGCGTATTGCATCGTGGGATTTTAGCATCATCCTGAATAATTATGGTCGATCCAGGGTCGGACAAATTATTTTAGGTTCATCCTCAATTAATATAGGATGAACCTCAAATATTTATGTCGATCCTGGTTCAACATGAAGCAACAATTATGGTCCATCCAGGGTCGGACAAATTATTTCAGGTTCATCCTCAATTAATATACGATGAACCTCAAATATTTATGTCGAACCTGGTTCAACACGAAACAATAATTATGGTCCATCCAAGGTCGGACAAATTATTTCAGGTTCATCCTCAATTAATATAGGATGAACCTGAAATATTTATGTCGAACCTGGTTCAACATGAAACAATAATTATGGTCCATCCAGGGTCGGGCAAATTATTTCAGGTTCATCCTCAATAAATATAGGATGAACCTGAAATATTGATGTCGAACCTGGTTCAACATGAAACAATAATTATGGTCCATCCAGGGTCGGACAAATTCTTTCAGGTTCATCCTCAATTAATATAGGATGAACCTGAAATATTTATGTCGAACCTGGTTCAACATGAAACAATAATTATGGTCCATCCAGGATCGGACAAATTATTTCAGGTTCATCCTCAATTAATATAGGATGAACCTCTAATATTGATGTCGAACCTGCTTCAACATGAAACAATAATTATGGTCGATCCAGGGTCGGACAAATTATTTTAGGTTCATCCTCAATTAATATAGGATGAACCTGAAATATTTATGTCGAACCTGGTTCAACATGAAACAATAATTATAGTCCATCCAGGGTCGGACAAATTATTGATCGCGTACGAGAGGGTCATAAATATTATTTTAGGTGAACCTGAAATAATATAGGATGAACCTGAAATAATATAGGATGAACCTCAAATAATATAGGATGAACCTGAAATAATATAGGATGAACCTCAAATAATATAGTATGCACCTCAATAATTATTTTCGAACCTGTTCGTACGTCATAATTAAAGACACATTAGAAGAAACGGATGAATTTAGAAAAAAACGTGAAGCTTTTTGGATCAATACGCTTCAAACCCTCTGGCCATTTGGTATGAACATATCAGAGGGCGAATGCGAAAGGAGGTCCATCATTCCTTTCACTTTAACGTACAACAGAATGAATATCGAAATAGCAAAAAAATTAAAAGATGAATTCAATTTTACCAATGCTAAATTAAATGAACCTTTGAATCTTCGACCTGTCATCGCCTATAAGAAAAACAAAAGCTTGCGTAACATCCTTGTAAGGACTAAATTAGAGCCCATCAGTGAATAACATCAATTTTTGCCAGTCAGTTTAACCAGTTCCTAAGCTCATCACTTAGTTTAAATCAATTTTATGTACTTTTTTGTCATGTTTGAAACCAATCAGGGTTTAGTAAATGAAAACAATTTTTCGGCGGCATATTAAAAGAAAAAAACGTTTCAGTAGGAAATGTCTGTGCCAGTGCGATTTTTTAACCTCAAACACACACAGGCGAGTGCCAGAGTTCATATATGCCCCAAAACAAAATAGGTTCCAATTTCAATCATGTGTATGTATTTCCTAAATAAAATTATTATTTATTTATTTATATATTTATTTATTGATTTGTTTAATTTTTTATTAATATTTATTTATTTATTTATTTATTTATTTATTTATTTATTTATTTATTTATTTATTTGGTTGATTCATTTATTTAAATTATTATTATTTTTATTTTCATTTTTAATTTTTCATACCTTTCACACAATGTAGAGGTTCAGAAGGTAAAACACACAATTTCTACGTGGTGTAAAATATTTTCCGTCATAAACCTCCGTCGGGGGATATTCATTCCAACTGATAACATTCGTGAGGCATCATGATCTTTGGCGTTATTTTTTCATTTATTTCTTTAGTCTCAATATATTTTATGAAACCATTTTTTCATATTATTTTCACATACTTCTGAAGCCGGTAAAGCAAACCGCTCCTGATTGGTTTTACTTAAATCAAAGCCAACCAATAAGGCTTCATGGGGTCAGTAAAGCAAACCACTCACTGACTGATTAAAATTCAATGGAAGCCAATCAATAGGGCTTCATCTAATTTGTTTGGACGACACAAGCTGAGTTGTGAAAAACAAACTTGGGACATCTCAGATTGAAAAGAATTAATTAGATGAGTGACATTTGTCAGCTTGTTACCGAGTTTAATTATGTACTGAGCTGTGGAAAGCCCACATATGGATATATACCATGCATGCCCTCCCAAAGTTGGAATCATTTTCCTCAAAGTCTCTTTGAAAAAGCCAAACCAAGCGAAACGCGTCGAGACAGACGGATTATTTTCCACCTTTGCGGAAGACTACAACCAATCCAGGTATCTTCTCTAATAGGTAATATCTAGGTTTCATTTTAATTTATTTCATTTTAATTTCATTTTAAATTCATCTACCTATTCTTCAAATGGTTCAAAAAAGACAGAAGCATCAGGGAAAGAGAGATACCCAGTCTGGAAGAGGCCAGGAACAATCGTTCCAGGCCTATTCTAGATTGGTCAAGGCCCTTTTTCAGGTGATTCAGTGTATGCACCATATTGGGCTCCTAGAGCAGCATTTGGCCAACCGGGATTTCCCGAAACAGTTGGAGAAGAAAGTAGATGAGTTAGGTGGCTTTCTAAAGCCGGTTCTTCCCACCCCACACATTTTTTCTGTTTTTCGACAGATTAGTGTGGGATGGGCCAACCAAACGTTAAATGCTTTAATTGAGCATTATAAGATACATTTAACCCAGTTGAAGTCTAAGATAACTTTGGCTATGCGACCACCTCCTGGACTCCAAAAAATAGACTTCAACAGCGCTTCAGCGCGTGCCTTGATCTGGGCTCAAAAAAACATTAAAAATAAGTTGACAGATAAGACGATTTCGGCCTATGAGTCTTACATTTCGGAACTTCGCCCAGCGTCTGGAGTAAGGAACAATACGGGAGGGAGCAAGCAAACTCCGGCCCGTGTTGTCCCTCTACCCCAACGCGAAAAGCAAAATAAGAAAAGATCAAGGCAAAGCACTTCTCCCTCTTCTTTTCCTTCTACTTCTTCTTTCTCTCAGAGTAAGCGCCTCAATTTGCTCACATCTCCGGTCCACATTGTGACTGAAGATGCTCGCAAATTGAGTAACGCTGTCTCGCCTCGTCTTGCTCCTCTACCTCCTACTCCTCCCCAGCCTTTCTTCTCTGGTTCTCCTAGTGCTCTCACTAGAACTTCTCCTCCTTCTGTTGCTTCTACTGCTTCTATTTCCTCTCCTGCTTCTGTTTCTTCTCCCCCTTCTCCTGCCTCTAGTGTGGTTCAACCAGGTATATCGTACACAGAGAAAGTCAAATCACCGAGCCGCAACTCAGGCCGCTCATCTGATTCTAAATTCTCCCACTTTCGGCATAAAAGCGGAGTTAATTTTGACAAGAGGAATTGGCGCCTCCCCGATGTTTGTAGAAACATCCTTATGATTGGAAGTTCAAATTTAGGACACATTGATCGAAATCCCCATCCGGACATCCAGGTGGAGTGTTACCCCGGCGCCAAATTCAATCATATGCGCTCTATGTTTAAAGGGAACAGGGGCCAGTCCAGTCCCCCCAAAATATTATTAAATATTGGCGTGAATTCTCGAAACGATAATTCTAATCTCGTAGTTAAGCAGTTGCGGAATATGCTTAGCGATATCAGGGTCAAGTTTAGATCAGCAAAAATTTATTTCGCTGAACTAAACTTTTCGCAAAAACTCCCTCAGGCTGAGAGGAGAACCCTGAGCATCATCAACGAAACCATTCGGAAAGTGAAGGACGTTAACGTTATACCTAAAATTGATGACGCGAAGTTTGATGTTGCTCGGGATTTAATCCATTGGACCACGAGAACCGCCAATATTATGTACGATCACTGGTTGAACCACCTAAATTAAACTAAGTAAAGGCAAAGGTAACAGCCGCCTAACAGATGTGGGATTAGGAACTAATGTGGTTAACCTGTCTGGCACCAATGACCTAACAACCCAAGAGAAATCGCTTTTAGATCGCGGTTTAACTTTTGTACCAGTACCAAAGCCTAAAACTGATAACCAAACAAATTTACCATCATACAACTGTAATTTTCTTAGGCAAATGAAATTAGCCGACCGCTTTAGAAACTCCAGCGGTCGGAAACTTCCTTTTACAGAATCATCTGGTTGGTCACCTCCAGATAGTGAAGTAGATCCCGAAATTATTGAGGCTAGCAAACGAATCATCCAAAAGGTGTTCAGCATGAACATACTCTCCGATAAAGACAATTTAACAGCTGGTGAACGGAGAGCCCTCACGAAACTTCGAAAAAATAAGAAATTAGTAATTAAACCAGCCGACAAAGGTGGGTCGGTAGTTGTTCTATCTCGGGATAATTATATAAAGGAAGCCATGAGACAACTCATCAATACTAAACATTATAAGAAAATAGATTCACTTATTTGGCCTAGTAATATCGAAAAATTCAATAAGATCTTAAAATTTCTCCTCGACGAAGGTCACATTACCAAAAAAACAATTGAAATATTTAACAGCTAAGCTCAGTGCTCAAACAAGACAATTTTATATCCTACCAATGATCCACAAGGACCGTTCTTCATGGACGGATGACTTAACTCCACCCGGGAGGCCAATTGTATCATATTGTAATTCGGAATCTTATGCGATCTCGGAATTAATTGATTATCATCTGAAACCTATAGCAAATAGACATCCGAGCTATCTAAAAAATACACAGGATTTCCTGTCAAAAATTTCGAAATTGAAAATATCGAAAAATGCAATTCTGGCTGCTTTGGATATCGACAGTATGTGTACGAACATTGATATTGATAAAGGTGTTAAATCAGTTAAAAATGCATTTGAAAAATATCCGGATGCGCCGGATGAACAAATTTTGGATCTTTTAGAGCTGAGCTTAAAGGGTAATTCAATGGAGAATTTTTTCTACAAATAATGGGTTGTCCAATGGGCAAAAGATTCAGTCCTAATTTTGCAAGCATTTATGTAGCGGAATGGGAGGAAAATGCCTTAAGCAAATGTGCAAAGCATCCTCTCGTATATCTCAGGTATTTAGATGGCATTTTTATTATTTGGGAACATTCAAAAGAAGATTTTGATGAATTTTTAGAAATTTTGAACAATCACGATCCAAAATTAAATTGAAAGCTACTATCAGTGAAAATTCTGTTGATTTTCTCGATGTGACCGTGTATAAAGGCAAGCAATTTCAGGCGTCCGGTCATTTAGATTATAAAGTGTATTTTAAACCAACTGATTCACATCAATTGTTGCACACAAAATCATTTCATCCTCAACATACATTTAAAGTTATCATCAAATCACAACTCATTCGTTTCCACCGCAATTCAAGTGATAAGGTAAATTTCAATGAGGCTTGTTCTACTCTATTTGGCGCCCTCAGATCGAGAGGGTACTCGCTGCGCCTCTTGCGTAGCCTGAAATCCCAAACCCTGAAAAAGCTCGAAAGTCCAGCTGAAACTACCGATTTCGAACCACTGAAGATTGAACACAACAGACCGTTGCAGAATGGTAGTGGCGCGGTATTTAATTGCAAAAAGCCTCGTTGTAGATTGCATACTTTTATGCCTGATCAGAAAGAGGAATTTTCCTCCGAACAAACGAAAAATCATTATCAGATCCGTAACCCCCTCCATTGTGATTCACCAAACATTATTTACCTTATCACTTGTAAGCGATGTCGGAAACAGTATGTTGGTCAAAGTCAAAATCCTTTTCGAGAACGTGCTACTAGACACAAACAGGATACAAAACATAATGCTGATGCCCCAGTAGCACAACATTTTAACCTTCCTGGCCATTCTTTGGACGATTTCGAAATCCATCCTATTGAACAACCACCAATTAAAGACACATTAGAAGAAACGGATGAATTTAGAAAAAAACGTGAAGCTTTTTGGATCAATACGCTTCAAACCCTCTGGCCATTTGGTATGAACATATCAGAGGGCGAATGCGAAAGGAGGTCCATCATTCCTTTCACTTTAACGTACAACAGAATGAATATCGAAATAGCAAAAATGTTAAAAGATGAATTCAATTTTACCAATTCTAAATTAAATGAACCTTTGAATCTTCGACCTGTCATCGCCTATAAGAAAAACAAAAGCTTGTGTAACATCCTTGTAAGGACTAAATTAGAGCCCATCAATGAATAACATCAATTTTTGCCAGTCAGTTTAACCAGTTCCTAAGCTCATCACTTAGTTTAAATCAATTTTATGTAATTTTTTGTCATGTTTGAAACCCATCAGGGTTCAGTAAATGAAAACAATTTTTCGGCGGCATATTAAAAGAAAAAAACGTTTCAGTAGGAAATGTCTGTGCCAGTGCGATTTTTTAACCTCAAACACACACAGCAGGGTAGGAGCGGGGTGGGAACGGGGTAGGGGTGCACAAACATGTTTGTAGTATTTTGCTTAAAAAACATAGCTTATGATACCTCTTTGAAAGTGGCTTAGAGAAGAAAATTTTTTTTTCAATTTTAGCTATTCCAGAATTTCTGTTGATAAGTGTCCTCTTCGTTTTTGTGTAAATAAAGGTTTTAATAATAGTAGAAATTTATTTATTTATTTACTGGTGTTTAAGGTCACATACTTATGCACAATGTCTAATCGTGACCATGACAGTTTTACGGGTGGAGGAAGTCTGAGTAACCGGAGAGAACCACCGAGCATCGACGAGCAACTGTCAGCTCCTCAACATTCCAACTCTGTTCAAGCTCCGCTCAAGCAGGGTTACAGCGGTTGAAGGCATGTGCACCATCGACGAGCAGTACACCTTAGCACACGGCGTCATCATGCCTCCATGTAGGCCCAAGGACACAACAAGGGTCGTCCAAGACGTGGGGGGGGGGGGGGGGGTCGAACTCGGGCCTCAGGCATAGAAGTCCAACAGTCTACCACTGAGCCACCGCGAATAGTAGAAATAAATGTTGATTAAAAAAACCTCTGTGGCTAATTTTTTTTTCACGAAAAGTTTGTGGAGGGCGACACAATTTTAAGGCAGATACAGCGAGTGTGGGGTACGGATGACGGGAATCAACGACCTGTGTTGGAGTTTTTCTTGTATTTCACGTGCGCATTTGGCGCACGTGCAATACAGGATACCCCCCAACAAGGGTTGTTGATTCCTGGCCCACGTAGTTTTCCCAAGCTGTGTTCTGTATTTATATAACGACTAAATGATTTAACCCTTTGCCCAACGTAACGGCCAAAATCGGGCAGCCGTATTCACGATAATCGCCAATTAATTTTCATTATTGTTTTCATTTTATGTCTCAAAAACATAGGTTATGGCCCCTCTTTGGAACGAGCTCGTTCCAACGAGGGGTCATAACCTATGTTTTGGAGACAAAAACATGAAAAAAATTAGTTATTCAAGAATTTTGCTTGCTTGCATGTGTCGTCTGCTCTTCGTGTTAGGTAAAGGATTAAGTGAATGAGTCTGATATTTGTACAGAAAGAAAAATATCACTTTCAGAGGTCTGTTCTATCTTGACACAGGTTTCTGTCGAAGTATTTCAGTCATGTAATACATTCACTCAGATGCGTAAAAAAACAACCAGATGCTCTCTCACATGACATTCTCACATTGTAGGCCGGTTTCCATGCGCGGTGTGCCTAGTACATTTCTCGGTGTCTGTTTTTTATCGAGTAACGATTATTAAACACAACAATCGTGGTATAAATGATCTGAAAAATTGAGAGGGTCAGGACACCCTGCCTTTATCACCAGTTTCCGTCGTCATTGCTCTATATTTGCTATTTTGTGAGTTTAAAACAGGGTTATAAAATACATTACCGTGATCACAGAAGTGGAGGGAGAATTTCTGGGTCGCGGTCATGAGTAGCCATCGTGCACAAATATGTGACCTTAAACACCAGTAAATAAATATATAAATACCGAAATTATCTTTCCGCTGTTCTCTCCAAAGCATTATAGCATCCCATCCATCGGAAGGGAAAGATTGGATCACTGATTCACCGATGCCATATCCGCTTGAGTTTTCTTGATTTGGTGTAATGTTTGCAATATTTTATTTATGTGAGAGCGCGGTGACTCAGTGGTGACGACATTGGACTTCAAAACTAAAGGTCCACGGTTCGATCCCCGCCTGGGATAACTGCGTTTGTGTCCTTGGGCATGGTACTTCGTTCCAATTTTCCGTGTGTGTGGGGGTTGGGGTGTGGGCACGTTGGCGCTGTATACTAAAGCGTACTGTAAGTCGATGGTATACTTGTGTTCAACCAAACCTAACCTTGCTTGGTTTAAACAATATTTATTGATTAATAACAGCGTCAATTATATACACCAAACAGGCTATTCACATAGGTAATGTACACCAAACCGTATATAATATAACATGGGATGTAAAAAGAAAAACTATACCAGACGGGATTCGAAAGTAAGCGTATGCTTATAAGTATCGTATCCCTTGAACAATTTCATTTTATGAGGATGGAAAAGTACGGTTCATTGAGTAGGGCTGTTTAAACCATTGGTTGGTTGTTGCTTCTTGTTGTTGATGTCAAAGTACACAGAATGATTTTTATTTTTGATTCATCATGCGACGATCAACTTACGTGTTGACAAAGTCAATACACAAGTAAATAAGTTTGCAGATTCAGCAAAATAATATCAGTAAGTGGCGCACTTCGTATATAAGTTCGTATATCGTCGGCTGAGTGCTAGAATGTTCTATGTCCCATAGGGGACATAGAACATTCTAGCACTCAGGCGACGATATGACAAATGTACATACATGTAACCGTACACACACACATAAATATATATATATATGTATGTGGATTTGTGTGTGTACGGTCACATGTATATATATATAGTAATTGATCGATTCTGCATACTGCACTGCAAGGAAATCAGCGCGCGCGTGAAAGGGTATACATGTATACATATACATACACACATGCACACATGTACACACACACACACACCCGCGCGCGCATACACACACGCATACATACGCATATACATATTGAGTCTTAAAATCGTTTACTTAGTATAATATATTCATGGACTGCTGAAAAAACAGAAAAATTATCTTCACTAGTTAAGAATTCCGAACCATATAACAGTGTGGAAGCGTCTATGGTAATCGCGTATTGAACAAAAGTACGGTTTCGAATATAACTGTAGATTGGGCAGTATAACAAGAAGTGTTCGGCCGTCTCCCATTCGCCACACTGACAGAGTGGTGAGGTTGATAGGTGACTGTCATACAGATGTGCTCTAAGATCAATGCATCGCAAAACGCAGTCAGCAGTGATATATTTGAGGTAGTCGGCTTTTAGCACGGCAAAAGAAGGAAGGTGGCCGCCTGATACCTTCGCTTAAATATCTTTTGAAACTACTAATTGATGTATTGTCGCGCACAGTTGGTGGAATTGAATTCCAAAGATTCGTTACATTCGGTATGAAAGAATTCCGGTATAGGTTTGTACGGGCAAAAGGTACTCGGTGGTTTCTCTGTGACCTAAGTATGCGATCATGGTTAGACAATGCTGCCATGGGAGGAACCTTTGTTGTAAGATATGTTGGTGCTATGCCGTGATACATCTTGAAGAATTGTATCAGTTTATGTTTCCGCCAACGTTCACGGAGAGGCTCCCAACAAGTTTCAGAGTATAGTAAGGTCTTACTGGCACTGATGGTTGCCCCAGTGACAATCCGAGCAGCAGCTATTTGGATTTTTTCTAGGTCAGCAGCATTAGTCTCCGTGCAATTGTCCCATACAGAGTCAGCGTATTCTAGTAGAGGTCTGAAAAACGCAAAATATTTTTTTTCCAATATCTTGCGATCAAGTAAGAACTTAAGCTTTCTCAGCATATCAATACGTAACCATGGTTTAGAGCAGATGTGGGCGATATGATTATTCCAAGTACATTTATTATTCAAGATTACCCCTAAATGTTTGTGATCTTTTGCGTCGGATATCTGTGTGTTAGAAAAGAAAAGAGGTGGAAGTGAATCGGATTTACATTTACGAGAGATGAGCATGGTTTCAGTTTTTTGTGGGTTAAATTGAACTAACCACGTTTTAGCCCAATGTTCAATTGTAGCTAAATCGTCGTTTATTATCGATGATGCGAGTTGTGGATCTCCAATAATTAGATATAAAGACGTGTCGTCGGCGAACAGTCGTATGCTACTACTGAAGCTATGTGTAATATCCTTTATATAAATAAGAAAAAGCAAGGGGCCGAGGATGGACCCCTGGGGAACTCCTGACTGTATTGGCGTCCGTGGCGATGCCCCAGGGGCTACGACAACCCGTTGGGACCTCTCCGAGAGATACTACTTGAGAAAGAAAAGTAGATCACCTGTTACTCCAATACTTTTCAACTTATGAAGTAGGCCCGCGTGCCATACCTTATCGAAAGCCTTACTCACATCGCAAAAGACAACTCGGACTTCTTTGCCTTCATCAAGGGCTCTTCAGAATTCATGGTATAAGTCACTTAGTTGGAAGACTGTGGAGTCGCCAGCAGTAAAACCAGATTGAAACTCACTAAGGATATGGTTATTAGTTAGGAACTCACTCAAACGTTTGAACACGCATTTTTCGAAAACCTTGCCTGCACAGCTGATTAAAGAGATGGAGCGATACTTAGTAACAATGTTAGAAGGTGAATTTTTGAGAATTGGGGCACATTGGCTTGTTTCTATAAAGATGGAAAATAGTAATTGTTTATATTGTAATACATTAAAGAGAATTAAAAGTAGCTCACATAGGGATGTTCTGAATTCTTTCAAAAGGCGGGGACTTATTAAATCCGGACCTGAGGCTTTAGATATATTTATTGCTTTTAACGCTTTATACACTTCGTTGTATTGCAAGATTATACTGTCAAATTGTTTGTTCGGGTAGCGGAGGAGGGGTTGGGAGAGATGAGTGCGAATCGTCCACTGATGAAATGGAACAGAAATATTCATTGAACAATGTCGCTTTGTCTGTGTTCGTAGAATACATTCTGTTATGGTAAATAATTGTTGGAATACTTGAGTTCTTACTAGTAATTAAGGTCTTTAATGATTTCCACCATTGGGAGCTAGACGTCTCACTGTTATTCAATGTGTTCTGAACTTTGGCAAGATAATTAGATTTGGCATTTCGGATGGCCGTTACTACCTCGTTTCTTTTTACTTTATATTTGACCCAAGCATGTAGAGTGCCACTATGTTTTGCTGCACGGTAAAGTCGTTTTCTCTGTCGAATAAGTAGTTTTATATCGTTGTGCATCCATTTTGGCTGATGTATCCTAGATGTGATGATTTTGTTAGGGATATGTGAGGATGCAAGTTGTAATAACCTAGTGGAAAATTCTGCGACAGTTGTATCGAGACAAGGGTCATCAAAGATTACGTCCCACTGTTCGTTTTGAATAGCGTTGTTCCAATTATCATAATCCCCCTGTGAGTATAGCCATATGTGCCTTTTAAAAGTTGCTGCCGGGAGTTTCGTGAATTCAATCTCAATAGAAATGGGTTTGCGATCTGATCGCCAAAATAACACTTTTGTTTTTGTGATCACAGTACAAGAAGTTCAATGATGTGGCAGGTTCTGAATATCAATATCCTCCAACATCCGACTCTTCAGAAGCCGTATATAATACATGTAACTGGAAGCTATGTCAGATATCTATTGAAACATGTCTAATATGCCGCCTTATTTGTCTGATTCTCATTTGTCCATTATTATGACTTCTTGTCTGCAGGTCAGAGCACTGAAACGCTCATTAGTCACATATAGAAAAGTGTCTCAGCGATAGTCAACTTTGGGGGAGGATGCCGACAGCATTCATTTGGCTTGACGCAGAATACCACTCGAGGCTTTGCTTCTCGTGGTATTCATGCACTCACCCAATCTAGTGCGATAAACATTAACCCATTCAGGCGCTTGCGCGGTTCTGTATTTATTGCACACCTTTTAACTTTCTTAACCCTTTACCTAACATGAAAAGCAGACGACACTTGCAAACCAAATTCTTGCATAACTAATTTTTTTCATTTTTTTCTTCTCAAAACCATAAGTTATGCCCCTCTTTGGAACGAGCTCGTTTCAAAAAGGGGTCATAACCTATGTTTTTGAGACAAAAAATGAAAAAAAATAATGAAAATTAATTGGCAATTTTTTTGTGAATAGCTCTGGCTGGTTTTGGCCGTAACGTTTGATAAAGGGTTAATCAGAGCATTTACTGTAATGTAATAAAAAGTAAGAATTAACCAGCCCTTCGTAGAGGTTAAGGAAAAAAAATAAGAGAAAAATCGGAAATATTAATCCGAAGTTGGAGACAAGTCTTTTTGTTATTTCCTGCTCTGCTTGAATTCGCATTCATGGTTTCAACAACTTTTGTAAATTGCGTCACCACTTCGTTCGATGAAACACTGTGAAGCCTAAATTCAACTTTCCGTCTCTTAATGTCTCACGTTTGTAGCACGAATTATGGATAGGTAATGTGATTCCCTCCAAAAAATCAGCATATTTTTCACAACAAACAATCAGTTCGGAAAATAATGCAAATTATGCAATGAGAAATAATAATAGCTGACACATTTTCCTGACTTCCACCGTTCCACGTGGCTCTTGTTAATCAACTGATTGACAAGCTAAGATTTCAGTCAAGATTACGGTTGTCATTGTCGATTCGTTCTTCGTAAACTAAATTTATATCCTCATTGTCCAAGGGAAATAAATGTATTATTCACAATGCCCCTCATAATTCACTAAAATCCGCGTTACAGAGTTCAACAGAAGAACAGAATCTACTCGAATTCCAATGAATATCATTAACAAATAAATCATCGTTCGACACACACTTTGTTTTGTATTCGGATTTTGGTGATCTAAAACTTGCTCGCGCGACGTCGTTCATTCGAAGCGACCTCACTCAAGGAAGCTTTCAGATTATGCCTGTATTGTGCTTAGTTTTAACTGCATGTCTGTCATTGCCATGTCATATTTTAACCCATTTAGTCAAAACATATTCAGTGTTGTTCGCGTTGATAAAATAAATTAGAAAGTTTCCTTTGATGCTCGGTCAGTATCCGAGTTTCTACGGAAATAATAGAAACTCAGATACTATAGACCGATAACATCCACGTCAAAATAAATGGTTCATTGTATTTGAATGAGTCCATGCATCCTCAGAAATATGAATCTTTCCATTCTGATGTTTAAAAATGTACCAACCTGTATCACACGCGTGTGCGATACAACTTCATTTTTATAACACACTTTAGAATGGCGTGAACAAACCTTACTTTTCGATGGGTGTGTATTAACCCTTTACCCAAAGTAACGGCCAAAACCGGCAAGCGCTATACTAAAAAATCGCCAATTAATTTTCATTATTTTTTCAATTTTTTGTCTCAAAAACACAGGTTATGACCCCTCATTGGAACGAGCTCGTTAAGCTCGTTCCAATGAGAGGTCATAACCTATGTTTTTGAGACAAAAAATGAAAAAAAGTAGTTATTCATGAATTTTTTTGCTGGTGTCGTCTGCTTTTCATGTTAGGTAAAGGGTTAAAATGATATAAATAAACAATGCTCAATTTCCATACGCCTCGCATTCCACGATTGCTTTCTAACGAATATACTTTGATGTCTGTGTAAAATGAATATGTTGATGATGTGCACATATTTCACGGCAAAACAATTTGAATATTTACAACATATTTTCGTACCGAATTTGGAATGTTAAGCAGTTTTCGTGCTGGGAAACACCAGGACGTTTGGTGAGATGAATTCCGTTACGTCGTAACTACAGTTGCAACGTAACAGCTTTCACGTCATCGATGGGAAGTGCTATTGCCTTGATTGACTCAGAGCCATATGGGGGTGGGGGAGGGGCAGATTGAGTCGCGATGGTTTCCGCTGATGCTCCAGGAATCCAGTTGTACGAAGATCAGTGGGTGAGAACCATCCCTTCATCCGTTGTATACCCCTTTATCCGTTCTATAACAATTTGCCTCCAAATCTCAATATGTACATCACGCACCGTATTTTATTTTCATAGCATCCTATTTTCCGTTACAAAGTCTAGTGTTCATACACTCTAAAATTAGATGGGCTAAAAAGTAACCCAAATCAACTGGGTTGAGTGAATATAAACCCAATTGCGAAGGAAGCATTTCTGTTGTGTGGCACGCTCATAGAGGGCACCATACTCTGACATATATCAATAGTGTCTTGGTGACATGGTGGGAATGCAATACACTAGGCTCTTCTTGAGACTAACGCACCTCTTCACTGATAAAAAAACGTACATTCTTGCCTCATTTAACACATTTTCCCAGCAGACCGAAAGATTACAATGACGGGTGCCCAAAGGAGAAATATTAGTTCAGGCGACTACATTTGAGTCTTGCTGGTGCTCTCTGCCGGTCAGTCTGTCTGTCATCTATTTCTGTTCACTGAGCCTTTCCCGTTTCCTACGTTCCTGAACCATTTCAACGTATGCATACATTTCTGCGTGAAACAAAAGTGTACAAAAGTTGGCAGTCCATGAGCAGGCAACATAACAATGGCCGAACTACGAAAGATGGTTCAGTGGTAATTTAGTTCTACAGGCCTTTTAGCATATATTGAGCAATAGTAGCATTCTCTGTTACTAAACCAACATGACAAAGAATTTTGGTGTGTAACATCTCCTACACCCCCCCCCCCCCCCCCCCCCCATGGATTATGCCCATCGTTGTGAAATTTAGGACATTTAGAGGGAATGTACACGTGAAGTCATTCACGCCTTCCAGTGACACTCTGTCTTTTGCTACGGTACACACGCTTCAAGTAAATCATACATGCTCAAGAAAAGTTGAGCACATTCTATGAGAAAACAAATTACGAGTGGATATTCCAAGATATATTTCCACTAAAATTAAATCGTAGGCAGGCAGCGCCCATTCTGTGAGAACGACGTATTCGGACTGTGAGCGAGTGGATGTGGGCTTATGTGTTAGTGGGTTTGACAAAAACATTCAACATGGGTCACACGAAAAGCTTCAAATTGTCCCAATTGACAACACTCTATGATTCATTTAACACACACAGTACAGACGCGGTGGACTGGTTGTAATCCACGTGTGGGTAGTGATGTCCACGCAAGCATTTACCAGGTACTAAAAATCATTATTAGCAAAATTTTAATTAATGAAGCACCATGTTGTACCCGGCGTTCCATTAATTAAAGGTTTGATGATTATTTCTATGGAAATATTTCCGTACTGTACTGTGGAATGGGTATGTGCTTTGTTATGTGTGACGTGTGTGCGCATGAAAGGGTGTGTGGGTGTGTGTTAATGTGTGTGAATGTATGGTGTGTTTGTGAAGTTCTTATGTACAGTATTCTGATTGAAAAAATGGACAGAAAATTTCGATTGGAACGCGAATGGGTCGCGACTCGGTCACAATTCTCCACATGTTCTACCCCCCCCCCCCCCCCCGCACACACACGCACACCAACGTGCTGATTTCCGAAATTAAGGAGTAGGGGAAAGGGGGCTCATCATTTTAGCACTCCTCGACAATTTGCCGGGGGTCTTCCCAGAAAATTAAAAAAAAATTGTTACTGAAGAATTGCATTCTCGGAGTGAATTTCATTACTCTGATAGCCAGATATAATCAGGACGATTCATCCTCCCTTCGTTTTTTGAGAAGAAAGTGGAAATGTCGCTCACGGGAAACATGATTGAGCTACAAACCACACCAAACGCCCAGTGCAGTTTCCCAAGGACGCCACTTCCGACATTTTGATATTATATATATAAAGCGAGTAACTTATGGGCAACTTAAATGCGTTTAATGCAGCTAGCAAGACGAAGGAGTGCTCGCTGTGTTATTCACAGCGAGCACTCCTCCGTCTTGACAGCTGCACAGTGTGTTGGATATTCGACAAGATCAAGCTGTTCCATGACTTGCAGTTGCAGGGGAACAGTGTTCCCCGCGTTCCCACAGGAAAGGCCTACTGTCCAAACATGAACGGGGAAACTAAGCTGTCGCGAAAAGAAATGCCAGAACATTTAATCTCAGATGCTATTTTCATTAACCCTTTACCCAACGTAATGGCCAAAACCGGCGAGCGCTATTCTAAAAAATTCCCAATTAATTTTCATTATTTTTTCATTTTTTTTGTCTCAAAAACATAGGTTATGACCCCTCATTGGAACGAGCCCGTCGAGCTCGTTCCAATTAGGGGTCATAACCGTTGTTTTTGAGATAAAAATTAGTTATTCAAGAATTCTTTTTGCAAGTGTCGTCTGCTTTTCATGTTAGGTAAAGGGGAAATGTCGAATTCTTTCATTCGATTTGGACTCTATTTAGGAAATCTCGATCAACTAATGTAAGTGAGTCAGACAGTCTCGCGCTTCGACCGAAAAAGGACTGCCGTTTCGCCCACAGTACTGTAGGTGGGTGCAAGTGTGCGTATTAATGTGAAAGGAGGACGCGTGTTCCCTTCCCACCACCGTCACCCAGATAAACAGAAAAAAACTTTATTTGTGGCTATGGTGGCTACCAAAGCGCAAACTATGAGTAAATAGCCAATTACAATTCATCAATGGCGGCATTGATGGTTATATTTCGGTCCATTTTGTCACATGCTCTCTCAATGACTTTTGTTACAAATTGGCGTGATGGCGTGCATGTCACGGACCTAGCAATTAGTAATCTATTCAGTAATCTTGAATGTATTGGCTCTAACAAGATGAACAATTACTGTCCAGCCTGCCTCTTATTTACTTAATAGAAATCATATGCCGATGGGGGCATAATTTAGTGGGATGAACTAGTCTGTAACCGAGTTGTCTGGTCACCGGACAGTGTAAAGGCAATCACGTCAACAATAGAGAACTTTCATGACAAATTAGTCGAAGACATGTTTGCTGTTTGTTGAAAAACACGGCGTAATAATAATAATAATAATAATAATAATAATAATAATAATAATAACAATAATAATAATAATACTAATAATTTTCTCCGATATTGAAGAGTACATAAAAATAATTACAGTCACAACATGGTGAGGAAAATAAGGATAAGACATTAAAAAATAAAGACAAAGCTTAATAATTTGTAAGTGTTCAAGAACAAATATAAACATAATCATGTGCTGCAATTTTAATATCAGCATAAGATTTTTGTGAATTAAATATACAAATTCATTTTTTGGGGTCAACAATTTTCCGCCTGGGTATACAACATTTGAAATACTAAAGGTTTTTCCTTTCTTGCTCGTCCCAATAAGGGGTCAAAAGCTTTGTGTTTGAAGATTTGTATTTAATTATTCAAAACAAAGAAACACCCCCACCCCCACCCCCCCCCCCAAAAAAAAAAAAAAAAAAAAAATTTAAAAAATCCAAGTTTCGTCTTTTAATCGTGTTGGGTAAACGGTTAAATCAGAACAGGAATCCATGTCCTCACTTGTCGGGTTTAACCCTTTACCTAACATGAAAAGCAGACGACACATGCAAAAAAAATTCTTGAATAACTAATTTATAATGAGGGGTCATAACCTATGTTTTTGAGACAAAAAATGAAAAAAATTAGTTATTCAAGAATTGTTTTTGCATGTGTCGTCTGCACGAGGTCGTTCCAATGAGGGGTCATAACCTATGTTTTTGAGACAAAAAATGAAAAAAATAATGAAAATTAATTGGCGATTTTTGAGAATAGCGCTGGCCGGTTTTGGCCGTTACGTTAGATAAAGGGTTAAACCATATTTTCATTACCTGTGAGCCAGTAACAACAATAGCAGAAGAAGCAGCAACAACAATAACAATAGCTGCTGACGACATAGTGCACTAATTTGAGTGCATACCGTAAGATGCAACGCGGTCGACAGCGAACAGAGTAATTTATGTCACAAAAGTTACAGTAACCTCACAGCATAAAGTGGGCATCTTCTTTGATCACAACACTATCGTATCGGGAAATAATCGTTGATCCATAAACAAAACATGGGTGAAACAAAGACAGAATTAGGAAAAAACAGACAGATAGGGCATCAAGAATCAATGTTCTCGCACCGATCTTCCGTCGGACAGGGCTCAAGGGCTATTTTGTACAAAAGTCGTCCAAATGCCACATAATTTATCTAACTGAAATAGTGGATCTCTAATGAGTCGTGATTTCAAATGAAATGTCTGTACCGAGTTCACTAAAATCGACATGAGCCGAGGTTTACCGAGGCACAGATCGATTTTAGTGAACGAGGTTCAGAAAGTTCATAACAAATCATAATGAATTCCAGATTCTTTTTATCACATAATGTATAATTTAACCTTTTACCTAACGTAACGATTAAACCGGCCAGAGATATTCATAAAAATTGCCAAACAAATTTTATAATTTTTTCTACCTTTGCCTTGAAAACATAGCTTATGGTCCCTTATTGGAACGACCTCGACAAACTTGTTCCAATAAGGGGTAATAAGCTATGTTTCCGAGGCCCAAAAAGAAATGTTTAGTTACTCGGGACATGTTTCCTTTCCAATTGTTGTCTGAATGATTTTGGTGTAAACAGAAAATGTAATATAAGAGAGCATTAATTCAATTCTACTTCCGAAACCAACTCACTTACAACGTAACGACGTCGATATTGACTTATGACGCCATTCCCGTATCAGACAAGTTGTGAACGATATTTTCCGTAATGAGCTATTTGGTGGTGATTATGTGATAAATGCTATTCCTTACCAATATGTTTTGCTGATATGTTTTGATATATTTGGCACGCAGCTAATTCACGTATCAAACGAGCGCATAAGAAAAATAAGCATTTCATTTGCTAATGTTTCAAGTGCCCAAGTACTGAAGAAGAATGGTGTGCGGTGGCTGATGAATTCGAGAAGAAGTGACAGCTCCCTAAATGTATGGGTGCCTTAGATGGAAAGCTTGTCCGTATAACACAACCAGCACACTCCGCATCACCAGTCTTCAATTACAAGCACACATTCAGCATCGTCCTTATGGCTTTGGTCGACAGTAACTACAAATTTATCTACTGTGATGTTGGTGCTAACGGCAGGGTGGCGGATGGTGGTGTTTGGGCAAATACTGGCCTGGCACAAGAACTTGAAAGGGGTTTGGAGAATGTTCCACCAACCAGACCACTTCCACATGATGATAAAAGAAGTCCTTTCTCGTCGTAGGCGCTGACAAGGCTTTTCCATTATGCACCTACATCACGAAGCTATAGCCTCATCGAAACCTTTCCAATGTGAAGAGGTTTTTCAACAACCGCTTGTCAAGAGCACGACGTGTGGTTGAAAATGTATTTGGCATTATTGCCAACAGGTGGAGACTACTGTTGTCACAAATGCTTGTCACCCAGATAGAAAAGAGCTGATAGTCTCAGCTTAGTTTGCCCTACACAACTTTCTGTGTATCTGTGTGCAACTGCTTTCCTTCACCCACAAACTTCTGGATTGGGAAGATGAAAAATGTCTCGGAGTAATACCAGTGGCCTGGAGGAATAGTGAACATCAGACGAGTTTTGCAATTTTGAGGGGGAGAAATGCCCGCCGAGACAACCTGTGTGCACGGGTTAATAATGTAGGTGCGATTGAATGGCAAGACGACGTGATTTGTGGGGTTTTATCACCAAATCAACGGCCTTTCTTCAGGCCACAACATCCTACCAAAAGAGTAGTTTTTGTTATTATTTTTATATTTCGTTTGGTGTAGTTAAACTCTTCTTTATTGTGCTTATTTCTGTTTGTCTTAACAACAGTTTATTTACCTTGAATTACAAATGTTTATCTTTAATAATATAGAGACTGCATCATTGAGAAGTCCACTGTAGAGAAGACAGTTGCTTTTGTTGATGTGGTAGTTTCTGTAATTGCGTTAGGAGTAGCTGGTGTTCTGAGGCTGGGGATGCTGAGGATACTGTGCGCAATGTCACTTGCTTCTTGGGATATCCTCTGTAAAGTCTGTGTTGTAGCTGGTGTGCTTTGTGTCTGTGGAGTCGGTGGGGTACCTGTTTCTTGGTTTGCTGGACTTGGCACTTAGCTTGCTTGACTTGACTCTTGGCTTGCTTCACTTGTCATCTGGCTTGGCTGGGTTGTAATCTTACTGACTTGAGCTTGAATGTGGATTGGGACCTGTGGACTGGGGACTTGGTAGAATATCTGCGCCCTTATCATGCTTGTCATCGGGAACGATTGCGTTGCTGGCATCTGGTACTGTGGTTGGGACTTGCCTTGGAAATACTCTGCTGGGACTGGTATGCTGCTGGAAGCCATCCATCTGAAAAGAGGAAAGAGTCTGGAATGAAATACCCATGGACGGCATGGAACTTGACTGGTGATGTGATCTGTGGTATTCCCGGCTCCTGACATATATTAGTCTCCGAACATTTTCCTGGACGTCCTGGTGCAGCTCCATCAGAGTGCATCTCACATGCATCCTGAAGGCATTCATATCATCCAGCGTCATTTGCTCTTCTGCTGACAGGACTTGTTTAGGAGCCTCCTGGATTGATTGTGGAAGAATCTTCATCTCTGGTGACAGGTGCTTCAGCAGAGTCAGCTCTTCCTTTTCGAAAGACATGGGCTTGGAGGAGGACATACGATGCTTCTTGCTTCGTTTGAGTGGTTGCTTGCCCTTGGACTGGCTTGACTTGGGGTTTGCCTCGGAAGTGCCACTTTCGTATTCTTCATCGTCATCATCGTCATCGCCGGATCCGGAGTCGCACTGCTTGGTAAAGTGCTTACTGGATTTCGTATTTCGGTGCACAATACAAGGCAGGATGAAGGTGTTTCATTATCAGCCGATCCCACACCCACTGGTCTCTCACGGTCTTGGGGCCCCCTGTATCCACTGGGCTTGGGTTTCAGTAAGTGGTTCAGCTTGGTCCGAAGACTGCTCATGCGGGTCTGAACAGCCAGCCAGGTACATTCCTCACCAATCTTTGCAGCCTTCTCCTCTGTCAGCTTCTGTTTAGCGTCCCGGTCATGGAAGGAAGGTATCCTTTCATTGTAAAGGCATTCGTGTTCCTTCCACTAGTCAATCAAATCTTCCGTCAGTTGGGTGGTCCAAGGAAAGACAGGAATAAGCCCACGCCTGCCTGTCTTGGTCAGAGGCTTGGTTTGCTGCATTGAAGAGGTACTCGAAACACAGTATTTATATCCAAGCTCAAAACTACGTGACGCTATGTTTCCGGAAGTGACCGAACAAGAAAGACGGATCTTTCAGCCAGGAAACGGAACCAGACCATCAGTTGCCCGAGACTGCCGGTTCCTGACAGAAGACTGACGATAGACTGACCGAATATTGGCGTAATAATGAGCCAGTTTTTCTTTGCTTTTTCTGTCTACTTCCTGTCGAAGTGTACCGTCAAGCACGTCTGTGTCGTCAGTTGACGGTAAAGTGACGGGTTAGGCGGAAAATACGGAACCATATACAGTGACGGAAAGAAATACGGTACTCCACAAGACGGAATTGTTGACGGAATTGACTTTACGCGGATGGGAGAGAGGCTTTAGGAACTGGTAATAAGCAACGGCCGTGAAGTCCGTCAAGAAAATGTTCATCTTTGTTGCGAAAGTGTTGGGTGTGATTTGTAAGATTCATGGGAATATTTATATCTTCATCCAGTTATGTAGGTTGATTTATTGTTTGGAGTGTACATTTTTATAGAAATAGAGACAACTCTCCCCGTGCAGTATATTAGAGACAATGCTCAGGCACTCTACCCGTATCCAGCTGCGGACACAGGAGCTATTACATGTTCAGAAGGGCAGTGTGATCGGACGAATTTAATACTTGTCACTTACTGCCCCATCTCTATTGTTTCCATGCACGAAGAGCGAGTTGCAACACTGGCTAGCTACTTGCATTTTGTGCTAGTTCCAGTTGGATTATCATCATTTATAATAAAAGTCCCCGAGTCCTATAGTGATCTGGTGCACGAAGCCCACAAATCATGCTGACTTCCAAAATCTGCACTGGAGTTGAATATTTATAACATTGTAATCGGTGTTTCATTAATTAAATTTTTGATGATTATCCTATAATTAGTGTTTGGAATCTAGTATTATTGCGTCCGTGGAAATATGGCCTACACGTGGAAAGTGACTAGTCCACTGCGACTGAACTGTAAAGCTTTGCATCATCATGTTCTTTCGAAAATTGTATTATTTCACCCAGCACCAGAAAAATATGCTCGCCACAACTATGAACTGCTGATTCGAAAACGGCTGACACGAAGCTGAAAGTACATAACGCCTTTCTGATGTTCCCTCAAGAACACTTGACCTAACACAAAATTCTTATTTATTAGCTGAAGAGTCTGGCACCAATTGGCACATTTACTGCGAAGAGGCGCACTGGAATCATATAATTACGTCTAGCTGCCACGTGGAATAAATCTTACACCTGACTAGTCTGATCATCACTTCATCAGTCAATAAGTGATTAGGTCTGTCGCATCCATTATTGATAACAAATCTATTAACCCTTTGAACTCTAGTAGTATCTGCCAGTTCAATGGCTGCAATTAGAAGAGTCCATATTCATTATTTCAGGTGGACCAATAAATATTGATTGGTCTACCCACACATTTACTGAACAGCCATCCTGTATAATGACGTTATGACGTATCATGTTCCTTGCCGGGAAAAAGGGCCGCTCGCGTTCAAAGGGATAAGAGTAACTGATATCTGTCGCATAACTGACATGCACTGTAGAGGTAGCACCTCTTCTGTCTAATTTAATTTTTCGAAGGAAATTTTGGTTGGTAATGAGTATATTCGCATTCGCAATATTGACACATGGACGTAACTGGTAGCTTTGTTATAAATTCCTTTATCTGTCACGTACCTCCGTAAATTACTTTTTTTCAGATGTTAAAACTGCAGCTTTTGACGGCAGAACATATATTAAGCAAATTTTAATGTAGCGAAATGTTTCTTGAGCACGCATTGAAACTATTGCCCCTGAAAAAATAACACAAATTGGTATGTTGGTTTTGGCGCGGTGGGCGCTTAGGGGAAGCAAACTTGGTACGGCTGCCTTATAATCCCCCACTGTAGTTCAATTTCTTTTTTTATTTACTGGCTTCAATGATACTCTTTTTATCATGAATGTTGCTGGTCATGGTTGTTTTGACGATTTTTTCTTTCTCGTTTTAGCAGGAAGTTTAGCTAGGGTAATCGGTCAGATTGGTTTAGAGGATGGGTGTCATTACTTCTTTTTCTGTGTGAGCTGTTTTTTTTCCGATTTTTTGGCTGGCTAGTTCTTCAAATCTCTTTCTCTCCTTTCTGCCTTGGGCGATATTTTTGCTGGTTTCGATGATGGATTCAATGATTTGCCGTTTTATTTACCCTGATGTTCTAGCTGCGTTTGCCACAGTATGTATCCTAGAACTTTGTTGGGTGTTGGCCAGGCTCTATTGGGTCGAAAGGAAGTGTTGAATGAAAATAGCAGGAGGTGGAGGTGAAGGCAGCTTCTGCTTCCGCCTTAATCTTTACAGGACATTTCACGTGCATCCACTGCTTCGGGGAGGGGTGGGCTTTCGGATGGGTAGATCTACGGGACGTGGTGGGAAAGTGGTAATTGACTCATCCACCTTCTTTTCGGCATCCTTCTCTTTCCTTTTACTAGGAATGCTTCCAAGCGCTGTGCGTCCCGTCTCCTTTCGAAGGGCTTTTCTTTCTCCTTCTTTTTTCTGCTACTGGCAAGGTTCTCTTCTCCTTCGAATTTAGTTTGAAAAGAGGCTCTCGCACAAAAGGTACTACCCCTCCCAGAATGAGGTCGTTTGGGATCTTTTGAATCAACATCTACTTCAAGATTAATTCTCTCACCTTTTACTGGGAGATTCCAAATAAATAGGGCGGCAAACGTCCAGAGGTAACAGGGATCTCTTGATCTTATTTAGAAACCCCATAGCTGGAAGCAGAACACGGGCAAATGTTTCAATGAGTTACATAAAAATGCCACCTCCGTGAGTTTAAAGACCCCACCTTGTTGTGCTGTTTGTGGGGTGTCACTCGCACAGGTGATGTGTAAGTAAAGAAGGTAAACTACATTCTATCTCACATTGTACCCAATGGAATGTCGTTAAAAACTATTCAAACCACTCGTCCAGCGGATAACTGCATGACAAAAAGTAGGCCTACTCCAACTCAAAATTACGCCTTGAAAAAAACTTAACCCTTTGAACCCTAGCGGCCGTTTTTTTCAAGCCAGCAACATGATTCGTCATAACGTCATTAAATAGGATGGCTGTTCAGTAAATGAGTGGGGTAGACCTATCAATATTTTCAACGTGCAGCCCCGAGGCTGCACGTTGAAAATATTGATGGGTCTACCCCGAATAATGAATATGGACTCTTCTAATTGCCGCCATTGAACTGGCGTGGAAGATACCATTGGAGTTCAAAGGGTTAACGTCACACCTTTGTTTAACCGGAAGAGTGGTAAATTAATTCTGGCCATCAAAGTTGATTCACATGCTTTTGCTTTGTTACAGTTTATGGGGGAGTATCTATGGACACTCTCCCATAAATTGTAAAAAAGCAGTTCAGTTCAAAGAAAAAAGAAGCACACCCACAGACTATGAAGCCGTTGAGACGAAGTACCTGCAGTTCAAAATAAAGCCGAAAAATTCCAGCACTCTTCCATTTAAATCTCATTTAACACTTCACCTAACATAGATGCCATATTCGGCCAACATTATTAAAACACATCTCCATGCAAATTTTATTAGTTTTTCGCATTTGTCTCAGAATCATAACTTATTGGGATAAGCTTGAAAAAATAGTCTTACTGTTTACGAGATATAATATGACTTACATCTCAGTTTTGTTAAAAATAAACATTCCAAATATTTCTCCCCATTACCAACTATTTTGGAAAGGGGGAGGAGAGAAGGGGGTGGGGGCAGTTAAAACCCTTCAAATTGTCCACGCTAACTCAGTTTCTACAAACTTGTTGCTGATCATTACAAAGATGTTATTACTGAAACCACGAATGGATTTGGGTCAGTGATTTACTCGAAAACATTTTAATATTTCCCCATAACCCACTACTAAAAATGTCAGCTCGCACACCAACATCCTAAATATGACATCAAGAGCTTGGTTTAAACAAAATGGCAAACAGTCATTACAAATATCTGAAATGTTAAACATGAAACCGTTTGAAGCATTGGTTTTGTAGAAGAATATGTTTTAATGTTCCGATACCAACCGCAATACCTTGCAGTGATTGGTCAATGCCTCGTTGATTTTATTTTATATCGCCGGGCACGCGCATATGTCTACTGTCAGCGATTCTTATGTCCACTGTCAAGGAAAGCGTCTCGTTGCCATGAGCAACGGTTCATTGCAATGTCTTTTTTCACTTGAAATCAACTGAGACAAATACATTTAACTGAAGTAAAATGCACACAAAAGCACCGTTATTACGTACAAAAAGATTAGTTATGTAAACATGGGTAATTATTTTATGAAACCGATTAGATTATAAGGTCTCATTCATTAATTTACTGTAACATAAGCTGAAACGAATCGAGAGCATGTCGGCCCGTTGATTGCGTTCGTAAACATTGAATAAAGCGAAATCACCCTAATCTGTTATGATAAAAGTTAACACCTTACCGAAACAACGTCTGCTTTCTAATATTCGCTGTACAACAACAAATTTTAAAATGATTCGAAGCAATTTGTGTAAGAACAGGACATATACGTTATTCTGTTTGTTGATAGGGAACATGGTCTCACGTTCCCTGCATGAAACATATATTCACCCTCGGCTAACGCCTTGGCTGAATATAAATTTCATGCAGGGAGCGCGAGACCATGTCCCCTGTCAACAAACAGAATAACTTATAATGTTCCAGTGAGAGTAAAATCCTCGCCATGTGATTGGATGAGAGCTGGCGTAGTTTCTTTTATGTTTACGGCTCCAGTAGCAAATGCTACCGTCTGACGTCACCATGCGAAATATTTGAAATGACGTCGCCCGTTTCGTAATTGTTTCATCAACGGAGTGACTAGTAAGCCGCTTCATTGTTTCTGGATTTTTCACACGTGCAGCAAACAGTGTTCCGGAGAAAGTGTTATTTAAATTACAAACCGATTTACGACTTGAACTAAGATGGAATGAGTTTATCTGGTTTATTGATTATTTATCCAGTGCCGTCGTGGTGTACACGAGAGGTTTATTTACTAAACTTGTGACCGTTAAAAGTTGCCTTGAACAAGGCAACTTTTAACGATCACAAGTTTAGTTAATAAACCTCTCCTGTTTCATGATGTGGGTGTTGGGCTATGGGTAGTGTCTTATTGGAGCATACACGTTATTGTGATGAGTTGACGGTAACATGGTCTGAGGTTTGCGGCTCGGAGAGTATGTTCAACCTCGATGCTTCGCATCTTGGTTGAACATAAGATCCAAGCCGCAAACCTCAGACCATGTTAACGTCAATTCATCACAATAACTTATAATGTCTATTACATTGCCAACAGTTGAAATTCAGGGAGCATAGTTACGCTCATATATATAACGAGAGAGACTTGTTGTAAACGAAACTGTAAATCATTCTTATAAAGATATTAAATATCTAATATTGGGGCCCTTGAGGTGGTGATTTCGGAGAAACATATTTATTGTTCTTCCCTTACCCACATTAGTAAAAGGTGAGTTACATAGCACCCTCAAATGTCCTCTCAGTGGCAGAGTTCTTACACTTGCCTTGAAAAAAGTTCTATACTTTTTCCAGACACATTGGCCCATTTTCCATACTCATTCCACGACCTTAAATTGACAAAAAGGTAGCCTTTATGTCATAACAGACTCGTTGATATATGCCCAAAGACGAGGTCTTGACTTCAATAGACACTTGAAATATCTGATAGAACAATGGACCCTGTGTTCAAGTGACGTCACTTGAATACACGCCATGTAATGGGTATACTCGAGAGTTTTATTGATTGAACAGAAGACAGGGTGTAAGTCAGTTTCCAACCTAACTGCCGGTTTTCATGAATTTGAACAACCTGCTAGCATGCTGTAACAGCTAGCCGCTACGCGGCTCGGCGTCACTCGCCGCAAGCGTGCTGTCAGGTTATTCAAATCCATGAATACTTCCGGGTGGGTTGGTAACAATTGCACTTTCCTCCCTTCGACATCTTCGCATAATGAGGGATTAGGTAGCGTTTTTAACATAGTCTGTTTTGACAATCAAAGAGGCGTCTTGGAATTGATTTTTGTATAAATGAAGATCATGACGTCATGATATTGCATTCTTCCGCATTGTATGACATAATCCCAGTTCATTGTTCTACTTATACTGTAACCGATAAAGTTTATAGTAGTGTTTCAGTTGTGTATTTTTTGTTTTACTTTTCACTCTTAACGCATGATAGGCCATTATAAAATATGATTCTGGCAAAAGTGGTCTAGTCTAATTTATTTCCTTCAGCTGGTGATTTGTCTATCATTCTTTTACTCTTATCAAAAACGGTGGCCTCGACATGTGGAATAAATCGGTGCCAACTTAATGGGCGCATGCAAAAAAAACGTTCCCCTTCTGAATTAAATGATCGCAAGCGGTTGCAACCCCCAATACAGATCTGTATTTTGCTTTAAGTGTATTGGGAACATACGTTCTTGTTGAAGATAAACAAGTTTTACAAGATTTTCTCATACTTTTCAGGACTTTTCCCAGACTGACATAAATTTCCTTTTTTCTTCAAGAACTTCAAAACGGCGGATAAATCCTGCAGTGGCTTTAGTTGAACAGATTTGTAATTTATCCTTATAAATATCAAACACGGAAACATTTGGAACTGTGGTTTGTAAGAAGATTTGTTTAAAAGTTTTCTTAATACTTTATCCCTATGATATTTTGTCCACGAAGAATATCAGAAATTATTTAAAACAAAAATCAAATCGTCAATTTCATATCATGAGCATCATACTTAGAAACCACTCGAAAAACCTGTAAACAGAGTATGTAATGTAGAAATCGGATTGTAAAGGCGAAGATGGGTGGTGGTGGTGGTGGGGGGGGGGGGGGGTGGTTAATCCTGATTTGATTTGACCCTGTTACAACCAGTAGTGTATAAATTTACCAGTAATGTCGAAATCGACCAGTAATGTCGAAAAAATTAACCAGTAATGTCGAAATCAACCAGTAATGTCGAAAAATCGACCAGTAATGTAAAAATCCGTAATGTCGAAAAATTAACCAGTAGTGTCAAAAAGTGACGACCAAAATGAGGAGCACTAACACTTGCCGGCGGGGGAGGGGGTATAGCCACCCCCCCCCCGATGACACCCCTGGTCGTGTGCTTTAATGACTATTATAATGTCAGTCACTACCCGATATTTGCTACATGTCTATCATCTAGTTCTACCAATTTTCTACCTGTCATTTTACCTACATCCATCAATCAGTCAGTCTGCGTCACCCGCATGTACGTGGGGAGCACTATTTGCTCAGTCGAGAAATTGCCTCGCAATTCAATTTGATGAATATCCGGGGTTCTATTCCTGACGAGGTCAGTTAAGTTGTGTCCTTGGGAATGACACTTTATCCCAGGTTCACGTTGACTTCGTGTGCCAAGCCACATGCCGAAATGACACGCGTATGGTGCGCGTGCTTTAAACTGAGTGTCGTAAACGAAATCAATCAATCAATCAACCAACCAATCAATCTTTGTATGTAGGTCTGCCTGTCTTTCCGTCATTCAGTTGTCTATCCACGTCTAGGGGTTATTTTTCACACGCCCCATTGCTATCTGTCTGTCTGGATTTCTGTCCGTCTGCCTGGATGCTGCTGACCTGCCTGCCTACACACTTGCCAGCCTACATGTGTGACTGTATGTCTGTCTGTGCGAGCGCTAAATACTAGACTAAATATTTCAGCGTCGTATCAATTCATTATCTATCCAGAGAGAGAGGGCGGAAGGGGGAGAAAGAGAGAGAGAGAGAGAGAGAGAGAGAGAGAGAGAGAGAGAGAGAGAGAGAGAGAGAGTTGGACAAATACAGAGGGAAAAGGAGATAGGGAGAGGGCGATAGAGAGAGAAAAAAGGGGAGAGAGAGAAGGAGAGATAGAGGTAGGGGCAAAGGCAGAGGGACAGGGGATAGAGAGAGGGGGGCATAGATAGATAGATAGATAGATAGATAGATAGATAGATAGATAGATAGGATAGATAGATAGATAGATAGATAGATAGATAGATAGATAGATAGATAGATAGATAGAGAGGACAAAGGCAGAGTGAGGTGAGAGAGAGAGAGAGAGAGAGAGAGAGAGAGAGAGAGAGAGAGAGAGAGGGGGGGGGGGCTGGGGAAAGAGATCTGGGCAAAGACAGAGGGAGAGGGGGATAGAGAGAGAGAGAATGATGGAGAGAGAGGGGGAAAGGCAGAGGGACATGGGATAGAAAGAGAGGGGAGATAGATAGAGAGAAAGAGGAGAGAGAGAGAGATAGAGAGAGAGAGAGAGAGAGAGAGAGAGAGAGAGCAATTAGGATGGGATATGTTGTGCATATGAAAGGGGGAAATAATTGTTAAACATAAAATTCCGTATTTACTGGGGTAAATGTGTTTAAACTTGCGCGAAAATGGTTAAAAGTCGATAAATATAGGCAAAAGTACAATTTGAGCAACCCGAAAAAATATTGAAATTTTTGCGAAAAATCGTCATTTTGGTCGTCACTTTTTGACACTACTGGTTAATTTTTCGACATTACGGATTTTTACATTACTGGTCGATTTTTTCGACATTACTGGTTGATTTCGACATTACTGGTTAATTTTTTCGACATTACTGGTCGATTTCGACATTACTGGTAAATTTATACACTACTGGTTGTAACAGACCCGACTAACATTCCAACTACATCATCAATGCATGCCTTGATGACGTAGTTGGATTATTAGTCCATCGGGATTATCGTTAAAAAACTAAAGACACTTTGTAAATCTATTAGTGAATAAATATGCATGTAGTATTTGTGACGCAACCTCTTAACCGATTTCTGTACCGGTACTCCGAATTAGTACCCCTACGGGCCGTACCGGGTTCTACAAACCTCCATTGGTATGACTGTGACACAAGTCCAAGTTTCAATTCTATACTTTTCAATAAGCACATCATTACTAGCAAGAGAGAATTGGTCCCCTGAGTTCCAATGTGTTCTATGTGCCTACTGGCGCATAGAACACATTGGAACTCAGGGGACGATTTGATATCTTAAACTCTAATCCTGTCGAAAAATGTCCGGACTGGAATGTTATTGGGGGTGTCACTCCCCCCTACAACCCCGTCATAGTTATCTCCTGAATGAGTGAAAACGAATAAATATGGAATTTGCGAGGGATGTGACTTCGGAAAGACGAACATGCATGGTCAAATAAATCTTATACTTAGCAGAATAGATGAACTTGAGGCTTTCCTTACAACAGTAAGCAAAGAAACATCCGGTCTGGAGCATGCGATGTACCGACACAAGCAATATGCATATGCACAGCCGAAAAACCATGAGCACTCCAGAATTCAATCTTGTAGGAAGGGACTGCTGAGTTTACAGGTGGTAGCTTGCTGGGCTGTTGGTGCTTTTATAAGGTTAGGAATCACACCCCTACAGCTACTTTCCAGCATTTCGAGAAGTAGCCAACCGAGACGCAGCGATAAAGGATTTCAGTGGGTCTACCGATAAAGGCAGGTACGAGGTGGGGAGTGCTGTTTAAGGATTGCATATGTTGTTTCATCTTCGCCAGGTGAAGAGAAGTTTTTTACATTTGTGGATTATGTCCATGACTTCAGTGCCGAGGGTGGGGGATGCGCGATTGTCGTCGTAGCCAGGTTGCTGTTTTGGGGTACGAATGATATGCTTGGATGAAGTACATATATATAAATTAACCTTTTTACTGACACGTCCACATTTGCCACATATGGCTGACTTGTATATATTCCTGTGTATGAGGATATTTAATAAAATAAACATGACTAAACAAAACAAACAAAAAAAAAAACCTGAAAAAAACTTACGATCACCGGCTTCTGTATTATTCCAAGAGACCAACAAATCGGTGGGGACGGGCGTGGCTCTAGAGACTAAACTATTCAAAACAATCCCCACTGATTATCTGGAAGCGGGAGTGAGAGAAATATGTTTTGATTGTTCATTGAGGTTTAAGGACACTTTCAACAACCCCGCACACAAGTGGAGTAAGCAATAGTTAAAGACAAGTGCACCATGTACGTCGTAGAACACAACGCTACTGTGCCCCTAGCAACGTTTGCTTCTGGCTTGCTGGATGTGGTGCAAATTGGGATATTCTACTTATAAATGGGGTCATAGGGAGATACTGAACCCCGCATCGCCCCTGTGCGTTCTCGTCGCTTAAAACCATTTCACCGACTTTTAATAAACTTTGTAGCTACTTCATCTGATTAATTGTTGGAAAGGGCTCTTTCAAACAATTAATCAGACGATAGTTTTAATCTGCGCATGAACGTCAAACATCAAAATAAAATATGCGACAATAATAAGTGTTAATCTGTATTTATTTCGGTACTTCCATGATAGACTTACAACTTCAAGCAGTGGGCTAGATATCTTTTTCGGTTGAGACAGAAACCACGAAACATGCAGGATTTACCGATGCAAAGCATTAATGGAATGTGACAATGAATTACTGTGCTAATACGGGTCAAGGAGTTTAAGTTCTGTGCCCCTATATCACAAGAAGTTGTCTGGGATGGGGAGAGTTTATGACTCAAAAGCGACATCTAGAAGGCTGATTCTCCCCCACTGACAATTATTTATAATGTTAAAGATCATGTACGTAAAATCCTAAAGGCGTTAGAACGTTATTTCCAACAAAATCGTTGACGGAGGGAGCGAGAACACCTCCTCCACGCTATCTACGCTACTGATTCAAGCCCGTAGCAGGGACATAGGAGTCGGCGGGGTGAAAGACAGGAATGTGCCCCAAGTATTTTCGGAAAGAGTTGAGAGAGAGAGAGAGAGAGAGAGAGATCGAGAGAGAGAGCGAGAGAGAGAGAGAGAGAGAGAGAGAGAGAGAGAGAGAGAGAGAGAGAGAGAAGCCCGCCATTGTACTCCTGTTGGGAATTAGCAGGAAGGGGATGCATATACTCCTTATTCTTAAGATGTGACCGACGATTCCCTTATTTTCTACTGGCGGATATTACTGTCCAGGACAGGATTTTGTTTTGGCACCGAAACAAGTATAAATTGTGCACATTTAAATAAACTTTCCCCTTGTAAATTGAATGGACCTTTTCATCAAAGATTTCTCGAGTTGAATTTGGGTGATTTTTTCATCAAATCTAGTCATGGCTGCTGTAAGGCAGCCATGACAAGATCTGATGAAAAATATTTTAAAAATACTTTAAGAGTTAAGAGTGAAAGTCGAGAAAAAATGCACATTTTTAGCGCCATGCTTAACAAATTTATCCATGGAGTCAAAATTTATTGATTTATTTATTGATGTTTAAGGTCACATATTTATGCACAATGGCTAATCATGACCGTGACAGTTTGACGGGTGGAGGAAGCCGGAGTACCCGGAGAGAACCACCAAGCAACGACGAGCAGCTGCCAGCATGGAGTCAAAACAATGTGTTAATTAGTTAATATGGTGCCAAAAAAGCATGTGCAGTTTTCTCACTATAGACATGCGCGTGTCCCAAACATAGATTTGTATTTTCTGTTCCTACCATGCCGCTGGGGTATAGGTATCATTGTGTGGGTGCCCTTGTATGACCGTGCACCTCCATCTTCAAAATGCTTATTGCCTACGTACCTGGCCAGTCAATACCAAGATTCAAGTGATTTGTAGCCATTCTTCAAAAATAATGAAATTCTGTTCACGCACGGCTGTTGGATGCTGAACACCACTTTTCTAAACCTTTCTCCAACTCAGACGATATCAAAATTCATTATTTTAAATATTATTTTTTAAAATTTAAAAAAAAAATCAACGAAAAACATATCATGTGACCCTTCATTGAAACGAGCTCAAGGATATCTTTTTTCAGCTACTTAATTTGTAAATTGCGCGGACGGATGCGGCCGATTCGTAAGATAAACGATTAAAGAATGAGAAATTTAATTGCCAACATTTAGATATAACACTAGAGTCTTCAATACCGTTCTGATTTCCCAAAATGAACGAAGCACAGAACAACAGTCAGGTATAAACGTAATACACGAACGCTCGGTGTCCCCAGAGAGCTACACGCTATTCACATCCGCTGCCAAATAGACTGGTTATTTATTTTGTTTGCAAAAATATTGAACATATTTACTCTTCCTTTATTTATTTACGTGATGAGCTTTCCATATAGAGCGTTATATTTGCACGCGTAGCATCCCATTACCATTTCCGAAGAGCGGAAATTCAATTTGGTTCGTGTATTGACTGCCGATGGTACGATTCGACGACCACAGGTCCAAAAATGTTCGACAGCTTCCTGAGCAGATTAATGCATGTTATTCTGATAGACGGAAGTGAGTCGAGAAGTTCATTCGTTTTCAGAAAGATTCACTCAATTGTCCTTCTTGACATGGTGTTCTCGGCAAATTTATTTTTTTCCTCTTTTTATTTCCTCACATTTTTGAATGAAACGAGAATGGAACGCCTTGAGGTCATGCAGTGAGTAACGATTCACAAATCCACAGCTCTCAACTCTCAAATTGCCCATTTGATTATACACAGTACACCGTTAGTGCAGTGCCACTGGTGAAACACTCACAGAATAGAGTTCCAGAAAGTACATCAATTATACTATGTCGAAAAGAATAAGATGCAGAAGTAAATTTTCCAGTCAAGCAACCTTCAGATCCAGCGACTTGCGCTTTTTATGATTTTTTTTTGCAAAGGTTTTGAGAATTCTTGTCTGGGCAACTACCTAAAAATTTCCGAAAACACAGAAACACTCACAAACTTTCAACTTACAGACCCAGGTTGATGCATACCCGGTTTTCCTCAATCTGATAATTTTAGTCTTTTTTTCTCACTTGAAAAAAACTCTGAACCCATCCCCGATTTATCTCGTCATGAAAATAGTATTTCGAAAAGGTATCTCCCCTGAAATTATTAGACGGGCAAGAAAGGTCCAGTTAACAAGCAAAATTTGCAGACACCGATGCCGATTTTTTGTTTTTGACCAGTCGTCGGATCCACCCACCCACCCCATGTAATTTTTTTTCAGTTTTACAATTTTTTTCCGGGGTTATCTGAACCACCCACCCCCACTAAATACATGCTTCTGCATCATCCTTCCCACCATACTGCACCATAACCAATTTTATCATACAGTATTGAGTGATTGACCTTGTACAGTAGGACAGGTCTTGAAAGAACATCCGTTTTATCAGACCAAAGTGGTCTCTTTAGGTAGATGGTCTCCCATAACAAATCTAAGATAGAGTAAAGCTGGTATGTCCAGGTATGTCCATATAAAACATGGTCTCCAAAGACATCGGTCTCTTAAGGCATGTTCTATTGTAATTCATCAACACTCTTGAATGTCATATCATTAACTTTTTACCTATAGTTATCTCTCCATGTGTTCAGACATGTTGTAGAAACCAACAATATATATGGTATTCGGCAGAGTTCAGAGAGCTTTGTAAAATATCATACAAATTGTTGATTTTTTTTGACTACATGCATGAACCAGCATGGACTGACATGAAGAGAGATAATTGCGGATGAGAAAGTATACTTCAATATCATAGTGAAGGGTGTTGATGTAGCAAAAAAAATCTCTATGCAGCCTGGTCATTCTGAGTCATTCCTAAAAGTATTTCAATCTGTGTAAATTTCATGTAACACTCAGGTAGAGGCATTAACCTCTTACCTAACATAGTGGCCACAATAAATGTAACAAAAATAAACCAACAACATTCAAAGTGGATTATATATCCAAATATATCCCACAATAAAGCCACACAAATATGGATAACATTAGAACTGACTCTTCGAGCCAGTTCTAATGTTAGCCATACATGTGTTTATTTCAAGTAACCTTGTTGAACAGTAATGGTTATATGAGAATTTTTATTTTTTTTGTATTTTACAAAAGAATGTTAGGTAAAGGGTTAAATATCATAAATTACTCAACCCATCAGAACCCATTGCGTTCTCCATTCATATATACAGTGGAACTTCTCTTGAGAGACCACCTTTTTGAGGAACGACCTCTTTTGTGCTAGAGCGTGTTTTATGTGGACAACACAGGACAACATACCATTTCGGCCAGACAGAAGTGGGCTTTCAAGACAGGTGGTCTTGACAGACCACCTGTCTGAAAGACCCCTTTTGTCTGGCAAAAATGTTGGTCTCTCAAGAGAGGTTCCACGGTATGTGTATGCAAAAACCAATGAGTTTAGTCATTTATGTATTTGTTTATTTTTTTGAGGTTTGGGTGGGGAATGGCTAGGTTGGGGGAGGGGATTTATTACTTATTTTATGTCCAGCCCTAGAAGGTCTGGTATATGATTTTGTTGACACCTGTGTTCTCAGATGTGTTTGAAATAAATTAGCAGTTCAATCAGGTTCAATGTTTAGTGGTTGTTGTGTTACATACTTCCTACAATGGCAATAAGAGTCATTGGTGTTTTCGTAATAGGTCTGGATACATCGTTGTACAGAATTGTTCCTGTAGCTGAAATCTGTAACTGTTCCTGACTTCACATAATTGTCTTTGCTCCTCATCTAAGCCAGCCGATCTCACCAGGGTGAACATATTAGAAATTTAATCAAACGGAACACCCTCAAGATAACTTATCATTAGAGTGCAGTGTTTGATAATTGCAATTAGTGATGCAGTTTAACTTGCATTATTCAATATGTCATATATTGTATCACTATAAGCCGAATCATAGCTGAGCCGCAATAACAGTTTTATAATCGTATATAACCCATGGTAGGTACCCCCTGATAACTTGAGTGTCTTTTTATTGGTTCTTGAAATGATACTTCACTGATTATGGTATACAATTTTGGCCAAAAGTGTCTGAGGAAAAAATTTGCAAGCATCGGAAAAGGTTTTTTTTTGTCCTCCTTGACCACCCACCCACCCCGGCATCAGTGTTTTGCAAAATTTTTCCACCCCCCCCCCTGCCGCCAGTGTCAGTATATTGCATTAATACGGAGTCACTTTTGACTATTGTTGTCAGTGTATTCCACGTCGCCGTCCATTGGTTATCTGTCAGGCTGACGCAATAATACTTATTTTGGTGGCAAGAGATTTACTGCCTTCGTCGAGATTATCCTCCAGCTGCATGCAAGGAGTTAATATGGTGATTTTCGTTCCTTACTGCATTGCGTTATATTCTCCCTCGAACCTCGTGGTAAGTCAGTCCAATCTCCAATATTTCATTTTGTTGAAAAATTTGTTTTTATTGTAAGTCAGTGTAGTCTATGGTAAGATGGGTACAAAATGGTATTTTACAATTGTTTGAAAACTATCGAACTTCTATCAACATTACTATTCGAAAAGACACCGAACAAGCGTTTGTGTGAATAGCTCTTAATGGTTGAGAGAGCTTCAGTTCTGTGTTTGAACAACCATATTACAAGAAAAAGCTATCTAACTATTCTGTTAATAGTTCGTCAAAAGCAACGCTTGAAACTAAATCGCATTCCGAAGATATACATGCATTCAACCAGTCATAGAAAATGTCACCTAACTGTAACAGAATCCTGCTGCAAACAGTTCTAGTGAGGCAAAGTGTCTTCGCGCGTTTCAGATTCGAATCTCAATGACTCTCAATGAGATATCCAATCTACAACTTCATCCAAGACCCAATCGGTCGATTCTTCAGTATACTATACATTATCGTATTTCCATCCTAACCTTCTGAAGTCTTGGACTATAAGATAAAAGAACATGTGACCTAAGGTGATTGGTGGGATGACGGCCTGTTCCCTAGGTACGGAAAGTTACACGACTTACCGCGTATGCGACGATGGTGTTTCTTCCTAAATCGAAGAAGCGGAGCTGGAAGGGTCGAAATGTTTGGTCCAACAAGAATCTGCTGCCGACTTTGTCATTGGTCGCCTTTGTCCAGCTTTTGTTCATTTCTGTTTTCCTTGGCTATTTTTAGAAGACAATGCAGTGTTGGTAACTACTGACAGCCAGTACCAAGAGATGCACCCTAAATTAACCAGTCCCCGATAGCTAGCCCTCTCGGTTTGGACACCACTACATAAGCCACGTTCAAAATATGTCAATCCATTCGTTGATTGCGTGTCTTTATTATTATTGTATTCTTGTTGCCTTGTATTTTGCGTATTTGTTAATATTTAGTTTCTCTGGTGCGGAGTTGTTGTTCACAGACGAGACTTACGATAACAAATCTTGAATCAAACACCATCACAACACCTTTTCGCTGATGTCACAGCAATCACTATCCCACCGCGAGTAGGCTTGACAAGAAAGTGTGACACTATCTTGGTGGCAGGCATCCGTGATGCACTTCATAGGAGATTAGAACACAAAAATCTGGCACCAGTCAACTTACTCCAAATGCTAGTCTGCAGCTGATGCGCCCCACGTAACTGTTCTCCACAGTAGAGTCGAAGTAATGAAGACACTGCACTTTTCACACTCAGTCAATACCACGTACCTCCATTCAACTGGGCTGCTAGATACAGTGTCCTTAGTTTTTGTGCTAAGGAAACACCACGAAATTTGATGAAGTGAAAGCTGTTACGTTGTGACTAGGGGGAGAAGTCACCGCGTTGATTGACTTGACGTCATGGGGGTGGGGGGGGGGGGGGGGGTGCGTTTGACTGGCCATCTTTTCCCTTATGTTCCGCCAATCACTATCCCACCACTCTTAGGCTCGAAAAGAATGTGAGATACAATCGCCCGCGCTGCCATGATACACCTCGTAAGAGATTAAACCACATAAATTTGGCTTCAGTCATCTTGCTTCAAATGCTACTCTGCAGCTGATGCGCATCACTTATCTATTATCCGAAGTAGGTTCGAAGTAATGAAGTCATTGCGCTTTTCACACTCAGTCAGTATCACCGACTTCTATTCAACTGGATTGCTGGAACGCTCATTGGTCATATATTTAAAAGTGTCTCCCTGTTCGCCATTCTTGGGAGGGGGAATAATAAGTCACTAAAAATAACCAATGCCCACAGACAACATTTTCTCGAGGGGTTTCAATTTTCCGATGCCTCGCATACGCCCATCGCTTTTTTTTAAAACCTGTACTTTGATATCTGTGTAAAATGATTAAATTGACGATGTGCAGATTTTTCACGGCAACCCAAATTGAATATTTACAACATATCATGTTTTTAGTTATTATTGACAAAAATGTGCCGAGATTGGAAAGTTGATACAGTGTCATTAGTTTACGTGCTGCAGAAATACGACGACATTTGATGAAGTGAAAACTGTTATGCTGTGGCGAGAGTTACAGCCTCACAGCTTTCACGCCATCAAACGTCATGGATTGGGATGAGCTTCCGCGTTGATTGACTTGGCGCCATTTTAAGGGGGGGGGGGGTACAGTTTGACTGGCCGTGCTTTTAGCTGATGACTTATCGTCGCCTGAGTGTTAGAATGTCCTATGTCCCCTATGGGACATAGGTCATTCTAGCACTCGGGCGACCGTTATGTAGAAATCTGCGTTCAGCACGCAGACGTCGATTCAGATTTAAAGATACGAGCTCGATATTTGTTTGATATATACTGTGAGAAAAGCACTGGTCTGCGAATTTTAATTTTGGAAGAAATTGAATAAGATTGTGTCATAGAGAGTTTCATTATGCATGATTCATTCTTGCTAATAAAAGATCTTCACTGAGTAATCGCTTTAATCATGTACGTATCTCAGCAGGTGAAAAAGTGTCCCAGGACTGATCTGAAAAAAATGTGAATTCACTAAACTCGAACGCATTCGCAGTGTAGCGTTTATTTTAACTTACGACATCAAATGCCCCAAGACTCAACAACTAAAATAATGGTTATGAGAAAAGGAATTAATGTGCACGAGTCGGGCCCCAAAACAGCAAAATGAGATGAAATGCTTTCGTGGGTTTATTGGGTGTAAGCAGTCTGTTTGCACGTTGATGCCCTGCGAAGAAACCGAGGCACATATGGACATACACATGGTTTTATTGTTCATCAATAATCAACTTCATGTTATAAAAGGTCGGCCTACTGCATTTGTATGGTTGACGATTGCATGTTCAAATCACAGCCATGTGGCTGCAAACAAGACAGAAAATAAGTACTGATCTATGCTCCAAGATAAATATTTTGTCATTCTGTAATATAATGCGTAGCTAACTATACCTATCAATAGGAATAACCTTGTAAACAGTTATCTGTCCCTAGATATGCTTAATTTTTCAATAAATTTAACATAGTGGGATATGGACATTTTGAATATGACCTAACATTTCTGAATGTCAGAGCAATTGATTTAGCAATGAGCGCATCATTTAATAAACTTCAGACCTTGTCCTGAAGGGGATGTTTGTGGTTGCAAGGTTTGGTGCATATCTTATCATTTATATACATGGGAAGCGTCAGTGATTCCGTCTAACTAGAAATTCCAACTTTGATTATCTTGCTTGGTATGCAATGGGCTAGTTTTCCATCCATGCACGGGCGAGTTTTCTGTCCTTGCAACGGCGGGCAGCTAATTGTCCGTCTTTGGGCGAACGGAGCAGCTATTTTTCAGTCCTTCGACTGCGCAAGTTTTGGTATTTATTACATACCTATCAATGATACGGCCGTGCTTGTCACCTATCGAATCCTTATCGTCGGATCACACTGAGCTGTTTTCCGATTCCTTATCAGGTGGTTGTTGTCAGAACGAGGACGGCACCGGAGAACATAAATCGAGTCCGCTCAGGTTACTAACCGTTTCTAGGTACGCTTCATTTATGTAATTAAACGCAATCGAGTACCGTGAATTTCTAATATTGTTCTTAACCAAGTGTGTATTGATTTATCGTGTGATAGGTGAATTTCCATAACGGCGTATAATAAACAAATCATTATGGCAGTAAAGTGATCTCCTTTCTCGTATTTCGTCGAGTTGAGGAGGTCAGATCGGCGAATCACACTTGACGCCCAATTTACTGTCATAACAAACTCTATATACTATGTCGACTCATTCAACCAGGGACGTGGCGAGGGGGGGGGGGGGGGGGGGGGGGCAATCCTGGCCAAAATTTCATATAGTTGGAAATTCAGAAGGCAAGTCATGAGTAATTGGAAATTCCATCTATCTGAATTTAGAACTTCTTTGGTTATGCTGATGTCTCCTTTTAGTCCAGGCACATTAGACATAAAAATGAGAAAGTAAGGAAAAAAATCGGAGAAAGCTGATTTTTTTTATATGTTTCCGGGACACACATTGCGGATAAAGTGTGAAAAGTCCCCGCGAATCCGAGTTGAGCTTTTTTAGTTATAGCGTTTTTTTGATGAAAAAAAAAAATTTAAAAAAAATTCGACCCAGCTCCATATTTCTCATTCTTATTCGCCTTAGTAGGGTGAGAATCATAAATATCGTGCTGAATTATATTGAGAATACATATCCCCAACAGAAAATGCCAACTTTGTACCAATCCTCACACTCAATGGTGAAATATTCACGAAAATGTACAAAATTACGAAAAAAGATTTATTGTTTTCATACACACAACGGTACACAACGTCCATTAAATCAAATCTACGATTACTTTGGGAGTTAAATTATATACCAAAAATTGCAGAAAAGCAGTGGCTTTATAATGATATATAACAATAGTCATTTATTCCATAATGAACTGGTAAAACGTGTGAAATATTAACCATACCCCCTAAACTCAAATTCAAACGGCATCGACTTTTCTCATTCAAATACCGTATTATAGCATCATTGTTTCAGTTTCCATGTTCGATTAAATATCAAAGCAGTGGAGATTGTGTCTTCGTCAGATAAGTTGACAAAAGTTTTCGTTAGACTCGGCGGCTTCCATATGATTATGTCATATTTAGGGGCAATTGGTTCGATCATGGCTGGTAGCGGCTTGGATGAACTTTGGGGGACTGTTTATGCTGGTGGGTCAATCCATCATTTGATCAGTGGTCATGCATATTCAAGAGCAGTTCGTGCCCATTTGCTAACACAAATTGCCATTACAAAACTTGTGTTTGAAGAAAGCCGAACACTAGATAACATAGACTGCACAGAAGTCAATGAAATATTCTGTGGACTTGCCAGAGGTGACTGTACAACAGCTGACGCTGTCAATCAAGAAAGTGGCAACCATCTACTGTCAAAATTACACGAACTGCTCCAGAATGCGTCCGTAGGACGCACAGGAAAGCTTTGGGTACAATACTACGAGCAAATAGGTCTTCTCCAGTTGTTCTTGAGAGCAGAGCGCACAGGCGACTGGGAACTCCACACATATTGTGTTCGCAATATGATTCCAGTATTTCACGCAGGTGGTCATTTTGCATACGCAAAAAGTTCTCATCTCTATTTGCAGCAGATGAATGAGCTAACAGAAATAATGCAACAGGATGATTTGAAGTTGTTCACTGAGAAAGGTTACTTTACCATAAGGCGCTCAGATAAATTCTGGGACGGGATATATTCTGATCAGACCATAGAGCAGTGTTTAATGAGAATGTTCAAGCTCCCTGGTGGTCTCACACATGGCAGGGGAATAACCGATAGCACTGTTGCGAAATGGGTACATGGACTACCTCTTTGCCTTCCGATATGTAATGCTCTCGAAAATTTTGTTCATGTTCACACTGGTCATGGCGAACAACATCGGGATCTCCGTCAAAGTTCACAATTGACTGATGCCAATGATATCACCAAATTATTGAACTGGCTCAGAGTGCATTCCCCCTTTCAGAATAGAGATCCACTACAATTAGTCTCTATAGCGACCGGGCTTGTGGCCGATGAAACTGTGAACTGTGACCAAGTTCGCAAAATTGGTGAATGTTGCGTATCGAATGTTGTAAGCAAAACGTTCAACAGCATCAAACTACGACGTGTTGACACTGTGAAGTCTTTCGCATCGATGGCAAATAGCATCAAAGTCCGTGGAAGTAAGGTAGTGATTGACCCCACAATTCTGTTCAACCGCATCACATGTGTTATTCAGTCACAAGCAGAGATGGAAGAGTATCTCAAATATGAACTCGCCCCGAAACTACCAGCATTGTTTGATTCTGCTGGAATGAGGAAGACACAGAAAAGCACGCTCGGTAAGATCCTCAAAACATACGGTTCCGAGCAAACTAAAATCCCAGAACATTCTCTGTTTGTTGTAGATGGTGGATTTTTATTGAGGGCAGTTGTATGGCCTAAACAGTCGTCATATAAGGACATATGTACATCATATTCCAAGTATCTAGTGAGACATTTTGGGGCGAACGTCGTGGTTGTTTTTGATGGTTATGCTTGTACAATGTCGACAAAGGGCATGGCACAAGCCCGTAGATCTAAAGACAGGTATTCCATTGATATCAATATCTCACCCGAGTTACCAGCCACCACACCCCAATCCGATTTCCTTGCAAATGCCAAGAACAAAACCCAACTGATCGATCTTCTAATGCAGGAGCTATCTGCTATCAATATTCAGTCCAAGCAGGCCGAGGCTGATGCTGATGTACTGATAGCCGAAACTGCACTTGACATCGCTCAAGATGACAACACTGTTGTCGTTGTGGGAAAAGACACAGACTTGTTAGTCATTCTTACCTCTGGAGTTCAACCGGGATGTAATATTCACATGATGTATTCCATTACCCCAAACTTACTAGTTTCAGTTAGTGAAATAGCAACCAAAATGGGTGACCATAGAAGCAACCTCCTTGTAGCACATTCTATAAGTGGTTGTGACACTACTTCTGCACTCTTTCGAGTTGGTAAGAAGAAAGTATTCAGTACAATTGTCTCCGATGTTACTAGCGACTCACAACAGTATGTCAACACAATTTTGGCGGATGACAGTACACCAAGTGCAGTAGCCGCTGCCGGGGAACAACTTCTCCTGATCTTATACGGGAGTAAAACTGTTTCCTCTCTCGACCAATTTAGATATGTCACTTACAAGCGTTATGTAGCAAAATCTAAACTGAATAAACCCATCGACCTACCCTCACTCCCACCAAGCAGCGACGCTGCACAACAACATGTCTACAGATGTTATCTCCAGGTCCAACAATGGCTGGGCACTTCGCTTCCTCCGACGGATTGGGGGTGGTCGCTAGACAATGGACTTCTTGTACCGACTGCAGCCACAAAGCCATGTGCCCCCGATAACTTACTGAATCTGATCAGTTGTGGTTGCAAGAGTGCTTGTACAAAAAGGTGTGGGTGTAAGAAGGCAGGACTCTCTTGCTCAGGTTTGTGTAATTGCAGTTCGGATTCTTGTAACAACCACAGAAACACTGTCCTGTCGGAAATTTCTGAGTTCGATGAATAATATGTATACAGGTCATGTCATTTCTGTATATAGCGTTGATAATAGTCAATGTAACTTAATCCATGTTGATTGATTTGTACATTCTGTAAATATTATTTATTGATTTTTGTACATTCTGTAAATATTATTTATTGATCTAATGCTGCCAGACACAGACGTGTCTGTTCGGTCCCAAGCCCGAAAATAGTTGAGTTCTCATGCTGACGAATTTTATGCCAAAAGGGGAACTCGGCCAGAAGCAGAGGGGGTCTTCCATAATGTCTATTTTGTAAGCAATGATAAAAGTCTTCAAATGGTGGTGGATTTTTTATCGTCTGTCCAACTAACATCCCGTTCTGTACTACGACCCTTTGGGCAAATCCGTTAGGAAAATCGTCATTTTTTGCGTAAATCCGATACTTTTTTTGTGAATTTTCAATAATTTTTCGCAGAAATTGTCACAGAATGCACATTTTCCTCTAGGTAAATGTATATTAGACATTATGTAGCTCGAAATACGCGTAAACAAAAAATACAGTTGGATCAATTCGAGGTTACAAAGTTCGTGCGATTTTTTTTGATTTTTTTCAAACGCGTTTTCGAAAAAAGGCTGTAGAAAAAAAAGCTCAACTGGGATTTTAGGGGACTTTTGTCTAATCGTTCAGTGACATGTACTCGACATTCCCTGAAAAAATCAGCTTTCTCCGATTTTTTTCCCTAGTGAAACCTAATGTTCTTGGGCTATTTACATCCCAAAACTCCAACTCGGTTTCCAAACGGGAAAAATTCTAACTGTTACTATTTACAACTACAGTTGTACGCAATATCGATCTTCATAAGCATGCATGATCTCAATTGGTACGAGATTTCTATAGTACGTTATTTATCGTCATAAAAAAATTCTTGAAATGCACTTCAAGAAAATCACATCATGTGAAACCGCCGTCATCCTGAGTTAATTCCATCATTCGCCATTACAAAATGATGAAACATCGAACATTCCTGCATAAGATATGATTTAATGTTAGGAAAGTGTGAATTGTTCAACGTTCTGAGCTTGAGCATTTGTTTAGCACATATTCAATTCCTAGAAGAATAACAAAAAGTAATAACCTGGTAATTCTATCATAAATGTGTTGGCATTTCAGTTACTAGAACCAATTTTATACCCCCTTCCATGGCTTTATTTTCAAAATGTTTCCCGCTAGTGAATTTCCAACTAGGGAGAGGGACCGGGAGGAGGTAACTCCTCCCGGTCCCTCTCCCTAGTTGGAAATTCACTACCCTACACCCCCAATCGGAAACCTCTAGTCACGTCCCAGCATTCAACATTGAGCGAGAGTAAAGCTAGAGCCCAAAATGGACTTCACTTGTATTCTTTATTACACATTAGGTCACCAACAAGCTGTGTAACGAATATTACTCACGGACAACCTCTCCATATACTCAAGTAGCGACTGAGATGTTTACTATAACAATATCTATTGACTTGTGTAACGTGAAGCGATTATCATCTACCAATTTTTTGAAAGATGAATAAACAAACTTGGATCGCTTGGATTGTCCGCCCGCACAGAGATTTCGGCTGGCTGTATATAGTTTAAACCCACCTTGAATATGACGCGCAAAACCAAGGCAATTCTCATAAGCTTGAAGGGGTAAGCAGTGATAAAAAGTATATAACCTCATTTCTTCTTTAGGATTTTAAAAAATATGATTGTTGTCGCCTTTTCAAACCCATTAAACATATGATAATATGGTGTTCACGCCTGTTCGATGATTGATCTCTATTTTCACTCCCCTTTATTTCTTAAACAGGGTGCGCACGCAGCCTGTGATAAAATATGGACTTTATCCTCTCCAACGATATAAAATATATTAGAAGAGTCTTTGTTTTCCGTTGAAAAATGAAATCAGGATAATTATTCTGAAAAGAATCGGCTTCGCGGACCACACCAAACATTGAGCTTTCAATGTTCTCTGTGGAATCAATGCAAGGTGTGGAAATGTTATTAGCTAACCCATTTTCTCCTATATCGTGCTGACAAAATAATTAAACAAAGTCATAGTGTATATCAAAATAATGACTAGAGTACAAGGAAATGGAATTTATTACTTTCCAAAGTGTGATTTACTGGGATTTCCGGGTTTGATTATACACGATAACTTCACAAGTGAATTATGCAATCAACAATTGGGCCATGTGTCCGTGCGCGCAAACGAATACGCTTTGCCGTTGGTGTAATGGAGACTTAATTGTTTTTTGTTTTTTTAACTCTTTACCTAACATGAAAAGCAGACGACACTTGCAAAACAATTTCTTGAATAGCTATTATTTTCATTTTTTGTCTCAAAAACATAGGTTATGACACCTCATTGGAACGAGCTCGTTCCAATGAGGGGTCAAAACATATGTTTTAGAGACGTAAAATGAAAACATAATGAAAATTAACTGGCGATTTTTTAAGAATAGCGCTGGCCGTTACGTTAGGTAAAGGGTTAAATAATATAATTATCGTTAATAATGAAAAGTAATAAACAGAGTAATCGCTTACCTGGACTGGTTACGTGAGATGAGCTCGTTCCAATGAGGAGTCATAACCTATGTTTTAGAGACAAAAAATAAAAAAATAATGAAAATTAATTGGCGATTTTTGAGAATAGTGCTGGCCGGTTTGGGCCGTTACGTTAGGTAAAGTGTTAAATAATATAATTATTGTTAATAATGAAAAGTATTAAACAGAGTAACCGCTTGACTGGACTGGTTACGTGAAATAATTCATTCGAGGCGAGGTACTGTACTGTAAAACACTCGTGCGCATTCGCACACTCTTGTTTGTACAACGTCCCTCACCTCTCATGAATTATTTCACGTAAGCAGTCCAGTCAAGCGATTACTCTCTATATTTTCACTTTTCACGAAAACAGTTTGTTTACGATTTTGACGACAGACAGACTTCCAATGGCTTAAACAACGAATTGCAAAAATCACGAATAGATCGGTATTTCCAATGACAAGGTTCCAAATAAATGATTTCGAACTGCAGACTCGGAGAGAGCATTTTTTTTTTATTTCGTCTCCGATGTGTTACAAACACCCCAAAGAAAAATTCACGAACAAGATATAAGCTTCCATTTGAAAACCATGCGGGGAAATCGTCACATGGCAGCTTGTAACCATATACGAAAAATCGTGAACTTGGGCAAAATATTGTTTTTAAAGATCTGAGAACTGCAGAAACAGCCACACTGTTCTCAAAACTGCATGACGATGGAATGGAAAACGCCCAATGCATTCACGGGGGAAAGTTACATTGACAATCCCATTAATGCACGAAAGACGATATTGGAGGACAAGTTTTCAATTTCCTTATCCCGGGATGCCATTTGTAGAAATGGATTACCACGTCTCTGATTCGTAATATTATAATTTGGTTGTTGCTGATACGTACAGTACGTGGAGAGTGGATTGTAACTAAATCACCCGCAGAGTGGAGTTGTCACCTAAGCTATAACTATCAAATTGTGTACATATCGACAAAAAACACAAAAAAAGTTTCAGCCAATGGACCTCCGGGTTTAACCCGGAGGTCCATTGGCCGAAACTTTGCTTGTGCTGGTTATGCTTTGCAACAAATTTGCAATTATTGCTTGGGTGGATCTCCACTTTGCGGGTGATTTAGTGATAATACACTCTCCACGTACTGTACAATATTTAAGTAGATAAATAGGTTTTAAAACAAAAAAATATGTCCACATAAACATTTATGGTAATCGTCACACATGTGTTTGTACGAAAATATCATTTGAGTGAAGGTCGAACTATATTTCTCACAACTTCCTGTTTCCATTTCCATGTTTCTCTGCTACGCAAATGATTTCAAAATAAGTGAACAACAACGTTTTTAGCTGTCCATCTTCAGTGAAATTTGGGAACATCGTAACACTGATATGAAATCGGAGCTATCGAAATTGCAGATCAACATTGTATCTACAACAGCAACATCAACAAGACAACATTCCCTCGTGGTTAGAACGGTTCGATTACCGAAGGGGAGCCAGAACAGAGGCCCGAACGCTTATGAAATTACAGATAAATGAAATCATTGACCGCAATAATCATGGTTTTGTTCACGTGTTTCATTGACTGCCTATCAAATTGGATTCAGTCAACAAATAAGCTATCATTGTTCTCATAACAGTCCACCTTCCCAAGAAACGCACTACAGGAGGACGATAGTTTCAAAGAAGATTATGCAAAGTAAAGCACAGAATGAGCAATCACATATTCTAAACCAAATCAATTGGTCGATACAATTTTTTTTAATATGGAACTGTTAATATCGATGGTTGGTCTAATCGTTGTTGCCGTAGTTCACTTTATTTGTGCATTTAAATGGCAGTTATCATAACTAAACACCAGAAACGACCCACATGATACCAAGTAAATAAATTAGGGTTGTTTCTTTCCAAGTTGATCGATGAAATAATTTTTGGCGAATTTGCCAAGAATATTAAACCATCTTCAACAGAATTATGAGGTATAAATAATACAAAATCTTCACATTGTACAGTTTTCTTTTTCCATTCATGAATTCACTTGTGCCTCCATACCTATTGGTCAGAATTGTATGGAGTTAACCCCTGCATCAAAACAACAACAAAACAAAATGACAGGATTTGGGAATTGTAGATACCATGAACTGGAACTAGTGTTACTGTTCATTCTTCTCATGAATGAAAAAAAATATTTTTCCGAGTGTGTACTAGAAGGATTGCAAAATACACCCACTCGATTTTCTTTGAGGTAGTTGTCAAAATTTTAGTCTCTTACTTATGCGATAGCCGACCTTCGGGCAGTGCTCTCAACCACACAGTAACAGTTCTATAGCAACAACAGTTTCCTCGTGTTCTATGTTTCTTTCCAAACATTTTGGTGTATAATTCACAGGGGTAATTTCTTTCTAGCCATTTTGGAACTTTGGAGAATATGTCCTGAAATTTGAGGAAAGTTAGGTTGGACGACCCCCCTAAAATCAGCTTGTCGTGAAGAATTGTTCTAAATATATGCAAAGAGAGAGGTATTTTGTTGTGACTGCCGATTTACCAACTTGCACTTAAGTCTGATGAGGATAAGGGCAGTTTTCGTTCGCGAAAGTCTTTTAATGCGTTAAATATATTTGGGGGTGGAACTCTTTGCTCTTTAAACTATCTGTAAATTCCGGATATATAGAGGACATCTAGTGTTTTTGAGTAGATACAGAATATTATCTCACTTGTGACCGAGATAAAAGTGTACAAATAAACATTTGGCTCGGTCACTCATGAGATAATTTTTGGTATCCACTCAAAGACACTAGATTTTCTTTTTATTATACGCTTTTTATAAGAATCTGATAATTCCACTTTTTTCAACCTTGAATGCATGAAAGTAAACAGCGCATTGAATCTCTGATACACGGAAGTGATATGATCGATACTCGGAACAGATAGCGTCTTGCACTCTGATTTAGCTTGCGGATTTTTAGTCCAAACATGGCCTGAATGTCCGTAATACAAGTTGTTGATTCGGTACGTCCTTTGAAAGAACGTACCAGACCAAAAACTTTTATTACGGACTTTCAGGCCATGTTTGGACTAGCGGATTCCATGCATCAATTCATGTGAATGCGTGTTGAATTATCGCTGGAAATGATCGGTATCCACTCAAAAACACTAGATGTACTTTTCATTATACGCTTTTAGAACAAATTGATCATTTCCAGTGATAATTTGACTTATATTCAGCCTGAAGTGATGCCTTCAAAGCCGCCATTTTTATTGATACTGTGAAAGCGAAAATTTCTATATCTTCACAGTGGGGGATACGATTTCTATTTTTCCGCAGTTTCTTCGATAATCTATCGTTTTGCGTATAATAAATAAAACTATTATAATTTATGTAGCTTAGGACAGTGCAAGCAACTGGCTTGTTCAGTTTAGACGAACAACTTTTCATTGCAATAGTGTTTGACTGAAAAGAAATATGCAAACGATGTGTCAGTATCACAACATCTTAAATAAATATGATGAATTTTTTTTATCGAAAAGGCCAATGCTTCATTTGTTATCTTATCATGATGTACTGAAAAAATAAACCTATTGTTCTTTGACTCACCTAGCAACGGTATGCTATGATGTAAGAGCCCGTTTGATACGGTGAAAGCTGTTACGCTGTGACTGCAGAAACAGCGTAACAGCTTTCACTTCATCAAACGTCATGGTGTTTACCTGGCACGAAAAATAGCTACACGGCATCAATTTCCCAGTTTTTGTACTTGTGTTTTGCCAAAAATAATTAAAATATGTTATAAATATTCAATTTGTACTGCCGCAAAATGTGCACATCATCAACATACTCATTTTTCATGGATATCAAAGCATATTCATTAAAATTCGATTGTCAATTGGGTGGCGTCAAGACTGAAAAGCTTTGAAAATTTTGTTGTTGTTGAGCATTGTTTATTTAAGATGGCGGCAGTCAGTAGAAGAGAATGTGATCTTCAACCCATTTTGAAGAACCCCGCGGTGAACCTTGAAGTGATGTCTAGTCACGTGACCCAGTGGCGTCCTGTGGACTGTCATGGTAGCCCATGTTAGAGGCTATGTTGTATGGACATTATCATGGTGTGGATACGTGGTATCTGTGGGCATGCACAGCGCCTGTTGTTAGAATGATACGTGTTGCCGTCGTTTATTTTGTCCACCGGAGGCGCCATCTTGGTGTCTATGGTGACAGGTGATTGCTATGGTCCTGAAAGGCTTCTAATAGGAAAGGGTTGTTTTCGGAAGGTGTGTTCGGTAACCCATTTTCCCGAGATGAAAAGTCGTTCACGGAGACACTCATTCCAGTAATTGCTCGATGGCTCATTTGCTCGATACGATTCGAGTCGTAAGAGCATTTACCCCAAATAGTAATTACCGTCATTGCTTTTCGTTGTTCATATGATGAGATCGTCATCCACATTTCTCAGCACCCGGTTTGTAGCACCCTATCTTACAAATGACTGCGATGTCGGGACGGCTTCTCTGTCATTGATGCATATACTTAGTAGAGCACACAGACAGTATTAAACTGCTAGGAATTGTGGAAACTGAGGATGATAACGATATGAGACGGGATCCGAAGTAGTAGAGTAATGACAGGTGCCGAGGGCCATAGTAGTGTAGTGATAGGTTGTGAGAGCCAATAACGGAACTGATAGTGATGGAAAACAGGACGTATGTCATCGGTTATAGAGCAGTCTAGAGAATACTATAGAGTCCCTTTCACAGAAACCCTTTATAGATTATGACTCTAGAATCCCCTTTTACGGAGTAGGAGTTTGGAATCTTACATACGGAATCCCACTTGCAGAATCCCATTTTAGAATATGTCTGGGGTTATAAAATCCTTTTTTCTGAGATAAGTCGATGAACCATGCGAGGAGTCACTCGTTCGAACAATTGCTGGATAGCTCATTTGCTCGGTACGATTCGCTCGATAAGATTCAAGTCGGTCGAGTGAGCCTGTTCCCGATACTACTCGGTAGCTCATTTCCTCGACAAGCTTCGAATTGCCCGAGCAATGCTCGTTTCAGTTATTGCTCAACTGACTATGTGACTTTTTCTTAGGAACGTTTGTATCAGATAATGATGTGACAGTGGCCGGGGCATATATGAATTCAGTGATCTAATTGGTCGAGGTCAAAGGTCGGGACCACAGATAGCTAGGGCAAAATGGAATACTTTGGTGAGAATAGCCATAACAGAGCCTGGAATAGGCAGAAACTGGGGATTCTGGAAGAATCCGAACTAAACAGTTGTCGGGTCCATTTGGGTAATTTGATTTACTCCTATCAAAGTTGACTGTCTGAACGTCAAAAACGAATGTTCTGGACGTTTGGAGAAATTGTCGGGTACACTTGGGTAATTAGGTATACTCCCATTCAATCTAATGCACGTCCTGAAGAAACCTCTGGTCTCTTAGAAGCCTTCAAAGCTCATAGCAACGACATGTCACCCTAGAAACCAAGATGACGCACTCCGGAAGACAAAATGTGCGACGGAAACACCTGTCACCCTACCAAGGCGCGCGGGGAATGCACATTGACACACATATCGCCATGGTATGGACATCACAAAATGGCCGCTCACACGGGCTACCATGACAACCCATATGGCGTCACTGGGTCATGTGATTATGGCGTCACTTCCAGGTCCCACGGTGGGATCCCCCAAAAATGGATTTGGATTATTGAAGATGACGTTCTATACTACCGCGGTTGAGACACTTTCCTATATGCGACCAATGAGCGTTAAAGCAATCCAGTTATATGGAGACCAATGCTTTAACTTTCTGGGATTTCTAGACAAATTTCTATGAATGTTGATATCTGTATAATCTCGTCAACTGGTTATGAAGTGTGATTATAAAATATCACGTAAAAATCGACAATCACGCGAATGAGTACTTTATATGTTTGTTTCAATATTGTTAAAATGGCTCTTTAAGCATATCATTCATTTTTACATTGCAGCTAAAAGGATTTTCTGCGAGGTTTGGTTTCTAAATCGTGCTAACACACAGGAAAGAGAACGTTAGGGGATTGGAATTTCATTAAAAATAATATTTGAGTTACTTGTTTCATGAGTTTGCGGCACTATCGCAAATCAATAGTTACATTTTAAATCGTATTTTGCACTTGCACTTCCGTCTCATTTAAATTGATGTGAATTCAAATTATGCTGAAAACTGGTAAGGGCGAATCTCTGATTCAACCAACCACATTTCTGTGACAGTTTACAGTGACGTGGCAGTTTAGGATTGCTGATGATGTTACAGTTTCCCCGGAAAGTATATTTTAGAAATGACTTGCCCTTCACCCGGCATGGCAGCATATCAGGCGTGAGCTATTCACAAAACAACGCCATTAAATTTCTGTCATTTTCTTCAATTTCACCTTCGAACACATAGCTTTTGTTCCCTTGCAGGAACAAGCTCAACAAGCTCGTTTAACCCTTTATCCAACGTAGCGCCAAAACCGGCAAGCACTCTTCTCAATAACCACCATTCAATTTTCATTATTTTTTCCAATTTTTGTTTCAAAAACATAGATTGAGCTCTTACCGATGAGGGGTCATAAGCTATATTTTTGAAGCAAAAAAATGTAAAAAATTCAGTTATTCAAGAATTTTATTTGCAAGTTTCATCTTCTTTTCGTGTTAGGTAAATGGTTAACTGAGAAATGATACGCTATATTTTTGAAAAAATAGAATTTTTAGTTATTCGAGAAAATCTTTTAATAGTGTCGTCTTCAAGTGATTTAAGATATCATCAAGTGACATTCTACCAGAAGAAAACAATTCTGGATATCCTGTCAAGAATTTTGGATGCGAGATGGAACGCGTACTCGGTGTCATTTTCTGATTAGTCAAAGTACGTCGAACGAGTAATAGCGTAGATGGTGAAAGGTTTCAAAAGATAGACAACGTGGGGAGTAACTAGAAGAGAATGCTTTCCTATATTAAGGTTATATCTGCTCGAGGTAACTATATATCAGCCTGAGAGCGAAGATTGAAGGATGGTGTGAAGTTACCTTGGGCTGATAACTCGACCGATGTGAAAATAGCCAGTAGTAACGTCTTTATTTATTGAGCCATTGATTACCGAAATTCTCAGATCAGTTACCGTTTACTGATAGTGTTATAGTTTCACATTCTTTACACAAAGGCCAAAGTTGTCGTTCCTCCTACTCCTACTTCAGCTGCCAGAACGTCTCGATTTCCACTCTGGGGAAGACGCCATGTTCGGAAAGCTGAGCTACCTACCCCCTCTGCCACTTCAAGGTATCTCCGCTATCGCTATCGACTCTGAATTTTCTGTACAAATCCATTCTTTCTGCTCTTCTTCCTCCTAATTAATTTATTAAATCAGCTTATTGCCATCGTTAATTCCTCATCATACAAAATTCTGTTTAAAACTACCACACCATATCTGGTAACGCCAATTTTAAAGATTGCGTTCGATGAATATATGTGAACATTTCGTGGTAAACAAATTGGTTGCTCCTAGTAACGCATCGGGAAGGAAAACTCTAGCTTGGTTTATATCGGTCGCGATCAGCGTCATATCAGCCGAGCTTGAAGCCATAACAACCGAATTTGATAACAGGCAATTCTTGGAAAGAAAATGATATTTAATAATATTAAATACATGAAGATGAGAAGATGCGTAGCCTTTTCGATCAACACGGCTTTGAAAAAGATAAGTTGCGAGGCAAAATCCTATTCAAATGGAATCTGCAAAGTCTCCTGGTGGCAGCAGATGCTGGCTCAAAACGAGCCAACATGGATATACGATGGTCATCAGTGTTCATAAAGCTTATCGTCTGGAAGGGGTATGGGGAGGGGGCATGTCTTTAGAAAGGAATTTGGCATCTTGCTGGAAAATATACTGATCACATTGAAATCGTTTTCCTTCACGAGACAGATGGTCAGATGGTAGAACATGTGCATTAGAGGAGGGAACTGAACCTCTGTCCCGGAAGTCTGAAATATCGATTATGGCCGGCGATCGTGTAGAGAGATGTGTGACTCGTGTCCTACGATTACAAACGTAACCCGGTTAGTCCCCAGGGCACTGTTTATGCTCCAAAGTACAAATACAATATTGTTCACAGGAGTTTGGTCATTGCATACGCCACAGTGGCATTAATACACGACAGGGTCAACACAGAGACAGAATCGAAGGCCTGATGTGACGCCCTTGAAAATTCTGCTTTACACAGAGGACGGCATACAAATGTACAGTGCGTCCGTTGTGGACTGGTCACTTTCCACAGGTGGTCAATATTTCCACGGGCGCAATAATATTAGATTTCAAACACTAATTATATGAATGATCATCAAAAATTTAATTAATGAAGCACCGGATGCTTCATTAATTAAAAATTTGCTGATGATGATTTTCATTACCCGGTAAACGCATGCATGGATATCACTGTCCACGCGTGTCTACGGCGACAATACTGCCGAGGTTAACAATATGAAGGAATTGCCTGCAGCATTACACGGTAAATGACGAGGAATCTCCAGTCTTTGTCACAATGTCTGGTTCAAGGTATTCATGGACACCCCGGAACACTATCGCGTGTCTTTAATCATCTAACTAAACCCCCTGTCACATCTTTGCGATTTTTAACACGATCTACTACGACATGAAAATCTTGGGCAATCGTGGATATTCGTGCTGAGATCCGTACTGCTTCGTAACCATTCTTGAGTAGTCTTGGTTGATAGGCACACGCGTACGAACGTTTTAAACTGTTTAAACCTTTCGCACTCCATCGTGCGATTTTTCAGTTCTGTTCTGCGTCGTGCCGCTGTCGTACTTGACCGTACTAAACCGTACGAGGTGTTCTTGGGTACTCTCAGGTGTTCGTGGTTGTTCGTGCGCACTTGACCAGTACGGTTGCGTCAAGATTCACTGATCAAGCCCCTGTCACATCTTTGCGATTTATTGTACGAATGTTCAGGAATAGCCACGAATTCAAATTTCCACGACTGACCACGATTTTTATTTATTTAAAAAATCGCCATGAATCGGCTTCATTCACGACCTTACACAATCTTCACACGGCCTCCATACGACCTTGTACGGCTCATCACGACTGTAATAAGAATCTAATAAGATTTTCCAAGCCGATTACCTAACGAATCGATACGACATTGTAGCGTGCTCGTACGGCACCGGCACGAACCAGTAAGATGATGCAAGGCCAAGCAAGAATTGCATCACGCTCTAATACCTTAAAAGAATCTTACTATTTTTTAGTTAATCTGGCCAAGTGCGCATGAACAACCACGAACATTCAAGATATCCAAGAATACCCCGTACGGTTTAGTACGGTTTCGTTCGACAGCGGTACGACGCAGTATGGAATTGAAAAAATCGCACGATGGAGTGCTAAAGGTTTAAACAGTTTAAAACTTTCGTACGCGTATGCGGGTCAACCAAGAATACTCAACAATGCTTACGAAGCAGTACGGATATCCACGATTGCCCAGATTTTCATGTCGTACTAGATCGTGTCAAAAAATCGTAAAGCTGTGACAGGGGTTTAAGAACTGATAAGATCTTTGAAGGTATTTGATCGTGATGTAATTCTTACTAGGCCTTGCATCATGTTACTAGTTCGAGCTAGTTCGTACTGGTGTCGTGCAAGCATCGTACAATGTCGTATCGATTCGTACTGAATCGGATAATCTTAGTAGATTCTTACTACAGTCATGATGAACCGTACAAGGTCGAATGAAGGTCGTGTGAAGGTTTTGTAAGGTCATCAGAGATGCCGATACAGGGCGATTTTTTTTAAATCGCTGAAATTTGAGTTCGTTGCTATTCTTGGACATTCGTACAAAAAAATCGCAAAGATGGGACAGGGGCTAAACGTAACGGCATACATACAGCCAGGGTTATACACACACAACACCTTTAAAGTTATATTATTTTTTCACCTTTGGCGTCCAAAACATAGAATATGACATCTCGTAGGAACAAAACCGTCGCCCTCGTACAAATATAGTGCCATAAGCTATGTATTGGAGGCCAAACGTGATACATTTGACTTATTGAAGAATTTCGTTCGCAAGTGTCGTCAGGTAAATAGTTAAGGATTATACTCGGCATGGATGCTCGATTCAATTGCTGCAACGTCGGGACATGTGTTTATGTTGCATTAGCAGATATTCTTACTGTGGTGTGAGCCTACCTGGACATTGCAGACATCCATCCGGAGTTTCCTTGTCTCCGTACATGTCTCCTGTTCTCCGTACATGCTAATAGCGACTAACGAATAAGTCGACCTTGGCGTGACCCTATGTCGCTTTCTCTCTCTCTTCTTCATAATGTGCTTTTGGCAGTTGAAAGTGTGAACGCTCATTTTTATTTTAATCTTTGTGATTTGACCGACGTTACCTAATTTATTTTCCTAACGCCTTTTTATCACGTTTTGATAAACCACTTTTGAAAATGATGTTATAAGCCGAGTACAATGTTATGTTCGTCAAGTGAATCATACCGATAATTCTGAAACTGATCTTCTAAATAATTACAAAGACTATTAACCCTTTACCCAACGCACCGGCTATCAAAATTTATTATTTTAATTATTGTTTTTAAAAAAAAAATTCAAAATATTTGAACGAAACCATATCAAGTGACCCCCTCATTGGAACGAGCTGGTCGAGCTCGTTCCAACGAGGGTTCACCTGATATGGGTTCGTTGACTTTTTATAAAACTATATTTTTTTCAACTGCTTAATTTGTAAATTACGCCGGCGGATGCCCCACATTCGTTAGGTAAATGGTTAACCCTTTACCCAACGTAACGGCCAAAACCGGCCAGCGCTATTCTCAAAAATCGCCAATTAATTTTCATGATTTTTTCATTTTTCTGTCTCAAAAACATAGGTTATGACCTCTCATTGGAACGAGCTCGTCGAGCTCGTTCCAATGAGGGGTCATAACCTATGTTTTGGAGACAAAAAATGAAAAAAAATTAGTTATTCAAGAATTTGTTTTGCAAGTGTCATCTGCTTTTTATGTTAGGTAAAGGGTTAACTGAGAAAAACTCCACTCTTAGATTCGCCCTTTTTTCTCTCCTCTGGGTGTTTAAGCTACACACGCACCGGCGCCGCAATATACAGATAAAAGTGACAGGCCAGAAGCTAGCAGGAGTTGAGGCGCCCATCATGACCCTGATTACCGGATTTTTGTATGTCTGTCGTATACACTGCTGGCTTCCAGAAGGCCAGCATTCTCTCTGAAAGCCGAAAATTTGAAAAAGACAGTTTGACGAAATCTTAATTTTAGCTGGGCAAAAATACCCTCGTGTTCCATATAACTTTTGTACGAAAGCGCTCGCTATAAACATTTATCCCTATATCCCGATAAATTCTGTCTTTTGATTGGTCAGAATGCCTTGGACAAATAGCCATGGCAAATGGTGCGCCCAACATCCAAGGTATATGAGAGCGTGCAACATCCAGGGTATAAGCGCACGCGAAGCATCGGGGGTATATGGTATCAATGAAAGCTTTTCGCTTCCGCTCGCCTCATTATAAAACTCGAACCAAACTAGACTTTATGATTCTGGAGAATCATGGCTTTTCCCGATGAGATTCCATGATTTTTCATGACCCCACAGTGTCTGGTGAATTGTTTTTAACTGTCTCACTGAAGCTCCTTCATTGATGTTATGAGAAAGGTGAGTGTAGTAGTCTCAAATGACTCGGTTGATAAAAAAAATTGTTTAGGTAAAAACCATCATTAACGGTGGAGAGGGTTAATATCAATTTCGTCGTCCAACGAGTCAATGACCGACAAAAGGAGTTATGTTTGTTTGACACATACCCAATGAGTGCTGTGTCTATTTGGAAATAGCCTATTTTATTTCAAATGTATTCACAATATTGATGTCTGGCAGCTTGTATAGGGTTAACAAGTGCTAACAGGAATATTTAGTCATGCAACTTGTAATGTCACACCAAGAACTGTGAATGGCTACTTTTTCTTTAAAATCTACAAGATGTTTTTCAGAGAAATCTAGGGAGAACATGAATGTTAAGCTTTTGATGGGTATCATTGTCTATCCAGCCCAAAACGGGTTAAGTGTTGTTTTTTGAATACTCTTCTTACTTCCAAAAATAATTTTCAGTGAATTCTACTTCCATTTATTTTGATCTCTCCTCTCAACTTCGGGTTCTGTGGGTATGCAAACACAGCCCATTTTATCAACATTTTGATGTTTGAGAACCTGCATAGGGTTAACAAATGCTTACAGGAATATTGTGCATGCGCAACTTGTAATGTCACACTAAGATCCGAGAATGGCCATTTCTCTTGAAAATCTACGAGATGTTTTTAGAGAAATCCTCGAATAACATCAATCTCTAACCTTTTGAGGGGTATCAATCTGTAACCAGCCCTAAACGGGTTAATGCTTGGTTTTGTGAATACCTTCATTACTTACAAAAATGATCGACGGTGAATTCCACTTCCAATGAAGCAGGTTATGTTTATCTCGCAGGTACACATTTGGTGTTATGGTTGCCCAAGAACAGCCCATTTTCTCCAAATGTCTATGCTTGGCAGCCTCTGGAGGGTTAACAAATGCTTACGAAATATTTTGTCCATGCAACTTGTAATGTTACTCCAAGACCTGCGAATGGTCAATTTCTCTTGAAACTTTTTTTTTGGAGAAATCCACAGAAAACTGGAATTTTAAGCTTTTAAGGGGTGTATCTCCTTAACTAGTCAAAAATGGGTTAAGACCTCGATTTTGGAATGCACTTACTACTTACGAAAATGTTTCCCTGTCAGTTTTGCGTCCTGTAAAAGAAGTTATGTTTCTCTGTTGCATTCCCATTTCATGTTGTTGGTGTCCAAGAACAGACTATTTTTTTTTTCAAAATTTTGACATTTAGCAGAGCATGGAGGGTTAACAAATGCTAACCGGAATAATTTATCCAATCAACTGGTAATGTGACACCAAGACCTATCAATGGCCATTTTCTCTTGAAAGCCCTACCAGATGTTTGTAAAGAAATCCAGGGAAAACATAAATTTTTAAGCGTTTGATGTGTATCACTATTAACAACCACAAAAGGGGTTAACGCTTGTTTTTTTTAATACCCTTATTACTTACAAAAGTGGTCCTCGGTGAATTCCACTTCCAACAAAGGAGATTATGTTTATTTCTCAGGTACACGTTGGGTGCTGTGCGTGTCTGACTACAGCCCATTTCAACAAAATTACGATGCTTGGGAACCTGTAGAGGGCTAGTAAACGCTCACCTGAATATTTTGTCCATGCAACTTGTTATGTCACACAACGACCTGCGAGTAGTCAATTTTTCTTGAAAACCTACAGGATGTATTTAGAGAAATCCACAGAAAATGGGAATTTTTAGATTTTAAGGGGTCTCTCTCTTTAGCCTGCACAAAATGGGTTACTTCGACTTTTGAATACCCTTACTAGTTACAAAAATGTTTCCGTATAGATTGTGCGCTCGATAAAAGAAGGCGCTTTTCTTTGTGGCGTACCCATTAGGTGCAGTTGGCGTCCAAAAACAGCCCATTTTATCACAATTTTGACTTTCAGTAGCTCATAGAGGGTTAACAAATGCTCACTGCAATATTTTGTCCTTGCAACTTCTATTGTCACACCAAAGCCTGGGAGTGACAAATTTTGCTTGAAAATCTACAAGACTCGTTTAAAGAAATCCACGGAAAACATGAATTTTTGAGCTTTACGGGGGTATTGCTGTTTAACCAGGCCAAAACGGGTTAACGCTTGGTTTTGTGAACACCCTTATTACTTACAAAACTGATCCTCGGTGAATTCCACTTCCAATAAAGGAAGTTATGTTTATCTCTCGTGCATCGTTTGGGTGCAGTGGGGGTCCGAAACCGGCCCATTTCATCAAAATTTCGATGTTTGGCAGCCTGTGGAGGGTTACCATATGCATCGCCTAATATGTCTTTTCTATCAATGGTCGTGTCACGGGCAGGTCTAGCAATGATGAATGTTTAAATAAAATCTACCAGACGCGTTTCGAGAAGGTGCCGATAAACCCCAATTTTGGCAGTTTTTTGCCAATTCTGGCGGAATAAGGGTTAAATCGAAAATTCCGCCTCGGTACATTTTTTAGATCTTGTGCCCCTCTACGCGTGTGCAAAATTTCGTGAAAATCGGTTCGAAAATGGCTTCTGAATCGTACGGACAAAATGTGTGGGAAAAAAAAAAAAAAAAAAAAAAAATCCCCCCCCCCGCCCCCCCCCCCCCAAAAAAAATAATAATCCGTACAAAAACAATAGTCTTTTTCAGAGGGAAAAGCCTAAAAACCCGAAAATAGTCACAAATATTTCCGACAATACAATCATAAAAATAAAATAAGAGCAAATAATTCGTCCCCTGAGTACCAATGTGCTCTATGTGCCAGTAAGCACGTAGAACACATTGGAACTCAGGGGACGATATGTCAACAAAATACTGTTTACTCGTTTCCTTAACGACCCAAGGAATGTAACTCTATCTGTCGTCTTCTGCGATTATAAAAACAAAATTATTATCATGAATTTGGTCCAAATGATTGTAGAGCTGATAAATGTGTCCACAAATTTATTTCCTCTATGTCTGTATTGTGTTTCATTCGGGACAATAACGGTGTTTAAAAACCGACATCCAGGTATTAAATCTCCATATACCATACATGTTGGCGGAGATAACTTATATTGACAATCGAGAAAGTCACACGTATACGAAAATCGTCGGTGTATTATTATCAAACGAAAGTATTTCTTAAAAATAATAATAATAAACCAGCGTTTTGAGACTGTTTCATTTATTATCGTTTTGAAGTACATGGAGTTACATGTAGATTTCAATTTCGTACCAACATATAAGCTCCCTCAAAAAAATTTAACTCTCGCCACCCCACATCGGTATATTATGTGATCATGACCTGAAAGGGATCTCGGATACAGTACCGCGATTACAAAAGCAGTCGGAAAAATTCGAACGGGTCGCGACTGGTCGAACTTTTCGGTCCGCCTTGCATCCCAGAACACTGAGAACACCGTAGAATGTCGCCTGTCGAAAAGGATGACGAGAACAGAGAATATCAGATATTACTGCCCTTTGTTTTCTTGCATCGATCTTGAGTTTCCAATATTTTTATTTATTTTTGAGATCATAAGTGTGTCTCGTTAACCATTAGTGTGTCCCGTGACCAAATAGCGATTTGATGGAGATTAAAGTAGGGCCCTGCGAATTTTTTCCATTCGAATCGAATCATGTCTATTATTCGAAATCGAAACGCACCTCGAATCGAATTATGGTTGTCTAGAAGGTGACCGATTGGGAGGGGGGGGGGGGTGTAAACCTGATTTGTTGTGACTGTGACGGCTCAAGTCCCGACTGATGCCTTGATGATGTAGTTGGAATATTACCCAGTAAGGCTACAGTTCAAAAACAGAGACGAGTGTGCGACTTGTCCGAACTATGTATTGCACAGGACTAGCCGTTAGGAACAGCTCATTGTCGAGATTTCTTCGAAACTTTAAATTTGCTTCTAGCAGTGATAGTGACTGGTGAGACTGGAATGAGCATGTATGGCGGCATGGGTGCAGATGGTATATATGCTATTATTGCGGAAATTGCACTCAGTCTTCACTTTCAGCATCAATTTTGTACAAGACGATGAATATGACTGATACCAAGCTATATTCCAGTGAAGGGATTCGATGGGAAACGAATCGGGAAGCCGACTTCGAATCGAACCGAATACCAACTTGATATTCGAAATCGAATCTAATGTCGAAGCTTCGCAGCGCTCTGGGTTAACCTACTGTAACTGTACTGTATTTGATATTTGTACTGCATAGTTATCAGTACAATACGCTATCATGTGGTCAGTTACATTTTGGATTTTCGATTCGGATGCATCGACAGTGGAAGTGTTTGAAACTTTCCGATAGACGAAATTTCCTCAACGCGGTATCTGTCAACATATTTATACGCCAGACCCATACTATTATTTGCTTTTTCCGTTACAGGTTGTTTATTTAATACGTAACAATAATCAGACTATCACATCCCCCTTTTACCTATAATATTATGGTAATTTCTGTTTACACAATGTCTTCATTTCAACCAATGGCAACGAAATAGTTTATTTTCTTAAACTTTTCTAGAATGTGCTGCAAACTGTGATATGCAACTGCCCGATTTTGTCATTGGCACCCCAAGCCTAAGACCTGTTACATACATGTTCGTCGCACTACCGTCGACTCGATTTCCATTGAATTAGATTCGTTTGAAATCCGTCAAATCTTCATTTGATATATACAGACGCAGTACCGCCGAGTCGAATTCAATTGACGCACAACCTCAACTCACAATGTTTGAGTCTACACACAAATCTTATGTGATATCCATACATATATTTTAACTGTGTACGCATATAGGAATACATTACACTATGGCTTAATTTTACTTATACGAACGCTCAATCGTCGCTCTGAATTTATTTGAAGATTGTCTTTCATATGATAAGGTTTATACAGTTTGACTTGAATATACAGGCATATTTGTATGCAGTTTATAGTGCTTTAATGGGGTAACATGACGTGTAATGTTTTAAAAGAAAATTGCCGAGTAGTGTCTGTATAGCTTAGTCGACAGCCTCCCTACCCCCACCCCAAACCAAGAAAGAAAAACAATTTCCAAATTCGGATTAGACCCGTGTTGGTTATAGACGATGCATCACCGTCAACTCGAATTCGATTCCACTGCGAAAGTTATTGAAAATTGTCAATTACGTCACGACATTCGGTGTTTTATAATAATATAACAATGCAATGTTAACGACAAGAATCCACCACAGTGCTCTCTGACTTACAGGATTACCCCGTATAATAGGCCTTTGTTCATTATATGACATTCTCAGCTCAACGTAACGGAGCATACTGACGGTGCTCCACAGACGGGCACGCAAGGCAACCGCCTCAACGGGTCCCTGTTTTACACCTAGGTACGATGGGGATAGCGTAGTGCTAGTGAACATTCCCAACCATCACAGCTGGCACGTGATTCGACGTCACAGGGTCGCACACTCAAACTTCGCTGATCGCACACCAGCCACTACTACGGGAAGCAATCGCTCAGTGGTCACCCATCCAAGGATTAACCGGGCTCGACGCTGCTTAACTTCGATGATCTAACGGGAACCGGTCTCGCTTTGCCAGTGATCCCTGATTAGCATATCATTATCATTTGCTTTGCATTTAATTTGAGTCGACGGTGATGCGACGTCTATAACCAACACGGATCTAATTCAATTTTGGGAATTAGATTCGTCTGACTGACATGAAGATTCGTCTGAAGTTCGTCTACTCGCATCTAATGGTCATACACGTCGCAAAACTGTCGACTCGAATTCAATTAATTGGAATTAATTGAATTCGACGCGATGGTAGAGCGAAGTATATAACAGGCCCCAGAAAGTGCATAGCATGTAAGAGTATTATTATCCCTGATAGGTGAGGATGTGAGATGGGGAATTCTCACCCGAGACCAAGATATTTGGGCCAGACACGAAGCTTGACGAGTGTCTGGAACAAATATCTGGTCCCGAGGGTGAGATTTCCCCATCTCATACCCACCCCATCAGGGATAATGCCCCCCCCCCCATCAAAACATTCTGACGTCATGAAAAGTAATCCAGGGGCACGTGCAGCTATATCGAACAATTCTTTTGTCCATTTCTGAAAAAAACGGAAAGAGCGCTCAAAAGTCTGTACATACCACAGGTATATACCACAAAACTAAATCCCAACGCCGGCAAGACAGGGGTTAAAGATTTGTAGCGAAATGAACATTGAAATGCACTCTCTCCTCTCATAATGGCGTTCACCCCAAAAATGCATATAAAAGAGTCAAGTGCCCTTTGGTTTTGTCGTCTGTGTTTTTATTTCTGTTTTCTTCAACAAACGTTCGTCTGCTAATATTTCCAAAACGTGACGCCATGTTGTTTGTTTGTGGAAGAAAGTGCGATGATTAAATAGTCCGTGCGCTCATTATATATGCTAATAAGACGGTCACGTGGGTCATGTGAGATAGATGTCTATCTCACATGGCCTTCTCACATGAGACACGCATATCTTGCATAGAAAGTGGGGAGAGAAAAATGATTTTCGTGAATGTGTGGTGATTCGTTAACGGTGATAAATGTTTAGAAAGGTGGGAAATAGAACGTGAATGTTTGTTTTTAAAGCAAAGCATTAAAGCTCCATATACCATACATGTTGGCGGAGATAACTTATAATAACGAATGTCGAATAAGGAACTGGGAATACGTAACGGTTGTCACGTCTCCTTTGCTTATGTGTTTTTCTGCGTTTCGTAGAATAGAGGAAAAGTTTGGTCTGAACGCTTGATTAATACGTATAGGGTACGGGTATTTCTTGACCAATGACTGATTGGAAATTTCGGACATAAGGGTTGTTTGATATGGAGTTTTCGTGACGGGTTGAGTCATATCTAGTCTGTGCTTAGCTGGTCTGACACGTTCATTATTTTTTGTAGTTGTTTTGTTCCCTTGGTTATCATGGACGGCACTACGAAGAAAGTTACTGAAGTAGAGGTTGAAAAGGCAGTTTCTACATCTCAAAATAAACTTTTGGATGGTATGAATCTTTGTTGGATAGGAAACTCGAAAGTTTTCAACAGAATATAAATTTTTCGAATAAAGATATTTCAAATGATCAGTTATTTTCTTTCCAGCAACAGCTTAGGGTCTCATATAAATTTAATAAGAAGAGCTCTGCCGATCAACATAAACATAAAACAAAGTGATGTAAACGTCGCAGCAGGTACGCACTAGTATATCCACGGACAAAATTACACTTACAGAGATTGGAAAAGCAAAAGAGCTCATCAGTGAAGGTATGGCCTTAATGGGTGCTATATAAGTATGAGAAATTTGTTTACTTTGAAATTCTCACATCTGGTATTCCATAAATCCAAATTAAATATCCATAAATTATATACCAAAATGAAGGTTGTGATGTATAGAACACGAAAAACATATGCAATCACCTCACCGATTTGACATCAGGCACCAAAGGTTCCTGGAAGTCTGCTACCGTGTTCGTCCCAGAACTGATAAGAAAATACTATTTCACGAGAACAATTTGTGACCAAGTGTGCTTCAGATTTTCAAGACAAAGCTAGGACATCAAAATTCTTCAAAACGCAGCGACAAAGGTGCGTGTTTGTAAATTCTAAAACTGTATGATTTGTTTACATCGCATGTTCAATTTGGATATCCGGTCAAGGTCATCGGACGGAAAAAAAACATCGATATGTTATGCCGTCTAAAATCAAATAAGGAGAAGGATCGCCTTAATACAGCATACAATTATTATATAGATACTGCATAGTTGCCATAGTCTATGCAAGATATCATAACACCTGGTGAAATTTCCCAGAATTCCGATTTTGTTTTTCGATGGAAATTCGTGGTATTCAGTAATTTGTGCATGTCCGTCGAACATGGAATCCATCTTCAATAAAAAATGCAGACAGTGCTGTCCTTTTTCCAAATGAAGTCCTATCGCTGCATCCTAGAGTGTTTTGAACGACTAGCTGTGTTATTGGATATCTGAAGCACCTTTGGCCACAAGTTGTTCTCGTGAAATATTATTTTCTTATTAGTTCTGTTACCAATACGATAACAGACTTCTAGGACCCAGTGGTACCTGCTCCCAACTGCATAAGTTGATTACATGGATTTGTCGTGTTCTGTAACCCCAACCTTCATTTTGATGTATAATTAATATATATTTAATTTGAATTTTAGGAATATCGGAGGTCGGAATTTCAAAGTAAACAAATTTCTCTTACTTATATAGCACTTTAATAGAGAAAAGACAGAAGTTGATCAAATTGGCTGATTCGTCTGAGTTTGGATGGAAAGCTGTGGAAGTGTATGTTGTGAATTCATAGGCAGATGACTCAGAACATGAAAAGAAGACACGGAGAGCACACAATCGTGCCTCCAGGAAAATTAGAGCTGATCGTTTGAAACAAACTCAGAAAAGATCCCGGATCCGTTCGTTATAAAGCTCCGGTGTCGGTTTCAAAAAAGCAAGATTCCATATTCAAACCAGGCAAATGTTTCGCATGCGGGATTGCTGGACACTGGAGGGGGTGAATGTCCCTCTTTTATGAATCAGAAACAACTTAAACTAAGTAGTATATTTAGTTTTGATAATAGCTCAATGGTGAGTGAGTCAAATGTTTGTGCACACAGAGCAAATGCACAAAACACTGAAATTGTTGTTAACGGTAATCTGGAAATCTTTCCAGAAAAGAATGCGGTTCAGTGACGATGTTTACGGGACGAACAAGTGTCACCTTTCCGTCGTCTGATGTCCCGTTATTCAGTTTGGCAAAATATCACATCGAATGTGAGCGTGCTTGACATAATTTTAAAACGGTATAAATACCCACTGTTGGAAATTCCACCTTCTGTTCGTTCAGACAATAACAGATCTGCAGAATGTAGATTTTGTCACTGGTGAGTCAGAAAAATAAATTAGATTAAATTGTATTGAGGTGATTAGTGAAACACCTTTTTGGTTAACCCTTTAACTGTAGCGTTCAATCGCTCTGGAAAACCACGATTGGTCCTTGATTGTAGGCACCTCAATCCCTATTTATATACATTTAAATTCAAATTTGAAGATGCGCCCGCTTTCGAAAAGATGACAGAAATTGGTGATTATTTATTCAGTTTTGATTTTAAATCTGTTTATCACTTTATCGAGATTTTTCCGGCTGATTGAAAGTATCTTGGCTTTGCCTGGAATTTTAATAACAGTTTCTCGTTTTGTTTTCCGCGTCCTTCCTTTCGGAATTTCGACTGCCAGTTATATTTTAACTAAGGTTTTGAAGGAAGTGGTCAAATATTTCAGACAGGAAAACATTTTGGTTGTTTTGTTTTTGGACGACGGCATTAGATATGCTAGTACCTATGAGGAAGCAAAACACAACAGTACACAGGTAAAATCACATTTGAATGATTTCGGTTTCCTATTTTCAAATGAAAAGTGCATTTGGGAACCATATCAGAAAATAACTTGGTTAGATTTTAACTGGGACACGAAACAAGGTAATGAATCTAAAACTTATGAGAGAGACAAGAATGGTTGAGGGGACTGATAGATTATTACAGGAAGTGCGCCGAACTGGAGGTGTGGTGAAAGCAAGGTCTGCGTCCAAAGTGGCGGGTCAGATTATTTCTACACAATTTGTGTTTGGGGACGTTGTTAGATTGAAGACAAGAAGTCTGTATTCGTGTATCTCTCTGCAAGGGCAAGTTGGAAAGATCCAGTTCAAATTTCAGAAGAGGCATTGGATGAGTTAGATTATTGGTTGGAAAATTGTAATCGTCTCAGAATAAGGGGCATTTGTTTAGAACAAATTAATAATTGTGATAATTAAAAGTATGAGTCGAGAATTGATGCTGCAGGCGTCGGTTATGGCGGTTTTGTATACCCTTGTGTGGGAGTCCCTAACCCTTTGAGACTTTAATTATCCTGACGTTCAAACGTCACTGGGAATTCACTTCTTCAACGTTTTTCAAAATGCGACGTCAACCGTCGGAAAGTACAAATAACAAAATATTTTCACATTAGTGATTATCTGGTTGAGGGCTAGATTATTTTTGGTGGTCTGAATTTGTTATTCAAAACTTGTTTTATTACAAATTATTGGAGAGTGCCCATGGACACTCACCAATCATTTGTAATAAAACAAATTTATATAAACAAAATATTATTTGTGTTTGACTGAATATGAAATATAAGCAAGGAATATTGTTGGCTTTTGCTCTGGTATCCTCATTTTTTGAATGCCCTGATAGTGGCTTCTAGCACTCAACCAGTTAAGATGTCTTGGCAGCAGGATTATATTTGTATTTTAAGCTGCGATAACATTTCGCTCAACGGTTGTCACTGTGCACTATTCGGGAGAAAATAGGAATTGAGGTTAAAACTTTAAAAAATCGAAAAATAATAACAAAACAAATGACCACAAAGTATCAACGATCTGTTTGATTTCGCACGTCATAAGACGCACAAAAGTATCAAAGGGTTAATGAGGACTTGATCAGAGGTGGGGTCCTCTGGCGGATTAGTTGCAAAGACCGAGGCTTTGGATATTTTAAGGAGTGCGTCTCCTAAAAAAGTGAAAAAAACGTGACTGGTTGTTCTGGTAGTATTTTGCAAGTCATTGGAAGTCCTGCTATCAGTGGAGAGACTCCTGATGCTATTATTTTGAAGAGTGGTTCCCCTTATGAAAATCTTGAGAGAGTTTTCAGAAGTTGGACAGGTTAGGGAAGAATTTGGAGTTCAACAGTTCAACATGGAGAGAACTCGAAGCTATCCACAAGTTAGTGAGATTCTGCAAATGTGCTCAGTGGACAACATGAAAGAGTGTTAACAGATAATAAGAATGTTACAAACATTATTAATGTTGGCAGTAAGGAGAAAGATTTGCAAAAAGTTATGTCATCCATAAATAGTGTATGTTTGGAAAAACACATTACTAAAAAGTCGCAAAATGAATTCCCGGGGACCAAAATAAGGAGGCGGATAAACCCAGAAGGCTGAAGGATTGTGACGACGGGGAATTCAGTACTGGTTGTATAAGAAAGTTGACAGGGTTTGGGGTCCTCACACATTTAACAGATTTGCTTATCATTACAACACTAAGTGCACGAGGTTCAATTCTCCGTTTTGGTGCCCTGGGTTGATGTTTTTAAACCGTATTGGGATTGGAAAAATAATTTGGTTGGTACCACCGCCAAAGCTTGTTTTGAAAGTTTTACGAAAATTGGAAAAAGAAAAAAAATGTCAGGGTACTCTTATTGTACCAGAGTGAAAATCTGCTCCATTTTGGCCATTCATCGGTTGTGAAGATGCAAAGTACATGCCTGCTATCAGAAGTTTCAGAGTGTTACCAATCAAGGGGGTTACTTGCAGGGGCAAAGGGAGAAACGGAATGTTTGTTGTAAAACCTTTACGTTTCAGGCTATTGTCATATCAGATCAATTTTCAATGATTGTATATTTTCTTGTTTGTTTATTTAGAATTAAACTTGCAGACAAATGTTGAAAGGGCTATGACGGAGAGTGGTATTGACATGACAGAAGATATGTTCAGATTATCGGGCAAGATGTCTGTGTTTGTTTTGGAATCCAAATAATATTTCAGCAGTTTCAAGAGGTGGGAACAGTTTTATCTTTTACATAAATTCAATTCTTTACCATCACAGCCAGCACATGTAGCTTTTTTCTTACTCATTTACTTGACTCTGGTGTTTCTCATAATCTTATAAACGAATGTATGTATGGAATCAAATGGGCACATAAACTTAACAACTTTTTGGACCCTACGAGTAATTCTCTAGTCTCGGAGTTACAGGAAGCAGCAAAGAGACTTCGTTCCGTTTCAGTTCATAAAAATGAAGCTGTTACTTCTGGCAGTTTAATTGAAGTGTGTGACATTTTCAAAGATTCAGATGATTTAATGGTCGTTCGCGATCTTACAATGCTATTATTGAGTTTTTCAGGTTTTCTGAGATTTAAGGAATTAATTTCCCTCACTTGCAGTGATGTTATTTTGAGAGATGGGTTCTTCTTGTTGTATATCAGGCAGTCGAAAACTGATCAATATAGGCATGGTAACGAAGTATTAATTGTTATGCAGAAGTGGCACGTCTGCTTGTCCTCGTAGTATGTTTTTGAGGTTTATTTGATTAGCCGATTTCCGGCTGGGTATTGAGGAATTTCTGTTTAGACCTATATTTAGGTCGAATAAAAGTGCTATCTGGTATTCAAGAACAAGTGCCTCAGTTACACTAGAGGTTGGGAAGTGCTTTTGGGAAGGCTTAAATTGGTACTTCCTAACGCAAATTTAGGTCTCCACTCTTTACGATCTGGTGATACTACAGCGGCTGCAGACGCGGGAGTGAATGACAGTTGATGGAAGCGACAGGCAGGTGGAGAAGCGACGCAAGCAAGGATGGATATGTCTCAGATTCTGGGGAATTCCGACTCAAAGTTTCTCCGAGTTTAGGTCTTTAATTCTTAAACTTAAAGTATAATAATTCTCACATATGTATTTCCATATTTTCATAGCTCCAGTTCTTTGTAATGTATTCTATGACAGCTACACGACAGGCCAGTCGGAAAAACTAGTTTGTGTTATACTAATTTCTAAAGTTTAGTCATGTACTATTCCGTGTTTCGAAGAATAGAGAAACAGTTTTGTCTGAACGCTAGTTTAAGCTGTATAGGGGTACGGGTATTCTTACCCAATGACTGATTAGAAATTTTGGACATAACGGTTGTTTGAGATCAAATAATTTTTTTCTGCTCTACAACATTATTAAACTATAAGAAAAATCAGACGTATTTTAATTTTTGACCACATTGTCGGAGACCGGAGCGTTGCTGGGAGAAATAGATTCACGCCGCGTCTTCAGCCCAGACACCAGGAGTGTCACCCGAATCCGTTCGTGAACGTATGTCTCACTGTGTAGAACCCGCCCATTTCGCTTTTATTGGGGTGGTTCTTTTCCTGAAGGGTTTCAGTGACTTTTCTTCAGAAAACATAATCAACAGGGGTCACAGAAAACACAATTTTAATACATATAAAAAATATAGTAACTATTGACTTACATGAAATCCAATGCATAAGAAAAACAGAACGTCAGTCACACCCCACCCACACAGTTTTTGAGTCACTTTGCGGGCCAGCGTTCTCCGTTCTCGCTGTTTTCTTCTTTCTTGTCGCTGATGTTTGGTCTTCTTGGCTCAACGTAGTGCCTCAAGGCTCTGGTCGCCTTTTCACTTAAACACAGCTGGAACTTCACTCCGTTACTGTCGTCGTACGGCCACTAACGTATTGCCACTTTACTTGACATATTTGCTCTAACATGTGACGGAATCTACCACTTCTGTCGCACAGCCACTAACGTATTGTCACTGTACTGTACGCCTTTGCACTAACAGCCGCTACTTCGAGGGTTGACTGCTTTCCTTTATTTATGTCAGACTAATGTTCATATATGCAAATCCTACTCTATCTATGTATGGCTTGCCTTCTACAACAGGTAATAGCGTCTACTTAAATACCAGCATTCGAGAGCTCCCGGAGCTAGAACTTCCTACTTCTGATCCTACTCTCATATATGGCCACCGACTTGGCCCGCGGCTGTTCCTACTCTAAATATGAGCTCTGTGGTTCCCCTTACATTGCAACGTGCCTATACTTTCGCACCGATGCGGCTCGTCTGCTAACCTACAAAATGGGACATCTCCAGCTCCTCGCCTACGAGCCAATCTTGAGACTGAAATAAAACTTTCGAGAAATCCCCCGACTCTTAACTCCCACTTTAATTGATTCTCTTGAACTTGGCCGCTTAGATCAGTCTTAATTTAAATTTCTCTTTTAAGGTCTTTGAAAGTCTTGTATTTTCGGTATATGGTGGCTTTTGTTGATAGTCCAGATATGTAATATGGGTTTGTGTCCGGAAGATGTGCGATGTACTGTTTTCACGATAATTACCTATTAACTGGACATAATTTCATAGATAATGACTGCACGAGATCACTGGCCTTTACTACCTTTAATCTTTTACCACACAGCTAATTATGGCGTTAAACAGAAACGCGGTAATGGGATAAAATTACTTGCTTAATTAGCAGCGCATGAATTATTAGAGCTGCTCTGTATAAGTGACAAATCGGCTTGTCGGGATCCGTCATTCAGACACACACACATTCTTATGCCTTGAAAGATTATCAAAAATATATACACTTTTAAAACAACAAAATCGTAAATTAAAGCTATCACCCTGACACACATGACCCATGTAACGTCGGTTATAACGTTGATAATTTCCTAGGTAGACAAAACACTTTTAGTAATGTTTTTTGCGAAGATTACAGTCCCAAAAGTTTGAAAGGCTGGGCTGAAAATGGGGTGAAAATAAACAATATAGAAAAAAACCTATAAATTTGGCATCGCTTGCATCGGGGGGGGGGGGGGGGGCGTAAATTGGAAATGAAAAAACAATAGTGAACAGTTTCAAATAAGTAGATATCAGTGTATGGAACTTGGTACCTGTATCGTTTTCTGAGCATTATAACATATTAAAATTTCAGAATAATCCGACGTATATGAATTATTGACCATATGACCCACTCATGACGTCACCGCAACGTTCAGTTATAACGGTTGAGAATTTTGTAGGGCTGCAGGATATGTTTTTATGGAGATTAAAGTCCCAAAGTTCCGAGAGGCTGGGGCAAAAAATATGGTTGAAAATAAAAGATATAGAAAAAAACTAAAAATTGGCATCACTGGCATGGGGTTCTTAAATTTGAAACAAAAAATAACAATACACCATTTCAAATAAGTAGAAAGCAGTCTATGAAGTCTAGTGTCTGTATCGATTATAATCATGAAGTTATATGAACCAGAAGACAGAGTTTTAATGCAATATGTCAAAAAATGTCAAAAAAGGGCTAAACTTTGAAGTAACGCAAAACTGTCAAAATGGCGCCAAATCGGAAAACAAGAAACAGCTATCTCTTAATGTTTTGAGCTCTATAACATACTAAAATTTCCGAAATATATGACAAATTTTACTTTTTGACCATATAACCAAATGACGTCACCGGAGCGTTCTGACACGACGGTTGAGAATTTCCAAGGACGGCAATACATTTTTAGATAGGCTTTTTGTTGGGGGTGATATTGCCGAATTTTTGAAATGATGAGCCTAAAAATGATGTTGGAAATAAAAAGTTTAGAAAAAGTGCATAAATTCGCATCGCATGCATGGTGGATCGAAATTTCCAAAAGTGAAAACGCTTAACACAATTTTATATAAGTGAAAAGCGATTGCTGAAGTTTAAAAGTTGTATCATTTATTAGTACGAAGGTACGTTTGTCACCAAATTCCGTTTTCTAAGGTAAAAAGGTCAGGAATAGGCTAAACTTCAAGTGATGTAAAACGTCAAAAATGGCGCTAAATCGAAAAACCAAAAAAACCGGGTGTCTCCTAATTTGTTGAGCTCTACAACATATTAAAACTTTAGAAAATTCCAACCAATTTTAATTTTTGACCCTATGACCCCCCAAAAACATTACCTCAGAATTCGACCATAACGGTTGTGAATTTCCTAGAACGGCACAACATTTTTATTTATTTCACGCATGTTCTATGGAATCACAATCTACAGCAACACTAAACCATGCGGAAAATGAAAATCTGTTCCACACATATGTGTGGAACGGAAATCGTTGACGGACTATTTTTAAATAGAAGCGAAATTTCACTGGAATTTCTACAAATCGTGCACCGCAATTACAATTTGAATCGCTAGCGATAGCAAAAGAATAGTAACACGGGTTTCCCTCGCAAATTTGGTTGGCGATAAAATGCGTTCTCTTTGTTGATAGTTCGTTCCCTGAGTTCCAATGTGTTCTATGTGCCTACTGGCACATAGAATACATTGGATCTCAGGGGACAAGTTATCAAATGAATTGCTGGGTATCTTTCTAATAATTGCTTTTAAAGACGTGAAGGCTTGTAATAAACACAGAACGACACACGCGTGTGATTGGGTTAATCGATATGGCACTTGCGCTTCCGTGCAAAAGTGTCATATCGATTAACCCATCCACACGCATGTTTCATTCTGTGTATATTTGGGTTTTGCGGAGAATATATTTCCAAAATTTCGAAAGACTAAGCCTGAAAATGAGGTTGTAAATAAAAGGTAGAGAAAAGGACGTTAAATTGGCATCACTGGCATCGGGTGTCTGAAACTGAATTAAAAACATAAAGATTCTCAACTTCAAATGTCCATGAATAGGCGCGGTAAATTTCAAAACTGTATTACACATAAATATTCGACTGCATGTAGGGCTTTTAAATCATAATGAAAATAGGCTAAGTTTTAAAGTAACGTAAAAACATCAAATGACTTTAAATCGAAAACAACCCCAAACAAACCCAAAACATGTATTTCCTAAGTTTTGAGCTGTACAGCATATTAAAATTCCGAAAAAATCCATCGCCTTTTAATTTTTGACCATATGACGCCCCTGACCCCCCCCCCCCCCCCCCCCCCCCCCACACACACACACCCCGCATAACGTCCCATCAGAATTCGGCCATAAGGGGTTGTAAATTGGTAGGAGGGCAACACATTTTTATGATATTTGTCCGAGGTGATATTGGCGATTTTTCGAAATGATGAGGGAAGAAATGATGTTTATAATAAAAAGGTTTATAAAAGGTGATAAATTCGCATCGCTCACATGGTTGATCGAAATATGAAAAAATAAAAACTCTTGACACAATTTCAGATATGTGGAAAACGACCTGTGAAGTTTAACTGTTGTATATTCCATAAGTAGGGAGCGAATGCTTGTTGCCAAATTAGCATTTGGTATAACAGAACTAAATATTTTCCCATAGGCCGCTATTATAACGTTCAGGCGAAAAGAAATATTGTCGCATCACTTTAATTTTGGCATTCAAATATCTTTTTCTGACCCGAACACAGGGGGTCATGCAACAAATAAGAGAGAAGAAATGACACGAAGGGAAGTACCGGTCATGTGCACATATTTTTAAGGGATTCCCAACAAAAACACACAAAAAATAAATTATATTTTTTAGGCCCAAATGTCATCAAAGCACCCTCTTTTTTATCAGGAATATTCAACAATAATGCAAGAAGTCATTAGAATGTTTCAAACGTTTATTAAAACAATATATTTTCACAAGGCTGTTTATTTTTAGAGATTGCATTATTTCCATCGTCAACTTTTCTCGTTATTCACATCGACTTTACGAAAAGGTTATCTCCCCTGATTGCTAAGAATTGGCTGGCAAAAATTAACACTAATTGAATGGGGAATTTTTATATTTCTCAAAATTATATAAAACCTAACAAAGTTATATTCGCTGTGTGCATCAATCCTTTAAGAACAATATATATGCTCTCAGTTGGTGATATTATTGAACGATTTCATTCGACCATTTTTTTCCCACGTTGATTTAAAATTCTGCTGTTATTTCCTGTATAATTCCATGTAAAATGATAGAAAATTGCTTTTTCGTCAACTTTTAGCGGTTTATATATTTTTGTGCTTCATATTAGCAATGCTGTGCGCATACCGGCATTTAATATAGATACTGTCCTATCTAACCATAAAAAATATATAAGATGACATTTGACATTTTTTTCCCATTGATGTTAAAACCAAGAAACATTTTATTGTAGTAAAAACAGTTAAAACCTCAGTCCATAATATCAGATAGGTTTCCGCGTGAGTTCAAATGAAAAGGCGCGATAACCCCTAAGCGTCTTAATTAATTTCTGGTCTACAAGTAAAAAAAATCCTCGTATAACTAAAAATTAATTTTTTTGGCTTCCAAAACATAGGTTATGGACCCTCATTGGAACGTGCGCGACGCGCTCCTTCAATGAGGGGTCATAACCTACGTTTTGGAAGCAAAAAATGAAAATATAAAAAAAATGAATGCCGATTTTCGTGTATAGCGCTGGCCGGTTCATTCTCAGCTGATTTCTCCGCTTCCGACAATTGGTATGTACTGCAAAAACACCTTTCAGAGGTTCAATATTAATTGGATTTCAGCTGGACTCCAGTATTTACAAGGGGAGATAACTTCCCCAAGAGTCAATATCTATGACGATAAAGGTTGAGGATGCCGAGGCGGGTAACTCTAATTCAAATATTTAGTTTAGCGATACCATTTCCAATGCAAAGAAGTGCAAACTAGTCTAAACTTCAAGTGACGTAAAAACGTCAAAGACGACGCTAAATCGAAAAACTAATTTTCTTAGCTGTGTAATTTACTAAAATTAAAAAAAAACCCGACGTACTTCAATTATTCACCCTTTGACTCCCCCAACGCCCCTCGCCCCCGTAACGTCACCTCAGAATACGATCATAAGGGTTGAGGATTCCTAACGCCAAGCTGTCATTTTTAGATAGGGCCTTTTTTGGAGAATATATTTACAAAGTTTGAAATAGGGGGCCTTAATCAGGCGTCGATAGTAAAAGATAATTGGGAAAAACTGAAATCGCATCGGGCGCAGTAGAAATGCGAAACTTTGAAAAACAAAAAAAAGTCCTTCCAGATAAAATCGGTCGGAAAACGTTGCCACGTTTGATGTGTCGAGGTCAACAGAAAGCTCCTCAAAATCGTGGTAGAATGAAAAAAGGCTAACGAATCCAATAAGCCATTCCAACTTCGTTGGATGACTTAATAGAAAAAATTCTGCCCGGGCCAGTATTTTATGTTTTTAATAAATTTTATGACAATGAGTCTTATAGGACCAGCGTATGTACTGCAAAAACACCCGTCCGATGTGTTGCCACGTAGAAATCGGACCGGCAAGCTTTTCAATTATCGCGGTTAATTCGAGTTAATTAAAATATTTCATCAGATAGTTGCATCTAAGTACTTAATTCTACGAACTGCACCTTAGAAGAAATCAGCGACACTTGTCTTTTTTCAAATTTTTCGGATGCCATAGAAGTAAGAAAGGACTCTGGTTTTGTTTACATTGGCATGGTGGGGGTTCGAATCCACGCCGAGAGAGTTTCCTTTGGCACCAACCACCTAGCGGCGAAACTATACTGAACCACGCTCACCACTTGGCCACCGACAGACCTGCCGAGTGGGGTGCGTGGTACAGTATAGTTTCGCTAGGCGGTTGGTGCCGAAGGAAACTCTCTTGGCGCGGGTTCGAACCCCCGCCATGCCAATGTAAATAACATATTTCAAGTTACGCAATAATCCATGGATTTGCATGTTCTAACTTAGAAAGCTGTGATCGCTCGACACATATTGAACAGCGCGGTGGCTCAGTGGTTACTGCATTGGACTTCAAACCGAAAGGTTCATGGCTTGTTTCCCGCCAGGGGCAACAGGGTTGTGTCCTTGGATACGGTAGTTAATCCCTGAGTGCCCACGTGGGGGCACGATGACGTTGTGTACAAAGGCGTACAGCACGTCGATGGAGCACATGTCTTCAACCAATGCTAACCTTACTTGTGTGGAGTTAGTTCGTTGGGAAGTGTGACAGTTGCTCGCCATTGCTAATTCTCTAATGGTTCTACCTGGGTACTCCGGCTTCCTCCTTCCGTAAAACTGTTCGACACGAGGTGGCCCTGGCTACCGAAAGTGTCATTAAACTCCAATAAAAAATAAATAAATAAATGTGGTGTATTTTATTAATTTGGGCGAGTTTTAGCAATGCTTGAATCTGGATATACAAATAGTAATGGGTTATACAGATAAATTGTTGAATCGTTTTTCAATCTTTTCATTTCAACGAAGAATCCCCGAGTGACCCGAGAGCCGATTCAGCTTTACCTCTTTTCCTCAGAGCCAGGGCGTATCATTTCATTCCCGTCGATAACAATTGATTGAATCGTAACGTTGTATAATGTCTCGTGAATAAACAGTTTAATACCATGATTACCTATTCTGCTATATATAAAAGCCTATGGCATAAATTTTAGCTTTACACACCAAGCGTAGTGAATACGCCAGCAATGGGATTTCAGTAGTTAAAATTTACACCTACAGTGGAACTACATACCATTTGACCTTTGGTGACCTCGACATGAATGCAAACTTGTCTAAATTTATCACTCGTCGCGCCGTGAAGAGTAAATGAAACCGGCAGTTATTTATTACGTTTTTAAATAAGTTTAGCACATAAGCCTCATGTTAATAAAGCATCCATAACTCGAAATAGTATGTTATTATGTTATTAAAAGGAAAAAGGCCACGTAATTTGTGTTTTTCGTTTTCTCTTCAGTTTCGGCGATAAAATTGCCAGCGGACGTACCGCCCACCGGTGCTCATGTAAACAAAAACAGATTCGCACGATTGATTTATGTATCATTTAAACTCTTATTAATCTGACGATCATGGCATAAATAAAATATACCCAAAGTAGCTTGGTGTACCAAATATTCACCACTCGCGGTGAAGTGGTGTTAACCGCGCGCCACAGGCTTGTGGTTAACACTACTTCAAGAGTGCACATGTCTTCAACCAGTCTTATCCTGCCTGTGCTGCAGTGCGGAGTTACGATGTTGGGGAGCTGGCAGCTGCTCGTCGTTGCTCGGTGGTTCTCTCCGGGTACTCCGGCTTCCTCTACTCGTAAAACTGTCACTGTCATAATTAACCATTGTGCATAAGTATGTGACCTTAAACACCAATAAATAAATAAATAAATAAATAAATAAATAAGAAGAAGGATGTATGATTGTCATGGTAGAAACCTGAACTTAGTAGAATCCAAGATTCTTCCGACAGAAACTTGAAATCCGTTTTTTCTATCTGAACACAGGAATCCAACAATTCAGTTATGTATTCTCTATTACCACGTTCAACTCGTAATGAATACTGTTTGTGAGTAAAGAAAAAGTTTGCCGCCTGTGAGTGAGGTACAATGTAAAGAACAAATTTCGAGGGTGAGTTGGTAATAATTTAATCCCACAGCCATATAGCCCTATGGAGGGATTAATTTATTACTGAACCTCCCTCCAAACACAAAATAGACTCGTCCAGTTTCCCGCAGATAGTAATGTTACGATTGTACAATTCAGTGCATCAGGGTTGACAGGGTTATACTAGCAAAAACAGGAATCCCAATTTCATGTGGAAAAAGCTGAACAGACATTGGGTGATTAAACCCAATTTGCTGGAATGAAAACTTGAATGGTAGTTTCAGTTATTAAAATTGCCTTTGCTATTTAAAAGGCTTGTTTTTCAGTTTCTGCCAAATGAATCTGGAAATCGATTCCCCGCCACCAGACACCAGGCTGAATAATCTATATTTGAAAGCTTTAGAATAAAAATAGGCATTTGTTATAAAACTGATAACATCTACTATGCCGGCAACTAATGTAATTTGTAATCTGCATATATCATGGTGGCACACAGGCAACCCATTCCGCAATTAAATACTTCTTGACACTAAAATTGCAAGTAGAAAGCCATCCATTCAATTCCGATATGTAAATTAGTTTAATTCTTCGAAGGACTTAATATAGATTTGTAAGTCAGATGTTATTAGTAAAAAGTAGCATTTCAATTTGTTTTAGTTTTATTGCAGTGGAGTCTGGAAATGTAGACTCAGCTAGAATAATCTGAGATTTTTTGGGTAGAATGCGCAGGGGCATCGCGAAGAGAGAGAGAGAGAGAGAGAGAGAGAGAGAGAGGGGGGGGGGGTGCAGGGAGGGGGTATAAAGCTGATATGTCCCGACCGTTATGGCTCAAGACCCAACTAACTAATATTCCAACTACATCATCAAGGCATGCCTTCGCTGAAGGCATGCCTTGAGGGTGTAGTCGGAATATTGCTCAATTGAGATAATAATGGTACAAGTCAAGACTTTCTGGAATTTAATTAGTGAATGCATTTATTTATTTAATGGAGATTAACGACATTTTCGGCAGTCAGGGTTATCTCGTGTGGGAGAGTTCTGCGGGTGGATGAAGCAGGCGTATCCAGACAGAACCACCGAGTAACGACGAGCAAATGTCGGACTCCCCAACGTACCAACTCCACAGAAGCAGTGTTAGAATTGGTTAAAGACAAGTGCACCACCAGCGTGTAGTTCGCATTAGTACACTGCTCTGCCATGCCTCCACGCGAGCAATCGGGATGGAGTGGCTTGCCCAAGACCACAACACAATTACCTCTGGCAGGGATCGAACCGCGGATCTATCGGTTTGACGCCCAATGCCGTAACCACCAAGCCACCGCGCTCCCTAATTAGTAATAGTCGCGACGCAGCTTCATTTTTAATTAACATGTCTTGTACCGGTACTCCAAATTAGTACCAACGGCCCGAATTAGGTACGACGGACCTCCATTTGTACGACTGTGTGTGTATGACAGAAGTCCATGTATCAAATCGAGTCCTTTAACATTTTGAATGGAGGCCGTTTTTCCGCGCCAGGGGCATGATACATCATAATCTCTTCAAGTAGGAAATGTGTGAAGTATCCTGATTAATATTTTCAACGTGCAGCCCTAAGGCTGCGCGTAGAAAATAATAATTGTTCTACCCCCAAATAATTAATATGGACTTTCCAATTGCTGCCATTTAACTATCATGGAAGATACCACCAGGGTTCAAAGGATTAAGAAAGTACATGGGTACTAACAAGCGGGAATTGATATCTTACATTTCGAGCCTGAGGAAAATGCCCCGAATGAAAAAAAATATTGGGGTTGTGTCCCTAAGACCCTCTCTTCCTTAACCACACCCTTGAGAATGTGAATTCCATTTCCCTTCTGGTAAAATTCCAGATTTTACCAGTAGATTGTGGAAATTTAGTTTCTACCACACTGTAAAAAATGACCGTTAAAATCACTGTTGAAGTACTGGCGATTGCCGCTACATCTTCTGTAAATTTTCCACTCATGTCTGTTGCTGTTTATAGTTTCATAATATGGAGTGCTAACACTAGCTCCGGGAGAGGGGATGGGGGGGGGGGGGGGGGTAAGGTGGCAACTAACTGGCCCGGGATGCTTGGTGTTTTAAAAAGGTGAAAGTCGTGGGAAGGCATTTGGTACGTAGTTGCATTGACCAAGTTCCATTGATATAGAAAACCCCACTTCTTCCTGTTTGTCGGTTTTTCACCGGTCTTTCCTGCATCGTGGTAGTCACGATTACCTCTGGAGAAAAACTGCTCCATACAAACAGAAATACAGGTAATAAATTACCCAAATTGTAAGGAAATAATTGAGAAGATATTTTCAAGAAAATGCAAGAGAGTGCTTTTCCTAGCACTAGTTTAAAACAAAATTATGTGCGACGACCCCCGCGTTTATCGCTTCTCGCCTTTGACACTCGCAGGGCCGTAACGCTCGTTCTACACATTGCCCCGGGATCTGTCCTCGCTCTCGACGGCCCTGAGTGCGAATATACAGTGGCGCAGCATTTCGTTTAACCTTTTACCTAACATGAAAAGCAGACGACACTTGCAAAAAAAATTCTTGAATAACAGTTTTTTTTCATTTTTGTCTCAAAAACATAGGTTATGACCCCTCATTAGAACGAGCTCGACGAGCTCGTTCCAACGAGGGGTCATAACCTATGTTATTGAGACAAAAACTAATCAAAATTAATTGGCGATTTTTGAGAATAGCGCTGGCCGATTTTGGTCGTTACGTTGGGTAAAGGGTTAAAAAGAACGAATTTAACGATTCAGTTCCTGCTTTTGAAAAATCACGTCGTCCAGGACGAAAGCTCAGTTTTTAAGGTAGACTAATTAATGTCTTTAATCTGCAGCCGTACGATTTAAGGTTAAAGAAATTAATTACTCAGTATGACAAATCAACAGCTTCCTCGAGCAATGAAGTTAAACGAAGTATTAGCTCCTCCGTTTTTGTTCGAGATCGGACAAGGGTCAGCATTGCCAAAGGTAGTTAAATACGGTATTTGCACCGTAATATTTTACGATAGAGGTACCGGTCAACGGGATAGCCAATACTTTTACCGTATTTTTAACAGTAATTTTTATAGTGCCCTAGAAACTGGAATTCTAGTTAGTGAGAGAATATCAGATTGTACCAGATGTCCATTTCTACTACGAGGATAGCTTAACCCACCAGCATCGGAAAGTGGACTTTTTGGGAGAAAGAAACCTATTGGGTCACCAAAACTTATAAAGTTGAAGGAAACTACATCATAATTCCAACTACAACAGATTTTTCAGACATTACAGATCAAATGAGGTCCCTGAATTGAGATTCTCAAAGCAGCCATGACAACTTGGTCTATATTGACCCGTGAAAACACGATCTAAGGCAATTTAGTGTGAACATTGCTATATGTAATATGTTCAGCACTTGGACTCATTGCTGATTAGATTGAATTACTACAGTTAAAATTAGAAGTCCTGTCAGGAACTGTGCGCTTATCTTGGCTTAATTGCGCGTAGGAATTGTGCGCAATTGCCATATCGAATGGTATCCAAAGCACGGCAGGTTCTCCTGGTTACTCATAGCAAACACAGGCAATGTTGCTGCCAATGGACCTCCGGATTACCCGGAGGTCCATTGGCTGGAACATTGCTTGTGCACAGGCCATATGTACAGAATTTGATTGCCTCACTATGGTCATAACGCGTAGATTAACGCGCACATCGACGTGCTATTTGGGCGCATTTCATGACAGGACTTCTAGTTTTAATTGTAGTAGATGGTTTGTTAGGGGAAATATCGTTACTTCTACTTTCAGCTTTGCAGACATATCACAATGATATGATTGTGGGGTAGAATTTTGGTCGAAATAGGCCCTGGATTAAATTCCGGTGACATATACAACAAAAGGCAAAGAAAGGTACGCGGAAATAAGTGAATATAGAGGTATTTAGCTTACTCTTGGGTTAGTTTTGACTTTCGGGTACTGGTTCAATCAACGGCTACAAATCAACATTCTTTGTTAGACAAGGCATGAAATATAACTGGAAATGACATAAACGAAGTGCAGAACACCCCAAGCCAGAAATACAATCGATTTATTTAGAGGTTATTGTCTGGTTAGTTTCATATCGGTCGAGATATCAGCCGGAGATAACTTCATATCAGCTCGAGGCTGAAGGTCTGATGTGAAGTGTTGTGCCTAGAAATGTATAAAGGGGGTCAACTCTGACTTGGTTCATATCAGCCGCGATTGACGTCATATCAGACGAGTTTGAAGTTATATCTGCCGAGTTTGATAATGGGTAATTCCGGGACAGAAAATCATATCTAATAAATAAATGGACTTTACTATGTATGAACTTAACCCCTTTACTGCCACGACCACTTTAGCCATATATGGAGGACCTCTATGTATGAGAGCGAGGAAGTTAAATAAAATTTATGATACACTTGAAACTATATCATTTGATTAATTGTTGGAAAGGGCTCTCTGAACCCTTTCCAACAATTAATCTGATGGTAGGTTTGATTTGCGCTTACCCGAACGTACAGATAATCATAAAATATGTGACAATAGTTGCTTTCGGCAACGTAAGTGTTAAGGTTATTTGCTTTGTCGTATTGCGTCGAATTAAAGAAGTCAGATCGCCGCAGCAAACCTGCCACCCACCAAAGGCGACTAATTTGATCAAGCTACCTGATTTGCTAACTGGTGGAGTCCTAAATTATTTTTAGTTGTCAAAATTTATCCACGCGCGTTTTACCTGTTAACATTTATGGGAGAGGGCCCGCAGGCACACTCCCATAAAAAGAAGCAAGGCACATCCCAATAAATATACCACTTTAACTTTAAAGATAATCGAAAGCACATTTACGAAATAAGAACCATTTAACCCTTTACCCAACGTAACGGCCAAAACCGGTCAGCGCTATTGTCAAAAATCGCCAATTAATTTTCATTATTTTTTTCATTTTTTGTCTCAAAAACATAGGTTATGACCCCTCATTGGAACGAGCTCGTCGAGCTCGTTCCAATGAGGGGTCATAACCTATGTTTTTGAGACAAAAAATTAAAAAAATTAGTTATTCAATAATTCTTTTTGCAAGCAACGTCTGCTTTTCATGTTAGGTAAATGGTTAAACTGTAGCGCATACACTTCGGCATGAAGTACGGGCTTCTATCACTTAACAAGTTAACAATATAGAATGCGACAAACTAGATCATTTTTCCATGCTGATCTGTTTAATAGATACATTTCTTGAAAATCACCCTCAGCACAAGAAATCAACCTGGACCAATACTTTAAAATTTTACAATTGTATTTTCTGGAATTGTATTTTCTACCTACTAATATAACTGGCAAATTGTCGGATCTTTGAAAATGTTAATGGCTCATTTTAACACATTTAAAGTCATAACTAGAAAATACAATCCTAGAAAATACAATTGTAAAAGTTTTAAAGTATTGGCGCCTGGTAGCTTATGATGTGGAAACAAAAAGGGGTCCGTATTTTCGATCATGTTTAGTGCTCGGAATATGCATCACGGGTTGTGACCGTGCTCTGTTTACAATAAAATCAATACCGAACTGGCTGTAAATTGAGGACGCAACTAAAATTGGGGAAGCATAATATTAGAAAGTCAAGTAGTATGAAGTAGTTTATTTACAAAAAAATGAAACATTTCTATATGTACATACAAACGAGTATGATAAATGGCTGAACTCGTTTGACGTTACACCGTATCTGTCTCGGCCTTAAACCACCGATCTGGTACAGTACTGCTAAACAATTGACTATACTTTGTCTATCAAGATTTGATAGACAAAAATGAACCCACATCACTGATGGTTTTACACAAAATAAACATAGTTGAATTTGACTTCTCCATTCATTCCACCACGCTGTGTAGTCAACGTTACGCGATACAATACAGACATTTATAACAGGGAAATGAACTAGATACACCACGCTTTGAAGCGGGATTACGCGTAAGAACATCATGTAAGAGCGTATATGATTGGACGTCACACGAGATGAATGAAATGCTTCGACACAAAACAGTGTCAAGAAAGAAAGTTATCAGACCACCAAAGGTGATATTTCTCTTTAAAATATCAGCTGCATTCTCTTAGTTCAAGTTTAATCGTGGTATAGATACAGAACACTGCTCTGGTAGAGTTGAGGGGGGCGGGGGGAATCAACAACCCTTAGGGCAGTTGTTGGCGTATTTCACGCGTGCCTCCGGCGCCCGCAAAATACAGGGAAAACTCCACCAAGTCCCCCGTACTCTACTCTCGTTGTGTTGTACCTTATAAATCACTATGATTTTCCTTCTGCGAGAGGATTCGTTAAAACGTTATGAAAAGCGCACCTGTGACAATGTAATTTGAACACAAACCCGCCGTATCGGTGATTGCGTGGAGAAAATTTCTCAGCTGTAAACGCTGTCAAATCGTGGACAGTGAGCAAGCGAAAGTCCAGGTGATGGATCTCCGTGTTCTACCACGAGGTCTATTACATGGAATTTTTCTTGTAACCTCTATCCAACTGAAATGTCTTTTATCAAATTACCACCATTAAATTGTTCATTACTAAAAATATCGTTATCACACGACTAATACGGGAATGGCGTCAGAAGTCAACGTCGACGTGACAACGTTGTGAGTGAGTCGGTTTCGGAGGCAGAATTGAATTAACCCTTTACCCAACGCAGACGATATCAAAATTTATTATTTTAAATATAATTTTTTTAAAAAATTCAATTTTTTTAAACAAAAACATATCATGTGACCCCTCATTGGAACGAGCACGACGAGCTCGTTCCAAAGAGGGGTCACATGATATGGTTTTGTTAACAGTTTTTGAATATTTTTCAGCTGCTGAATTCGCATATTGCGCGGGCGGATGTGGCCGATTCGTTGGGTAAAAGGTTAATACATTTAGCTAAATGTTTACCTAATGCAAATAGCTGTCAATTGCCCCCCCTCCCCCCCCCCCCCAAAAAAAAAAAAAATTATGAAAAATATTTTCACCCTTTGCCTCAGAAACATTGCTTAGGACACGTTATTGGAACGAGCTCGCTGAGATCGTTCTAATGAAGCGACATAAGTTATGTTTGCAAGGCAGAAATTGAAACCAATAATAAAATTTGTTTCGCTATTTTGTGAATAACGCTGGCAAGTGTAGTCGTTGTGTTGGGTAAAAGGTTAAATTACATATGTGATCAAAAGAATCTCAAATTTCTCATAAATTCACCAGATTTGGCATAAAAGTTTTGACCCTCGTTCACTAAAATCGATCCGAGCCTCGGTAAATTTCGACTCAGGTTGATTGTAATGAACTCGGTACAGAAATCGTGACTCATTAAAAACTCTCTATTTCCGAAAGTAGTTTAGTAATAGTGTCATTTTTAATTTTTATTAAACTATTAATCTTTATACACTGAAGCAGCACGGGACCCCTTCTGCTCATAAGGATTAATTTAACGAATTTTTTTCCCGTCAGAAAGATAGACGTGGAGCAGAGTTTGTTTACTGTGACAAGCAATTCTGGTTGTCACAGTAAACAATAACCAACGCCAGGGCGGAAGTCATCTAAACTGCGCACCACAGGCATAAACGATTGGCTGAGTTTGACTTTATATTCACCCTGCGGTCATTTTATAGCTACAGATGCTGAAAGTAACCCCAAACACCAACAAATTAATAAATATAAAGGAATTTTCAGTCTTTTCTTAAACATATTTATTCTAACCATTCACAATTTGCGATATTCTTGAAACCCGCGTCCGCGAATAGTACACCGCGACTACCCTGTGAGACCAATGACAGTACAGAATATTCTCAACATAAAACCCATTACAACAGAAACAGTGTCTTAACCTAATTTACAATAATGACCGCGACACGCTGCATTCTATTTGTACATGTCGACATTCATGTATAAAGGCATGATATTTGGGAAAATGATGCATCGTGAATTTAAACTGCATGTCATGGGGTGTACGCATTTCTCGATTTTGAGGCGTGTCTTCTCTCTTGCGTGCCATCAAACCAGCAGTTTTTACTTTTTGCGAGACAATAGCGCGCCTCGATTCCACCTAGTGAGTGATTAACCCTTCACCAGCGGATCAGCTGGACCCGTCGGGTAATATACAAATTGTACAGTAGAAATTATTTTTAAAAAAATGCAACAAAACCATATCATGTGAACCCCTCATTGGAACGAACTCGTTCCAATGAGGGGTTCAAATGATATGGTTTTGTTGATTTTGTTTTTAGAATTGGGGAAAAATTAAAATAAGAAATTTTGATATCACGTGTTGTCTGTAATGGGTTAAAATCTGCTCGTGGGAAACAGGCTCAATAACACAATGAGAACACGAAAATGTCATTGTATGACCGACTGAAGGTTGGTTCAAAACTCATTCATTCCGCTTCAGAAATACTACATTCCAGTGACTGCCGTGGCAAGTTAGCAACAGCTCCTGGGGGGTGGGGGTGGGGACGGAGGGGGTGAGGTGTGTGTGTGTGGGGGGGGGGGGGGGGGGCTCCACGAACGCATATAAAGGCGAGCGACAGTGGAATGCAGAGTTAGACGACGGTTATCGCTGATGATTGAAACGCAAGCGATGACCGTCGTGCGATTTTGCACTCCGAACCCTTCGTCAATCTGACGATCTGTTCTACGACCGAAGCAACGAAAAACTGTTTGTTGATGATTATTTCTCTTTCATTTCTTTCAACTTTCAATCTAAATACAGTATAATTCGAATTTAGATGACTTGCGGTGAACGAAAAATAGATATGGCTTATTTTTAGGCCTATATGCAGTTGAAGCTGAAATAATCGTTAGTTGTAACGCTGACGTAAACGAGTAACTGGTTTAGTGGTAAATTATTTTGGGTCGTCAAAATTTGTAAACATGTCTTTGCCTTTTTACAGTTTACGGGGCAGTGGCTGTAAATACTCTCATATAAAATGTAACAAGGTAAATTCACACATACTAAATAATTTCACTTCAAATATATGAAAGGCATTCACTGAATATAAAGCCTTTACCTCATATGGGCTTTTAGGTGTCAACCAGTTAAAATGATAATCAATAATTGTTTTGTTCACCATGGATATTGGAATCAGAGAGGTTATTATCTTACTTCTAACGAAATTACAGATATGATGACACTGCTTCAAAACTGTTCCAACCCTGCAGTCTGAAAAGAAAATATAAAGAAAGCAGAAAAAGGACCCCCAACCCCCTCACCCAAAACCCCCAAAACCACCCCCCCAAAAAACCCCCAAGACAAACCCAAAACGGCCTACAAGGAAAAATCTCTGTCACCTATGCTCTTCCCCATGCACCTTTGATACGCATGCTATCTATTTATCAGCTACGAATTATTGAGAAAAATGTTAACTGTGGAGAGCTTGATTATTTTTGGTTGTCAGTATTGGATAATATGGAAGTGTTTGTTATAATTTATTGTCTCATACATACAGACATACTCCAATAAATTGTGATCGATATACAAACTGCATTTGCTTGTAGCTAATGATGAGGCACATCGACAGAAAATGAAGGCCTTTTTAAACTTTCTGCCATGCTTTATGATATGACATATCTGTGGGTTTTTAAAAAAACAGCCACTTGGTCCATTTTACATAAATTACCCCAAATAATTAAAACGGATAAAATCCTACTTCGTCCTATCATCCCCCACATGGTACATTAGTATGATCACAAAAGTTGTTCTTCCCTAGACCCTAGATCAGATTGCGATGCGATCGCGACACATTTGAACTTGTGGGTCGAGATTTCCTAAATCAAATATTGCCAAATTAGGACTGCATCAAGAAAAATGAACCGCAAACGCATCGGAAATTCAATGTTCTCGCATTTCGTTTTTCACCAAATGAGACTCTACAGTGTTTGGGGGTTAAAAATCGGGCATAGAATTTCGACCAGATCGCGATCCGGTTGCAATTCTCTGTGCGATTTTCTGATAAAAATACTTTATGCTGTTCACATTAGTTTGCTTAAACGTTGAAAACAAATCACGTAAATGATCCTCTGATGGAAAATATGTACAGTATGGTATGGTTGCTGGTCACATTCCATGGCCATGGGTGGGCAATATTTCCACGGACGCAATAATATTAGATTCTGAGCACAAATTATAGGAATAATCATCAAAAATCAAAAATTTAATTAATGAAGCACCGGGTACAACCCGGTGTAAAAGGAATGGAACTCCGTAGGAACGTTAGTCCCTCTGGACTATTATTCCGCGAAATTATAGTCCTAGGTCTAACATTTCTAGGAATAGTAGTCCGGCGGACTACTATTCCTAGAAATGTTAGACCTAGGACTATAATTCCGCGGAATAATAGTCCAGAGGGACTAATATTCCTACGGACTTCCATTCCTGTTACACCGGTGCTTCCTTAATTAAAATGCTGCAGATGATGATTGTTATTACCAAGCAAACGCATGCGCGGACATCACTGCCCAAGCGTGGATTACGACCAGTCCACGGCAACTGTACTGTAATAGAAAAACAATGAAAAATATAATAATACATAAACAAAACTTCCTGCCGTCATGCTTTTTGGAAATGAGGGGTCCAGAAAAAGAAAAAAAATGTACGGTTTTATATATGTAGCGTGTCGTAATGGCAATCTGCGTACAATGGTTTATGAAAGAAAAATATCAGGATGCTACGAGAACTACTCCAGTAAAATATCCGGTCGTAGGTACGATCCTGACCAGCACCAAATACTTTGTGCCCTTGAGTAAGACACATAATCTCAGTTGACGAAGTGGGAGAGCGGTGCTGCAGTGTGTAATGGCGTCCTGCTCGCCGACGGTACAAATGCCTTTTTATTACAAGCCTGTTCTATGAAATCCTCATCTACAGCAACCTTGAAACATGCCGTAAATGAAAATCTGTTCCGCACATATGTGCGAAACGGAAATCGTTGACGGAATATTTTTAAACAGAAGCGAAATTTCACTGGAATTTTCTACAAATCGTGCAACGCAATTACAATTTGAATCACAAGCGATAGTTGAAAATCGAAATAATAACACGGGTTCCCTCACAAATTTGGTTGGCGGTAAAATGTGTTCTTTTTGTTGATAGTCAAGTGAATCGCTGAGTGTCCTTCTTGTAATTGTTTCTGTGGGCGTGAAGGTGTGTAATAAAGACAGAACGACATGCGTGTGAGAATGGGTTAATCGATATGGCGCTTGTGCCATCGCGGCCTCTCGTTCTATCATTTTGCGCTGGCACTCGCGACATATCGATTAACCCATTCACACACGCATGTCGTTCTGTGTATATCCGATTCTAACCCTGGTTGTGGAGCGTTAGTACTGAAGCTGGAGAATCTGACAGCTACTTGTCGCGGCTCGGCGTTTCTCCCCGACGTCATTCATCTGTAAAACTGTCGAATACGACGTGGACGTGGATGTTGACAGTTTCGTAAAATCAAATAAATATAAATAAATAAATAATTAAATAAATAAATAAATAAATAAATAAATAAATAAATAAATGATACGACATGGCCGTGGATGTAGACAGTTTCGTAAAATCAAATAAATAAATAAATAAATAAATAAATAAATAAATACACTTTGGACGTCGGCACTAATAAAAATCAGTATTTTACAACAAATGAAATTCAGAATACGTATATACACGTTTTTTTCAGCAAAAGTTAATTGTTATAATGACAATCATAAATTTAAAGAATGTTTTATATGTCTTAGCAACGCTAGTCTTCCTTCTTCACCTTCCTGGGATTAACGATCAGTTAATTACAATAAGTTATTGTTCTTAGAAGAAGACTATTGCACTTTGCCCACAATCCTTAAATATATGTCTTTTTTCAGGAAACACTTCGATTACCAATCATTTCATTTCGGAGAGAAATGTGAAGATGCTAATAACACCTGGCAAAATACTACACGAGTTGATGTCATATCTGAACTGATGATTCTCTTCTGGTTTCGTCTTCTCCACTCAAGTGATACAATTCACAGTTCGTCATCATCGGCACCGTTCATTTTACACTCATTGAGTTTTGTCATGCGCGAACCACCTCGTCCCGTAGAACTTGTATCATCTATGCTCTCAACCATCGTTGTCATCAAAGAACCATTCCTATCCACTTTCTCAGTAAGCAGTGTGCTTTGGTTCGCTGCATACATGCGACCATTCCTGATATTTGACTGTAGCTGGCGACAAGGAATGCACGGACAGCAGGAAAACACTCGAAGGAAGCCATGCCTAAACCTGTCAAAAGATACAAACAGAAACTTCAAATCGCATGTTATTTTAAATATTACGCTTGATGTACATTCTCTTCAGAGACCAAGAGTTTCGAAGTAGACTTAAGGTAGTAGTTTCCTACGTAACGAGAAGTATCATTTTAAGTCCAAACCCAGGAATATTCCATTGATTCAGTTCATTACGAAAATGTAGGATATTGTGGGAATCACTTCACACTGCAGTCCGCAAAAAGAAGCAAATACCAGAATTATGAATTCCCGGACCAGAGCTAGAGGATCTTTTTTCTCATCTAAACATATTTCTTCTTTTCGTCTGGCAAAAACATAATGTATAGACGATATCTGGTGTTTTTGAGTGAATACCGAAAATTATCTCATGAGTGACCGAGACAAATGTTTATTTTTCGTGAGCGCTTGCGCGAGCGAAAATAACCATGTATCTCGGTCACAAGTGAGATAATTTTCGGTATCCACTCAAAAACATTAGATTTTCTTTTTATTATACGCTTTTTATAAGAATCTGATAATTCCACTCGTTCAACCTTGAATTGATGCATGAAAGTAAACAGCGCACTGAATCATTGATACGCGGAAGTGATTTGGTTGATACTCTGAACATATAGCGTCTTGCAATCTGATTCATCTGGCGGGTTTTTAGTCCAAACATGGCCTGAAAGTTCGTAATATAAGTTTTTAGTTTGGTACGTCCAAACCAAAAACTTATGTTACGGACTTTCAGGCCATGTTTGCACTAGCGGGTTTCATGCATCAATTCAAGGTGAATACGTGTTGAATTATTGCTGGAAATGATCGGTATCCAATCAAAAACACAGGATTTACTTTTCAGTATACGTTTTTAGAACAAACTGATCATTTCCAGTGATAATTTGACTCGTATTCATCTCGAAGAGATGCTTTGAAAGCCGCCATTTTGATTGATACCGTGAAAGTGAACATTTCTATATCTTCACAGTGAGGGGATACGATTTCTATCTTTCCGCAATTTCTACGATAATCTATCATTTAGCGTATAATAAAATCACGTATATGTCCCATTAATTACTCAAATAATCCCATCCGTTCCTGTACTTAAAACAGGTTAGATATGACACTACAAACATATTTTCCTGAATAATACAGAATTTATTAAATTACATCGCGACACTTTACTCTACATACATTTGTACTTAATGTACTTCACTGCAAATCAGTCAGAAGGTCGTTTTTCCCAATCTCCCGAAAGAACGAGTATATTGCAAGGTGAATGGCCATGATTCCAACACAAGTTCGTTCTGTACCAACTGCTTTGCGAAATATTAATGAACCACACACATCGCTCTGTCATCGGTTTGCCGGGGGCCGAGTGGTGTTCGTAGTTCTGTATAGTTTCGCTATGTGATTGGTGCCAAAAGAAACTCTATCGACAGGGAATCTCCATCCTTGACCGAGTGGTGTATTGTTTCGCTGGGAGATTTATTTACTAATTTATTTATTGGTGATGAGCGCCACATCAGCATCTAAGGCTATATTGTGGGAAAAGTCCCTATTTATTACTGTAAAAAGGTCATCATCTATGAGAAAAAAAAATCCAAATACAATTCATTAACCATTTACCTAACGAATCGGCCGCATCCGCCCGCGTAATATGCAAATTCAGCAGGTGAAAAAATATTATTTTCTCAAAACATTTCAACAAAACCATACCATGTGACCCCTCGTTGGAACGAGCTCGTCGAGCTCGTTCCAACGAGGGGTCACATGATATGGTTTTGTTGAAATGTTTTGAAAAATCTGAAAAAATGATATTTAAAATAATAAATTTTGATGTCGTCTGCGTTGGGTAAAGGGTTAACAGCAGGAAATAATGTCACTGCAATGAAAGAAAAACAACAAGTGATAACAGTAATGAGTAATTGATACCAGCGTTTAACCCTTTCAACCCGAGGGACAGATTATCCGGTCCAGGAACACGATACTTCATAATTCCATTAAATAGGGTGGCTGCATGGAATAGACCAATCGATATGTTCAACGTGCAGCCCTAAGGCTGCAAGTAAAAAAAATATTAATTGGTCCACCCTCAAATAATGAATATGGACTCTTTCAATTGCTGTCATTGATTGACATGGAAGATACCACCAGTGTTAAAAGGGTTAATGCCTTAATGGACGTTCTGTAAATCAACCAGAAGGTTGATTGGTACCATTTGCGCGACGTCGCGGACGTCGATTCATTTTCCAAGATGACAATGCAAGAGCATACAGGGCCCGCATCACTACAAAGTTACTCCAGGAGCAGAACATCAATACACATCCTTGGCCAGCACTATGTCCAGATATTTCACCAATCGAGCAGGTCTGGGATATGCTTGACAGGCTCCTACGACAAAGCCAACAGCCCCTACCAATGTCCAGGAACTCGCCGCTGCACTGCAGGGAGAATGGAATCACATCAGTCAAGCTGATATTGGACGTTTGGTGAGGAGTATGCCACGTCGGATGCGCGCTAGTCTGGCGAACCGAGGAGGATTTACAAGGTCTTGAACTGACTGTGGTAAATTATCTGACTGGCCGTCCGTGTCTTCTACAGCACAGTGCGTGGAATGTGTGCTTGTCAGACACCCAACTATCGCTGAAATCATTCACCAGATGTCACAGTGCAATGCCTCAACTGTCTTTTTGATGAAAATATAAATATATTTCTTCATATATCTCACTTTTATCAAATATCCCCTTCTTGTTTTGAATAGTATATTAAAAAGACTTTCAGAATAAAATTCAATAAACAATGAAATCCTTATCGTGCTTTTTATTTCGCGTTCAATGTTTTATACGCAATAGGTCTAACGAAACTCACGCGAACAAAACTTTCCAATTTCCAAATTACCTGGATGAACTCTTTCTGAGACAAAGTCCATCCAGCTTTATGTCGTCTGGGTTTATATCGAAGTTCACATTTACAAACTGTGTTTTCAGTTTCTTAGGAAATGCTCAAAATCAGAATTAAATTTAATTCAGTGTTACTTTAGATGACAGCATCCTCCCGTCAAGAGGAAATGGAGATTGAAGTTTTGTGTGGGCGTGGCCTATGACGTTCCTTTGAACTTACGCAATTCATTGGTCAATAAAGTTTTTAATGACACAAGAACAATGTTTCAGTGACATGTATCGTTATTTCGAACAGAATTTTAGAAAACTATGCCTTTTTTTATTCAGTTATCACAAGGAAACATGATGCGACCTGGTTTATAATTTTAACTCCGCAAAGAAGAGAGTGTTTAAATTTATTGCCCCTCATGTTTAATTATAAGGAATGGTCGTTTGTTTCTGTCTATTTCTTGAGTTATGAATCCCAAAAAACAAACGCCAAACATAGTGTAAATGTACGCCCATTTACACAGTTTAGCCTTTGTTTTTTGAGGGTTCACAACTCAAGAAATAGACATAATTAAACGATCATTCCTTATAATTACTCACTGAAGAGAGTCTTTATTTGCTCCCATCTGGATTTGCTCATATTAGACCCGTTTCTCGAATAAGCGAAAATTGATAATAATGCTATATTACAGAATTGTTTTAAGTGTTCCATAAAAATTTCGTAGTGAGGAGTATCTGCCGGAATAGATGTATTTCTTATAGATTTTCAAGCATAGAACAACCGCATCATTCAAACAATCCGTGTTTTGAAAGCCCAGAAGAACATACACCGGTGGAAGCTGGATACAGATGTTACATTTCGTGTTTAACTCGTCACAAAAATTCAAGAGTACTGTTTTTAAAAGAGAGAAATCATAAAATAAATGTGTCACTGTTTCCTTAGTGTTGTTACCAAAAAATACATAGCTTAGTTTGAAAGTTTACATCTCAAAAGCTTACAATTTGAAATTAAAATTCTGTGTAGAATTTTAAACTGTAGAGATTGGTGGTATTTATTATATGACTATGTAATTTAACAGCTAAATATTATTACAGTTTGACGATCTTTTCCTAGTCCCCAGAAAATCCACAGTGTGGAATCCGATTCCGTATCACTATAGTATAACTTACTATTTACGGGTGCGTTCGAAATCGCATAATTAGCTGAACCGGTCGCAGAGAGTACTTTACTCAGAGCTGGAATGGGTGCGCTCGAACGGCGGTCCGGATTTCTTATCGTAATCATGATAGTTTTTTTTATAGTATTCATGCGCATCGGGGGATTTCCCGGAAGTGTACAACTTTAACAAAAATAAGTGTAAATAAAAATTGTTCTTTTTTACTTCAATCCAATTTACCAAAAAAAGGGTTGAGGGGAATTGTTAGTGCTAGCGTTGGCATTCGTTGAACTATAAGTCATATAATAAACCTTTTACCGCTACATTGAAGTGATCTGGGTCGTCGCATCACGTCTCGTCGAGGAGGTCAGATCGCCGGATCAAACTCGCTACCTGCGGTAGCGAGTTTGATCCGGCGATCTGACCTCCTCACCTCGACGTGATACTTCGACCCAGATCACTTCACTGTAGCGATAATATGTATTTATTATTATTTTAGAGAATTACTTTCGTTAAACGAAAGTAATCCTTTAAAATAATAATAATAAATGAAAGTTTCAGTCCTGTTTCGTTTATTATTGTTTTAAAGAAGTATACTTAGTTAGGTTTCAAGTTCGTACCGACGGCCAACGACCCGGGAACACCGCCTGAAAATTTTAACTATTGCCCAACTACATCTGGAAATGTTTTGATCCTCGTTTTGGTCGGATTCTAAGACCCAGATGTATATATCATCTGTTATGTTGAAAGGGTTTTTATGTATCAACGTCCAGTAACCAGGTAGCAGGTTGATATCTAAACGCTCATTCCACTTTCTAGGAACCTGAGTTGGGAATGAACTTTTCTGCAGAAACATTGGGTAGAATGTTCGGCACACTTTGTTTGCTTGTTTCAACCTTTCCAATCGTTCGAACTTACTATTGTTCAGTTGATACCGGTGCAATATATTTCACTTCCAAAGTTTTAGAATTGTATTTATTACTCCCTGCCAGACTGTGAAAGGGGTTTTGAAATTATAGAAATGGCAAAATCCCCCAAAGGATAATAAATTTCGAGCATCTGATGATAAATCATTTATAAAAAAGATATCATTGTTACACCAAATCTTGTTAAAAAAATAGTGTATTGACAATCTTTGTGTGTTTGGTAAAAAACAAAGGCTGAGAGAGTATTTCGTCTTCTGTTGTTGTTTCACCAGTGTCCAAAAGAGACCATGTAGATAAAAATATTTCCAGAATGAATTAGTGAATTACCCTATTCACTGCAACCATTCTTTGTGGACGTACCAAATTGTATAACCCCCCCCCCCCCCAAACCACCCATACTTTCGAAACCATCGATTATAAGGGTCTTCCGGGTGCGAATATCACAGGATATATTAGATTTTTAATGCACGATGGTTTGAAAGCAAAACTGTACGTTTGCATACATGGAAATTTAATGCCCCGTCCTCTAAAAAATTACAAATTTTAGCGGGATTTTGTCATTAATGTTATCTGTTGGGCCAGGTAGAACCGCTAAACGGTGAATTATTACCACTCAATCTATAAGTTACTAGTCGATTAACATAAGTTTGGAGGCCCGTTAAAACTCCAAAATTTCAGTGATGTCATTCAACGGAGCCGGGCCGTGGGCGATAATGGTATAAATAGCCATTAGCGGCCCGCGGCCCGCGGTCCGGCTATTTGTAGATTCCATGGTCTAATGAATTACTCCCATTCGGATGACGTCCCTTTGTATTTCTGAACTGAAGTCGAACGCACGATCGAAACAGAAATATCGAACAGACTTTAGTGATTATTTCTTCCAGCAATTCTCTCGTGCGGTTTGCTGTAACAGGGAGTGGTAATAATAGTAATAACATGATTGTTGTCAGGTATCATGATTCATTAGCGACACTGCAGCAATGATGAACAGCCCTTGGGCTTATTAACGGCCCTCGACTTCGTCGCGGGCCTTTAATAAACCCTCGGGCTGTTCACCATTGCTGCAGGGCCGCTAATGAACCATAATGCCCTCCAAAATCATGTTATTGTTATATTAGCACGGTAAAGCAAGTGTTTGTATCACAACCGTTCTTCCTGTTAGTGTAAGGTTTCGGAAAAAAACAGTCGTTGAGAAGATTTTCTATTTTCCCCATTTTTGAAAGGTAATTGCTAAGAATATAGTTTTCACTAAATAAATTATATTCGATCCCCAGAATTGTAAACGAATTTCTGGGATTCCAGTATACTTGATACTTTGTAGACATTTCTCCCCCACACCCTCTTTTGGTCCTATTCATAAACCTGTGAACTTGAAATACACTAGTTCTATTTTCAATCTTCCTTACAATTATCCACCAATTCAGTTTTACATTCTTTCCTATCAATGATGTTTTGCAAATCTCATCGTGGGTGGGGTACATTACCTCTTCATTTTTATGACTTCGGCAGAATATCTAACCCACTTCGTCCAATCAAACTCGAGGTTCCTGCTGGAATGGGTAATTAAAGAATGAAAACTAGAACTGTCAGCTAGCTATTTTACAAGATAAACTAATAATTTAATTATCATGTTTAGGACACAATTAGCTATTTAGAGGGAACTACGTACTCATTCGAGTGCATTGACGTTAACGACAAGGAACACAGTGTACCGTCTTATAAGAAGGCGCTGTAAATCCAAACAGGCCTCAAAATACACGAAAGGTGAGCCGATAGCGGAGCATATAAAAGGTTTATTCCCGTTTCGCCGATGAGGTTAAATAAACAAACCAAAACTAATCGCCGGTGGAGGTGTGAACAAGTTGTTAATCCCACTGATTGATATTAACTCTTCTTCAACGGCTGAGTTCATGGTCCCAAAGTGATTAACAATCAGTTAACATTGATCAACTGTAAACAACTAAACAACTTCAAACATCTCAATAGTATATAATATGACCCTTCATGCTGTACATCAACAACATTTCCTTCAATTCATCATGGCAAGTGAACAAGTAAATGTTTCTTTCATCCCTAATAAGAGAGGTGGTAGACACTTAGTTTATGGTGGTTATAAATTTCGTGTGAAGTCTCAGAATCAACCAAATATACATTGGAACTGCGTTAAAAAAGATTCTTTAGGATGTCGGTCAACTATCAACACGAAAAACGATTTTATCAGTTCGCCGATGGGGCAGCATAATCATCCACCAGATATGGAGCAGATTGTAGCCGATGCTTTCCTAGCAGATTTAAAGAAAACCGTTCGACACGACAGCAAATCAGTGAGCGCACTTTACCAAGAGGAGCTTGGTTCTCTCAGATCGGATACCGACCCACTCATCATTGCTAAAGTTCCTACATTCTATAGCATCAAATCAGCATTATACAGGTCTCGTGCGAAAACCATACCGGCTCTTCCGAAAACTCGCTCAGCAATCAGCTTTCCTGATAGTTACATGGAAACAACTGCAGGAGATCAGTTTTTACTGTCAGATCCAAGCGACGTCAACTGCCTCATTTTCAGCACAGCGTCAAACTTACACCTCCTCGACGAAGCGACTTCGTTTTTCTGTGATGGGACATTTGAGATATCACCGAAACTCTTTTATCAGCTGTATACCATCCATGCATTCGTCGACAATAAGATGTTGCCATTAGTCTATGGCTTGCTGCCTAATAAAACCAAGTCAACTTATATAAAATTCTTCAGCACCATACGCCAGAAGGCTTCATCTTTAGACATTCACCTACAACCAGCAACAATCTTTACTGATTTCGAAACTGCTGCACAAAATGCTTTACGACAAGTTTTCTCTTCTGCGACCATCAAAGGCTGTCACTTCCACTACGCCCAAGCAGTGTACAAGTATGCAACAGAAAAGTGCAGCCTCAGAGACGATTACAAGCAAGATGACAACATTCATGCGGTCGTTCGACGTGCTATCGGCCTTCCATTTGTACCACCACATATGGTCAGCGACGTATGGCTTCTTGTATTAGAGGCATGGGAAGAAGCGTTGGAGGAGAGAGACGTCGACCCAAGAGTTACCAAGTTCACAGACTACGTCACGACGAACTGGGTTGAGAGTAGCAACCTCAATGTGTGGAACCATCACGAGACTGTCGGCCCTCGCACCACAAATCATGTAGAAGGATGGCACAGCAAGTTGAAGAAGGCAATTGCCGGAACCCATCCTAACTTGTTCTTCTTAGTTGATTTCATTAAGAAAGAACAAGCATTCACAGAATCAACAATTCTGCAGTTGAGACATGGTGGGAAGGTGGCCCCACGAAGAAAAAAGTATCGTGCCATCGACAATGCTTTATCTTATTATAAAAGACTCTTTAGGGAAGGTCAGATTGACGCACTGTCATTTTTAGACAGAGTCAGTCGAAATTCGGGTTTTTAAAAAATGTGCTTTATGCCTTTAAATGTTCATATTATTATATTATACTTGCTCGTTTATTGTTATTTTTAGACAGAGTCAGTCGAAATTCGGGTTTTTAAAAAATGTGCTTTATGCCTTTAAATGTTCATATTATTATATTATACTTGCTCGTTTATTGCGTTGATAAATCAATAAAAAAATTACATTACATTCAATCAATTCGTCGTTACTTGTGAGTTTCCCTGTGGTACATGGGTTAAATTGATAAAAATTATCTCCCAACATCCAAATTAACAAATTATCGCGGCACTTCTTTGATCTGCGGATTACTGACACCTACCCCATTAGAATCACATCGGCGAAACGGGAAGACCCCATATAGGTTTATTCCTGTGGTACATGGGTTAAATTGATAAAAATTATCTCCCAACATCCAAATTAACAAATTATCGCGGCACTTCTTTGATCTGCGGATTACTGACACCTACCCCATTAGAATCACATCGGCGAAACGGGAAGACCCCATATAAAAGTGTGAGTGAATATGCGTTGCAATATGTTAAATGCAATTAAAACAAAGGATGAGGTGCTACTTGGAGTCGCTGAGGTGAGTCGGCTCACGGTGGCGGTGTCGTGCGGGAATATGGACATACCGCTAAAGGCGAATAATTGTGGTATAAACATAGATCACAACTCGGATCCGTTGTTGGGGATTTACCTGGGATCCAGCCGTGCCTACTACGCTCGTGATACACCTGAGGGGCTTCTACTCGGGTTGTTGATTGCTGTCCCTAATTCCCCGCCCTGGATGCCTTCTTCCTTACTATGTAGGCCTATAGACTGGTACTGTCAACCACAAACAATAAGTACAAAGGAATTTGAGAATATATGGGAATAAGCCATCGAGAAGGTTAACTGATTTTCTTGGATTCTTATTGCCCCATAGTACACCACAGTAAAGTATTGTTTCACTGCGCACTTGTACAGTACAGCCGCCGTGGACTGGTCGACATCCACGCGTGGGCAGCGATGTCAACACATGTGTTTACCAGGTAATAAGGTCTAAACAATATTTATTCAAAATAATGTTATATGTGTACATTACCTAACAGTATAAAAAATTAATGAAAATGTTTTGCTAGCAGTACAAGAAATAACAGCAACAGTGTTAATCAAGTTGATAGGTAGGCGAGGATTCGACAGAAAGTCTTAGGCTTATATGAGTAGTCTCCTACGTTTAATGGCACTTTTCGTAAAGATGATGGCATTGATCAGTAGTAATGAACGAAACATGTAGATCACAGCGTAATTCCGGGTACAACCCGATGCTTCATTAATTAAAATTTTTCTGATTATTGATTATTTTTATTTAATTATAAAGGCCTGTTTGGATTTACAGCGCCTTCTTTTAAGTGGTAGAGTGCTAAGTTATTTTTGGTCATCAAAATTTGTTCACAAGTCTTTGCCTTGTTACTATTTATGGGAGAGTGCCAAGAGGCACTCTCCCATAAATTGCAACAAGGCAAACCCATAGAGACAAAGTAATTTCACATCTGAGATAATATGAAGCACATCCACAGAATATGGCACCCTCAGGCTGGAGTACCTGCTCTTCATATTGAAGCCCTGATAGTGGCTTCTAGCACTCTACCAGTTAAGACAGTGCACTGTGTTCCTTGCGTTAACGTCAATGCATTTGAATAAGTACGTAGCTCCCTCTAAATTCCCGGTTCTCTCCTATGAATGTCTCGGGTATCAGGATTGATATTTAGAAACGACAACCGGAAAATTCCTGGTATTTTGACTGACTTTTAAAAATAAGAACCAGAAAAATTCCCGTTTCCGGAATTAATCCCTAGTTATATTTAGGTAATACGCCAATGGGGATAACTGAAAAAGAGGAAATCCATTTTGTACGAAAGCAGGCAACAAACTTTTTGTTGTGGTTGTAGTTACAGAGTGTTCTTTATCTCCATTACGGACTGGATGAACCTGATCTTTCTCACCATCTCGGTGTATTCGGCACAAATCTAATGTAGATTCGACAACATTCGTGGTAACATGAATTGACGCATTTGTACAATGATGAAGATGTAACAAAAATCTCAAATAATTGGACGTTTGAGTAAATAGAGAACATTTTACAGCGAGAGGTGGAAGACGAGGACCAAATTTTCATCCGACCTCGTTTTCGAATTTGCAGTATCACATTGCGGCACGCGTTTTGCCTTTATCAGAAGAATCACACTCCATCTGATATCGTGTCCGTACCAATGATGGAAAAAAATAAAATCGAAGAATTGCTGTCTACTTTTGAAAATCGTAGATTAGTTTGAATTACATCCACTACGGAATACAACAGACGCAGGACTTAAACAAGGGTAAATGAAATACGGAAACGTTTTGATTAAAGATCCATAAAGTAAGAAGAAGAAAACAAACTGAAATAGGCATTGACATTTCAGTTGCCAGTTGTGTGATAAAAGAAAATGAAAATAAGTTTCCATTTGATGTAAGACTGAAAAACATCCCTCGGCTAATTTTTATTTCAGCAAGTCAAAGGTTCAGTGAAATAAAAAAAAATCCAAATTAGCCTCATAACTCTTTTCTCAAATAAAACTCACTTGAGATCCTTTATGTCTTCGAGAAATAAAATCTATAAATGTAAACCTATTTTACTTGGATTGGCATCGCCCCATTTTCTTCAAACGAATCACCTCCGTTTCCAAATGCTATAAATTTGTATGATAAAATTGTTTTATCACCGCGGTACAAAAGATTCATTCCGTACAATTAAATTACGCAATACAACACATGAGGATGTTCACTTAATTAAGGGATACAATTATGGAATGGCTTTGACCGAATTTAAGACTGATCATACTGTCATCGCGAAGAGCACAAAATGGTTATAAATAATATTGATCATCGTTTCGTTATTTCTAATACAGTAATGATTCTAACCAACTAAGTGCTAAAAGTGTGTGTGTATCCAGTACACGTCTAACTGTTTGTTACTAAACACATGTACGTTGCGAAGATGACCCATTGGGCGCGGTATGTGTAAACTTGATTTCATGTCTGTGATGGCTAGAGTTGATAAGCTGATATAATATTCCATCTACATCATAAGGCATGGCTTCGTCGAAGCCATGACTTATGATGTAGTTGAAATAGTAGTCGTGGAGTGGGGAGTCTAATATTAACTGTAAATTACAATGGAACAAACTCATTTGCCGACTCGTAAGCCGTGCCACAATGGACGACGGCGACTTTATTGCGTGTTTGTATCTTAGCTCGTACACGACATGACAATACAATAAATTCTGCGATAAACTCTCTGTCATGGACGACTGAACCGGTCAGGAAAAAACAGAGATAAAACATATTTTGAAAAATTCACTCTGGAAACCTGCTTCCGAAACTATATAGCGAATCGCCTCAAAAGAGGTAGTGTCTGACCTCACTCCAGTTAAAAAGTCGGCACGAAATGGGTGCTTTACAGTCAATATATCTACATTGTTAACCGTACATTGTCACATTTTTACTGTGGAAAAGAAAATTTGATGTTACTATTGCGGTGGCTGTGCTAGAACTGACTCAATATACTGACAAATTATCCCCCTCTTCCCTTCGAAACTAGTAAATACATTGGCTAAACCAATCTCTCATGATTTACTCTCCCCGCGAAATAATGTTACTGTTACTTCCAAAAATGAGTTCTCGCCCGCTATACTAGAGAAGAAAAGATTATTATAGTTCAAAACATCAAGATGTCTCAGAGAATTATTTGTGGATAAAATATACATAAGGTAGCCGCGACGCAAATTTTTAATTTAATTATTACACACTGTACTTCAAACTGGTCATCAGGCTACACGCGATCCATTTGTATAACCAATGTAAGTCCAAGAGTGAACTGAAGTTAAGATTCGTAAGGAAGTACATGATTACTCGAAAGCGCCAATCGACTTCTAAGACTCCAATTTAGACTTGAAGAATTGACTTCAAAAATATTATAAATAAATAAACATAACACAAATACAGGCAACATCATAGACAATTTCGAATCAATATAATTTATTTATTTATTTATTTATTTATTTATTTATTTATTTATTTATTTATTTATTTATTTATTTATTTATTTATTAGGATATAACGACTCTTTCGACAGCCAAGGTAATCTCGTGTCGGACAGTTTTACGGGTGGAGGAAGCCGCAGAACAGGAGAAAACCACCAAGCCACGGCGAGCAGTTGCCAGACTCCCCAAAATCCACACAGGCAGGGTTATCATTGGTTGAAGACAAGTGCACCATCGAAGTGCAATACGCATTAGTACACAGCGTCACCGTGCCCCGCGTGGGCAAGTGGGATTAAGGACACCAGCCCAAGGACACAACGCAGTTACCTCTGGCGGGGATCGAACCGTGGGCCGTTCGGTTTATAGCCCATTGAGCCGCCGTGATCGATCGAATCAATAGAAAAATAATTCCAAATTCAGCAATTGTCAATTCTAGTATATCGATCTCGGGCGGGTTGTGGATGTGAACTAACATACAGACTGTGTTAAGTGCACTCTCGTTGTTGGTACAGTATGTCAGGGCAAAGCCAGCCTAAATATAGGGGCAAGGGGCCTCATATTTAAAGATATTGTAAGTTCAAAATATATTCCGCATCAAGGCGAAAAACCTACATGAATTTCACTTCTCTGTAAAGCTGGAAAAAAACACACGTGGTGTATATCCAGCTTTAGCGCAGGGACCCAGGGGAGAAACGGTATGTTAGATAAGGTTTAATCTCATTTAACTCATACAGTAGTCGCAAGTTATACGAGACGTAATCGGTTTTCGTCACGGCCAATTGAGAAACGAGATTCTAAAAGACAGAAGTGTTGTGTCATCATTAGTTATAGTAATGCGTGTCAAGAACGAATCCGTTAAGTCACGCGTGAGATAACTTGTATTGATTCTGCCTCGATACACGTCATCTCCCACCGTTTTGACAGGTGGACAGATGAGCGTCGGTCCACCTGACAGTTTAGGGTAAAAAGTATATATATACCTGGAAGAGCAGAGCATTAGACACACACTTGGGGTCACACACACGTTGGTGAAGTCCAGGACAGGCGGACTCTGTTTCCTGGCATAAGGGTACCTTCGATCACAGGACCCTGAAACGGCTGGAATCGCCAGAGAGGGCATTCCATGATTGATTTAGCATAGCGTTGATAGGCGGCTACGGGGCCGAATTCGTTCGTGAGAGGAACACCCCAGGTGGAACGTTAAAGTTTAGATTGTCGAGTAGCAGGTATCGTCCTGCAATAGTCAGAAGTGCAGGTTAATTGTATTGTGCGTATTAACCCTTTGAAGCGTCAGACTGATTGCGTTCTGAGTAGTTTATTTTGCTGTCGAAGCATCGTAATACCGACTGGAGATCGGTGTGAGTGACAATTTTCGCCCTAGCACAAAAAGGGCATTTGTGAATCGTGAATTCAACCAGGAACGGTGGATATTTCAATAGGACTTTCACGGAGGACTTTCAAAAGGCACATAAGGTATGAGTAGACAATATCTGACCCAAATCAGAAGTACGGTGGTTTATAGATGACGAACATTGCTGGTCGGAACCCTCCGACAGCCAGAGGAACAGTTGCGCGCAGACGTTGACATTTGAGCCTAAGCGGGTGAAGCTCTTATGGCGAGCTCACAGTAATAACATTTCAGATTTGTGAAGCTCTTATGGCGAGCTCACGGTAGTAACATTTCCAGTGTGTAGACTATAGTGCCAGTACAGGGCTATAGAATGACTATATGATTTTTTAGAATTATTTAACCGTAGTGACCCATTTTCTGTGAAAAGAATTGAATTGTTGATTGTTGAAATATTGAAACGGATTTATTTTTATGTGTAAATAAAAGAATCGTTGTTACTTTAAATCATTCTTTCCATTATACAGCCTGAAGTGATTAGGAATCACACCTAACGGAAATCGAACCTATTTCAGGACAATTTGGCAGAGAAGGAATCACGGCGTCGGTCTAACTCAGCTCTCTGCGCCGAGTTCGCGACACTTGGATTCCGACCCTCCACGTTGGTCTAATTTTCCCGCAACTTCATCAGCGGGACTAAATAACCCCACGTCAGCCCAGGCCTTACGGGGCCTTAGGAGTCCCTGACATTGATTGGCGAGCGCTAACCAGGATATTTCTAAAAGGTAAAAAATGGCTATATGGAAATTTTGTTTTATTTTAACGGCGGTTCTGTTTAGGTTTTGACGCGTTCGGTCAGTTGATGCCGTTCAAGGGTTTAATATCGCAATACAGTAGTCCCCAAAAGGATACTTAATAGCCACTATAACTGCGGTAGGTTTCAGAATATTTGGTGCGTTTAATTACGTTAAATTACAGAGGTAAATTAGGATCAATTGCCATATTTTTTTTTTCTTTCTTTCTTTTCCTTCTTCATTCTTTCTGACGAGTGTTGAAGATAGAAAGAAAAAATCAAAATGGATGTTGTTACACCCCTCGCCCAACTGGTATCATTAGGCAAGGAAATGGGCCTTGAGGGAGCTGAACTTCAGAAGTTCGTTAAAGATGAGCAGAAACGTGAGGCCAAGGAGATTGCCTTACGCAATGAGGCGAGGGAGAGAGAAGCCCAATTAGAACGAGAGCGTGAGAAAGACGCAAGAGAGGCGAAAGAGAGAGAGATTCAATTAGCAAATGAGGCGAGAGAGAGGGAAGCCCAATTAGCAAGGGAGGCAAGGGAGGCAGAACGGGAGCTCGAACAACAGAGGCACGAGAGAGAATTAGAGCTCCTCAGAGCAAGGGCCGATGTGGAGAATGAAAGTCGGCGCTCAGGGGATGGGAGTGCAGGGGTAGCAATTCATGCCCCACGCCCCCATCTCGCTCATTTCAATGAAAACACAGATGACTTGGACTCGTACTTGGAGAGGTTCGAGCGTTTTGCCTCCAGTCAAATGTGGCCAGAAGACACATGGGCTATGTGCTTGAGCCCTTTGTTGTCAGGTAAAGCCCTCGAGGCTTATACCAGTATGCATCCTGCACTTCTTAACGACTACAGTGAGCTGAAGAATGCCATCCTTCGGAGATACCAGCTCACTGAAGAAGGATTCCGGACCAAGTTCCGAGAGATTAAGCAGGAGAAGGGAGAAACAGTACCTCAGTATTTTGCCCGAGCTAGGCGGTACTTTGACCGCTGGACTGATCTCGCAGAAGTGAATGAGTCATATGGAGCCCTGCGAGATCTTTTTCTCCGGGAGCAGTTTTTAACTACATGCTCCAAGGAGTTGGGCCTGTTCATCAAGGAAAGGGGTCCGTCCACCTATGATGAGATGGCAACTGTGGCAGAACGCTACATCGAGGCCCACGGTGGGAGTGTGAACGCACCCAAATCGGCTAGGGGTGGGGCAAACGGGTTGGCAATGGCACCCGTAAGGCAACACCACCCCGATCCTCCTGCGTCGCAGACCAGCCGGAAGGGGAGCGCTCCCAAGGACACCACTTGTTTTATCTGCAACAAGCGGGGTCATATTGCCAGGGACTGCTGGCAGAAGCAGGTAAGGACCACTGGGAACATTAGACCACCTCAGCAGGGGGCCGGGAACGCAGCGCCAAGGGGTTGGAAGCAAGGTGACCGCGTAGATCCAGGGCCCAGTAGGCAGACGGCAGCGTTCTGTCAAACTATCGGTCCAGAACACAGTCCCCTCCGGGAATGTATACAAGAGGGAGAATTAAGGCTGGAAGGCGGGAAGGTTGTCCCGATAATAAGTGGCATGTGTGAGAGGCTCACAACTTCGCAGGAGAAGGTTGATATGCCAGTGTACCCAGGGTATGTGGGACAAAGGGAGATCCGTCTGCTCCGGGATTCTGGGTGCTCCTCTGCAGCGGTTAGAAGGCAACTGGTTGACGACAAGCAATTGTTGGGGCGCGACCATTTGTGTATTTTGATAGATGGGACCGTTAGAAGGTTCCCCATCGCGAGGATAACTGTGGATACCCCATTTTATTGTGGCGAATTGGAAGCCATGTGCATTGAATCACCTGTGTATGACCTGGTCATAGGTAATATCCCAGGGGTGAGGGCAAGCCCTGATGAGTTATGGTCCGGGGGTAGGGGGCCAAGTGATGGCCCAACGAGGGCAAAGGAAGTTCAAGTCGGTGGGCAAGGACCCCCGGCGGTTGCACTCGGTAACGTACCGAGTAAGGAAGGGAAGGTTCCAAGGGGGAACCAGTCCGATGGTCCGGGGGATGGCCCCTACACGACGAAATGTCGCAAAGTTTCAAGAGGGACGACTCCTGTCCAGTTAGGGAGAAGGGGCCGCAGGCGGTCCAGGCTAAACGCCAAACGGCGAGGGAACCCAATGGGGTCATTGGGGAAAGACCCTCAAGCAAATTTATGTGGGGGAGTTGAGCTCCCCCAGAAGTCGGTGGCACCTGTGTGGAGAGGGGAGGCCAGACCCACGCAAATGGCTGGGCAAACTCCTCCAGAATTGAGAGGGCACGGGTCAACACAAGTTGAGTGTGTCAAAGTGGATGGGACCGCTAAGGTGGGCGCCCAGGGGACCGAGAAAAGGGTCCACAAATCAAAGGAGAAGCATCCTAGGTGGCGGAGACCACGTAGAGAGTGCCGGGGGCGCACAGCGCCCAATGTGCGCAAGAAGTCGTCGCAATGGCCCGGGGGGTCGACGGCACAAGGGCCAAGGACGGCCAGTGTCGTTCGAACGACGGTAATCGCCGGGACGAGTGAGCCTGGGGGATATAGCGCCAAGGGAAGCTCTTGGGAATGCGACAACGACAGGGTATGGGGACCCTGGTGGAATACCCGTAGAAATGGCGGGGCGAGAAGTAGGGGTGTGTCAAGGGTTACCCAAGGGGATACTGGGAACCGGGCCCCTACCAATGGTCGGTGGTTATAAAGAAGCAATGGTTGGGTGGCTGTGGGCCTGGTGTCTGGGACGGGGGCTCCAGTCGCAAATATTTTTGTGGGTGAGGTGATGAGTTTCGTAAACCCGGTGTTAAGGCCCGGAAGAAATTTTCTTATTTTTAGTATTATTATTGCTCTGACTGCCGACTAGAGTTGGTTGTGAGTGCGAATGTGAGATACACTGCCCTGTCTGTCGCGTGTGCGTGGACGGGGAGCCTGTGTGTCGAGTTTTGTAAGTGTGGGATACACTAACCCCGTCTGTCGCAAAGGCGCGGTCGGGAAATCTGTGTGTTGAATGTGTGAGTGTGTGAGGCACAATTTTAATCCCCTGGTTGAGCTTTGCGAGGGTGAGGCTCAACATAATGCAGGGGTCGTTTGCCCCTTCACAAGACATAGGGGAACGGGAGGCGAAGTTACACTCCGTTGGAATTAACCCATCTGACGCAAAGGCGCGGACGGTGTTACTCGTCGGAGTGAGTGCCAAGTGAACTGTTTGCAAAATGGGCGAACGTGTATAAAAATGTGTATGTTTGGGTGTAAATATATAGTATTACAGAGAGAGAGAGTGCTGCAAATCTAAGAATAAGGCTACTCTCCATATGTAAACCCGCAAGACGGGAGCATGTGGTAGCGTGTGTGTCGTGGGAATCGGTATGGCCGACGCATGAGCCCGGTCATGAACCCCACGACCACTAGGGCACGGTTTTGTAGTCTTGAACGTGATGGGTAGATTGTAAAAAGGTGTGAGAGGCGAACGTGCGTGGCTTTGCCCCTCGTGTTTTAAGAGATACACAGAGTGTTTCTCTCGGGAAGGGAGTTGTCAGGGCAAAGCCAGCCTAAATATAGGGGCAAGGGGCCTCATATTTAAAGATATTGTAAGTTCAAAATATATTCCGCATCAAGGCGAAAAACCTACATGAATTTCACTTCTCTGTAAAGCTGGAAAAAAACACACGTGGTGTATATCCAGCTTTAGCGCAGGGACCCAGGGGAGAAACGGTATGTTAGATAAGGTTTAATCTCATTTAACTCATACAGTAGTCGCAAGTTATACGAGACGTAATCGGTTTTCGTCACGGCCAATTGAGAAACGAGATTCTAAAAGACAGAAGTGTTGTGTCATCATTAGTTATAGTAATGCGTGTCAAGAACGAATCCGTTAAGTCACGCGTGAGATAACTTGTATTGATTCTGCCTCGATACACGTCATCTCCCACCGTTTTGACAGGTGGACAGATGAGCGTCGGTCCACCTGACAGTTTAGGGTAAAAAGTATATATATACCTGGAAGAGCAGAGCATTAGACACACACTTGGGGTCACACACACGTTGGTGAAGTCCAGGACAGGCGGACTCTGTTTCCTGGCATAAGGGTACCTTCGATCACAGGACCCTGAAACGGCTGGAATCGCCAGAGAGGGCATTCCATGATTGATTTAGCATAGCGTTGATAGGCGGCTACGGGGCCGAATTCGTTCGTGAGAGGAACACCCCAGGTGGAACGTTAAAGTTTAGATTGTCGAGTAGCAGGTATCGTCCTGCAATAGTCAGAAGTGCAGGTTAATTGTATTGTGCGTATTAACCCTTTGAAGCGTCAGACTGATTGCGTTCTGAGTAGTTTATTTTGCTGTCGAAGCATCGTAATACCGACTGGAGATCGGTGTGAGTGACAATTTTCGCCCTAGCACAAAAAGGGCATTTGTGAATCGTGAATTCAACCAGGAACGGTGGATATTTCAATAGGACTTTCACGGAGGACTTTCAAAAGGCACATAAGGTATGAGTAGACAATATCTGACCCAAATCAGAAGTACGGTGGTTTATAGATGACGAACATTGCTGGTCGGAACCCTCCGACAGCCAGAGGAACAGTTGCGCGCAGACGTTGACATTTGAGCCTAAGCGGGTGAAGCTCTTATGGCGAGCTCACAGTAATAACATTTCAGACTTGTGAAGCTCTTATGGCGAGCTCACGGTAGTAACATTTCCAGTGTGTAGACTATAGTGCCAGTACAGGGCTATAGAATGACTATATGATTTTTTAGAATTATTTAACCGTAGTGACCCATTTTCTGTGAAAAGAATTGAATTGTTGATTGTTGAAATATTGAAACGGATTTATTTTTATGTGTAAATAAAAGAATCGTTGTTACTTTAAATCATTCTTTCCATTATACAGCCTGAAGTGATTAGGAATCACACCTAACGGAAATCGAACCTATTTCAGGACAATTTGGCAGAGAAGGAATCACGGCGTCGGTCTAACTCAGCTCTCTGCGCCGAGTTCGCGACACTTGGATTCCGACCCTCCACGTTGGTCTAATTTTCCCGCAACTTCATCAGCGGGACTAAATAACCCCACGTCAGCCCAGGCCTTACGGGGCCTTAGGAGTCCCTGACACAGTAACAGAACATCCAGGGCCAGGCGATTTTTTTCCGAAGTCCCGAGATCGATTCCGGACGAAGCCGACTGCAGTAAATTTTACAATTTTCCGTTGAACAGTCTCGTATCTAGCACAATGCCCGATGGAATTACTCCTTGAAACAGACGATATGGTATATATAAAAATATGATGTATAATTATACAAAAATATTCCAGCCACATCATCAAGGCATACCTGCGTCGATGGCATGCCTTGATGATGGAGTGGGATTATTAGTCAATCGGTATTCTAGTTCAAACCTTGGAGTGCTTGGAGATTTGTGGATAAACACGCATACCTGTCATGACGCATGGACTTCCCAACATTGTATTTAATTATCATGTACCGTACTACAAATTGGTCGGAGCGCGGTGGCTCAGTGGTAGACTGTTGGACTTCTATGCTAGAGGTTCCGAGTTCAATCCCCGTTGTGTCATTGTGCAAGACACTTTATCCCGATTGCCTAGATGGGGGCACGATGACGCAGTGTACTGAGGGGCGCTGCACGTCGATGGTGCACATGTCTTCAACCGCTGTAATCCTGCTTGAGCGGAGCTTGAACAGAGTTAGAATGTTGAGGAGCTGACAGTTGCTCGTTGATGCTCGGTGCTTCTCTCCTGGTACTCCGGCTTCCTCCACCCATAAAACTGTCGCGATCACGATTAGCCATTGTGCATAATTATGTGATCTTAAATAATAATAAATAAATAAACAACTACAAATTGGTCATGCTGGCCGCCCCGACAGCCCAAATGGGGAACCACATTTCTCCATATGTATTGCGGAGTGTGTGTATGCAATTTTAGTCCAAGTATGAAATCTTGTCTCGTGAGAAAGTAAATGATTAATTGTAGGGCCCTTCGAATCACCCATTTTCTCTTTGAAACGAATCTCAAATCACATCGGATCTATTATTCGAATTCGAATCGAATCTCGAATCTGAGCAGAGATGAATTGAATATGACCGACTGGGGGGAGTGGATGCTGTAAACCTGATTTGTTCCGAGAGTGATGGCTCAAGTCCCGACTGATAAAGTATTCCAGTTAAATCACCAAGGCATGCCTTCGACGAAGGCATGCCTTGGTGATGTAGTTGGAATATTACCCAGTAGGGATTGCAGTTCAAAAACAGAAACGGGTGCCAGAATCTTCGGTTCTAGGCACTGCACAGGTCTTGCCTCTAGCAGCAGCTCATCGTTAATATTGCCTGGAAACTTTATTATTTTCTTTCAACACTGGTAGTGTCTAGTGAGACTGGAATTAGCATGACTGGTGGTATGGACACAGATGTTGTTTCTGTTTAGACAGCGAAAACTACACTCAGCCTTTATTTTCAATATTATTTCTGTACAATTTCTACCAGAACTGTACGTATTGTGAAAAGACGAAGAAGACTGATGCCAAGCTATATTCCAGTGAAAAGATTCGAATGTGAACGAATTGTACAGCCGATCCGATTTCAACCGAACGACAACTTAGGATTCGAAATCAAATCGAATCTCGAAGCTCGCAGGGCCCTAATCAATTCCAAAAATGAATCGATATCTTAGACTTCAATTCAGACGCAGCTGTCCCGACTGAAAAAAAATATTTTGAGATATCACACCCTCCCCCATAGTTACCATCACGCATATATTGTCATGGAATTAGGACATATCGTGCCCCTGGTCAGAAAATCAACCATGGTTGAAGTGGTTAAAATGAATGGAAATAACATGGATTTGTGGATATTCCTATTAGTGACGTAGACACAGCAAACTGAAAAACATTATCGTTTCATTGAACTGTTTCAGACGACTGATGCATTTTATGGATTTTTCAACAGAAAACAGTCAGTTTCTCGTTTCTGGCCGTCGGGGATTACATCTGACTACTCGCCTCTATATCTGTATATTGTTCTGATCACGACTGAGGTTTTTAACGAAAGACCCATAACACTTATGCCGTTTTGCCTCAGATGTCTGGTCAGATTGATGGGATTTCAATATAATTATATTTATTTTCTTGTATCCTCTGCATGCAAGGCTTAGCAGAGAAAGATATGTGTAATTTACTCCAGTAATATAATCTTTTTAAAAATGTATCAGATTGGAGCTGACTTTTTTCAGATGTATAAGTATTTTTGGGGACATACAATTTTCGACACAATTTAGCGATGCAAGGCATCCCTTATTAAGTTAGGTGTAACATCACATAACATGAACAACCTTTGAAAAAAGGATTTTTGAAGGAGGAAATCTTTCTGTTTCTTTTTGAATATTGTGAATTATCTCCGTCTGTTTTAATCTACCAAAACTACAGGCCAAACAAAAATTTTCCAAAGGCCTGTAAATGTTCCGCCAGAATATTTCGTTATGGGGCATTGCCTTTCTAATGTATCTACGACCCTGGTTTATTGCAGATGGTGTTACATGCATTTCTTTTGACATTGTGTGCAAAACAACTAATGTTCGATTAATGCGCTTCTGCCTCTACCCCATACACGATTTTGTCAGTTCTGCCGTATTCTATTTTAAGAGTATGCACCCATCTTACTCCCCAAGTTTACGCTGAAATGTGACCTAGGGCTGCGCGGTACATCGATAAACCGATATATACCATATTCAAACTAGTATCGATTGAATACCGGTGAAGTTAAAACAATATCAGTTTAATGTCATTATTTATTTACACAAAATGTAATTTTCAACATATCATGAGTTTATTTAATTGTTGTCCCGAGTAAATATTATCCCTTAACCAAACGAATCGAGTGCTTCCACCCGCGTAATATACAAATTGAGCAGTTGAGAAAAATATTATTTTTTTTAAAAATCAGCAAAACCATATCATGTGACCCTCATTGGAACGAGCTCATCGAGCTCGTTCCAATGAGGGGGTCACATGATATTGTTTTGTCAAAATATTTTGAAAAATTCGGCAAGCTAATATTTAAAATAATAAATTTTGATTTCGTCTGCGTTGGGTAAAGGGTTATTCGAACTGTATCATCAAGGCATGCTGATTCGTTCCGACTGCGATGGCCCAAGTCCCAATTGTGGTGCGTATGTTAAGATATCTGAACAGTCTTTCGATATACCACGGTGTTTGTTTAATCGCCAATACCGGTACTAGGTTTCGAATTCCGTGCAGCCTTTATGCGATTAACAAGTTTAGCGGTTGATTTGGGTTCTGTAATTAGATAGTGGACTGATATAGTATAGTTGTTATTTGACATTTGTTCATTACCAAGTGTTTTGCTACAACGTATTGGACCAGAATTCATACACATTTTCAAAGACCAAATTCCGTTACTTTCCAATGACATAGTTTTAAATTTTATTTTTTGTTTAACACTTCTCTGAAAGGAAAAATCGACCACTCCAGGATTTCACACAAAAATATTATTCAATTGTATTTTCTCCAATACAGGATGCTAAAACATAGCTGCTAATATTAGATCATTGGTTCCTCCTCGCTTTTCACTACCTACGACCTGACATATTCAAATTAATTCGATTTTTTAGAAAAAAATTACCTCACGAATACTGAAAATGGACAACCACCCTTTAACAAGGTAGCCCAGCAGGACAGTTTAATAACAACACGCTATGAATATATTTGCATTTAACTTGGTGGGTTTATACTCGTGTGTGTGGCCTGCATGGATAAAAAGGTTGATTGACATCATTCGAATGAAATGTTATCGTCCCCCAATATTTACGTGTATTGAGAGGTGAGTTGGTTTGTCATTATTGAGAGAAAGTTTTCAGGTTGTTCGAGTTTCAGGTAAATATTTAGTTCAAACAGTATTTATTTCCAACATGTAATGAGTACAAAGATACAAGGGATACAGATGACTTTGAGTGGTGGATACGGATTCAGCAACAAGCTGTGGAGCTAACACAAGGCTGTTTCCGTGGCACACGCTTTATCACAAAAAACTGTATAGCGACAAACACAGGTAAATATTTGAGAGCATTGCAAATAGTTTACTCATTTCACGCTGAGCGTTTCGTAGTCTTGGCCCCAATCTAATGCAGCTTAATTAGAACAACTGATTTTCTAGAATAAGTGAAATTTCTCAGCTTGGCCAGGTGACAATACATAAAACTTTTACAATTGTATTTTTTAGAATTGTATTTTCTACCTATTAATGTTACTGACAAAAATGAATCATTAACATTTTAAAGGATATGGCATTTTGCCAACTGGCAAATTGCCAGATCTTTGAAAATGCTAATTGCTCATTTTAACTCATTTAAAGTCATAACAAGAAAATAAAATTCTAGAAAATACAATTGTAAAAGTTTTATAGTATTGGCCCCGGGGTATATATCACAAATTTTCAACACTCGCACGCAACGCTTGCTTCCGTTCGACACAAAAAAAACCAAATGTGCAAAGCATGCACAGTCAAAACAATTTTCTGTACTGATTTAACCAACAAGCTGGCGCTACTTTTTCACATTTTAACTTAAGGATCTAACCATAATTTATATGTAACAATATCTCCCCCTCCATCGCCTATTAAAAATACATGTTTGTTTTTAAAATTTATAATTCAGTTTGTAGTCAACCTAAATCTAAATGTCGATGCCAAAGTTCTATGAAACTTTAATGGCACGAATGTGGAACCTATATAATTACAAATACAACCAATGATGAGGAGCCGAGGGGAAGTGTGGGAGGAGTGGGAGGCTTGACATCAAACCCTGACTTTTCTGGTCACAAATATGCACACTATTTGAAAATGGTAGACAAAATTTGTTTCAACAACGGCCATATTATTATCCTAGCTGCTGTGTTTTTAGTTAATACACGTAACCCTTTGAACCCAAGAGGCCGTTTTTCCGGTCCAGGAACTCGAGACGTCGTACTTTCAGTAAGTAGGATGGCTGCTTAGTGAATTTGTTGGCTAGACCAACAAATTCACTAAGCAGCCATCCTACTTACTCAAGGCTGCACGTTGAAACTATTAATTAGTCTACCTCTAAATTATGAATATGGATTCTTCCAATTGCTTTCATTGAAATGATGTGGAAGATACCAACAGTGTTTAAAGGGTTAAAGGAGCAATGAGCTACAAATTTGAAAAACAATATTGACTCTAAGAATTTGCTTGTATGTGAAAGAGCATGTAAAACGAACACCACATGTAAAGTGTAAGATTCCAGAAGCAACGGGAAATTACTTAGATCTGTAATTACAACACTTTAACGCAGACGAAATGTCACGATATTGCGAATATATAAACGGAGTTACCTGAAAGATATCGGAAGTAAACAAAACATTTCTGAATGCACGCGCTTTCTAATTTAAACCTTGCTGCTGTTCGAATAAATAACTGCCACAAACAACAACTGTGCATTATTTTAGCACTAATTGGGCGTAATAAGATAAAAGAATTATATTATTTCAAATAAATTTCAGGCATGTATCCAATAAAACCCATAGCATGTTTATTGACAACGGCAATCTGGAATAGATTTAACTGACGCGTACGCTATAAATAGACCCGCGTGAACACAAGTTTAAGATCTGTCGTTCTGAGAAAGCTGATTTCGACGAATATGGAAAATTATATTGCCTCGTAATTTTCCGTGAATGCTCGGCTAACCAGTCCGGATTGAAAAACTATGACAGCGTTTTTCAAATATTTGATAAATTCTCATTCAGAAGTTAATTTCTTTAATCGAGTCGGTCGCTTTCACACGACAAAATGAGAGTACGTCTGCATAAAGGAATTTGCGGTTTGTTAAATAGTCAACTTATTCTTTACCAAAATCGCGTCGTATTATCCCTTTAATTGCTTGGTATTCTACTTGTCATTCTTGATAACAATGAACCTACTTTTCGAGCCTGCAACTACTTTGATCCGAATCGGTGTCAGATTGGCGACTACAGTATTTGGGTGTTAGGTAAAAAGTTTCTTTGCTGAAAGTTTTAAGCTTTAGACCCCAGATGGTATCTTGCATGCTATTTAGTTGGAAGATACCACATTCATTATCCGGGGTTGACCTATTAAGACTATCAGATGCGAAGTTCCTGTCCACAAATTCAATGAGCAGTCATTTATTTTATGAAATTAGTACTTACAATGATTCTGGGTCGTAAGAGCAGGGTTTCGGGTTCAAAGATTAATATATCATATTCTTAACCCTTTCAAACTGAGAGGACGTTTTTCTGGCCCAAGAACATAATACTTCATAATTTCATCACGCAGGATGGCGGCTAAGTAAATGTGTGGGGGTAGACCAATCAATATTTTCAACGTGTATCCACAAGGCTCTGCGTTGAAAATATTAATTGGTCTATCCTCTTTCAATTGCTACCATTGAACTGAAATGGAATATATCACCAAGGTTTAAAGGGTTAACCCGCTACACACATGGTGGCGACATAGGAAAAGGTTAGTCCGCAAATTTTCTACATCATGCAATTCAGAATTTAACCAATTCAGTGGGAGCGAGTTGGCTCAGTGGCAAGGCACTTAATCCCGATTGCCCACGTGGGGGCACAGTGGCCCTGTGTAGTAAGGCGTACAGCACGTCGACGGTGCACTTGTCTTCAACCAATGCTAACGCCTATTGTGTGGGGTTACTACGTTGGGGATACTGACAGTTGCTCGACGCTGCTCGGTGGTTATCTCCGGGTATTCCGGCTTCCTCCACCAGTAAAACTGTCCTACACGAGGTGACCCTGGCTGTCGAAAGTGTCGTTAAACCCAAATAAATAAATAAATAAATAAATAAATAAATAAATAAATAAATAAATAAATAAATATTGTTTGACAGAGCTCAATGAGCCCTGTCAAATAAGACAGCATTTTTAAATTCTGATTTGCATTTTGTCGCAAATGTGCACCTTTGTTTTGAAAATTTTACACAATTGTGCAAAGGGTTAATTTGGTATTTTTGCCATGTTTATTATTCTTTATCACTGGATATACCATTTTTTTCTTAAATTTAAAAACATAGAAATGTTAAATAGTTTTCTATGCATTCGTGGAATAACAGAATACATCCACTTCAGAACTGAAAAGGTTTCAGAATATACTTATTCCGAATTAAAACGGTCTTCGATTTCCGCTCAAGAAATAACGCAAAAACCCGTTATTACCATCTAATACCTTTCATTATGGCACAGGATGTCAGGCTAATACAAATGTTGACTTGACTCTCAATGCATTTACTATGACGCATGGGTATTTGAGTGGCCGACGAGAATAAATATAGAACTTTTAAGAGATAATAGAAAAGTAAATGGGTAAATGAATTGCCTATTGAAAATCGAATGCCTGGATATTGGCGATAAAAGTAGAGGCTAATAAATGTGATTTTCAATTCATTAGTTTTCTTATTTTAATGTCTTTACTTATACATTGCCCGCACGAACAGCTATGCACAGCTTGTAACTTTATTGCACAGTGTTTTAGAGTTTCCTGAATCTCCAACGCCGGTACAAAAAAATCTCGCAAATTATTCTCGCAAGCAAAAAATTAAGAATCATCTTTGAAAAGAGTAACATGTTAAGTTGACTCTTGTCAAAGATAACAAAAGTGTCCTTAACCTTTGAACTCCAGCGGCCGTTTTTCAGGCCAGGAGCATGATACGTCATAACGTCATTAAATATGATGGCTGTTCAGCAAATGTGTGGGGTTGACCAATCAATATTTTCAACGTGCAGCCCTGGGGCTGCACGTTGAAAATATTGATTGTTCTACCCCAAATAAGGTATATGAACTCTTCTAATTGCTGTCATTGAACTGGCATGGAATATACCACTAGTGTTCAAAGGGTTAACGGTCTGGGGAATTCTACTTATTTTTTGCTCCCTCGTAATAAAGCAGCACAAATGTTTCATCACTGGAAGATATTTGCATATATAAGCTGAAATTTCGAAATGTTAGCGACTTCGTATCATCGATGTGCACATCACTGCAAAAATTCCAGGCATTTTCCTACAGATATGTTTTAGAATACAGAAATGGCTTTTCACAATTTGTTTGCCCAATCCGTTTGACTACTCTTCTCTGTAGAAACTCATTTAAAAATAAAAAAAACTCTGTTTTCATCATCTTTTGTTATTCTGTGACTTTTTTTCTTTTAATTATATCAACACTACGAGCATGGTAACTTAATACAGATACTGCCCTTTCCATTAATATAAAAGCTTTGGAGGTAAAAAGTGATAATTTTTTTTTTATCCAAAGAAGAATAAAACACTTGCAAATTACTGTAAAAAAAAACATTTGCTAAACAAAGAGCCCAAGTGGACTCTAAGTGGTGGTAGTGTGATGTCGATAGATATTCTCGATGACGGATTATCTTATTAGCTTGCCATACAAAGCTGAGTTTCCTTTTGTTACTTTTAATAAACGAAAACAACAGGCATCTTAAAAGTAACAAAATGAAATCTAGATTTATTTTTTACTGATATCAACAAATACTTGCATCTTAATTGGACCTTCCGCGCTAGTCACGGGAGATAACTTTATCGAAAAGTCGATTTTCATGACAGCTGAGACTTCACGAGAAGTCACTTTTCAAGTACTCTAGTTTCCATCAGTGTGACCACCAAAAACCTGTGTGCAGGGACGTGGCGAAGGGGGTGGGGTGGGGTGGAGTGGGGGGGGGGGGGTGGTCTCCCACAATCTGACCAAAATTTCCTATAGTTGAAAATTCGGAGGGCAAGTCATGACTAGTTGGAAATTCCATCTATCTGGATTTTAGAGCTTCTTTGGTAATTTTGATGCTTCTTTACTTCCCCAAATTCCAACTCGGTTTCAAATCGGCAAAAATTCCAACTGTTACTATTTACAACTACAGTGTACTCAATATCGAGCTTCATAAGTATGCATGATGTCAATCGGTACGAGATTTCTATACTCCGTTTACTTATCGTTAAAAAAAAAAATCCTCGAAATGCACTTCAAGAAAATCGCATCATGTAAAATCGTTTTCTCGAGTTAATTTCATCATTCACAGTTACAAAATGATGAAACAACGAAAATTGATCATTCCAGGAGAGTGTGAATTTCTCAAATTTCTCAGCTTGAGCATTTGTTTAGCACATATTCAATTCCCAGAATAATACCAAATAATAATATTAACCTGATAATTTTATCATAAATGTGGAGGCATTTCAGTTACTAGAATCAATTGTATGCCCCCTTTCATGGCTTCATTTTCAAAAATTTTCTCGGAAGGGAATTTTCAACTAGGGGTAGGAACCGGGAGGTGGTTTGCCCCTCCCGGTACCCCGTCCCTAGTTGGAAATTCAAGATCCTACACCCCCAATCGGAAACCTCTAGCCACGTCATTGCCTGTGTGTCAGAACATATGTCAAGAAAACTCACCAAACGTCAAATTATGCCCTGAAAAGGCTAAACTCTTATAAACAAAAACTATGGGATTTGTTTTTAACTATGGAACATACACGTGGTTACCCTCACAAGTGTATAAGAGAACTCTCAAATTCATAGTTATTTGAGAACTGAAAATTGATTATCTCAGCAGATGTTCGCGAAAATCAAACATGATTCTCGCGAGTAGGAACAAATTTTAAGGCCCACGTTCAAAGAAGTTAAAAGTTAGAGGATAAGAACAGTAAAAGATTCTCGATTCTCGTTTGTTGTATCTTCACTGCTGATACCAGTCTCTGACACTGATTCTTGAAAGTTCCAATGATCAATGCAAAAGACTGGCATTATTAATAAAAGTCAAAGTCTTGCAGGACACCTCAAACGTTATTTGAAAAAAACTGTATGTAACTGAACCGTATTTTGTGAAAATACTTGACATAATCATTTAAAATGATTACAGAAGAGAGCCCCAAGGCTCACTGGTTCGCGCGTTTTTTTTCGATCGATCTTTCGATGGCAATGACTTGCTTTTTTTTGTTGTCGCGATGTGGCAGTGAGAGTTGAATATGTGTCTAAATTCAACACACACAAAAAGTATTGGGCGCGGGCATTTTTGTGAAATGACAAAAATAGAGGTTTTTGAGATTACATAGCAAAACTCGAGAAGATGTCATTGAACGAAGCACGGTCAACGCTGTTTCGCCAGCCACTTCGACGGTATATGTTAATGCTTATGGAGTTTCTGAGATTTGCGTTTTTTAAAATAGGAAGTTTTTCCCTCATGATATTGATGTCATATCCCAAGAAGTTAGAGTCGGATTTTGAAAAAGGCCCTATTTCTGACCGCAGATTCTATTAGGGTGCCATGTTTCAACTTGGTGTGATATTTTATTTTAATGTTATTTGTACATTCTCTGCTTATGGTGCCACTGTGTTAAAGTTTTCTTTCGTTTTTTAACCCAACAAACTGGGTGCATCCGTTCGAACTCTACAGCTTCTGTGTGTGAAGTTTTGTTCCGTGTAATCCATCGTCAAGTCAGTTACGTCATATCTACGAAGCTGTGATTGGCGACGAGCTCGTTCCAATGAGGAGACACATGATATGGTTTTGTGGGACGTTTTTGACAAATAATATTTTTCCACTGCTGAATTTGCATTTTACGGGGGAGGATGTGGCTGATTCATTTGGTAAAGGGTTATCATCCCTGTTCAGGTTCAGCAGCTCTGATAAACGAGATAGAGTGGACTATAATTATAGTTATTTTCATTGAGATCTACATCAAAGATGCATAAATTAAACAATAATATATTGGTTGAAAAAATCAATGGTTTAACAATGTGGGAGAAAAACTGGAAAGTCGTTTGGTTGGAAGCTAAATGGACATTAACGATGTGACGAAAGAACACAAAAGAGTACTTACATGTAAATGCTGACCGAATTACAATTTGAAAAAAATAAAATTGCTGGACAAGTATATCAAAACGTAATTGCTAATAGCCTAATTATTTCTTTTGGATAACACAATAGGGCCTACTAAAAATATTACATTGAATTTTTATATTGTCATACAGGTTAACAATGTTGCTTTTTACACATATTATTATATTTTATTCAGGAACTACTTTAACCCTTTACCTAACACGGAAAGCAGACTACACCTGCAAACACAATTCTTGAATAACTGAATAACTAAATATTTTTATTTTTTGTCTCAAAAACATAGCTTATGACCCCTCATTGGAACGAGCTCATCGAGCTCGTACCAATGAGAGGTCATAAGCTATGTTTTTGAAACAAAAAATATAAAAAAATAATAAAAATTGAATGGTAATTTTTGTAAATAGCGCTGGCCGGTTTTTGACGTTACGTTAGGTAAAGGGTTAAACTGATGACATTGCATATATCCCTGTTTTTACATCGGGATGGGGCGGTGTGAAAATATTTCAATTCAGCAAGCGGCATTATTTCATCAAACACTTCAGCCAAACAAATCATTCTGTCAGGAAATAAGTACTTTTACATAACAATACTCAATAAGTATTTTCTACTGCATTACAAGTTTTCCTGTGGATACAGTCTGTGTTAATAATTAGGCTTTTCCCTCTGGAAAAGACTATTGTTTTTCTACGGATTATTATTTCTTTTTTTTTTTTTTTTTTTTTTTTTTCCACACATTTTGTCCGTACGATTCAGAAGCCATTTTCTAACCGATTTTCACGAAATTTTGCACACGCATAGAGGGGCACAAAATCAAAAAATGTACCCGAAGCGGAATTTTCGATTTAACTCTTATTTCGTCAGAATTGGCAAAAAACTGCCAAAATTGGTGTTTATCGGCACTTTCTTGAAACACGTCTTGTAGATTTTTTTTTTATACATTCGTCATTACTAGACCTGTCTGTGACACGCCCTTTGATACACACGACTTATCAGGCGATGCATATGGTAACCCTCCACAGGCTGCCAAACATCGAAATTTTGATGAAATAGGCCGGTTTCAGGCCCCCACTGCACCCAAACAATACACGAGAGATAAACATAACCTCCTTTATTTGGAGTGGAATTCACCGAGGATCATTTTTGTCAGTAATAAGGGTGTTCAAAAAACCAAGCGTTAACCCGTTTTGGGCTGGTTAAACAGCAATACCCCATAAAGCTCAAAAATTCGTATTTTCCGTGGATTTCTCTAAACGAGTCTTGTAGATTTTCAAGAAAAAATTGTCACTCCCAGGCCTTGGTGTGACAATAGAAGATGCATGGACAAAATACTGCGGTGAGCATTTGTTAACCCTCCGCGGATTGCTAAAAGTCAAAATTGGGATAAAATAGGCTGTTTTTGGACGCCAACAGCACCCACTTGGTCTACAACCGAGAAAGATTACTTCTTTTATCGGACGCAAAATTGACGGGGAAACATTTTTGATAGTGGTAAGGGTATGCAAAAGGCGAAGTCTTAACCCATTTTGGACTGGTTAAAGAGAGATACTCATTAAAAGCTTAAAATTCCCATTTTCTGTGGATTTCTCTAAAAGCAACTTGTAGGTTTTCAGGAAAAATCGACTATTCGCAGGCCTTTGTGTGACATTACAAGTTGCATGGACAAAATATTCCGGTGAGCATTTATTAACCCTCTACAGGCTGCTAAGCATCGTAATTTTGTTGAAATAGGCCGTTTTCAGCCGCGCACAGCACCCAATGCATACCCGAGAGATAAACATAATCTACTTTGTTGAACGTGGAATTCACCGAGGACCAAATTTGTTAGTAATAAGGGTATTCAAAAAACCAAGCATTAACGGAATGGTTAATAGCAATACCCATCAAAAGCTTAAAAAATCATGTTTTCCCTGATTTTCTTTACAAACGTCTCGTAGGATTTCAAGAGAAAATGGCCGTTGATAGGTCTTAGAGTCACATTACCAGTTGCATGGATAAAATATTCAGATAAGCATTTGTTAACCCTCCATGGGCTGATAAATGTCAAAATTTCGAAAAAATATTCCGTTTTAGGACACCAACAACATCAAATGGGAATGCTGCAGAGAAACATAACTTCTTTTACCGGACGCAAAACTGATAGGAAAATTTTTTAGTAAGTAGTAAGCGTATTCAAAAATTGAGGTCTTAACCCATTTTCGCACGGTTAAGGAGATGTACGCCTTAAAAGCTTAAAATTCCCATTTTCTGTGGATTTCTCCAAAAAATCTAGTAAGTATTCAATAGAAATTGACCATTTGCAGGACTTGGAGTGGCATTACAAGTTGCATGAACAAAAGATCCGGTAAGCGTTTTTTAACCCTCCAGAGTAGGCAAATTTTGAGAAAATGCGCTGTACTTGGCCACCCATTACACCTAATGTGTACCTGCGAGATGAACATAACCACCTTCATTGGAAGTGGGATTCACCGAGGATCATTTTTGTAAGCACTGAAGGTATTCATAAAACCAAGCATTAACCCGTTTAGAGCTGGTTACAGGGTGGTACCCCTCAAAAGGTTAAACATTCGTGTTATCCGAGGATTTCTCTAAAAACATCACGTAGATTTTCAAGAAAAATTGGCCATTCTCAGATCTTAGTGTGAATTGCAGGTTGCATGTACAAAATATTTATTCCAGTAAGCATTTGTTAACCCTATGCTTGTTCTCAAACATCAGAATGTTGAAAAAGTGGGCTGTGTTTGCATACCCGCAGCACCCAAAGTTAAGAGGAGAAATCAACATAAGTGGAAGTAGAATTCACTGAGAATTATTTTATACGTAATAAGCGTATTAAAAAAAAACAACCCGTAACCCGTTTTGGGCTGGGTAAACAATTATACCCATCAACAACTTAAAATTCATGTTCTCCCTGGATTTCTCTGAAAACATCTCGTAGATTTTTAAGTAAAAATGGCCATTCACAGTTTTTGGTGTGAAATTACAAGTTGCATGAATAAATATTCCTGTTATCACTTGTTAACCCTTAACAAGCTGCCAGACATCAATATTTTGGATACATTTGAGATAAAACGGACCATTTTCAAATAGATACAGCACCCAGTGGGTATGTGTCAAACAAACATAACTCCTTTTGACGGTCATTAACTTGTTGGACGACGATATTGATATTAACCCTCTCCACCGTTAATGATGGTTTTAACCTAAACAATTTTTTTTATCAAACTGAGTCATTTGAGACTTCATTACTCACCTTTTTCATGACATCAATGAAGGAACTGCAGTGAGACAGTCAAAAGCAATTCATCATACACTGTGGGGTCAGGATAAATCATGGAATCTCATCGGGAAAAGCCACGATTCTCCAGAATCATAAAGTCTAGTTTCCAATAATTATACTTAAAGCCAGTCAGTTGACAGGCCAAAGCAATGCAAAGAGGCGGATTACTTTCGAAACAGTACAGTGATTACAAATTGCGAGCAAAGAACTGCGACCGGATTGCGATTTGGTCGATATTTCCTGTCTCAGTAGTAGGAATCTTACGAAAAGAAAAAAATATATGGAATATCAGATACTATTTTCGTATATATTTTAGATTTGATCTTGATTTTTAGATAATATTTTATTGATGAAATCTCGTCCAGCATGGACATAGCCAGGCTAAATAAAGTGTGAAGGGGCGGGGGGGGGGGGGGGGAGGGCAAGAAAAATATTCCTTCACTTCATTTCACCTCGTTCTCTGTTAAGATGTGCATCTCCCACAGGTTATGGTTCAGTGTGCTTCAGGGGACAAAAGTAACTTTCCATGCCAATTGGAGCACCCTGCATGGCTGACAATTTTCGTCATTGGAAGAGATGTACAGGAAAGTTAGCTCCCCTTTAGTTCCTAAATCTGCCAGAAATTAACACTAAGGGTATGGTGCTTTCGTATAAAAATTGAACATTTGAAATTTTGAAATGCTAACGACTTTGTGTCATCGATGTGCGCAGCATTTAACAGATCCTAGGAGCTTTCAGAGTTCACTGTTGTTTTCGTTTTTCGTTTTTTAAAAGTTACAAAAAGGAACTTTAATGAAAAGTCAATTAGAAGCAACTAAATAACTGCCCATTTTGGCTTCTTATTTGTCGACTGTTTTTTAGCTCGCCCGACTTTCAGTCAGAAGAGTTTTGTGATTACTCACCGTCCGTCGTCCGTTGCTCAAATCAAGTTGCCTCGCCCCTCAGTTGGGCCACGCCCAATAAGTGTGCTTAAATCTTCAAAAAATCTTCTTCTCATCAACCAGCAACAGCAGAGACTTGATATTTGGAGTGCAGCTACCTTTGGAGGTGTAGACTCTGATTTGTTGAAGAGAAGTTGGAGGAGCTATATTTGCCTTCGTTATGGGAGGGGAACAATTTTCGCCCCGCCCAAAATTTATATTTTCCAAACCGAGAGGCTGATTTGAAGCAATTTTGATATAAGGGCTTATTGTGTCATAGGTACTTAATTTATGCAAAAAAGAAAAACATTTTCCCGTCGCTTTATGGAACCGCAGGAGCTAAAATAGAAACAATTTAAAACGCCCATATCTCCAAAAATACACGACACTGAGAATTCTTATTTGGCTTGAAGCTTCCTTTAGACCAACAGAATGGAATGGTCCAAAAAATTGCTATCGGTTTTATCATGGGGTACTTTTTCGGGACTTTGCAAAGTGCCGAGTCAGCATGTTTTAACACTGTGGGAAAGCTTTTAAATTTCACATATAACATCTTTGGAAGATTGTTTCATACTTTTATTGAAATCAAATCCCTGGGTCCATATTTGGGCTCTCTATGGAAGCCCAAACGCTTAAATTAGTGCAGTATGAGGAATATTCTTTAAAAATCGTCTTCGTCAGATCACCCAATCAGAATCTTTTGATATTTGGTATGCAGCATCCTAAGGGGGTGAGATTCAAGTTTGTTCAAGCCAAGTCATTGGGTTCATATTTGGGCTCAGTGAGGGAGCTCGAATTGTAACTTAGTTCAAAATGAGGAATTTTCTTTAAAAATCCTCTTCTTCAGATCCAGCAGTCGGAATGTTTTGATATTTGGTATGCAGCATCCTTAGGGGGTGAGATTCAGGTTTGTTCAAGCCGAGTCCCTGGGTCCATATTTGGGCTCACTGTGGGAGCCTGAATTATAACTTAGTTCAAAATGATGAATTTTCTTTTAAAATCTTCTTCTTCAGATCCAGCAGTCGGAATGTTCTGACATTTGGTGTGCAGTATCCTTGAGGGGGTGAGATTCAAGTTTGTTCAAGCCAAATCCCTGGGTTCATATTAGGGCTCACTGTTGGAGCACGAATTATAACTTAAATCAAAATGAGGAATTTTCTTTAAAAATTTTCTTCATCAGATCCCGCAGTCGGAATGTTTTGATATTTAATGTGCAGCATCCTTAGGGGGTAAGATTGAAGTTTGTTCAAGCTAAGCTCCTGGTTGATATTTGGGATCCCTGTGGGAGCCCGAATTACAACTTAGTTCAATATGAGGAATATTCTTCAAAAATCTTCTTCTTCACACCCACCAGTCAGAATCGTTTGATATTTGGTATACAGCATCCCACTGGAGGTGAGATTCAGAAGCCAAGTCCCTAGGATCCTATTTGGGCTCACTGTGGGAGCTCGAATTGTAACTTAGTTCAAAATGAGGAATTTTCTTTAAAAATCTTCTCCTTCAGATCCAGCAGTCGGAATGTTTTGTTATTTGGTATGCAGCATCCTTAAGGGGGTGAAATTCAAGTTTGTTCAAGCCAAGTCCCTAGGTTCATATTTGGGCTCACAGTGGGAGCTCGAATTAAAACTTAGTTCAAAATTCGGAATTTTCTTTAAAAATCTTCTTCAGATCCAGCAGTCGGAATGTTTTGATATTTGGTATGCAGCATCCTTAAGGGGGGGGGGGGGGATTCACGTTTGATCAAGCCAAGTCCCTGGGTTCATATTTGGGTTCCCTGTGGGAGCCCGAATTATAACTTAGTGCAATATGAGGAATTTTTCTTTAAAAATCTTCTTATTCAGATTCAGCAGTCGGAATGTTTTTATATTTGCCATGCAGCATCCTTAGGGGGATGAGAAACAAGTCTGTTCAAGCTCGTTCCAATGAGGGGTCATAACCTATGTTTTTGAGACAAAAAATGGAAAAAATTAGTTATTCAAGACTTTGTTTACAAGTGTCGTCTGCATTTCATGTTAGGTAAAGGGTTAAAGGAGAGGATACATGCAGTTTCTCTATTATATATCACGATGCGCACACTGTTGATATAATTATTTATTTATTTATTAGTGTTTAAGGTCACATACTTATGCACAATGGCTAATCGTGACCGTGACAGTTTTACGGATGGAGGAAGCCGGGGTACCCGGAGAGAACCATCGAGCAACGACGAGCAGCTGTCAGCTCTCCAACATCGTAACTCTGAACTCTGCACCGCGGCACAGGCAGGGTTAGATTGGTTGAAGACATGCGCACCATCGACGTGCAGTACGCCTTAGTACACAGCGTCATCGTGCCCCCATGTAGGCAATCGGGGTTAAGTGCCTTGCCCAAGGACACAACGCGGGAGTGAGAATAAGTCGCTGAAATGGTCACCCATCCGACTACTAACCGCGCTCGACGTTGCTTAACTTCAGTGATCTGACGAGAACCGGTTACCGCGACGCCACCGCGCCCCCCTCTCTTGATATAAAAACAAAAAAATGTTTCCGAACATCAAAAGATGGTGAAAACGCCGTTTTCTTTTATTTTAACCCTTTACCCAACGAATCGGCCGCATCCGCTCGCGTAATATGCAAATTCAGCAGTTGAAAAAATATTATTGTTAAAAACATTTCAACAAAACCATATCATGTGACCCCTCGTTGGAACGAGCTCGTCGAACTCGTTCCAAGGAGGTGTCACATGATATGGTTTTGTTGATATTTTTTGAAGAAATGATATTTAAAATGAATAATTTTGATATCGTCTGCGTTGGGTAAAGGGTTAAATATGTTCAAATAGAGAATAATAGTCAAACTTTCAAACTGACTGAGACACAGATGTAAAAAAAACAGCTTCTGCATTTTTATACTTCTCCACAGGGAAATTCTTGACTTTTGTGAAATGGTGCGCTCATTGCTGTTGCAACTTCGTTAACATTTAAAAAAAACGATTTTTATATGAAATTCTCATACCCTTAGAGTTAAAAGTACTGACAATATTTAGAAAATTAAGGGGACCTAACTTTCCTGTAAATCTCCAATCTCTTCCAATGACGAAAATTGTCATCCATATTTTGTCAGATTTTGAAGTAAAATAATGCAAGTGTTATTTTTCGAGCACTGTTTTCGATTTCGTCTTATATCTAGATGAGAGTAGCAACTTGCAGACTTCTCCTCCCCTCATATCATAAATGGCACACCGAGCTGATGTGAAACAAACAAAAAAATAATAAAACAAACACGTAAAAACCCGAATACACCATCGAACTCGTCTTTTCCAGGTTGCACATTATGTTGCAGTTCTTCCAGAGGTCCTGAATGTAAGTAAAAATTCACCTGTGAATGTACATGGACGATGTCATAACAAATATTGTGAAAGCTAGAGAAGCCGGTGAAACGTTAACACCTTATCATGAACACACTAGGTAAAATGAAACGAATCACGCTTCCGAATTTTAGTCACAATGTTCCATTGATCCAATACAATCACTATCAGCAAATGTTTATGATCCTTGTCACATCAGCTCCCCGACAACATTTCCCTCTGCTGGAAATTAATCTCAATGCCTGGGGCCCGTTTCACGAAGCAATGTCATAAGACAATCTTAAGATCGTCCTAAATCTAAGAGATAAGATCATTCTTAGCTGTGACATTTGTGTTTCATCAAGGCGTTTCACGAAGCCAACTTAGGACCATTCTTATCTTAAGAATAAGACACAAGATACTTCAGACTGGGTACTGATTGAATAGTGCAATTCATTCCAAAAATACGCATTTATCCTGTTCAAAACCTAAAATTAAGCTGTTTTCCACAGAGAGTTATCGATCGTTACGTACTCGTCCACAACACTGTTTTTCTAATTTAACCCTTCATCACAGTGAATGTGTTTGTCAGGGTTACGGTCAATTGAAAAATTCGAATCGTTACATTATTAATTAATGAATTAATTAATTGTTTTTGTACATCAGTCGAAGCGTTTGGTGACGGGTTTACAGGTGCAGGAAACAGGAGTATCTGGAGGGAACCACTGCACAGCGGCGAGGACCTTCCAATTACCCAACGTCATAACCATTGGCCTTTCTGTACGCGTTGCACATCAGTATGAAGCCGTTTGCAGCACGCCAAAAATTAAATAGACTAGAAGGAGCGGGGTGACGTCAGCGAAAATCGGTTCTCGTAACTTCATCGAAGTTAAGCCCCGCCTGTCTTTAGATGGGTAAATATTTACAGGTGAATTGGGACTCTCACGCCATGTTCCAAGGCAAGACATTTAATACCGATTGTCTAAGCTAAACAAGATAGAAGTAGGTGCCGAGGAGAAATGCACGATGAGGTGCACGTCTTTATTTAACTCTGTCTGCGCTAGGTGGTGCTTAAAACTGGTATGTAGAGCTGACATGTGCGTGCCATTGTTCTGTGGTTCTGTCCGATTAGTCTGGCTTCCTTCACCAATAAACATATCACCAACATGATATGACTCGGGCTGTTGGAGGTGTTGTTAAACACCGATAAAAAATGTTCAAAGACAGAATAATTAAAAATCTCCCAGAGTAATTCACGAAATAATATGAAAAATATGACACGTATAACACTTGTGCTAAGAAACATTTTCCCGAGAAAATCCGTGTCGCACGCTGAGATGCTATTCGTGAAACAAATATAAGCGAATGATCTGATGCTTCAAACGTTTTAACGACAAAATGTCGAAGAGAAATCCCAATTTCACGCCAGACGAGTTGGAGATGTTAACCCAGAAAGTTTTTCAGAACAAAGACACGCTGTTTTGAAAGTTTAAGTCAAGCGTTACAAACACCAGAAAAAATCAGATCTGGGAACAGATAAATAGGGAAGTCAATGCGGTAAATAAGACAGGTGTAAATCGGACAGTTGAAGAAATCAGAAAAAATGGACGAACATGGCCAGCGCAACAAAACAGAAATTAGCGAAAAGTTCAAAAGACATGCAAAAGACTGGTGGAGGCCGCCCGCCATGTGCCGTTACAAGTCAAACTGACGACAGGGTCGCGGATGTCCTCGGGCCTACCAGAATTGAAGGTGTACCAGGAGGGGTGGATACAGAAACGCTGTCATGCAGAAAGAAGAAAGGTAAATTTTAATACTCTGTTGATTACTTTTAATTAAAGTTATAAACATTCAGTGTTGTAGCATGTCATCTATTCGTACATGTATAAAGGGTGTGTTACTAACCCTTCACCTCGACGAGTGCCAAATTTGGACCAGACCCAAATATACAATGCTTGCCGGACTGAGGAACATGTGTGTGTTTGTGTGTGTATTGGGGAGGTGGTGCTTCATTAATGACATTGAATTGTAAAGTAATGTTGATAATATTCAAGGGTTGACTTTACTGAAACCTTTACTGTATTTATGATGGGCGTTGGAACCTACCAATAGTGGAGGCGGGGGGGGGGGGGGTAATCAAGAGAGGTGAGGATTTAATGTCACAGGACAAGTAGGGCTATCCATGGTTCGGCCCGGTCTAGGAAAGTTAAAAAAAACCCCAAAAACATGCAATTCTTTGCATATGTGTGATATGTGTGGTAAAGAAAAGATATAGATAGATCATGATATCACTCATATTCGAATCTCATGCCCCATGTCTTCGTGGGTCTCACTCCAGGAAGTACATACTGTCTATTTGCTACTAAGCATAATCACTTCAGCCTACAGTTATCATGCTTAATATCAAACAGACAATTTGTACCTCCTCCCAAACTCTGATCCATGATGACGCCTGAACTGAATCTTCAGGTGGACTTCGTTGGATGTTGTCAAGATAAGAACGGCTAAATCCATAAATCCATAATAAATGAACCCAGCTGATTTTTCACAGATAAAACATTCGCTTGAATCAGTATAACATTTGAAATCGAGTGAAGACTCAGCTGTACATTTGAAAGCTATTAGGCAATATAGCCCGCCCCAGCCCCCCCCCCCCCCCCCCACACACAGAAATGAAGTTTCTAAAAATAGGTACTAGAATATAAGACCTAATACCCCTCCCCCCACCCACCAGACAAAAAACGTGCGAACTAATATTTAAGTAAGGCAACATGCATTAAGGCGTCACTCTCGTAATCTATTTTGAAAGCACATTCGTAGAAGTGAAAAAGCATTCTCAATTTGTATTCGTCCATCAAGTTTATTTGAGTATGTATGCCTTTGGTCGAACTGAATTTTTCTTTTTAAAAAGGGTCTGAATGGGGTGTAAGCGACCCTGCCAGATTTTCAGCCTCAATTGATACATGGCAACACAGGTATTGTCTCCAACATTTTCATTAATTTTGACACAATAGCTTTAGAAAGGAACTATCAAAAGAAAGTTAAGTGAAGTACAAAATATCACTGTTATTTAATGCCTGGTCCGCTAGTGATTTGTGAGTCAACCTGTTATTGCTAAATTTATTCCTCGATTTTTTTAGCGCCAGCTCATTTAGTTGATGATGATGATAATAATGTTGATGATGATGGGGATGGTGATATTCATGATGATGATGACGACAGTGATGATGAATTTGTTGTAGATGACGAAGAGGTGCCAGGTCTGTCAAACGCGCGTAACAGTATGAAGAGAAAACGTCGTAGTAACATTGACCTGAGTGAAAGAATGGTTGAAATAGAGGAAAAACGACTGAAAATCGAAGAGGAAAGACTTGAATTAGAGAAACGGCGTTTATCAGTAGATGAGAAGATGCTCCAGAAGTTAGATCAGTTAGTTGCCGTGGTTGGGGAAAGTATATCACAATCAATGGAAAAGATATAAAATGCATACATGTATGTTCCGTGTTCAAGATGTTTTATTGTCCTAGTGACGCCCTAAAACAGCAAATAACAACACCCAGAAGAAGCTACGGGAAGGACTCACTTCGATCCATACGATCATCATCAGTTCATGCTGGGGCTCCCCCATTCAAAAAACATCCTCTGAATGTGCTGTGCATTGTTGGAGAGTCAGATGGCAGGGACATCCAACCCATCTTCATCGCTTCCAGTATTCCGTAATTACGGATTAGCTATTTCGTCATTAGGGGTTAGCAAATTCGTAATTATCGATTAGTTTTCCGTAAGTAAGAAAGAGCTATTTCGTAATTTTTGAATAATATTTAATAATTACAAAAGAGCTATTTCGTTATTGGGGATTAGTTTTTCGTACTTTGGGATTAGTGTTTCGTACTTACAGAATTCCAATTTCTTCTTTACCGTTTAGTATTACGTAATTAAGAATTATTATTTTATACTTACGGATTCCCTACTGTATGTCTATTTCGCTTCTACGTTTCCGTCTAAAAATCCAACTGTAGGTGTATGTCGCTTTTACGTTTCCGTATAAAAAAAAAGTTTTAGTAAAAATTTACGTTATGCTTTTTATTCATGAACAATAGCTCGGATTGTTATGACATAAATGGTACAATGTTGTTCTATGTTTCAATCGGTCGCAGAATATTGAAGCATTCAAGTGACGAAATGAGAACAATGTTATTTTTATCTACATCTGCTCTGCACGAGGTTGTTTCTCAGATTAATTCAGTAGAATTATTGGAATGTTGCTGGTAAATGATATTCATATCATCTTCTGTTGGTAACTGTTCGTTTGGAAGTGGTATTCTATTGTTGATGCACATATTGTGTAGAATAGCAACAGCCACAGTTATCTTGCACACTTTTCCCGGTGAAAATAGAAGAGCTCCTCCAGAAGAGTCAATGCATCTAAATCGCATTTTCAGTACGCCAAAAGCACATTCAATTGTATTTCCAGTCCTTATCAAGGCTTTATTATATCTTTTCTCAGCTTGGGTGTGAGGGTTGATGAATGGGGTCATGAGCTCCGCTCGTAATGGGTAACCACTATCACCAACTAACCAGCCGATCGGTATCTGCCTCCTTTCGAAAAGATCACACAGCTGAGAGTTTGTGTAAATGAAAGAGTCGTGTGAAGAACCCGGCCACTTGGCCACAATATTTGTGAATCTAAAGTCTGAATCGCAAACAACCTGCACATTTATTGAGTGGTATTGCTTCCGATTTACGTAAGCTTCCTCATCTACTGATGGGGCAACGATCCTTATGTGTGTACAATCAATTGAACCTACAACGTTTGGAAAATTAGCAATTTCATGAAACCCAACCATTATTTGCCTCAAAGTTCTCTCGTCTCTTGGCATAAAGATGAACAGCGGTGCTTTATTGCAGAGTGCCGTTGTTACAGAGTTAACAACTCGGGAAACTGTTGCCTTGCTAACTCCCAAGGTGTCTCCGTTAACTGCCTGAAAACTGCCAGTAGCATAAAATCGTAGCACTGTCAATACTTGGTGTGATACGGAAAGTGACTGCGACCTTCTCGTCGGGTGTTCGATCTCTTCGCCGACTATTTCGCATATATTGGAAATCAAAGGCCGAGTAAGCCGATACCTACAAAGTATATCCTCATCGTCCATGTAATCAAATGGATTGTTTCGATCCCTAAAAACTCTTTGGCGTCTCAAATGTCTGTGAGCCGAAATCATCATGTACACAGCAGCCATTTTTGTGTCCTTCATTAACCCGTATGACAAACAAAACGAATATTTCGTGAATTCAATGCTATGTCATAAGTCATAAGTGATAGGATTATGTTAAGATCATCTTATGGCAACTCTTGACCAGTCTAAGTATTTTGGTCATAGCTAAGATCAAACTTAGCTTAGACGTTTTTCTTAAAATGCAATTTTTCTCCTAAGTTAGTCTTAAGTTCATCCTATGATACAACTATGTCATAAGTCGCTTTCATGAAACGGGCCCCTGGTTAAGAAATCGACCAATAGAAGAATCCCATCACAGTATATGAGAAAACAAGTACACTTTCTTCTGTGGTTCCCAGTCGAGCTCCAGCGTCTGGATTCATTATGCGCCGGAGCTCGTCCCAAACAGTGTATTATACGCTATGCTGCCAAACTGCACATGACCCGTATAATAATGCGTGTTTATCTGTCACATTTCGAAAATAAGATAATCGGATAGATATGGGGCCGACAGTGATGTTCTTCCAAAAGTCCTCTGACAATCAATGAGGATTCAGTTCTGAGCAGGACCTAATGTACAAACGCGCTAATTCTTCGTTATATTGTACAAACTATGGTAGAAAAAGTGGGTTTTTCTCAATCAGATCGCGACATGAATCCATGACTTATGTTGTCATGAAAATCGACTTTCGATAAAGTTATCGCCATTGAAATTATTAGACCATACTCAGCTTTCGGTCCGGTGTCTACTGCGCATGCGTCACTTTCGGGGAAAAAGTGGGTCAAAATCTTAACACTGATGCCTATGGACAAAATATTTTAAACATTAATTACACAAATAACCTGCTGAAAGACAATATTTTACGCATTATTTCCATTTAGTTCCATTATTCTAGTTTAATGTAATATGTTTATGTTGATTACAGCGCAATTATTTTTTGCTTCCTTTTTAATTTGAAAATTGGTCCTGAACATCGTGTAGAACCTTAGTAAATTTTACGAAAAAAGCCGACTCCAAGTGTGTTTAAATGTATTTTGTTTACCTTTGAATATGTTAGGTGAAATTTTTACGCGTTATTTTAGTAATCTGCAATAAATACAGAAAACAGTAATATAAATATAATGGGTGTACGATATTTTGTTTTTGCTTCCTTTTTTGGCTGAAAAAGAGCATTTTTCAGAATATTTCAAGTGAGCGTCAGATTACGCGTGAAATGAGACTCGTCTTTTAAGAGGCAGAGTATTTCTCTTTACTTCGGATAAAGTGGAATATTCATGTGCTATGTGATTTTTGTTCACAATTTTACATTAAGGTGATTATAATTTTCATAATTTTTTATTTTTTTTTTACTCATCATTTCTGCTTCTCTTATATACAATGAATCTGAAATTAAAGGCACGTGAGCATTGGTGAATTTTTTCTTGAAATACAATTGAAATAAATATGAAAGGAAAGAAAGAAATCTCTGTCAAAGAACACTACTGCTAGGATTAGTTTAAAACAGAAATGAAATTTCTCCTTATTGTCATAAAGAGAGGTTAAAAATCTCCCGTTGAGTATATTTTTATTGAGGTGATGATAAAGAATACAATCACAGTTCAGAAAATTACACTGGATTTCTCTCATGCTATCTTTCTTTTCACTTGCAATGGATTAATCCAAGTTATTATAATCCTAATACATGAGCCTCGAAGAACAATGGATAAAATATATAAACCAGCTCTTCTGTTAACAGCTACAGGTTAGAGACGGGCTAAGGTGTTACTAATATTGTCATATATGATCAAAGTAATAATGAAGATCCGCTTGTACATCTGATTGTTTTTACGCAATCACAAACCATTCGGGACCCTTCCCTGTCATGCTGTATGGAATATATCAATTAAGGAAAAGTTAATTCTCTCACTCGTTGATGTTTTCTGCATTCGTTCACCCCAGCATTTCGAGTTAACTCCCCTACCGGACAGAAAGCTGGACATGCGCGCGATTCGACACGGGGTGACCATGGTTGTTGAAAGTGTCGGTAACCCTCAATAAAAATTAGACGCGCGAGGAAGGTCCAGTTAAGCAAGCAGTTGTTGAGGAAATGCATATGACAACAGTAGAAAATAAAGCCATGTTTCCTTTTGTTACTTTTAGTAAAACACAACAGACAGCTCTCAACAGACAAATAATGCGCCATTAAGAATATCTATCAATATCACACCTCCCAACACTATGTATCCACTTTGGCTCTGTGTTCAGAGAATGTGTTTTTTCAGTAGTCTGCATGTTTTTACTCTTCGCAGGAAAAAAATGAGCAAATCTCATCTCAAAAACTTTTATTTTAATGGAAAGTGCAGCAGCTGTATTATATGTCACGACGTGCATACTGTTGATAAAAAGAACGAGATAAAAGTTACAGAACATCAAAAAATTGTGAAAATGCCGCTGTTAGAAATCACACAACAGCGTAGTTCTTTATATTAGAGGAAAGGAACTCCCCACCCCATGGAATTTGATGCAATCATGTCATTTATTTAAAGAAACGAATTTAGGTTACGTCCCTTGTTCAGAACGGCCGTGGTTTCGTTATACCATGACTAGTCAATTTCGACAAGAGTATAACAAAAGGTGGGCATATTTTTACAGAATGATCGGGGCATGTCGGTGGTAGATTTCTTAAGAGAGGGGTTCATCGGTATAAAGCTTTCCATGTTCGATTTTGTTTACAATTCTTCCTCAATATATGAGTTATTCTTCGCAAAATCAACTTACAATGGCCAGAGAATGTATCAAATAAATACCTATTTTTTTTCTATTGGGGTTCAGCATGATGTTTCTTCGTGTGGAATGGTTAACCCATAGGATCCAAATATTTATTTCAGCAACCATTAACGATATACAACCATTTCGCACAGTAGTTGTGACTACCACATGGATGGGTGTCATTAGTATTATTGGAGGGAAGCGTGAGGATTCAGTGGATGGAGCATTGGACGTTCGATGGGTCGGTCCGCACCAGTGGAAACTGCGTTGTGCCATTGGACAATACACTAAATCACAATTGTCCTTGCTGGGACAAGGTGGCGCTGTGTCGATGGTGCACTTGCCTACAATTGCTGCGAACTCTGCTTGCGCAGAGTTGGTAAGGAAGAGTCTAATAGTGGCTCTCTCCAGCTCGTTTGTTACCCGCGGATTCTCCAGCTACCTACACGCGTAAAACGGTCTTACGCAGTGTGACCACGAATGTTGAAAGTATTGTTAACCATTATCCAACGTAACGGCCAAAACCGGCCAGCGCTATTCTCAAAAATCGCCCATTAAAAATTTTCACTATTTTTTCATTTTTTGTCTCAAAAACATAGGCTATGGCCCCTAGTTGGAATGAACTCGTCTAGCTCGTTCCAATGAGGGGTCATAACCTATGTTTTTGTGACAAAAAATTAAAACAATTAGTTATTCAAGAATTTGTTTGCTAGTGTCGTCTGCTTTTCATGTTAGGTATAGGGTTAAACCACAATAAACAAGCAGATAAAGAGTATTCTTTGAGTGGTAATGCCGTAGACGGAATTTTCTACGCAGCACATATTTCCAGTTTATCAGAAAAACAGAAACATCAATAAACTGAAAGCTGACGGACAAACGGACTGAACCCGCTATTCTGTCGTCGAGGGATCGTAGGTACTTTTCTTCGGAAATCGTGCCTTATAGCGGGTAGAAAACGAACCTCTACGGCGTTTAAGTAGTAATTCACCCGATATGTATTCGTACTGAATGTACCTAACACATAATTGAAATAAAATTGTTCATACCTTGCATTCATCCAACAGTATATAATCGGATTGTACATGGAGTTGCTCATCGCTATCCACAATATTATGATATATACATGTTGTATGTACGTGTACCTCTGTATCACTTTGTTGTTGTGTGAAGCCAGATAGAAAATGTGCTGCGGGAGCCAACACACACCGAATATCACCACCACAACAACCATCATCTTTACTACCTGTAAAGAAAACAGAGATTAATAAAATAGAATGTAGGAGCGCATAAACACGCTGGTCATCCCATACATCGCTGACAATTTACGTCATTGAAAGGGATTTACAAGAGAGTTAGCTCAGGTTGCTTTTCTAAAGTTGGCAGTAACTTTAATGCAAAAAGTATGGGAATTTCTTTTAAAGATTGAAATTTCGAAATGTTAGTGAAGTGGGATCATCGCTGTGCGCATCATTTCACAAACGTCAGGCATTGTCCTGTTGTGGGGAGTGTTGAGTAGATTAAAACTACAGAAGCTTGCGTTTTTACAATGACGTCGTGTACTAAGGCGTACTGCACGTCGATGGTGCACATGTCCTCAACCGCTGTAACCCTGCTTGAGCCGAACTTGAACAGTGTTAGAATGTTGAGGAGCTGACAGTTGCTCTTCGATGCTCGGTGGTTCTCTCCCGGTACTCCCGCTTCCTCCATGCGTAAAACTGTCACAGTCACGATTGGCCGTTGTGTATAAGTATGTGACCTTATACATCAATAAATAAATATAATAGGAGGTAAGATTTGTTATGTTTTTCCTGGGAAGAATAAAAACTTGCAAATTACTGTAAAAACACATTTGCAACACAATGAGCCAAAGTGGACAGTTACTTAATTACTTCAAATTAGGTTGCCATAAAAAGACAAGTTTCCATTTGTTACTTTTAATAAACGAAAACAACAGACAGCTCCGAGAGCTATCTGTTGTTTTCGTTTATAAAAGGAAACTTCACTTTATTTTCTACTCATATCAGATACGTTTTCTCAACTATTACATGCTTCTTAATTGGACCTTCCTAGCTCGGCTAATAATGTCAGGGGCGATAACTTTATCGAAAGGTAATTTTCATGGCGAGATATGTCAGGGATGAAAACGCAGTGCGAAGAACAAACAAAATTGATAGGCTAAAAATGATCTCGAAAGAGATATAAAATGTTTTCTCCAACGTTTAGTATTAACCGGTGTTTACGCTGGTCTCAAGCTGCCTAGGGCCACATTTTTAGCTATTCTAGATATTTTGGTGCCCAACAAAGTGTTTGGTGCCAAAAAGATAATGGGTGGGTGGGGAGGGAGGGGGGGGGGGGGCTGGGGGGTGTTGTACTTCGCTGTCTGATCCAAATAAATTCATCGAGTTTTAAAAACTGAACTGCAATTATTTCAATAGTGAACGGACAATTGGTCACAGAAAAAAATCGGACAGCACTCAAAAGTTGTGACGCAAGCATTAGTAGGCGAAAAGGTCGGTTACCTAAGTTATATCTATGTGCCACTGGTGTCTTCCCACTAGACCAATTCCCTTTAGACCAATTCCCTTTAGGCCGATTCCCAAAAGACCAATTCCCCTTAGACCAACTACGTACTGTTATTGATTAAAGGTTGAGTAATGATAATTAAGAAAACATTTATTTACCGATAAGCACTTTATTTGATAAAAAAAAAAAATGAGGCGTAACATAAAAAATATAGGTTTATAACATTTCAGCACACCTCAGTACATATAACATTTTACAAAAAATGAGGTCACCAGAGGGTGAATTTGGTGATCCTACCCTGCACAGCAGGGTAGCATCACTAAATTTACCCGCTGTGAACCTCAACTTGAATCAAGGTCTCAAACATAAACAGAAAGAGGTACCCAGAGGATAAACTGTCCCACTGTATGGGATAGCATCAGCAAATTCGCCCTCTGCGGACCTCATTCTGCAAATGACAGACTGTTTATTTTCAGGCCTGAATATCAATAACATTAAATACATTTATAAACATTTATAAATATATCAAATTATTGATATGGAATTATTTTAAAAGTAGAACACAGCAGTTGGTCCAAGGGGAATTGGTCTTTTGGGAATTGGCCTCGTGGGAATTGGTCTAAAGGGAATTGGTCTAGTGGGAATGAACCGTGTCACTGATTCAATTGAGAGCGCGGTGGCTCAGTGGTAGACTGTTGGACTTCTATGCTAGAGGTCCCGAGTTCGAGTTCAGTCCGGACGACCCGCGTTGTCTCCTTGGACAAGGCACTTCATCCCGGTTGCCTACATGGGGGCACGATGACGCCGTGTACTAAGGCGTACTGCACGTCGACAGTGCACATGTCTTCAACCGCTGTAATCCTGCTTGAGCGGAGCTTGAACAGAGTAAGAATGTTGAGGAGCTGACAGTAGCTCGTCGATGCTCGGTGGTGCTCTCCGGGTGCTAAAACTGTCATGGTCACGATTAGCTATTGTGCAGAAGTATGTGACATTAAACACCAATAAATAAATAAATTTAATGCTATCTTTTGTAAAGTTGATAACCCACAATGTTTTATAATTACATTGTTTTATACGTTTTGGGTCCAAATACTCAATTCCCATTGATCAGCTGGATGAAAATGTCATGACCAAATGTAATTCATTTTCCAATGAATACATTTGGTCGAACTTTGACCCACATTTACGGTAGAGCGCAGTTGGCAAAATGTAATTTGGGCGGTGTTTGGGCGGGTTTTTAACTTTTAACGCCTCTCGCAGTGATCAACTCCGCTGCTGTTTCTTTGGTGATATTTCCCAACTGTGGCATAAAGCCCGTTACTAAAATACTCGTTTCCATTTCTAAAGGTTTGAAAATTAAAAATCAGAGTTGTGCGCTTTGTCTTTTGTGTGATGGTGGTTTTTCGCCTCGTTCGTTCGTACATGTTTTATTTCATCTTTCTGCTTTGTTGTTCGGTAGAAAGTAGTTTAAACAGTTACGGAATGTAATTATAAGAATTGAATGCAATTTTGTTTATCTTTATTGGAGTATGAACGTGTGGGACTGGGTACAAATTGTATGAATCCCTTCGGGATACATACATAATTTGTACCCATTCCCACACGTTCATACTCCAATAAAGATTATAAAAATTGCATTCAATTCTTAAATGAAGAAAAACAATGCCTCCTTACCCCTCATCGACAATTAACGTTGAAGTATTATCCAAAATACTATTTCTGCTACCTTTTTGACAAAAGAAGTCCTGATTTTTTTAAGGTTCTGCCACAATGGCTTTCCTTCACGCTGAAAGAAACTGTTTTGGTGCCAAATTTTAGGCAACGAAGAGTTTTTGGCGCCAAATAAATTTTTTTAGTGCAGTTGGTTAAATTGGCACCCAGCAACGTGAGCAGTTGCGTTAACACAAAACAATAATCATTAACTAGTAAAGTGCTAAACTATATTTGGCTGTCAAAATTTATCTATAAGTCTGACTTTTTCAGATTTTATGAGAGATTACAGGCACTCTCCCATAAATTGTAACAAGGCAAACGTTTTTAGACTGCATAATATCATTTCAGAGATAATATAAAGAACATATAAAGAACATTCACAGAATGGGAATCTTTTAAATTGTGATACGTGCGCTTCACAATAAAGGTCAAGCATGGGCTTCCAGGTCTCATCGGTTACCCCTTCGAACTCTAGCGGCCGTTTTTTTCGGCCAGCAACATGATACGTCATAACGTCAATAAATAGGATGGCTGTTCAGTAAATGTGTAGGGTAGACCAATCAATATTTCCCCGAGGCTGAAAGTTGAAAATATTGATTGGTCTACCGCAAATAATGAATATGGACTCTTCTAATGGCTGCCATTGAACTGGCATGGAAGATACCACCAGACTTCAAAGGGTTAATGATAGAAATTGGCCACCTACCTGACGAACGGCGTTCTTTAACTCAGACAGAAACACTATTCGGATTACGACAAGCAGAATTATGATTGGATCGGCCCTGAATTCGTATAATTGTATATTACAAGAAGCACAGAATCATCTGATTTTTGAAACTCTCATATGAATTCTATGTACCCTCACACTGATATTTTAGGGATATTTTTCACTTTATGGGTACTTAAGTCTTCAAAAAGTACACAAAGTCCTCTAACTGTGACGAAAAGTTAATTCCTCCCCGGGGAGGACAGTGGACATTCATCAGTGAGTACACACTCTTAACCCATCACGAGATGAAATGATATGGGAGTAAAACTATTTTTCCGCTGCCAATAATGGCAGCAGAAAAATATTTGTCCTCCCACCCACTTCATTTAGCCTGATAACACCAGTTCGACATATGGTTGTATCCCTCTTAAGTGGCTTTATTTATGAGGTGTGTGGCGATCGTCCATCATTTTACTTTTAATATCTCTTTTTCAAGCGATATAGTTAATTTTATAGCCACCCGACTTGCGTTTGTCTGATCCGATTTCTGCTTTCGTGGGGATGACAAGCGTAATAAACTACTAGTGACAACTATTAACATGTGTTCAACTCTTATTCTCCAGTACAAAACAGAAGAATTCTTTAACGACTCGAAATCGTGAGGACTAAATCTCGCAAACCGACAAGGTGCTGCACTTTCAATACACATTTTTCTTCAAACATTCATCGGTGGCTCAGTAGGTAGAAAGGCAGGCTGCAAGCCGGTAGGTCCTCGGGGCACGGTGGCGTTGTGTACTAAGGCGTACTGTACGTCGATGTGCACTTGTCTCCAACCAATGCTAACCCTGTCTGTGTGGAGTTAGTACGCTGGGGAGTCTCACGTGGTGGTCTTGGCTGTCAAAAGTATCGTTGAAACCCCATTAAATAAATAAATAACAGACATTCATCTTCCGTCAACTCCCCACCTAACAGATCGGCTAAATACGACCCGTGGTATCTTTCCACGAAATTACTACTCAATTATTGTCATTGTTAACGCATTACTTGCAAAACTTAGGTGATGCCATCATAGCTGACAGGCATGTTCCAATGATTGGCAACAGGCTCTAATGTGGACGGTAGAAATTAAAATATTAGCTGGCTATGAACCAATATTGGCCGTATTGTCGCCAAGGCGTGATGAGTGAAAAGTAAAACGTATTTTCTTCTATGTGTGATCAAAACGAATTGAATGCTTTAGACCAGAACAATATTGCCGTGAAAAAAGACCAAGAAGAAGAAAGCCATTTTAAGGTAGCAGCTACAAAAAGTACTTAGGTTATTTAATTCAAGGAGAGGGTGAAACTCAGTGAAAGTGTAGGGGCACATATCTACAAGATGCAACGGTCCCTACCTAGTTCGTCCCGGCGGACAATGACCCCTACCCCAAGGAAAATCGATTCACAAAAATGCCATCCCTTTGATTCTTAGTTCTGTCAAAGAAGGTATGTTTGGTTAAATAGCGAACTCCATTATGGGAAATATTTGCTGCTGAAAACTTTGCCATTATGGCATCAGAGTGCAAAGAGTTAAGTTATTTTAGCTGCCGCTAAAAGAACATTATCCCAAGATGTATAAATGTCAGTTTGTCTGTCCCATCATTAATGAAAGTCCGTGATGTTAGTCTGTCCGTTCGTAAACAAATGTTCAAAGTGTAACAGGTATACCCCTTGATGCGTTGTGTGCCCGGTCGCAGCTTCCCGTGCACTCTCACTTGTTTGGATTAAGACATATTTCACTTTCATTACGGATGACTGGTCGAGGAGAACACCTAAAAGAGATGGGAGCAGGATACAATAGTCTCTCGATGACAGCTGAGGTAGACTGGTGTGTTTCTCAGATAGTAAATATTGTCGCGTCCTCTGTTGGGATAATCATCTAGGGACGTAGCGAAGGAGGGGGTGGGGAGAGTAGGTGGGTGTGAAAATCCTGCAATATTTTTTTTTTCAGTCGGAACACATTCGTCAGGATAGGCGTCTAGGATATAGATTCTCTCTTGTTAGAAATCACGTAAATCTTCTTAACCCTTTACCCAAAGTACCGTCAAAACCGGCCAGCGACATTCTCAAAAATCGCTATTTAATTGTTATTATTTTTTTCATTTTTTGTCTCAAAAACATAGGTTATGACCCCTCGATGGAACAAGCTCGATCCAATGAGAGGTCATAACCTATGTGTTTGAGACAAAAAATAAAAAGAATTAGTTATTCAATAATATTTTTGCAAGTGTCGTCTACTTTTCATGTTAGGTAAAGGGTTAAAAGACTGTGTTTGGTACTTAGACTTGTGTCACACAGACAGTCGAGCATACAAATAGAGGCCTGTAGTAAACGATTCGGGCTGTTGGGGGTCCAGTATGACCAATTGGGAGTATCGGTACAGTATGTGTTAATTAAATATGATGATGCGTCACGACTACTAGGAATATATTTTATTTACTCACTAGTAAAGATATTACTAACAAAGATATTTGAGATTCCAACTACACCATCAAGGCATGCCTTCAACGAAGGCATGCCTTGATGATGAAGTTGGCATATTAGTCAGTCAGGCGGGATGGGAGCCATCGCAGTCGGGACAAATCAGGTTGGGGTGCTCTCACTTTACCAGCAGATATTGTTCTCATAAAAAGGTGTTAATAACTTAGACAATGGAGATTTGAAGTATAGTTTATACTGTATTTCTATACACTTTTGAGCTTAATTTTTACATGACATACCAATTAATGAATTTATTTATTTATAAATATCGCCCCTTCAGTGCCACAAGGCGTCATCTGCAACGCTAAGGCATTGCAGATAGTGCCTTGTACTGAGGGGACGATATAGTGTTGAATTAGCAATTTTAATATTTTTTTCATAACGCAATTGTTAATTTCACCAATGCATTCTATTTTTGACCGACAGTTCAATATTTTGCACTGCTGAAATTTAAATGATTGCCTTCATGTATACAGATCTTTGTAATTATTGTTCTGATCTGCGCTGTATCGCTGATTCGTAGTAAACACTGCTAACAAACAGAGGGCCAACGACTGCGATTATCAGTCACCAATGATAATACAGACTATAGCAGAGGTGTGATAACTTCTCACTCCAGCCTGCTGGCAAAGTGAGAATACACCATCAGCCCCCCCCCCTCCCTCCAATTGGCTTGGAAGCGCAACTGTAGTCGTCGACCTTTCACATGCTCTCATCAATCCATATATTTATGTGGTTATCACTGTGTATGACTGTTACACTATGGTCGGTGCCCGTAAAAAATATACTGATATATTAATAAAACTTTACCTTTCTTTTTGACTTGCGTCTGTCACTCTGCAGGGCTGTACATTCACCAATGACTCGGCTACCCCACAACTCCAACCCAACACGGGTGTATGTGATGGCTAACGCAATTAATGGCACCAAATAGTTAACCAACATCAACAGAACGTTGTATCTGAAAAGAAAATATATTTTGTTTTACTTCCGAGACGAGAGCAACTCGGAAAATCATGATCCGCAGTTAACCCTTTACCTAACGAATCGCCCGCGTCCGCCCGCGTAATATGCAAATTCAGTAGTTGAAAATATATTATTTTTCAAAAAAATTCAACAAAACCATATCATGTGACCTCTCGTTGGAACGAGCTCGTCGAGCTCGTTCCAACGAGGGGTCACACGATATGGTTTTGTTGATTTTTTTTTTAAAATGTGAAAAAATGATATTTAAAATAATAAATTTTGATATCGTCTTCGTTGGGTAAAGGGTTAACAATGAAAGAAGAAAATGGCAGAGCTAAGTTCTATCTGTTATACCAATATACAGGAGCGTACAGTACCATTCAATGCTAATTTCTTTAACTATTTTTCTAACACAACCAGCAGACGACATTTGCAAAAATATTGTTGAATACATAAAAAGTTGAAGTTTTGCCTAAAAAACATTGCTGATTGGCCACTCATTGGAACGAGCTAGTTCCAGTGAGACATCACGAGCTATGTTTTGAAAAAAATTGAAAAAAAATGTTCCAATAGGAAAGTTGATTTTTGAGTACAATGATGGTTGGATATGGCTGTGGAGTTGGGTAAAATAACGGGTTCCGTTGTCACACCAATGCAGTCCTTAACAAATGCCTATATTGTCAAAGAAACAGTGTCGGCGCATGTTCAAATTGTATTGGACTAGCAAACTCATTCGTTGGGAATAAACCGCGGTGACAACTGTGGATATGCGATGCCCACAGCCGCTGTAAATTGGAACTATTGGCCGCACTGTGGCGAGGGTCTGCTCTGATTATTACCACAATACGACCAGCGTTCGGTTACTGGGTGTCGAAGTTACGTGCTCGGTGGATCATTTTAGAAAAGAAACTGGTCTTCACACAACAATTCAGCAACAGACTTCCAGTTATGAAATGACATCTTCTGAACCATTATTATCTTTAACGAGGCCCAACCACAATCATAGCTGTGAATGTGGACGTAAAACTTTTGCCAACAAACAGGAGAGAAAAAAATAAATTTATAATTTCAGAAGAATTTCGTTTTGCATTGGGTATTGTTACTTGCATAAATGTATCTATCATTTTGGCGTCTAGAGAGTTGAAGATTTACTCAACGTAACGGAAATATCCAACCGACTTGATAATTCTCTTAATAAATTGCCATTCAAAAGTAATTTCGTTTTGGTTCCAAAACATAGCTTATGACAACCGTGCACACTTCCTAACATCTTGAAAGTTGTATAGCAATTAAACCAAATATATATATTTTTTTATCTCTGTTGTGTGTAATTATCGATATAAATGATTGATCAGCTTTATCAATTATTATCAACACTATATAGCCTTAGATGCTGATGTGACGTTAAGAACCAATAAATAAATAAATATTTATAAATGAATTCTGTTAATTCAGTGTTAAGTGTTAAGAAGTCTTGCAAGTAGTATGTTCTGGTCTGAAATAAAAGTTCCTTACCAATACTACTACATTTACTACTACTACTACTACTACTACTACTACTACTACTATCCAATTACTAGAACTACATGTACATCTGTACGTTCACCATAGTTGATTAAATTCCCTTCTGTCCCAATCCCTGTGTTCTCATTTCAGCATAACTTTTATACCATGATTACCTATTGTACCATATATGACATAAACTTTAGCTTTACACACCAACCGTGGTGGACACGCCAGCAATGGTATATACCATGGAACAGTCCAGTCTGCGATTGATCGGTCGGATGTAAGGAAACAGCATTCTTTCGGACTATTGTCGGCCTGATGAGTCCGGGAACCTCTTTCATGCAACTATTTTTGCCAAATGAGCAACAGATATGATACAAAAATGACATCGAAAATGTCCTCTGTGTGGACAGCCATTGATCACTCAGTTGCAAGGAGTCAGCGTTCTTTCGGTACGAAAAATCAAAATTTTGTCCTGGTCTGGAGCCATCTTAGTACGTTTCCCAGTAACTTGTTTTGGTCCACTCCGCTCCTTTTTCGTGGAGTTTGTTCACAGATTATCGTTGATGTAGTTTGATTCCCCTTTACTTACAAAGATATAAATGTTCATCACCATTTTCAATGATCATCATAAGGCAACAGTTTACTGATAATATTTACTTGAAGTGGGCTGGAACAGAGTCAGCTCTTATGAAATGCGACTCCTTTTGCAATACCCTTCACCATAGGGTAAAATCCATTGCTGAAATTTCATCAGAGAGCATTACATTTCTTGACACAATGTCACGCATTGACAACAAATGCGTTGTTTCCAATCTGTATGGCAAACCTACAGACTCACACTTGTACTTGCTTCCATCCAGTTGCCATCCTAAATACGTTATAAAGTACATTCCATATAGTCTTACCATCAGAAACAAAAAGATTTGCTCTGAACGAGCTGATAAAGAAACTGCCTTCGGTTATCTGAGATCGCAACTTGAGAGCCGAAATTACACGCGGGAGTCAGTGGACAATGATATTGCCAAATCTGATAGGTTGCCACGTGACGAACTGTTACATCTTCCATTCTTCCCCCAAAGTTCAAAATGTGTGTTTACCATTTGTTACCACATTTCATCCAGATCTTCAAAGCCTCTCCAGTATCCGTTGGAAACACCGGAAGCTAATAGAGAATGATCCAGCTTAATATTTTCCCCAGCACCTGCCGTTTCTTTTCAACGACCAATTTATTCGCGACATTCTTGTTCGTTCCAGTATCGAGCCTGAGTCAGCCAAGCTTCTGGAAAGGCCGGTTGTAAAACTTGTATGATGATTTCCAAAGCCGTTTCCTACCGCAGCACCAGTAATGGTGAGAACTTTAAAATGTTTGGCTGAGCAGGTATACAATGTGTGGTGTTTGTCAGTATGTTGGCGAAACGTGTATTCCATTTTTTTATCGTGTGAACAACCACGGGCCATTCAAGAAGATGGAATGTGCCTCCACATTCTTATGAATTGTAGTTTGTACCTGTGTTTTTAAGGATTTGTTTTAGTCTGTGTACCTTGATGAATGTGTCCAGTAGACCGAAAACTTGGTATGGGTGTTTTATGTGTTATTTTGGTGCTTAAAATTGAGACAAATAGTGTAACTGTAAACTATAGCTGCGATGAGTCATCACATTTATTATATATTCATGTAAACATGTCCAACAGTAAGGGTAAAGACCATCAAAGATTCGATCAAGCCAAGTCACGATTGAGAAACATTTCTCCCACAGATTCAAAGTATTTTTAGATTCCAGCGGGTGGAATATTTCAGTTGGTCGGAAAAGCGATCCGTGAAATATTCCATCCGAATGAGTTCAAAATCGGCGATGGGCTATTTTAGGGCCATTCTAACTAGTTCCAAGCCATAACAATGTCCATTTTGACTGGTGGACTGAGAGCTAGGGTTGAAGGTGCCAGCAAAAAGTAATTCTCCCTCACAGCGCCCAACTGTACTGTAACGCGTCGTGATGGAGACTTTTCTTCAATAGAAGGAGTTTTAACTGATTTCACTACGTGTCATAGCAAGAACAAAATAGAAGTGTTTTTCGAGAACCAAAAATAAATATCTTAATTTTAAAAAGTTAGCAACACACTTAACCCTTTACCTAACAAGAATGGCAGACGACACTTGCAAACAGGATTCTTGAATAATTTTTTTTTTCATTTTTGCTGCAAAAACATAGCTTATGACACCTCTGCATTGGGGAACTATATCGTATGTGCGCTTTCGAAACAGTGCTTTTGAATAAAAAGATAATTTTAGTATGTCGTTGGTTTGTTTATGCCATAACTTACCACTATAAATATTGTGCGATAAATATATTCTCCAACTCAGGCCTAAAAATAAGCAGTCTGTCATTTGCAGAATGAGGTCCCCAGAGGGTGAATTTGATGATACTATCCCATACAGAGGGCCAATTTATGCCCTGGGTACCTCTTTCTGTTTAGTTTTGAGACCCTGATTCAGATTGAGGTTCACAGAGGGTAAATGTAGTAATGCTACCCTGCTGCGCAGGGTAGCATCACTAAATTCACCCTCTGGGAACCTCATTTTGCAGATGACATTCTGCTTATTTTCTGGCTTGCTCCAACTACTCCCAAATTAATAGTGCAGCTTACGGAACGGGTTCACTTGATTTTTTGGGGTCAGTGCCAGAAACTCGGGTCAAACCGAAACGTCTGACATCGTTTCGTAAATTTCAATATTAATTGGGGATTCACTGGGGATCCTGCATGTAGAGAGCTTTTCGTGATTGTTATCCATCGAAAATTGTTTCCTAACTTAGGACTAAAAGAGTTAAAAATCTGCGTCTCAGGCCATCCAGCATGGTCCTTTTGGCTGCCGTATGCTCTCTTTTTATAACCAATGCAAACTTGAAGGAATAAAAATAAAATGGTTTATGTCTGATAGTTTACCTTATTTAATAAAACTGACAAATTTGTCCCTTGAGTGCAGCAAGGCTTTGCAATGATTTAGGCGTGCAAAGCCTTCTTGCACTTCAGGGACGAAATACACCACCACCCATGCTACTCTGTAGATTATGATGCCTAAAACATAAAACAAACATAAAACAAAGAAATAATTACAAAAATAAAAAATAAAATAAAAAACGCCCGCCCACATGCAATTTTCCAAAATATGGCCCGAGAAACAGAAAATCTACTTTTTGGGGCCTTACTGATGTTTAATGCAATATTTACGGACGCACATTGCCACTAAATTTAAAAACTCAAGTTTATTGTTTTCAGTACTACACACTTCGCGGTATTTAATTTTATTTCTCAAAAATGTTAATGCATTTTAAAATTCAAACAGGGAATATTATCAATTTACGGATAGTGCTGATCTGAACAAACCAGTATTTTATCCAATTATCTGTATTAAAGAAGAACTTATTGAATAATTCAACAAACAGTTGGCGAAGTTCATTCAATTATAGCATGTAGTACAATTGAACCCCTTGGGCACTTATACGCAAATAAATGCTTTCCAGGGATGTTCAGTACGTGAAGACTGTATTATCACTAAATCAACCGTAGAGTGGAGATTCCACCCAGGCAAAAATTGCAAATTTGTTGCAAAGCATAACAAACACAAGCAAAGTTCCAGACAATGAACCTCCGGGTTAAACCCGGAGGTTCATTGGCTGAAACGTTGCTTGTGTGTTTGTCCATATGTACAGAATTTGAAAGTGATACTTTGTGTGATAACTCCACTCCACTTCACGGGTGATTTAGTTACAATCCACTCTCCACATACGATAGAAAGCATTTAGAACACGGGGGTGGTAGCTTAGCTGGTGTACGTGGGGGCACGTGGACATACAATGGCAACCACACTGATACAGATCAGTGATAGTCTACGCACCTTAGTGGTTTGGTAGGCATACAACGCACAAAGCTATGTTTATGACACACACACGCCTTGACATTGAGTAAACTACACATGTTGAGCTCCATACGCAACACTTTCCCCCATCGGGCCGACACACTGTTTGGACACGATGGGATATTTTGTTGAATGTGGAGCAAAAGAAAAAGATGCATTTTTCTTGACTCTGGAGTCTGTAATATAGACAAATCAAACGAGAGAATCTTTGGTCACATCTTCAGAGTTAAGAGCATGTGCTCCCCCTTCCTGCTACATTCCAATAAGATTGCAATGATGCGTTGTTAATATAATGTTGGCCTAAATACTCTTTCCCTATCTCACCCTAACTCCTCTGTTTCTCAGCAAATTGTCGGAAAGGTTTGGGTGGGGAATGTACGGGACCCTGTATCCACGGTTGCTGAGGTTTCCTGCTTCATCGCAACAGATACCAAAAGAAGTTACATGTTTTCGTTATTTGGCAGTATTTATTACAACGTAGATTACATTGGCCATGCAGAAAAATATATTGGTATCTGACAACACAGCGGACAATTACTGACTTCAAGTGATATAATGTTTGCAAACCACCTGTGACCAAATTCAGTGTTTGCACACTTCCACGCCATCAGTATCACCACGAGACCGAAGCTCCACGACAGTGTAAAGATTCTTGATGAGTACCCACGCTTTTATGATCGAAAGGGAAATTAGCCCTTCCCTCTCTCAACTCAGACACCAAATTAATTTTAGGAAAGAAATTCAGACTTTTTCGGTAAAAGTTATCATTTTGTGATAAAAAACAATTCAGAATATAATTTATGTATCTGACTATTAAGTTTCTATAAACTTGAGTCATACCGATTTGACATCTCCCCGTACTTGTCTGTTCCGAATTGTGAAAACCGTTATTATGTAATATGATTTTTATTTGAAAAGGGTGTCAGAAATGGTCCTGGTTTCCCTACCGATCCTTATTTTCACACCGACCCTAATCTTTTCATAAGCACTGAACATTAACCCTTTGAGCCCTAGCGGCAGCTTTTCCGACCAGGAACATGATACGCCATAACGTTAGTAAATAGGATGTCTGTCCACTGAACAAGCGAGGTAGACCAATTAATATTTTCAACGTGCAGCCTAGAGGCTGCACGTTGAAAATATTGATTGGTCTACCCCAAATAATGAATATGGACTCTTCTAATTGTTGCCATTGAACTGGCGTGAAAGATACCACTAGAGTTCGAAGGGGTAATGTTATCTATAAAAAATAAAAATATTATAGAAGATACGTATGGACTGGACTTCAAATATATGTGCACCCGAAAATAAGCCATACATTTCAACCCTTTACTTAACCCAAATACGAGGAGACACTTTAAAAAAATGGAAAGGTTCATTTTCATGCCTCAAAATCATAGCTTATTACCCCTTGGAACGAGCTCATTCCAATGAAAGATCGAAAGCTATCTTTTGAGACAAAAGAAATGAAAAAGTTAATACACGTGTTTGGCAGTTTTTGTAAAATACTCTGGTTTGTTTTGGTTGTTGCGCTGCTTAAGATCTAAAGTGACAGTATGGGAAAAACTATAAAAAGAAACCACCATTAAAAAAAACAAATACCGACCGACCCCATTTTTCAACTGCTTGATACCTGAACCAAAATGTTCGTTTTTCCGCTTTATAATCTTTATGACCTTTGAGACGCACATTCTGTAAGACTTCTGGGACTCACTAGGTCCATGCCTCTGCTTCCAAATCGGCGACATTAAGAGGGCTGCGATACCTCAGTGATATTCGTGTGCATCAGTTCTATAACCGGGTAATGCTGAAATAGTCCTTCCATCTTGCGGTAGAATATTATTATCCCTGATGGGTGAGGGAGTGAGATGGGGAAATCTCACCCGAGGGCAAGATATACTATTCAAAAAGTAGGGAATATCCAAACTGATGTTGATATTTTTAGAAAATGGTATTGAATACGCGTGATTGGACACATCAATATGTTACCAAGTTTAGTGTGGATCATAAATGTCACAGGCCCACGAAAAGTTCGTACAGGTTTTTCGCACGAGGGCCACGTTAATGTCTGTGGGGTACGTTTTGAAATTTTCATTTGAACTGGACGGGCTTTTTCGGAGGTCTCATCGTTCTGGTATAAACTCTTTCATCAATAGTTTCTGGTCGAAAAGTAACTTTTGAGCTATGCAAAGACTGATACGTGGCGAACGTTTACGTGCCGTTGGCATGTTGGAAGCTGGCAACAGACAGACTGCAGTGGCTCAAATTCTCAACGTTAATCAATCGGTGATTATCAGGTTGCGGTCACGCTACCGCAGGACAGGCAATGTTGATGACAGACGTCTGCCAGGTCGTCCAAGGGCGACAACTGCTAACCAGGATCGTTTCATCCGAACCACAGCATTACTAAACCGCCACCAAAGTGCCTCGGAAATTGGTCAGCAGCTGCACCGAGCGACACTTGTGCGAGTCAGAGGTCAGACTATCCGAATTCGCCTACACAGCTGAAATTTGTACGCTCGACGACCTCGAATAATTCCACGTTTGACTGATCGTCACATCGCAGCAAGGCGTAATTGGCGTGGAGCACGACAGCGCTACGACATTCGTCGGTGGAGCAACGTTTTTTCCGATGAATCGAGGTTCACTCTCGACTTCCACGACAGGCGAAACAAAGTGTGGTGTGGCGGCGGCGGAACGAACGATACCATGACGTAACCGTTATACAGCACGATCGTTTTGGTGGTTGTCGGTTATGGTGTGGGGAGGCATAACCATGACAAGCAGAACAGCATTGCATGCCATCCAAGGGCGTGTCACAGGGCAGTACTACCGTGACAACATGTTAGTAGCTCATGTGGTGCCATTTGCGCGATGCCACGGCCGTCGATTCATTTTCCAAGATGACAATGCAGGAGCACACAGGGCCCGTGTCGCTAACGAGTTCCTCCAGGAGCAGAACATCACTACGCTGCCTTGGCCAGCACTAAGTCCAGACCTTTCACCAATCGAGCAAGTCTAGGATATGCTTGGCAGGCGCCTACGACAACGCCAACAGCCCCCCCTCCCCCCACACACCAATGCCCAGGAACTCACCGCTGCACTGCATGAAGAATGGAATAACACCAGTCAAGCTGATATTGGACGTTTGGTGAGGAGTATACCACGTCGGATCCGCGGTTGTCTCGCGAACCAAGGAGGATTTACAAGGTATTGAGGTCTTGGACTGAATGTGGTAAATTCTCTGACTGACAGTCCATGTCTTCTACAGCTCAGTGCGTGGAATGTGTGCTTGTCAGACACCCAACTATAGCTGAAATCATTCACCAAATGTCACAGTGTCATGTCTCAACCGTCTTTTTGATGAGAATATAAATATATTTCTTCATATATCTCACTTTTATCAAATATCCCCAATTTTTTTTAATAGTATATTTAGGTCAGATATGGTGTGGGGGGGGGGGGTGGGGTGGCTCAGTAGGTAGAGGTGTATGCTTCAAGCCGAGAGGTCCTCGGTTCGAATCCCACCTGCGACAATCGCGTTGTGTCCTTGGGGAAGACACTTCACCCCCATTGCCCATGTGGGGGCACGGTGACGCTGTGCACTAAGGCGTACTGCACGTCGATGGTGCACCTGTCTTCAACCAATGCTAACCCTGCTTATGTGGAGTTAGTATGTTGGGGAGCTGACAGTAGCTCGCCGTTGATCGGTGGTTCTCTCCGGGTACTCCGGCTTCCTCCAGCCGTAAAACTGTCGTGGTCATGATTAGCCATTTTGCAGAAATATGTGACCTTCAACACCAATAAATAAATAAATGGGCCAGACACGAGGCTAGCCGAGTGTCTGAACCACATATCTTGTCCCGAGCGTGAGATTTCCCTATCTCACACCAGCCCCCTTTCAGGGATAATTTTTCTCCCCTACCTAAACAGCCTGACGTCATCAAAAGTAATTCACGGGCGCGTGCAGCTATATCGAACAATTTTGTTGTCTATATCTGAAAAAAAACTAATTTGCTTAAATTGTATATCCCACAGGTATATACCACAAAATTAAATCCAAATGCCGGCAAGACAGAGGTTAAATATTTGTAGCGAAATGAACATTGACACATGCCGATGGCGTCATATTATGTATTCTGCAATGTATTCGCATAACTTTTCGACAGGAATTTCGTGCAAATAGTTCCACTCGTAACGGCGTTCATCGAAAACTTCATATGAAAGCGTCAAGTGTCATTTGGTTTTGCGGACTGTGTTTTTCTTTCTATTTTCTTCGACAACGTTCGTCTGGTAATATCCCCGAAACGTGACAGCATGTTGATTGTTTACAGAAGAACGTGCGATTATTGAATAGTCCTGCACTCATTAAATATGCTAATAAACCAATGTACGTTGGTTAAGTGGGTGGGGGTGAGATAGCTGTCACGTGGGTGGGGTGAGACAGGCATATCTTTCCCAGGTGTCTCACAGGACTTCATGTATGCCTAGGTACCTCCGTTGTGGGAGAAACTATCGTCTGAGCTCTTCAAAGGTATTTTTCTCTTTTTTCTTTGTCATGAAACATCGCACTTTTGAACTTGTCCGTGCTGGGTTTCCCGTATCAAACAAGTTAAAATTGTGGCGGCATCTGTGTACAGGATATAGAAATACATTTTAGATTTTTAAAATACAATCAACCGTGCTTCTGTATTGTAGAGGAGCATTCTTTTTTCATATCGCAGAACAAAATACCGACCTCGTTAACGTTATTCTGGGATTCCCATTCCTGAAGAACATTGGTTGACGTTTAGTCGGCATTCGAATGTTTTCGAAAACTTTCTCATAGTTCAAAGTATGAGTCCGAATAAGAAACATTTAGTTCGGGAGGTGGTTTCAAAAGAACAGATTATTCTTCGGTATATGACCAGGAAAGGCGAAGACTAACAATGGGCAAACATCAACAACCGTTTTTTGTTAAAAAGGAAATTATAATCTAATTCTCGATTTCTGACAAAACGTATTCCCTACTACAAGACGTTCGAGTAATCGAGTTTATTACGTAAAGAATAGATACAGCACGGCCACCGTGGACTGGTCACTTTCCCCGGAATGGGCAATATTTCCACGGACACAATAATATTATTTATTTATTGGTATTTAAGGTCACATACTTATGCACAATGACTAATCGTGACCGCGACAGTTTTACGGGTGGAGGAAGCCGGGGTACTCGGAGAGAACCACCGAGAGAACCCACTGTCAGCTCCTCAACATTCTAACTCTGTTCAAGCTCCGGTCAAGCAGGGTTACAGCGGTTGAAGACATGTGCAACATCGACGTACAGTACGCCTTAATACACGGCATCATCGTGCCCCATGTAGGCAACCAGGATAATGTGCCTTGCCCAGGGACACAACTTGCCCGTCCGGACGAGGCACAATAATATTAGATTCCAAATACTATTTATAGGAATAATCATCAAACTATTTTAATTAATGAAGCACCTGGTACAACCCGGTTCTTCATTAATTAAAATCTTGCTGATTACGATTTTTATTACCTGGTAAACGCATGCGTGGACATCACTGCCCGCGCGTGGATTACGACCAGTCCACGGCGACTGTACTGTACTTAATGAGTCACGATCTCATATGACATTTCTCAGCCGAGTTCACCAAAATCGACCTGAGCTGAGGTTTACCGAGGCGCAGATTGATTTTATTGCATGAGGTACAAAATGTGATATATCGCTATTCGCAAAACTAGCCCAACCAAATTTTGTTCTGCTCGTAGTGTTCATTCCAGTGAGGGGGTCGTAAGCCATGTTTTCGAAACAAACATTAATTTTTATTTTTACTCAGGAAATATCATGCTAATAGCATTATGATCGACCTGAGCTGAGGTTTACCGAGGCTCAGATTGATTTTATTGTATGAGGTACAAAAACGTGATATATCGCTGTTCGCAAAACTCGCCCAACCACATTTTGTTCTGCGCGTCGTGTACGTTCCAGTGAGGGGGTCGTAAGCCATTTTTTTTTCGAAACAAAAATTCATTTTTATTTTTACTCAGGAAATATTTTTATAAAGGTCGCCTGCTAATAGCATTATGAAAAGGACTTCCGAAACTAACTTACATTTTTTGTCGCGATGCCAATATTGACTTCTGACCTCATTCGTCTATTAGACGTGTTGCGAACGATATTTCTTAACGGGCTATTTGATAGTGATTATGTGATAAAAAAGATATACGTATCTGTTGAATAGCGGCGACATAGCGTCAGGTAATTTGATTTCACTACCGGTGCTCGACAAAAGTTGAGAGAAGGAAACCTTATATTTCATATCTTGCCCTCATTAATTTTCGAGCATTTCATCAGTTTAAGACGTTATGTGCAAGTTGTGCATATACAGTCAAAGTGGACTCGCTTTTGTTTATCTATCTATTAAAATTCTGACAGACTATGATCGCTTCCTATTAAACAAGTAAGAACTCTATCACGTAGTATTCATTGGAATTGCTAGTTCGGTGCATTGGAGAAGGTGTCAGTAAAATCTATTCATTATATAGTTTTTTAGTGACATAATATGATATATACGGTGCCTGTGAATTCCATATCGGGCGAGAGCTTCCCTCTCCCCCGACATGGAATTCATGGGCAGCCTTCATTCCATATCAGGTTATGACTTGATCGCTGAGCAATAACGAAATAACTGACACAGTATATGCCATATTAGGCCACCAACGAACTGCGTAAATGTGAATAACTTATATTTTTTTATCAGTTCTCTAAAGACCATGTAATGAGACCAATGGGGTCTTTTTCATATCCTTTGGTATGTGAGCTACAAATTCTATCAAAACGCCTCGTAAAATATCATTTTTGAGCTTGGGTGGAGTCGCCTACAGTCTGAAGACATAGAATGACTTGATCTCCACGAATATCCATCACAACGTGCACTCACGCGTCTTGCTGGCCCTACTTAGCCCATTTTAGCTGTGTGTAACTGGCGCAACCACTCGTGAACAACATATCCCACTTCTTATGAATGATTTTGGGAACTAAATGTCAAGATTTTTCCGGAGGTCCTGCTTGGCTATCGCCGCATGTTGTGCGCCATATCCCTGACTTATCTCGCCATGAGATAAAGTTATCTCCCCTGAAAATATTAGACTGGCGAGGAATCTTCCTTTTCCTACTTCTACTAAACGAAAACAACAGAAAGTTCTTGGTGTCGTCTGTTTACGTTTATTAAAAGTTACAAAGGAAACTTGGCTTTTTATGGTAAGCGAATTAGAAGCAACTATGTAACCATCCACTTTGGCTCTTTGTTTTGCGAATGAGTTTTTGTGGTAATTTGCAATTTTTTTATTCTTCCCAGGAAACAATTAGAAAAACTTACTTTTTAGACATTTATATTTATGGAAAGGATAGTATCTGTTTTATATGTCACGATGTGCACATTGCTATATAATGAGCTGAAAAAGGGTTACAGAACACACAAGGATGGTAAAAGCACCGTTTTCTTATTTTAAAATGAGCTTAACCCTTTAAATAACGAATCCGCCCGCGTAATTTGCAAATTGGGCCGTTGAAAAAAATACATTTTTCAAAATATTTCAATAAAACCATATTATGTGACCCCCTCATTGGAACGAGCTCATCGAGCTCGTTCCAAGGAGGGGTCACATCATATGGATTTGTTGAAATGTGTTTGAAAAAATAATAATTTTTGATAATCTCTGCGTTGGGTAAAGGGTTAAAGATGAATTAATAGTCAAATGTTCAAACTGATTGGGGAACAATTGTAAAAAGACAGCTTCTATATTTTATACTGGTCAACGAGAAAATGCGTGAAGTTTGTGAAAGGATGTGCTCACCGATGATACAAATTCTCCAACATTTCGAAATTTCAATTTTAATATGAAATTCCCATACTCTTTGTGTTAAATTTACTGACAACTTTAGAAAATCCTCTAAGTCTCTTTTATTGACGAAAAACTACGCTCAATGCGCAACTCTAACCGACGCGAGAGGCGGGCCTTTCCCCAACTAATAAATTTCGGAAAGAAAGCGGTTCTTTGCCCTGTCGAACTCATACAATTAAAGAAATGTATGAATTCGTTTCAGAACGAAAGACATTTTCTGGAATAACATCGCTAATCAATACGGTTTTCCAAAATTAAAAGTCTATTTGTACGCCTGGAAACTATTTCTAATGTGTTCTTGGAAAACATCAGTCTGCTTTAGCGACAATATACCAAGTCTTATTTAGAGAAATTACTTATTCTAGGGAGTACAGAAGATAAATCATGCTTTCCTCGTTTCCTGTACACACGGGGTTTCTGAGAAAATGTATCATTGAAGCGAACTTTGAAACACCTGCCATATATGATCATATCCAGCGGCAACCCGTAAATTGAGAAGGAAATTATGATCTGAAGGCAGGTGGGAAAATATATCACATTTAAAAGAAACATGACTGGTTTTCTGTCAAATCTCGGAAGCCTGCAAACTCTCATCAACCCTCTCACTTTCTGAGTATAAATTGAATAATATAATATTTTAATATATTTTATGATAGATACAATCTGATACAGAAGTGAGCGTGGAAACTTTTAATATCTATCTATCTATCTATCTATCTATCTATCTATCTATCTATCTATCTATCTATCTATCTATCTATCTATCTATCTATCTATCTATCTATCTATCTTATCTATCTATCTATCTATCTATCTATCTATCTATCTATCTATCTATCTATCTATCTATCTATCTATCTATCTATCTTATCTATTGGGTGTGGCACTTTATCTCGGTTGCCAACATGGGGGCACGATGACGCCGTGTACTAAGGCGTACTGCACGTCGATGGTGCACATGTCTTCAACCGCTGTAACCCGGCTTGAGCGGAGCTTGAACAGAGTTAGAATGTTGAGGAGCTGACAGTTGCTCGTCGATGCTCGGTGGTTCTCCCCGGGTACTCCGGCTTCCTCCACCTGTAAAAATGTCAGGGTCACGATTACCCATTGTGCATAAGTATGCGACCTTAAACACCAATAAATAAATAAATAAATAAATAAATAAATAAATAAATAAATAAATAAATAATAAATAAATAAATAAAAAAAAAAATTAATAAATATAATGTTGTTTCAGCTTGAATGCTTCCAGCGATTCAGATACAAAAGTATGAAAGCAATGTGGTTCCATGATTTAATAAATATACTTTTGAGAAGTGTTTTTTTTCTCTTTTCGTATAGGAAACATAAAAGGTCTCTCGCAAACGTGTTACGAATGCTTCTTATCTTCTATAAATTGTAATATAATAATAACACTTCGGCCGGCCGCTGATTTGTCGCGGTTCTCGTACGAGAAGGCCTTGGTTACCCATGTTCTACCAACTGCCTCCCTATTCCCGCGCTTCTTCTCTCTTCCCAACACTCGGAGACGAACTGCTTGATGACATCCCTTGCACCATTCTTCCCAATCTCTTCGATTAGTATATTAACCCTCTCCTTTGAGTCGCCCCCTAACCACATGTCCTTCATTCTCCCATCCCACTTCCCCATTATACTCCCCGTGAATCTTGTTCTTTTAGACTGATATTTTGGGCATCCTAAGTGTTGTAGTGTAAATAAATAGCAACCGAGCTGTTGCATGAAACGAATTTTCTATCAGTGGCCCCTGATACAGGCTCCATTCGGCTAATTACTGATCCAATACATACAGTACGCGAAGAGAAGATTGTATTATAAAGTAGTTTAATCACCTGTGGAGTTGAATTATCACTTTCAAATTCTATACGCATGGACAAAAAACCACAAGGAATGTTTCAGCCAATGGACCTTCGGGTTAAACCAGGAGGTCCATTGGCTGAAACTTTGCTTGTCCTTGTTATGCTTTGTAAAAATACTGAGGTCCATTGGGTGAAACGTTGCTTGTGCTTGTTATGCTTTGTAATAAATTTGCAATTTTTACTTGGGTGGAATCTCCACTCTTCGGGCGATTTATTGATAATACATTCTCCAGGTACTGTACTTTTTGTAAGATAAAAACAAATATTAGGAAATAATATTTTTTTGGACATAATGTTGCTGTGTTTGCTTTAAACCTAAACTGGATTGTGTATTATTTTTAAAATCAGTTTGTTCGATTTATTGAAGTTTCAGTTTGTGCCGGATGTGGAATTTAGTAAATATTATTAGAAACCTCAGTAGTTCGTCCATTCGACCAACGGCATGAGTTGTAAATAATATATAGTCTTCAGTTGCTTTTTGGTATTCACCGATGTTTTCAAATATCCATATTGTGAATTGTTTCCAAAATAATGCTATCTTGAGGCATCTCCCAAATAAATGAAGGATTGTATCCGATTTATTCTTAGAAAATACACATAAGTTATTTCGTAGAATGACACCACTGCAGTAAGAGAGGCCGTGTTCCAAGAATTCTTGTGTTTTAACCCTTTACCCAACGTAACGTTCAAAACCGGCCGGCGCTATTCTCAAAAATCGCCAATTACTTTTCATTATTTTTTCATTTTTGTCTCATAAACATAGGTTATGGCCCCTCGTTGGAACGAGCTCGACGAGCTCGTTCCAACGAGGGGTCATAACCTATGTTTTTGAGACAAAAAATGAAAAAAAATAATTATTCAAGATTTTTTTTTGCAAGTGTCGTCTGGCTTTCATGTTAGGTAAATGGTTAACAATGAAACCATCAGTATTCATATTCATTTGAAGGGACATATTAGTTCTGTTTGCCACCAATTATTTTCAAAATTTATGCTACATTCCCGATCCCATTTTCCTATAAACTTTGCATCTTTTCCTTCATCTTTTAAGAAGTTTACAGACTTCTTAAAGCTCTTGTTGCTAAATGACATCCAGTTTCCGTTGGATGGATCTGCTAGAACACGAAAACGGCTTGTGTTACTAGTATTCCCAATCAAATGTAGCTGAAAGCCTTCTTAATTCCCGAATATGTAAAACATTCTGTCTCCATTTTAAAATCGTTTTTGAATTTTTTTAAATATTAATAAAATTGTTAACAAATGTTACCCCACCCCTATCTTCCCATTTTTGAAGAAAACAGGTTTATTTTGTACCTTCACACTTTCGTTATTCCAAATACTTGTGGTTGGATAATTTTCGCCTTTTTCTACCTTTAACTCTTCGCAAAACAGGGCCAGTCCTCAAATGCATCTCACGAAGTTGAATATTTGTAGCCTTGATGTATGTATTGATAATTTGGGGACTCTGGTGAAACAAGTTTTCCAGTTTTTATCCCAGGAGGGAGTCACAGTTTTTAACAAATCATGTAGAGGTGTGTCCTTCAAGAACTTATAAATAAAGGTATATCAACCATTTTCACAATTATCTCATAAACCTGCGACGAGTCATACTGGATATTCTATCATGCAACTATTGATTTAAAATGACCGTCAGAGCTTTAATAAATTTAGGCGATGGGTAAGGAAGACTTGGTAACTAATGCACTAATCGTACTATATCTGTTTTATATCACCCATTAAAACTCGTGCTAACTGACAATTAGCAGTTTAATTAATAAGTTTCTTCAGAAGATTTCAAATCATGTACGTTCGACTGTTTGTAGGATAAAACAATTGATGCAATTTCTTTCAAGATCTACAATTGAATGAAATCGAGATTCAAGAGGATTCGTGAATATCGTAAACATAGATTGCTTTTTCAATTAACCAACTGCTGAGTATACGTCATCGGACCAGAATGTTGATAATTGACACATGGGCTACATCACCAAAAGTAGATTGATGAATTGTGATTAAAGGAGGTATGAGAATCCAACCGAATCGTAGTGGGGTCCATGGCTATTAAAATCCCCTGAAGGGTTCTGCAGGACTCTGATGGAAAAGCGGCAAGGTACAGTACGTGGATTGGTCATAATTCACGCGTGGTCAGCGATGTTCACGAATGCGTATACCAGGTAATAAAATTCATCATCAGAAATTTTTTAATTAATGAAGCACCGGGTTGTACCCCGTGCTTCTTTAATTAAATTTTTGATGATTATTCCTATAATTAGTGTTTGGAATCTAATATTATTGCGTGCGCAGGCGTGCGTGGAAATGTCCATCCGTGGAAAATGACCAGTCCACGGCTACTGTTCTGAGCGTGGTATATATTTTGATATAAAATCAAACAAGTAAATATACTAAATAACCTCTCAGTTTTGTCACAACATACCGTGGACAGGGTAGTTTTGGAAAATATATGGTGTAGGGAGGCCTTGGCATTCTTTTTATAAAGAGCTCTCCGGTGCCTCAACTGCCATTTCCTCACGCATACCGTCATTGTCATTGTGAGGTATTACGACTAACATTTTGTTTGTAAGAATGTCAGTATTATAATGTGATTACGCATGTACCGAGAACAAATTAGCAGCAAGAAAAGTAATCTATCTCCCCAAAACGCCTTTTGAAAGCGTGTAATCTTCTATAAATAGTAATGTAAACAAATCGATAGTGAGCACGCGCTTGTACACTGCAGTTGCCCGATACAGATTTCGTATCCTCTTAATACACCACGTACTCGGATAATTACGGACTCAACAATTCTTAATGTAAGATAATAGAGAATGGAAAATTGTCTCGTTGTATAAATTAGTAAAATTAGGGAGATATATTTTATAAGGTGGGGTAGAGGGGGCAGGGGGGGGGGGGGGTGCACCTGAATCCGCCACTGAAAACACTAATTAATTCAAGATTTTTTCGGAAAATAAGAAAGGTTTTCTTTGATAGTGACATCACCATTAATAGTTACGATGTCCAAAGGGATCTGCCATTGTTGCAACTGTTATTATCGTAGAAGCTCAGGAGAACATGTTTGTTTGGAACAGGTGTGAAGCTGGGATGTTAACTTTTACAACATGGCGGACCGAGAGTTAAAAATATCCGACAGTGTTACCCGGTCGCTGACCGTCTGTATTAATTTGAAACCTTACTCAATATACTTTAAAATAACAATAAAAGAACCAGCTGGGAAACGTTCGTTTATTATTAATTTAAGAATTACTTTCGTTTCACAGAATATTTCCGTTTACATGGTTACTCGATTGCCTTATACAGTACGACCGCCGAGGAATGGTCACTTTGTACGGTTGGGCAACATTTCCACGGATGAAAAGTCATGGGTTTCGCTAACAGAATTTGATACTGGTCATTGCCGATATGTCATAATACCGCCCAACTCTGAACATCTTGTCGGGAAGCTGGTCGATATTGCGTGTAGACATCACTCTGATCCCATATGCAATCAAATAGTACATTGTCGTAGCCAGCCGGAAATTATAATGACATTTTTCAATTGACTGCAGTAACATCTGGCCAAGCTTGTGTTTTTGTAATCGGATCATTGATTGCCCATACTACACCTTCATCTGTCTCTTTAATTCGTTAGTTTTGATGACTAGCTGTGCAGAATCGAAAGAAAAACACACGTGTCTGCAAACGATAGGTTATCAAACTGTAGACGCGATGTACAGTGTGGGGAGAGGGATTTACTACAGAAATACAACAAGGGGGGATTTTTTTACGCCTATTATCCACAAAATTTTAGAAGACTCAGAAATAGAGCTAGCATACTTTCAGCCAATGAACCACCTCATGGTGCTGTCTGTTTTCTCTATAAATGAAAATAGATATCGGATGTGAAATCCCACGTATACATGTCAACAGAAATCTACCTGTATGGTCAAGAGTTCGAAGCTGCATTAAAGGTGAACAACAACAGAAACAATTTGGTAAAAATCGTCGTGGTCAAAATCTTTGAATGATTAGTTTATGGTGCATACATGGTGCACTTGCATTCTGCACGGTAAATAAGATATGCTGAGGTCTCCAAAAAAGTATTTTGTAATTTAAATATTTAGCAAACTCATTTGTAAACAATATGTTTTCTAAGCACTTATTCTCAGTGTTGTAAGGTTCAACCTCTGCAAAACCTACCTTAGCAGTTCTCTCTTTTTGTGGTATATTTGATCAGAGACCCGGAACTTTAATATATTTGGTTTCAAAAAGAATAAAGACTAAATTTTGGTAAATATGTTAATGAATATGATATATGAGAAACCCTAAAAACATCCATCTTGATGGGATGTGGGATCTATTCAAAAAGAATGATGAGCAATACCTGCTAATGATGATATCCAGTGTGCGCCTCGCCCAGATACCCCCAGAAAACCACTACAGAAATTCGACAATTTCTCTCTTGTTTGAAACATCTCAGTGACTGTTTTCAAACAAGACCTTCTCCAATGGGTATTATGCAACTGATACAGTTATGATCACCTAAAAATCACATTAAAAAGATGTAACAGCTACAGTTCTTCCATTTTTACACCGATGAGCCAAGATAATAAAAATATTAAGCAACATTTCTCCTTCACTGCAACTGGAACATTTAAAGGGTTGTATGAGACGTCTAAGCCATGCTGCTAGTCATATAAAGTTTATTCAGATCACACTCCGGGTGTCATATCTGAATGTTCCTAGACATGAGTCGTTTTCAACACTCAACGTCATACTTGGAGTGAGTTAATATTGTCACAGAAAACATTATTGACTGAAATGGCTTACCGCCACACTTTCAAGGCAAAAACTGTTCCCCAAATCAGCATGGCGGGTTTTATTTACATGAGCTTAATTAACATATTTTCACAATTTCACACTGTATTTTTTTGTGGCATAGTGTATCATATTTACAGTCCTAAGCTCACATACATCATAAAACACAGACCTCACCACGTATTAAATATTCAAATTGTTAAAAACAAAACTGCAGATGAATACAGATGAACTGAAAATCAATCACAGAATTAAAAACCCATTTTCCAGTGTGCTACTTCATAATTATCTTCACATTGTTTTTGTTTGCAGTCCTCTTAATTTGACAGGATAAGCAAATACCCCAATCCCTCTTCTTTTCTTTAGACCTTTTTGACAAAACGTTCAAACACGATGATGTATGCAAGGATGAAACACAAAGCAAACTCATAAATTAGATTTGTGTTATCGTCCGATATTCTAAGACAAGCTCAGTGCTGTATTGTCACTGTATTCAAACCTCACCTTCTCACAAACTGGTCATTTTGACAGTATGTTTATCTGTTGGCCAACTTTTGCTGAATCGATTGGCGCATATCTTTCAAATGATGGCCAGATGTTGCTTTTTTGTTATATCAGACAATCGAAGATTGAGTTGATAGATTGTTTCTTGAATTAAACACCCAGGTCCTATCCTGTCGGGCAGGTTTACGGGTGGAGGAAGCCTGAGTACCGGAGAGAAGGCGAGTAACTGTCGGAATCTGCAACAGTTAGCATCGGCTGAGGGCAGCGATATCTTGATCGTGTCCTACGTCTTTGTACATAGCACCACCCTGCTCAAACATCGGGATAACATGTCTTGTTCAAGGACACAGCGGCGATAACGAAGGTCAGGATACAACTGTCGGCATTTTGAGCTCAGTTCCAATGCACTAGCCAATGAACCCCCCACGATTCAACGAAACAGAATTGAATTCCAAGTTGCATTACGGTAACAATTACTGCTTGAAACTTAGTAGTTTGACATCAGTAGGTGACATCAAGGTGTTAAATAGAGCGAAATTCGGTTTAACTGGTAGAGTGCTGGAAGCCCATATTTGGGCTTTATTACTAACTGCAGCTACTCCAGCTTAACCCTTTACCCAACGTAACGTCCAAAACCGGCCAGCGCTATTCTCAAAAAATCGCCTATTAATTTTAATTATTTTTTCATTTTTTGTCTCAAAAACATAGGTTATGACCCCTCATTGGAACGAGCTCGTCGGGCTCGTTCCAATGAGGGGTCATGACCTATGTTTTTGAGACAAAAAATGAAAAAAAATAGTTATTCAAGAATTTTTTTTGCAAGTGTCGTCTGCTTTTCATGTTAGGTAAAGGGTTAAAGGCTCCATACTCTGTGGATATGCTTCATATTATGTTTGAAATGAACTTATTTAGCCTGTAATAATTTGCCTTTTTACAATTTATGGAACAGTGCCCATAGGCACTCTCCCATAAACTGAAACAAAGCAAAAAGACTTGAACCAATTTTGATGACCAAAAATAATTTAGCCCTCTACCAGTTAAACATTCGTATTATAGTGAATGTAACTCATTTATTATAAATAACCTTTTTTCAACATGTACTCAAAATCCTCATTGTCAATGATTTCGAAACAAGTTTTTTATCCTAATCCGCTTCCGCTATGTGATTTATAAGGCTTATACAAAATTAAATGAGATTGTGTCTATGTTTACGTTGAGAAAAAATTACAGTTACTCCTTAATGGTACCCGGGCATTTAAATGGGAGTATCGCGATCAAGTTTGCGTTTACAACGTTCAGCGTTATAGCGTTCGTTACGCTAAGTAATTTGATACCAATATTTCGCCTGGAGCCTTATGATGTCTGCCTCCCTTGATACATCAGTCAGCCTCGGCTGATACACCCCGGTTTAATTCAGCTGATACAAATTGTAGGGTCCTGCGAAGCTTCGAGATTCGATTCGATTTCGAATCTTAAGTTGCTGTTCGTTTCGATTAGAATCAGCTGCAGGATCCGTTTCCATTCGAATCGTTTCACTGGAATATAGCTTGGCATCAGTCATCTTTGTCGTCTCATAATACGTATGGTTCTGGCGTAAATTGTACATAAATAATATTGAAAATAAAGACTGAGTGTCGTTTCCGCTATCTAAACCGAAGCACTGGCTGCCAGTTAAGTACAGAATAATTTTCAAAACTTTATTATTAGTTTTTAAGACACAAAACAACATGTCACCAGCCAACTTAGAAGAACTCCTTAATACCAAGAATGTGTGTCAATACAACCCGAGGTCCGATGGTAAAATGCTGCTACATGTTCCAAAATATAGGTGTTAGACATTTGGAGATAGGTAGGTCATTCTCATTTTCTGGCCCTCACTTGTGGAATAATTTACCAGAACACCTAAAAAAGACTGTCAAATGTCAACCTTTTCAAGAAAGATCTCAAAACATACCTGTTTCAAAAAGCCTATATGTGATGTTCTGGACTGTAAGATACTGTATATATTCTGTTTGTAGATTTGCACGAGCTCAGTAACATGTACAGCGCCTTAGAATATGGTTCTATATCTTCTGAACTATAATTTTGGCGCTATATAAATGTGTATATTATTATTATTATTATAACATATGTACCCATGCCACCAGCCATGCTAATTTCAGTCACACTAGACACTATCACTGTTGAAAGAAAATTTAAAGGTTGCAAGCAATATCAACGATGAGCTGTTGCTAGCTGCTAGCCCTGTGCAGTGCCTCTTATCGATGATTCTCCAACCGTTTCTGTTTTTGAACTATATTCCTTACTGGGTAATATTCCAACTACACCACCAAGGCATGCCTTCGACGAAGGCATGACTTGGTGATGTAGTTGGAATATCTTATCTGTTGGGACTTGAGCTATCACTGTCGAAACAAATTCTGTTTACAGCACCCTCCTTCCCCCAGTCCGTCAACTTCAAGCCACCCATGATTCGATTCGAGATTCGATTCGAATTTGAATGTAAGCCCGATTTAATTCGAAATTAGATTCGAAGCGAAAATGGGAAATTCACAGGGCCCTAGATATAAGTTACCCAGACTATTATCGAGCGAGATTCTTCTTCCTTCAGGTACTGCCACCAACGCATACGCATTTACCTTGCCAACGAAATTGTTTATGCTTCGCTCTTTCTTTGTAATTATATTTCGAAGCGCTCGGAACTCACACCTGGTGTTAAACTGGTATTTATGAAATTATTAGATGCAATAGCGTATCTTGCCCTTTTATGGAATGTTGATGCGTTGACCAGTGAGAGTGAACTGAACGTCAAATACCGCGAATCAGCAAACAAAGGTGTTGTCCGAGTGGTGTTTCTATTTATAGTATAATTCAATGACTGAACTTAGTTCGATAAGATTAAACCGAAAATTTCACCAAATTAATTGAAATTTGGATGTTTACATGTATTATATTAGGCGAATATGCAGTTTAATCGTATCTTTGCTGTTCCCATTTGCAAAGTTGAATGTCAATGTACGACGTAAAGTCATATTTACGTTTCCTGGATGGCACTGATAACTGGGTGTTATGTAAAACATATAACTTTTCAAAATAAACAGTTTTCTTCATAATCCGTTGCATAAATATTTTACAGCTTTTTAGCGAATTGTCAGCGAGAACATGAAAATAAATATGTCAGGTTTGACCCATATTCGGGTTCTCGATACAAGGTTGAAACGAATTAACAGAATTGGAGAAATGTTTTGGACAAAGAAGGACGGAATGAACTGAATATTAAAAATGCTCCAAAGTTGTCAGGATTTGAATGATAATATTAAACTCCGACGAGCCAAACATCTATAAAATACAAATATGAATTAGTTTGGCGATGTCGGAGTGCAATGTTATTGAACTGAACCGAACTATGACAAATAAACTTGCAGCCAGAGATTGTCAGAATATTAAAAACTAAATTGTACAACTGTACAATTAATCGGACATTTAGAAAGATATTGTTTGTTGTACACATTGCCAGTGTCCAAAGATGATAATACGATGTCATTAACTCTATGAATGCTGGTGGTATCTTCCATGTCAGTTCATTGATATCATTTGGAAGAATCCATTTTCATCATTTGGGGTAGACCAATTAATATTTTCAACGTACAACCATCGAGCTGCACATTGGAAATATTGATTGTCTACCCACATATTCACCTTTCAGCTGTCCTACTTAATGCAATTATGACGTATCATGTTCCTGGGCCAGAAAAGCGGCCTCTCGTTCTCAAAGGATCAAATTCGATATTTGGTGAGAGCAAATTTACGGGTACCGAATTTACCATATTAGGTCACTAATAAATTGTATAATGAGTACAGGATATCGACTAGTTTTTCCAAATTTTCTGAATTGGCAATTGCAATTGTTATAAATGACAACATGCTGGGACACGGTGGCGCTATACACTAAGACGTACTGCACGTCGATGATGCACTTGTCTTCAACCAATGCTAGCCCTACTTGTGTGGAGTTGGTACGTTGTGGAGTCTGACAGTTGCTCGCCGTTGCTCTGTGGTTCTCTCCGGGTACTCCGGATTCCACCACCCGTAAAACTGACAGACACGAGGTGATAGTGGCTGTCAAAAGTGTCGTTAAACATAAATAAATAAATAAATAAATAAATAAATAAATAAATAACATTCCACCCTCTTAATGGGAAGCAGTTAACGTAAAGACCTGAGAATCACACATTTACGAGTTGAATCGTATCTCGAATCGAATGTTATTCGAAATCGAATCGAACCTCGAATCAAATCAGGGCCGTCTTGAAAGTGACCGACTGGGGAAGAAGGTGCTGTAAACTTGATTTGTTCCGACTGTGATGGCTCAAGTTCCGACTTAAAAAATATTCCAGTCACATCATCAAGGCATGCGAACTGTTCATATCCCCTTTGCTTAATAATGATTTGAGACAACCTCGTATAACCTTTAAACTTACGGCTGAAACCCCTCAATTTATGTTTAATTCTGTTAATATTTAATGTTAATCTTTATAAATTTATTTGATTTGAAATAAATACTGTTTAAACAGAGCTGGTTCCATCTCAGGGACAAGATTAGAACCAGTTTTGGTTCTAAAGAGAACCTATATTTTTTTCAGTGCAGGCACTGCACAAGACTAACCGCTAGCAACAGCGCATCGTTGACATTGCCTGGAAACTTTAAATTTGATTTCAACAGTGGTGTTGACAAGTTAATCTTGCGTTAGCATTGCTGGTGGCATGGGATGCCGATCCTGTTCATGTTGATATAGCGGAAATTGCACTCGGTCTTTATTTTGAATATTATTTATGTACCATTTCCATCAGAACTATAGGATGTGTGAGACGACGAAGATGACTGAAACCAAGCTATATTTTAGTGAAAAGATTCGAATGGAAACGAATCGGGCAGCCGATTTCGAATCGAATCGAATTGCAACTTAAGATTCGAAATCGCATCGAATCTCGAAGCTTCACAGGTCCGTAGGTTAACGTTTGTCTCGAAATCAGTCTGTTATCCAATCCGGACAAAAAATATAGATTTCTCACCCAGATAAAACAGTAACCCGAAAGTGCGTTGTCATTTTATACAGTCGTTGGACATTAAAAACTCCTTTTTCAATGTGAAATGAAATTTGAATGATAAACATACATTTTGATTAAATCTTTGCAGTTTCTGAAACGGTGGCGGACATTTTTTTCACCAGCTGTAAATATAATAATTTAACTTTGAAATTGCCAAAGGTAGAGTTTTTAATATTTTATAAAGAATTGTACAGTAGAAAAGTACTAAACGTCCATGGCTGGCCATTTTCATTATTCGAAGAGATTTATGGGAACCTACTTACCCTTAACACTTACGCTGCCGAGAAGCGACTATTATCACCTATTTTATGATGATTACCTGTACGTTCTGGTATGCGAAGATCAAACCTACCATCTGATTAATTGTTGGAAAAGACTCGGGGAGCCCTTTCCAACAATTAATCAGATCATAGATTTTCAAATATGCCATACATTTTATTAAACTTCCTCGCATACAGCCGTATATAGAGGTCCACCATATAGGGCTAAAGTGGGCGTGGCAGTAAAAGAGTTAATTTCCTAAAGCTGCAAATTTAACGATAAGAGTGTGGAAATTTGATAGAAATATTGAAATTTTTAACCCTTTACCTAACCTGAAAAGCAGACGACACTTGCAAAAAAAATTCTTGAATAACTAATTTTTTTCATTTTTTGTCTCAAAAACATAGGTTATGACCCCTCGTTGGAACGAGCTCGACGAGCTCGTTCCAACGAGGGGTCATAACCTATGTTTTTGAGACAAAAAATGAAAAAAATAGTGAAAATTAATTGGCGATTTTTGAGAATAGCGCTGGTCGGTTTTGGCCGTTACGTTGGGTAAAGGGTTAAATGTTAGCGATTTTGTATCATCGATGAGCGCACCATTTCACAAATTTCAGGCATTTTCCTGCAGAGTTGTAAAAAATTACAAAAGCTGACTTTTTACAATTTTTGTCCCAATGAGTTTGAACGTTTGCCTATCATTCTCTCTTGAAACCCCTTTTAAAAATAAGAAAACGACGTTTTCACCATTTTGTGATGTTCTACACGCTAAAAACTAAAGTGTTAAAAAAGTGTTAAAAACTACACTTGAAGTGCTGTATTTAACACTTACTAAGTGCTGAACTTGCACTTTGTTCAAGTGTAGATATCCCAGAACTTGACAGGTGTTGACAATAATACCACTTGACAAGTGCAATATTGCGACACTTAAAAGGAAACAACGCAGATGACGCGGATCAGGCTCGAACTCTCGAGCCTGATCCACGTCATCTGCGTTGTGTCCTTTTAATTATGTACCCACCAAGCGCAAATCAAATTATGGACGATTCTGGAAGAACCACCAATGCTAGATCCATGGGAATGCCATCCGTTCAAGTTTCAGATGTCTGACGATTGTAATGTCTAAGTGCTTAAAGCATTGCACTGTGAGTGTTAAAATCAAACCCTGAGAGTTAGAATGGGTTTAACACCTTGAAAGTGTCAGTTTTAACACTTTAGTTTTTAGTGTGTATAACTTTTTTTCTGTTGATTATATCAACAGTGTGCACATCGTGACATATAATACAGGCACTGTGCTTTCCATTAATTTTAAAGTCCAGGAGGTGAGATTTGCCGATGTCTACTCTACATCCGGGAGGTGTCTGTTGTTTTCCTTTATTAAAAGTAACAAAATGAAACTTGTCCTTATTTTCTATTTTGTCAGAGGACAGAGGTGTTTTCTCAGCAATTGGTTGCTTCAAAATTGGACCTTCCTCGTTCGTCTAGTAATTTCAAGGGAGATAACTTTACCGAAAGTCTATTTTCCCGACAATATAAGCCAGAAATGATATAAAAATGTAAGTACTAAAATTTTAATGATTACCTTCATGTAGCCCCCCCCCCCCCCCCACCCACCCACATACATACATACACACGCCAACAGGCTCGTACGCACAAACACACATTGTGCCAAATTTGCCATTTCAGGCAGCTCCCAGACGACAAAAGATTGAAAATATCAATAGATCATCTAGCCCACACTTTAAACACTAAATACAGACATCTCCAATTCATGTCCCCGAAATGACGTAGAAAATAACATCATGTTCAGTCGGAGTTCGAAAGGTTAATTAATTGCGTATCAATACTCAAGTATAATATTTATCAGGAAATTCTAAAATCTGCAATTATGGCACACAGTTGCAAAATATTGACCACATGAAGATCAATACAAAAGATGAGATTTTCCGTCTCATTTGAAAGAAGAATGACGTTTTCTCGAAGTGTTTTTTTCTAGAGTAAACTAATTAAACATATTTTCGTTGGCATTTGCAAAGATTGTTTCTCTCACTGTCAATCTCCATGCTTGATCACACAACGTTGCATGTTAGGGCTTTCAACCCCGTATCTCCGAATGGCATCGGCCTATACAAAACAGAGTCCAGACAAATAGGCAAGTTTGTTCTGAATTTATCGGGAGGTCCATTAACTGGTAGAGTGCTAAATTATTTTTAGTTGTCAACATTTTTTCACTTGTCTTTTCCTTGTTACAATTCATGGGAGAGTGCCAAAGGGCACTCTCCCATAAATTGTAACAAGGGAAATCCATACAATCAAAATATTTCACTTCAGAGATAATGTGAAGCACTCCCACAGAATATGAAGCCTTTAAGTTGTGGTACCTGCACTTCAGAATAAAGCCCAAATAAGGGCTTCCAGCACTTTACCAGTTAATAATTCAACCCACTTGCACTGCAGGGCCAACCAATTAAATTTTTACTAACTTTCGTTACAGTACAGTCGCCGCGGGGCGGCCGTGATCCATGTGTGGGCGATGATGTCCACGCATGCGTTTACCAAGTAATAAAAAACATCATCAGCAAAATTTTAATTTATGAAGCATCTGGTGCTTTATTAATTAAATTGTTGATGATTTTTCCTGTAGTTAGTATTTGGAACCTAATATCATTGCGTCCGTGGAAATATTGCCCACCCTTGGAAAGTTTCCAGTCCACGATGGCCGTACCCTACCAAGTTGATATTTAATATGTCGTTTTGCATTGGCTGTCAGACATTTCTTAACGCAAAAATATTGCATACCGGTTTATGATAGTTAACACCAATGATCTCCAAACAGCTGGGTTGCAGGAACGCTCATTGGTCACAACCAGAAAAGTGTCTCATCTGCCGCCAGCTTGGGAGTGGGGGGAGAGAATTGTTGCAAAAAGTAGACAACGCTCAACAACAAATAAAGTCTCGAAGTGTTTCAATTTTCCGACGCTTCCAAGCCAAAGATCGTTTCGCTTGAAGTCCAATGCCGTAACTACTGGACCACCACGCTCCCTTTCAATTGTATATAGATCAGAGGCAAACACTGACGACTGAATGAATGAATGTAACTTTATTTTGCGCACTCTAAAATCGGAAATGTCATAGCCGGAAACGCTCTCTTTCTGTCATTCCTATATATCAGTCTTCATTTCTTGACATCAAGGTCTTTTCGCTTTTGTCCCCGGGGTTTTTGTTTAAATATACTACTCAAAGTTTGCTAAGCACCAAATATTTGACACATCATTGTGAAATTTGCTTGTGACATATCTGCGATATTTTTAGTGGATATGATTGAGGAATGTATTTAGATGGTCCCCAGCGTTTACATTAGCTCTCTCGACGGCAGACTTGTCGTGACAGTAATGGAAAGCATGTACCCCTTGATTTTCATGATGTTTTCGTGTACTGTCTACATGTACATGACATGTGTAGGGTATTCAATCTTCATTTCAACACAAACCCTTGTGATTTAATGATTGAATATGGCAAATGCAAATGTAAGAAGACATTTGTCTGAAGCAGAAATGTGGCGGGCTGTAGGGATTGTGGAGCAAGGGGCTACCCATCGTCAGTATGGTGAAGCTCTTGGTGTGCACCATACGGTGATCACCAGAGCCTGGGCAAGATTTCAGCAGTATGGCACACCAGTAAGAAGGCATGGTGGTAGCAGAGACAGGGCAACATCTGCAGCTGAAGACCGGTTTTTGATCATTCAGGCCCATAGGAACCGCTTTGCCACAGCAACCCAGCTTTGCAGTGATCATCAGAATGCATCCGGGGTAAATGCTTCGACGCAGACTATCCGGGCAAGGTTGCTCGAATGTGGTCTCCAATCGAGAAGACCATGTATTCGCATTCCACTGTCCCAGAACCACCGCCAGGCACGATATGAATGGGCCATGGCCCACGTTGGATGGACCAGAGAAGATTAGCGACCTGTCCTTTTTACAGATGATTCAAGGTACTGCCTAGGCCACACAGACAGGCGTTCTAGGGTATGGAGAAGACAAGGAGAGCGATTCCATGCAGCCAACATTGCTGAGCATGACCGCTATGGCGGAGGGTCAATCATGGTCTGGGGCGGCATCAGCAGGGATGAACGTACAGAGCTCTGTGTCCTTGAACGTGGTACATTGACTGCACAGCGGTATATTGATGAGATACTGGATGTCCACGTAAGATTGTATGCAGGTGCAGTGGGTGATAGATTCATTCTGATGGACGATAATGCCCGTCCTCACGTTGCCCATGCTGTCGGGGAGTACCGACTGAGGGAGGGGATTGAGCGTATGGACTGGACTGGCCAGCATGATCCCGCGACCTCAATCCAATCGAACATGCCTGGAATCAGTTGCAGCTTGCAATTTCAGCCCGTCCTGTCCAGCCAAGAAGTGTCCAGGAGCTTGGTGCCATGCTGGTCCAAGAATGAAACAACATCCCACAAAGGACCATCAGGAACCTGATTGGGAGCATGAGAAGGTGTTGTAAAGCTGTAATTAACAGTAATAGGTCTCATACTCGATATTGAACCCATACCAGTTCGCTTCGTCAACTTTTTGGCAAATTGCAAAATTTCCTCTTCTACCAATAGTATCCATTTTCTATGGTTATCGTATTCAAAAGCTAAAAATAATGTCAAACACAAATAAAATCTTAATTTCTGTACTTAAATCATTAAAGATATAATTAAATAAAAAATATATACACTTTTCATTACAATATTTCAACTAAAACGTAAAACAGGTAGTTGGATATACTTGGTGCTTAGCAAACTTTGAGTTGTACACAACGTTCCTTATCCTCGGACCAGGGATATTTCTAGCATTAATCTCAGAGTTCAGAAACTTAACAGCTTGATAAAAGAGACAAGTCGTTTTGAATAGGAGGTCCCTCGTGTCGAGAGACAGTCGGGACGGAAAGGATTTGTATACGTGATGTAAGAAACATAGGCCATTATGTCGTATTTTTACTGCAAAAAACAAAACATCGTAGCGTTCGGTAAAATGTTTTACACCTCCTTCCCACGTGGGAACCCTGAGATGTAAAACAGTGCTCGTTTTACTGTGGTAAATGAGCTCTGTTTTAAAGCTAGGTAAAATAGGACCCAGTTAACAAAACTTGAGGTGAAAGTCCTCTATATGGGTGACACGGGTATAAACGATTGACTAAACTTGACTTTATCCCCATGTTGCAATAAATAAATAAATATTGTAAAAGTGTATTCTCCTTCGTATTTTGACGAACACAAGTCTTACAGAAAATGTCACAAGAGGTGATTTTGTTCATCTTATATCTCCGTAGCAGATATATACAATTTATGTACTTACACAAAGTCTGTATCGTTTTCACTGTCTCCCGGCCACACCAGATAACATATTGTACGCGTGGTATTGTCCTTTAAATTCCATGTATAGGTTTCGGCGTAGATGAGATTAGGTAGGGCAAGCAAGAATGAAATGAACCAAATGACGTAAATAATTCCGATGACCAGTTTACCTTTCAATCTTGGTCTGAGTGGATGAATGATCGCAACATACCTGTAAGATACAAGAGAAAGGAAATGCTCTGAAAAGTAGTATAAGGTGGCAAATCAGGTCCGTAAAGTTAACTTGACGTTATGCATTGGACATTCGTTTGACATTCACATTTAGTCAGTTTGACGTTGGTATTAGAAATTCGTTTAAGAAATAACTGTTGTTTTCCTTCGGTTTATGCGATATAAACCGAAAATTTTCAGCACAAGCTTAATCATAACTCGCTTCGCGAGTTATGATTAAGCTTGTGCTGAAAAATTTCGGTTTATATCGCATAAACCGAAGGAGTAGCGAGTTATGATTAAGCTTGTGCTGAAAATTTTCGGTTTATATCGCATAAACCGAAGGAAAACAACAGTTCTTTCTTGTAATTTAATCCGGCTGTAATATTAAAATATAAAAACTATGTGTACGTGAACGAAAAACTTTTAATTTTCGCAAAAGACAACAGTCAAACTCAGGAAAGTGTGCCACAAACAGGTCACGTCAATCATTGTCAAATTGTTTGTTGTTTTGATTTTCGATCGCATATTTAGCACGTCACGTAACAATATCATTAAAAACATTTTTTTTTTAAGTTCCCCAAAATCATGTTTGGATGTATGATCTTTTATTCTTCTCCCACTTCGGTATATTTTATTAAATTCAATTGTTCCCGAGAAATTACCATTGTATTCTCGCTGACTGGAGGCGATGAAAAATCGATCATTGATCTTTGTTTACAAGCTTGTTATCCACCTATCTGTCTGCCGTCACGCCCTCACGGTGACAATTCGACTGAGTGGGCGGGGCTTCCAGAGTCTTCAAAATTGGATCGGATGTGTGCGAACGTGTAGACATTCCAAATCATTACGTGATTTGATTTGATTTTTACGATTTTGACGACTTTCACGCTGTATGCTTTCAACCAATCAAACGCAGAGGCGGGGCAAACGATTAAATTATTTGACATTAGCCTGACGTTAGCTTGACGTTCGGCGTTTGACGTTCGTTTGACATTCAACTGTCGTCATTCCCATGACTACAGGCGAATGGCAAACGAATGACAAACGTCGAACATGAAGCTGACTACAATCGAATGTTAAAAGTCGAAGGTGAAACTGACTACAGGCAAATATTAAACGAATGTAAAACACTGAACGCGAAACTGACTAGAGGGGAATCTCAAACGAATCTCTAATGTCCAACGTCAAACTGAATAAAGGTAAATGCCATTGGAATATCAAGCGCCAAACGTCAAACTAACTTCAGGCGCATGTTAAACGAATGTCCAGCGTCCAATGTTAAGCTAACTCTACAGACCTTGTCAATTCTTGTTATCTGAATCATATTACTAAATGGAAACACCCGCAGTTAACTCTTTCTCAACACGACTAGCAGACGACACTTGTAAAAACTTTTCGTGAAAATAGTTTCGGAAGTGGAACCTCGATGAATTCTTCTTCTATCACCAGGTCAGTTTTGAAGCTCGGCCGGACCCTAACAATTTTCTGTGTCTTCTTCATAGATGATCAAATGAAATTTACTTCATCTCGACGCGACATTGTTCAACGTGTTTGCATTTAACCCTTTACCCAACGTAACGGCCAAAACCAGCCAGCGCTATTCTCAAAAATCGCCAATTAATTTTCATTATTTTTTAATTTTTTTTCTCAAAAACATAGGTTTTGACCCCTCGTTGGAACGAGCTCGTCCAGCTCGTTCCAACGAGGGGTCGTAATTTATGTTTTTGAGACAAAAAATTTAAAAAAATATTTTTTCAAGAATTCTTTTTGCAAGTGTCGTCTGCTTTCCGTGTTAGGTAAAGGGTGAACTCGCTCAACACAGCATGCATTATGCGTTACTACCATTTTTTTTGACAGGGGAAATCGTCTGGCATTTTTTACATGGGACATATATTCAACTCGGCTAACAGCCGAGTTAAAATATATATTCCAAGCAGGGAACGCGAGACCACGTTCTCTGTCAACCCAAATAATAGCGTACACTTCACATGCGTTATGCGTGATTCTCATTCTGTTTTTGACAGGGGAAATATAACATGAAATATAACAGCCCAGTTAAATATATATTCCATGCAGGGAACGTGAGACCACGTCCTCGGCCAACCTAAAGAATAGCGTATACATCACATAACGACATTTATTTATTTATTTAACCCTTTACCCAACGTAACGGCCAAAACCGGCCAGCGCTATTCTCAAAAATCGCCAATTAATTTTCAAAATATTTTCATTTTTTGTCTCAAAAACATAGGTTATGACCCCTCGTTGGAACGAGCTCGTCGAGCTCGTTCCAACGAGGGGTCATAACCTATGTTTTTGAGACAAAAAATGAAAAACATTAGTGATTCAAGAATTTTTTTTGCAAGTGTCGTCTGCTTTTCATGTTAGGTAAAGGGTTAATGGTTTTTAATGTCGCATATTTCTGCACAATGGCTAATCATGACCTCGACAGTTTTACGGGTGGAGGAAGCCGGAGTACCCGGAGAGAACCACCGAGCAACGGCGAGTAACTGTCAGCTCCCAACATACTAACTCCACACAAGCAGGGTTAGCATTGGTTGATGACAGTGCACCATCGACGTGCACTACGCCTTAGTACACAACGTCACCGTGCCCCCACGCGGGCAATGGGGGTGAAGTGTCTTGCCCAAGGACACAACGCAGTTGCCGCAGGTGGGATTCGAACCGAGGACCTCTCGGCTTGCAGCCTGCACCTCTACCTACTAAGCCACCGCGCCCCCTCACATAACGACACATGCTAAGTCTTCATAAATAATTTAACGTGACATGGTTAGTTATATATGCCTTTGGCAGGGTACACAGACCCATGTACCCCGTCAGAAATGTATATACCTTGACCGGCAAGCGTGGGGGTAGCACGACCAATTTGGAGTACCGGTACGGTCGGTTTTAAGTAAATTAAAAATTGCGCCACGACTATTGCAGATTTTATGTATTCTTTAATAAATTTCCAAGATTTTTGTAACAAAAATACCGACTGACCAAATATTCCAACTACATCATCGAGGCATCCCTTCGACGAGGACATATCTTGATGATGAAGTTGGAATATCAGTGAGTCGGGACTTGATCCATAACCGTCGGGACAAATCCGCCCAATCGATTAATGTCGCGACAACCCTGTTAAAAATTGGATAAAAATAATAGAATAAGGTTCCACATAATAGATCTTATGTTTCCCAGGCCATTTTTGTAAAATTGCCTGTGAGCGGTCGGCTTTTTATTTTAATTTTTATTTTTGTAATTATTTCTTTGCCATCAAAGGTTCATGTTCTTGGTTTGTTTTATGTTTTGCTCCTCATAATCTACAGAATGGCATGGGTGGTTGTGTGTTTCGTCCCTTGAGTACAAGAAGGCTTTGCAATGCTAAAGCATTGCAAAGCCTTGTTGCACTCAATGGAGCAGCCAAAATGACCATGCGGGATGACCCAAGGAACATATTTTTAACTTTTTAGACTTAATCAAGTCTTTTAAATGTGGACATAATGCAAGTGAGTCGGATCCAATCCGCGTAACGACCTTACGAATAAAATATGTAATCGATGACCATTTAGAGGCACGGAGATTCCAACAACACATAGAGGATACCAGAGGATACAATATTGTTTTTGAGTTGGTACCAGAATTACTTCATCTGGGATTAGCTAATTCATAATTACGGATTAATAAGTAAATTACATGTGGTGCTAATACTTTTCCGTACATCGGTGACAAATTTGTTATATTGTGAAACTTTCCAAAAACTCCATGTCCTTCACACTTGCCATTGCCTTGGTTGGATTTGGATTTGGTGTCACGAAAACTTGAAAGATCGAATTGAACATTCTTAAACTTTCTTTAATGTGATAATTTATAAAGATTTCGTTTCAAGTGTCCGTGGGAATTTCTATTCACCGCCATTATAAATTCTAAAGTTAATACACTCTGCAGTGAAACAGAATTTGAATGCTGAATTTTTACAAACGTGCCAGATGAACAGACAGACGGACTGAAAAACCCTAGCTTCTGCCTCGCCTCGAACTTACAGATGTTAATGAGAGTTTATATTCACCGTCATTGTAAATGCTAAAGTTAATACAGTCTGCAGTGAAACAGAATTTGAATGCTGAATTTTACAAACGTGCCAGATGAACAGATAGGAGAAGTGAGAAACGTTAGCTTCTGCCTCGCCTCGAATTTACAAATTTTACTTTAAGCGCTGTTTTGATCAGCAGCCCGTGCTTTTAAGCCTAAGTCAGGCTCCCGATATCTTGTGACTCACCAGCGTAGATAGTATATAGTATTACACACCTAACGTCTAATTATAATAGGAATTGGTAAAAAATAAATTTCGCTCTCCCGTCACTAGTGAGATCAAACACCTCGGTGATTAACATTTCGTGTGAACTTGAAATTTACAAATGAATTTTCACAAGCGCAAAACAAAAGTTGCTCCACTAGTGACGGAAACAGCGATCAGCTGATTGTGTAAACAGATTTCTTGCGTGGTATGGGCGTCGGTTTGGATCGTTTCAGTTGAAGCTTCAAACGAAAGGGGTATAGTAAAAAGAAAATCTAATGTTTTCTTGTGAATACCGGGATTAATCTCATTCGTGAGTGAGAGAATTTGTATTTTCACTCGCAGCAAGCTGCTCGTGAAAATACGAATTCTCTCACTCACTCACGAGATAAATCCCGGTATTCACAAGAAAACATTAGATATCCTCTATTTCTCTCCACAAGCAAAGTATAAAACTTACAGTTGTTTTTGTTAATGAAAGCTGAACGTAGATATTGAGAACTATTTGATAAACTGGCGACGTCAGTCATACAGACGACTGAGACGAGATAATGTCTAACCCTTGAGACCCTGGTGGTATCTTCCATGCAAGTTAAATGAAAGCGTATTTATTATCTGGGGTAAACTACTCAGTATTTTCAACGTGCAGCCCAGGTCTGCACTTTGAAATATTGATTGGTCTACCCCACACTTTAACTTAGTAACCATACAACTTAACACATGTGTGTCATATCCTGTTCCTGGGTCGGATGAAACGGCCTCTCGCGTTCAAAAGGTTAAGGAACGAAATCATCCGAGTTGCGATGTGTGATATTAACCCATTGCTGTCATGAGCTAAAGCTGGCTTTCGTAGGAAATACCTTAAGTATATGGGAAACTTGTTGATGCTCTTGTCGAATGTGCAATTAATTTTTCTTTACGATCAAAGTTGTCTCCCTTGAAATTATCAGACGAGGAAGAAATGTCCAGTTAAGAAGAGAATAAGAGATGTCTGTTGTTTTCATTTATAAAGAGTAACAAAAGGATACCCGGCTTTTTATTGCAATCTAATTAGAAGCAACGAGTTCACACATCATCCACTATTAACCCTTTACCTAACATGAAAAGCAGACGACACTTGCAAATAAAGTTCTTGAATAACTTATTTTTATCATTTTTTGTCTCAAAAACATAGGTTATGACCCCTCATTGGAACGAGCTCGACGAGCTCGTTCCAATGAGGGGTCATAACCTATGTTTTTGAGACAAAAAATGAAAAAAATAATGAAAATTAATTGGCGATTTTTGAGAATAGCGCTGGCCGGTTTTGGCCGTTACGTTAGGTAAAGGGTTAAGATTAACCATCCGTACCACACCTACCAACACTCAGTAAACATCCTCTTTGGCTCTTCGTTTAGCGAATGTATTTTTACAGTTATTTGCGAGTTTGTATTCTGCCCAGAAAAAATAGCAAATCTTATTTGTTAGGTTTTTGTACTAATCGAAAAGACAATGTCTATAGTTTATACCACGATTACCTATTCTACTATATAGGAAAAGCCTATGAAATAAATTTTAGCTTTACACACCAACCGTGGTGAACACGCCAGCAATATGATTTCAGTAGTTAAAATTTACACCTACAGTGGAACTACATCCAAGTTGACCTTTGGTGACGTCGACTTGAATGCGAACTTGTCTAAATTTATCGCAGGTCGCCTCGCGAAGAGTGAAATGAAAGTGGCAATTATTTATTACGTTTTTAAATGAATTTACCCCATAAAACACCCCAAAATTAACAAACATGCATTGAAATTGAAATTTTTATATGAAATTCCCATACCCTTAGTGTTAAATTTACTGACAACTTTAAGAAATTAACAGGGGAGATGGGCTTTCCTGTACATCTCTTCCAATGACGAAACTGGTCAGCCATGTAATCCTTGATTGGTGTAGGGGTGGGATGGGTGAATCTCACCCCCAAGGAAAGGTTTTCACCCGAACAGGAGGCTTGCCTTGATCAAATATTTTTCCGCGAAATTGAGACTTACCCATCCGACCCACACCACTCGAGGATTATGATTATCTTGTAAGCTTCGACTGTATGACGTAACCGATGGATAGGGTTGACTTTGTGTTGGTGAGTGTTGTTTGAAAATTACAAGCTTATCTACTAAAAACCCAATACGAGTTCTCACATAAGTAAGTTCTTCTTTAATCCTCACAGAATGACACATCCCTTTAAGACTGCTGCCGTGTAGAGTGAAATAAATGATGTATTGATTGCTGAATGCAGACAGATCATATGTCTCAATCCGGACAGTATGTTAACGCAAGGTCAATTAAACAGGAGCTGTGTACGACACAACGCCATACTTTCCATTATTCCGCTATTTACACTTCGGAATAACTATCTTGATTATCCACTTATCTTCTCGACACATGAGATCTGTATTTACATAAAGTTCTAGAAAAGGTCGTGTTGACTGTTAGATGATTTTGTAGTTCTGACATGTTTGTACTTTTGTGCTCATTGCTACGGACATCGGTTCTTGTGGTCATAAAACGATGAAATATTGAAATATTTCCACTAATGGATAAATGGATACTTGCACCTTTGAACACAGTTATCAATAGCTCCAGCCATAATATAGATATATTTTCTGTAAGACTGAAACGTGTTTGCCACTGCGATGTTTTAGAGAATCGAAGCTGCAAATGCGCGTGGTGGGTGTGGGTAGTATTTATTGGGTTTAACGACACTTTCGACAGCCAGGGTCACCTCGTGTCGGACAACTGATTGGTAACAATGACTGCTGTTCGTAGAACATATCTATGCAACTAGAGATGCATTTGTAATTTTAGCGAATATGCTAATTTCATAAAGTTGAAAAAAGAACCAACATTGCAAGTCTTCTGTTTTCCAGGTACACAACTTTGCATTGACGTTGGGACCGAGCCGTGCGCAGGGGACACACATGTGCTTCCTCAGCTTTCACGAGAAATAGTTGAATGAAACAGAGAGAGAGAGAGAGAGAGAGAGAGAGAGAGAGAGAGAGAGAGAGAGAGAGAGAGACTATGAGAGACGAGACTATGAGAGAATATTATCTTTACCAATATAATTTAGAACATACGGTAGGTACAATCGTTACCCACACGTGGGCAGTGATGTCCACGCATGTTTTTACCAGGTTATAAAAATCATCGTCAGCAAAATTTTAAATAATGAAGCACTGGGATGTACCAGGTGCTTCTTTAATTAATTTTGTATGATTATTCCTGTTATTAGTGTTTGGAATATAATATTTTTGCGTCCGTGGGAATATTGCCCACCCGTGGAAAGTAGCCAATCTACGTCAGCTGTACTGTACAAGTTATTTCTTGTTGCTTCATTAATTAAATGTTTGCTGATTATACCAGTAATTAGTGTTTGGAATCTAATATCATTGCGTCCGTGGAAATATTGACCACCCGTGGAACGTGACCAGTCCATGGCGGCTGCACTATAGTACCATCTCCACAGAGTCAGGAAGGGGGGGGGGGGGGGGAGATGCAACCGGCGACTCATATGTTGTCCCCTGAAAATAAAACTTGTATTTCTCTTTTGGGTTCAGGTCATTAGAATCTTATTGGAAATTAGCTGGAAATGGATGCTCTGACTCTTTACTCGTAAGTTTTGAACGAAGATTCCTCCGTTTGATTTGTCTCAACTGCGGTCTTTAAAGTCGAGAAAGTGTACATTTTGACTCCTTTAGAAAATTTGTTAGATATGGAGCCCAAAACATGCATCGCTCTCAATGCAGAATTGCCTTAGTCCCGAACATAGCCTTGTGTTTTTGTATTCCTACCATCCCACTAATACGCATGGGCCACCACTGAGATATATATATATATCTGTGCGTGGGTTCCTTTCTATGACCGTGCCCCCTCCCTGCCCCACCCCACCCCACCCCACCCCACCCCACCAAAGTTCGAAATGATTCCTATGCTCGTGCAGAAGGCGTTAAAACGTGCAAAACAACAACAACAACAAAAACAAAAATACCCAAAAGCAAAAATGCATTCGGAATAAATCTGGGGCATAACATGTATTTATAATTTATCAAATGGATCAAAACGTTGTTAGGTTGAAAACGAACGCACCCATTTCTGTAATCGCGGGCGGTAGACACATGCGCAGAAGTAAGCCATTTGAAGACATGCATACACTGATCAGAAAGATATTCGAGCATTCCGCGTGTTGCCCTTAAGTAACAAATTAAATTTTTTTATCCCATTCTGCCAGTTCCGAAGTTGTGTGATGCCTCCGTCAAGAGCTTCTCAAAACACCAAACTCAAATACTATCGGATGTGAGACCAATGTGCATACTAAAATATGAAATCACTGAATATAATTTAGTTGCAACGAATCGTAGAGTCAAAATTAATTCAGATATTATTTTTTCCATATCTGACATTGGACTAAGTTCAGATGATTAATGTCTTCGTTCTGTAGAATATTGACATTGAGTGCCAAAAACATTGTGTCGAAATTGCAAAATGAAAAGGAAGATCGTTATTTATTACTCAATCACAACACCGGAACGCTCGTATCGCATTTATGCGTGGATTTGATATGACAATATTTCAAATCGATTCTACGGAAGCTCATAATCCCACAGTTGAAAATATTTGTGGGCAATATCATTGCGTTATTACTCGATATTATTTCGTTATAACGAGGGAATTACTGCGTTATTACGAGATATCATTGCGTTGTTACGAGATATTATTGCGTTATAACGAGATAGTGTTGCGATATTACGAGAAATCATTTTGTAATAACGAGATAATATTGCGTTATAAGGAGATAATTATTGCGTTATAATGCAATAACATCTCGCAATAACGCAGTAATACCTCGTTATAACGCAATACTATCTAGTAATGACGCAGTAATTATCTCGTTATAATGGAATGTTATCTCGTAATAACGCAATGTTTCCCAAATATTTTTTCAGCTGTGAGTTAATGGGCTTTCGTGCCATTCTGTGTTGTAAGGATCAATACATACACAGAACGGCACGCGTGTGTGAATGGGTTAATCGACATGACACGAGTGCCAACGCGGAAGGATAAAACTCGAGGACACAGGCCTCGAGTTTTACCCTTTCGCGATGGCACAAGTGCCATATCGATTATCCCATTCACACATCATTATTAGAACAACCGGAATTCATTTTAAAACTATCACCCCCCCGCCCCCCCCCCCCCGCCCCCCCCCCCCCCCACACACACACATTTTATCGCCAGTCAAATTCAGATTTGCGAGGGCCCGGAACCTGTGTTACTATTTCGTACCCTGAATTCCAGTGTGTTCTATATGCCTATTTCTATGTGGACGATTTTAGCTATCGCTAGCGATTCAAATTGTAATTGCGGTGCACGATTTGTGGAAAATTACAATGACATTTCGCTTCTTTATAAAAATAGTCTGTCAACGATTTCCGTTCCGCACATGTGTGCGGAACAGATTTTCGTTTTCCACATGGTTTAGTGTTGCCGTAGATGAGAACATAATAGAATGGGCGTGTAATAAAAAATTATTACAACTGTCAATTGATGTGCGTCGTCATATTCCGCCGAGTTGACGAATAGGATCCAGCGAATCTAAAATTTCGGGTCGAATTGAATTTAGAATAGAATCAAACATAGAATTTCGAATTGAATCGCTCTTCAAATTGCGAATATTGCATCTTCTCGAACATGAAACATTATCTGTCTCCACGCAAGTTTTTGTATTCAGCGATTCGTCGGTTTTGGCAAGTCAAGCAAAAATGCGAAATATTACAGAACGGAATCCAGGTAGTTTGGGAAGCGAAAGCGCCGTTTTCTTATTTTTAAATGGGTTTCAACAAAGAATAATGGTCAAATTGAATAGGGAAAACTTGTAAAAAGCCAGCTTTTGTATTTTTATGCTACTCAACAAAAAATCTCTCACGTTTGAGAATGATGCGCACATCTATTTATTATTTATTTATTGGTGTCCAAGGTCTCATACTTATGCACAACGGCTAATCGTGACCGGGGCAACTTTACGGGTGGAGGAAGCCGGAGTACCAGGAGAGAACCACCGAGCGTCGACGAGCAACTGTCAGCTCCTCGACATTCTAACTCTGCTCAAGCTCCATTCAAGCAGGGTTACAGCGGTTGAAGACATGTGCACCATCGACGTTCAGTACGCCTTAGTACACGGCGTCATCGTGCTCCCATGTAGACAACCGGGATAAAGTGCATGGCCCAGGGACACAACGCGGGTCGTCCTGGACGAGGATCGAACTCTGGACCTCTAGCATAGAAGTCCAACAGTCTACCACTGAGCCACTGCGCCCCCGATGCGCACAACCATTGTTATAACTTCACTAACATTTCGAAATTTCAATTTTTATATGAAATCCCCATATCCTTAATGAAAAAGTTACAGACAGCTTTAGAAAATTAGCTAATTTTCCTAAGAATCTGTTCCAATGACGAAAATTGTCAGCCATGCAGAAACCAATCACATCATACTGCAGCTTAACCCTTTGAACCCTAGCGGCCGCTTTTCCGGCCAGGAACATGATACGCCATAACGTCATTAAACAGGATGGCTGTTTTGTAAACACGTGAGGTAAACCAATCAATATTTTCAACGTGCAGCCCAGAGGCTGCAAGTTGAAAATATTGATTGGTCTACCCCAAATAATGAATATGGACTCTTCTAATTGTTGTTATTAAACTGGCATGGAATATACCACCAGAGTTCAAAGGGTGAAGAGAACATGTTTCGAACATCACACAATTAATGCCAGTAATTATGCTAAATCAGACTGAACAGGTTCTGGTGTTTTGAAGGAAGAAGTGTCCATGACGTGTCCACACGAAAAATAATGATATAAATCCCGAATTCAGTACACGTGTATGCAGACAAATGTTTCACACAATGTCTCCCAGATGGATGCGGGATCCCGTGTTTTTAAAACAAATAGCCATGGTTCTCAATTTTACAAGCTGTGACACCGTTGCCCATTGTTTTTAGACAAGCTGACCGTAATCAATGTTGGAAGCATTCAAGTTAAATTAGATTAAGACTCGCAACCTAATTTCGCTTGAATGCATTCAGCGATGATTGCAGTTTCTCCCAAATCTCTAGGCTTCCTCTCACGGTCTCACAATAATCTGCTTCCATAGTAAATCTTGTTTTCGTGGAGAAACGAAATCTGACAGCAAATTTGTTTGACATTTTACCAATCGTCACTATAATGAAAGTGCGGAAGTTTGTCGACCCATTCTGTGTTCGTGGAAAAAACGAGCTTCTGATAGCATTGAGATCACAATTCTCTGAGACTGGACTTAAAGACCAATATCAGAAATAGTATTTACATTTTGTCTGGTTCATCCTTCAATTCACCCCATCTCACATTGTATGAACGGACAGCTAAATAGGGGCCGGGAGGAGTGATTTACTATGAACACTCTGGGGGCAGTTGAATCCTTACCCCCAACGCCGTAAAATGTATTGAAAACACTAGAGAAACAGAACTTACTGATCGGTAAATTCAAGTCTCTGTGGAACGAGTTAAAGCGTTAGAAATAAACAAAATAGTAAGAGAATGTATGGAGACTCATTTCTGGGGATGAAATATTTTTAAAGAAATCAAAAATAGGTTTTCGTTAACAGTATTTAAAGATATTCGTACAGGAATCAGATAAATTTTTTCAAGAAACCCGAAAAAGCATATATGTGCATAGCATTCAAAGGGTTTGATCAAGGAATCAGAAATGGACATTTTGCTTTGCTCTGCCGCTTATTTGAATGCTGTTTAGAGCTGTAATGAGAGTATGGAAAGGGTTATCATTATTCTAACATTGCTTGAAATAAAATCTTTGGAACACATATTGAAGTCTTGAGAGGATTAAAAGCATTGAATTGAATAATTTATACATTTCCTTGTAAAGCAAAGAGTTTCTCTCAACTAGGTCTGGAGATGGAACTGACACTTCATTAAAATAATAGATAACATTTAATGTTTGACAGCTAACCCCACGTCTGTAATATGATTGTTTACATTGTCTCCAATGTGAATAAATATAACATAGTACTGCTTCAGGATAATTTACTGTTACAGGAAATTAGAGGTTGTGAAAACTCTGTGGCCGACTGGGCCATACCATACTCAAGGGTTCTAGCGACCTGAAAAACACAGGTGGCCAAGAACCTGTGACTATCTATCAGTATGCCAAACACCAGCGAGATAGGACAGTTCATTTTCGAATTATCGTGAGAACAATGAAGTGCATAGAAGAGAGGAGACAGGAGAAAAAGAAGAAGAAGATGAAGAAGAGGGAAGAGAAGAAGAAGAAGAAGAAGAAGAAGAAGAAGAAGAAGAAACCGTACAAAAAATAGGCTTTGTGTTTCACACAGACTAACAAGTAAAGTTTCAGATCTATGCCGGCGCTCGGTCAGCTGAAATCTTATTTTGTTTTATAGTTGTTGCTGGGTGGACGTTGAACAAATCCGCCATTCAGATTAGCTATTTTGATCAGCAGAATGATGCTAAAACTAAGCTGCTTGGTATAAAAAAATGAAAAACAAGTTAACTGTTATCTTTGGCACGGTTAAACTATGGGTGGTTTTCCAATTATTGGTTTCTTTATCATTAGATTTAAGCGACAAATTCGCTATCTAATAACTCACAAACTTTGTGAAAGAGCATAAAAAGAACAAAGTTCATCAATCAAACGGCAGTGTGCGTCCCAGAGGACCCGTTACCAGAAGATTGCCTGTTTTTTTCTGTGCCTATTACTTGGCGTGTAGTGGATAAATTGGCCATTGAAATCAAAAGCTTTAATAAGCAGTGAATGCCTGAGAATCCATTCATTAAACGAAACAACGGTAGAGGTGTCAAAACACCACTACTTTGTATAACAACTGAACTTACAAAAAAAACACCAAAATAACCACAAAAATGGGAAATATTCTGTGCCTGTTACTTGGTGTGTAGTGAATAAATTGTCCATTGAAATCGACAGCTTTAATTAACAGGAAAGCCAGAAAATCCATTCCACTGTCAAAAAGCACCACTACTTTGTATAACAACTGAACAAACATACACAGAACGATACACGCCTGTGTCGTTCTGTGTTTATTACACGCCTTCATGTCTATAAAAACAATTATTAGAAGAGCACTCAGCAATGCATTAGACAACAATCAACAAAAAGAACACATTTTATTGCCAACCAGATTTGCGAGAGGAACCCGAGTTACTATTTCGTCCCCTGAGTTGCAATCTGTTCGTTGTGCCAACTGGCACATAGAACACATTGGAACTCAGGGGACGATTTTCAGCTATGGCTGGGGATTCAAATTGTAATTGCGTTGCACGATTTGTAGAAAATTCCAGTGAAATTTCGCTTCTATTTAAAAAACTTCCGTCAACGATTTACGTTCCGCACATATGTGCGGAACAGATTTTCATTTTCCGCATGGTTTCGTGTTGATGTAGATGAGGATTTCATAGAACAGGCGTGTAATAAAAAGAATCCCAACCAAATAACCACAAAAATGGAAAAAAATAAACAAGAATAAACAAGAGGCCCCAGATGCGCTCACCTGACTAAGTTTTTTAAAGATAAAGGATTTAAATTTGCGTCTGTGTCTATTTAACTCCTTGCATTATTTATTTATTTATTGGGGTCTAACGACACTTTCGACAGCCAGGGTCACCTGGTGTGGGACAGTTTCATAGGTGCAGGAAACCGGAATACACAAAGAGAACCACCGAGCAACGGCGGGGAACTGTCAGGCTCCTCAGCGTACTATTATTTATTTATTTGTGTTTAAATACACTTTCGACAGCCAGGGCCACCTCGCATCAAAAACGTACTAACTATTTTAGAAAATACCCAGCGGGTTAAGTGTTAACACCTCAGAAGAATGAAGCCAAGAAATTATTTGTGACTCTGTTTTCTATGTCAGTGGATTTTTCTAGTATTCAAATGACACCACAGAATTAATTCCCAGATGTCCAAAGATGCTACAAAGGGAAGAGTTTGAAGGACCTGGCATTCAAAATCTCCATTTCTGTTTTTTTAGTTAGTCTGTGTAAAGCACACAGATTATTGTTTTTGTATGGTTTCTTTTTCTTTTCTTTTTCTTTTTCTTATTCTCCTGTCTTCTGTGCACTTTCTTGTCCGCGCGATAAGTCGAAAACGAATTATCCTATCGCACTGATGCTTGGCATACCGATAGACAGTCACAAGTTCTCAGCCACTCATATTTTTCAGATTCCTGGGGCATTAGGGCGTGTTTTCAAAGTGGATCATGCCAATATCTCAGGCATGGTATGGCCTATGGTCCTTGGACCAATCACCAAATGAGAAGACACTCAATGAAGATTCAAAATACGGGTCAAGGTCTCTGAGGTCGCTCATGGGTCATTGAGGTCATTTTTCAGAATTGCTGGAAATCATATCTTTAACCCCCAATGCATTGCCGAAGTTCATACATGCAGTTTTACACTTAAAAAAAGTGGGTGTGGCCAAACATTTTGAAAGTGGGTCAAGCTCATATCTCAATCAAGGTATGACGTACTAACCTAGGATTAACAGTAAATGAGTCGAAACTCAATGGAGGTTCAAATATGGGCCAGGGTCACTGAGGTCACCCAGGGGTCATTGCGTGCATTTTTCAGAATTGCTGGAAATGATATTTTTTGACCCTGTAATGCATTCCCGAAGTTCAAACATGCATTTTTACACGAAAAAAGTGGACATGGCCAAAAATTTTGAAAGTGGGTCTTGCTCATATCTCAAACATGGTATGACGTATGAACCTGGAACTAAAAGCAAATGAGACGAAACTCAAAGGAGGTTAAAAATATGAGTCAAGGTCACTGAGGTCACCAAGGGGTGATTGAGAGCATTTTTCCGAATTGCTAGAAATCAAATATTTTGATTCCCTAATACATTCCTGAACTTCATATATCCATTTTTATTCGAAAAAGTGGGTGTGGACAAAGATTTTGAAAGTGGGTCATGCTCATATCTGAAGCATGGTATGGCATATGGACCTGAGACCAACATCAAACGAGTCAGAACTAAATGGAGGTTCAAATATGGGTCAAGCTCACTGAGGTCACCCAGTGGTCAATGAGTGTAGTTTTCAGAATTGCTGGAATCACGTTTTTTTACTCTCTTAATGCATTCCAGAAGGCCATACATCCATCTTTGCACGAAAAAATGTAGGCGTGGCAAAAAAAATTGAAAGTGGGTCATGCGCATATCTCAAGCATGATATGACGTACGGACCAGACAGAGACCAACATTAAATGAGTCGAAACTCAACGGAGGTTCAAAATATGGCTCAAGGTCACTGAAGTCACGCAGAGGTTACCGAGTTCATTTTTCAGAATTGCTGGAAATCACATTTTTTGTCCCCCCTTATTGCATTCCCGAAGTTCATACATGCATTTTTACACGAAAAATAGTCAAACATATCCCTTGCTGATTCCTTTATAGTACACATTTAATGCTGTGCACAGAAGCTATTTCCAGTTTCTTGAAAAATTGTATCTGAATCCTGTATGAAAATCTTAAAATGCTGTTTACAAAAACCCATTTCTGAATTCTTTAAAGATATTTAGTCCTGAAAATAAGTCTCCATAAATTCGTTTTCTATATAATTTAGGTCTCATGCTTTCACAAATTTCACAAGACTTGAATTTACTGGTTGCAGTAAATTCTGTTTCTCTAGTTTCTATTCATGTTTGCATTCAAATAAAAAAAAACATCCCTTGCGTCAACGTCACACTTTTAACCACGAGAGGAAAGAATGCGATGGGTGAGGAGGGTGGATCGGGTGGACCGTTTTATTTTTTTTTATTAACATTTGTCTGGTCTTGAGTAATTAAAAAGAGTTGCCCTTTTGAATAGTAAATTCACCGTACAGTTGTTTTATGATAATTTTCAAACACTTCTGATGCCCTCCAAAGTTCAGTCGTGTGAAACGCGTTAAACAAACTTAACTTTAATATAGGAGTTATAGAATTGCTAATACTAAATACCGAAAGACTCTGCCTGATGGATCTGCAGAACAAGATATATGAACAATATTCCATTTTTGCACATTATTAAAGTAAGGGGTTCAAATAGAAAAAAGGGCACTTGCTTTGGGCAAACTTAAATCTAACCACATTAGGATGCTAAATGTCGAATCTAAAAAGATACTGACTAATTTATCCAAATAAAAGGATTCTGAAAGAATATTCCTCATTTTGTACTAAGTTACAATTCTGTCTCCCATATGGAGCCCAAATATAAACACAAAGATGTGACTTGAACAAATTTGAATCTGGTCCCACTGAGGGCGCTGTATACCGATTATCAAAAGAGGCTTTGACTGGTGGATCTGAAGAAGATTATTCACATTGGATTAACCCTTTGAACTCTAGTGGTAACTTCCATGACAGTTCAATGGCAGCAATTAGAAGAATCCATATTCAGTATTTGGGGGTAGACCAATCAATATTTCAACGTGCAGCCTCGGGGCTGCACGTTGAAAAATATTGATTGGTCTACCCCGCACATTTACTGAACCGCCATCCCTTTTAATGACGTTATGACGTATCATGTTCCCGGCCGGAAAAGCGGCCGATCGGGTTCAAAGGGTTAACTTAACACAGTGACTTGATTATAATAAATTTGAATCTGACCCCAGCCCCCCCCCCCCCCCCCCTTCGAAAATCTTGTATACTAAATGTTAAATATTAAACGATTCTTACTGTTGGGTCTGGAGAAGAAGATTCCTCAAATTACAGTCATAACTCATAGGGAGTTGGGCTCTCATGGGGAGTCCTAATATCAACCCAGGGACTTTATTCGAACAAATTTGAATCTGTTTTGGAGAAAGAAAAATAAAGAATACTCCTCGTACTGCACTAACTTTTGGGCTACTGTATGGAATCAAATATAGATCGAGGGCTAGAATTGAACGAACTGGAATCTGATCCCCTTAAGAATGGTGTATACCAAATATCAAAAAGTTAAGGAGAAGAAGATTTTGTTAATTTTTGAAAATATGCGGGCTCAACATGTTTTCGATTCCCCCTTCGGTACCAAACAACAGCTTGTTTTGTCGTTCGATTCGACTGGTCCTAAGGATTCTTCATTGCAAATAACAGTTCTCCACTCTGTGAAGTTTTGGAAATATGGGTATTTGAAAGTATTTCTATTTGTGGCACCTAGTGTTTCCCACGAGGATGCGTGAAAACGTTTTTGCATGAATTTAGTACGTATGACCAAACAATACCACATACCACATTTGGTTCAAATCGATCCATCGATTCAGAAAATAGAAGTTTTGGTCGTAGCTGAAAATATTGCTGGACACCAGACGACGGACAGAGATTGACCACTACAGCTCACCCTGGAAGTAAATGATAAATGTTAAAAACAGAGGACTTTCATTTCTATACACGGTTAGGGTATAGTCGGTTCAAAGTGGATTGATACAGCCAATACTTACTGTCTTTATCATTACATTTTACTAGCCAGTTTGGCTTCAAAGAGCCATTATTATGTGAAGGCCAATCCACAAGGCTCAAATTATTCGGGCAGATAATGGTCTAGGGCGAAGTTCTCGATCATTATTTAGCCGAACAGCCTATATGTAGATCGAGTGTGTTTACTTCCATAAATACACAGAACGAGACACGCGTGTGATAGTGATTGGGTTAATCGATATGGCACAAGTGCTATGTCGACTAACCCATTTACAAAGGTATGTCGTTCTGTGTTTATTACACGCCTTCGCGTCTAAAAAAAGCAGTTATTAGGACACTCAGCAATTCATCAGGCAACATCAACAAAGAACACATTTTATCGCCACCCAGCTTTGCGAGGGGAACTCGTGTTACTACTTTTAGCTATCGCTAGTAATTCAAATTGTAATTGCGGTGTACGATTTGTAGAAAATTCCAGTGAAATTTCGCTTCTATTTAAAAATAGTCTGTCAACGATTTCCGTTCCGCACATGTGTGCAGAACGGATTTTTATTTTCTGCGTGGTTTAGTGTTGCTGGAGATGGGGATTTCATAGAATAGATGTGAAATAAACCCCAATCTAAGTTGAATTCCTGTTTTAATGCTAAACATGATATCATTGTATCCCATTGTAATTGAAAACAGTTTGGTTTGTTGTCTATCATTCGGGATAACTTATCGAAGACATCACCACGGTTGTTTCAGTAGAAACTCGGGGTAAAGAAACTCGATTACGTCAAGTTGAATATATTAGAACAATAACTATGTGTTATTTAAAAGATTGCACGGTCATACTAAAAATAATGCCCCGAAATCGACAAAGTGTTTTAACACCCACTGGCCGTGTCGTGTGCACTACCTTACTCTTGATTCTAAACGTATTTGTGGATGATTTATTTTCTTGTAAATATACATCATCGGAAACATAACACATTCATGTTTTACTGCAAGTTAATAAGGACAGTATTATCTGATCGCTAGATTACCATTTAGATCTGAGAGTTGAACTTGAAGTGCCGGGTCGATAGCGTCATAAAACGGAGTGTATGTGAACAGAGGAACACTGAACAGTTACAAATTTCTTCATGAAAACAGCGCATCCTTTTATCTCAAAAAACAAATCACAATATAATTCGTCGCTTGAATGCACTCAAGGGACGTTATACTTCACTTGTCTTTTCAAAGTCTTCTCTCCCTTTTCCAAGATCTTGGTAAATTACTCGTTTAACGACAAAACTGTGCTGATAATAATCACAGTGTGGGTGCAGCTGATTTGTCGCGATTCTCAGGTCTCGTTTCCTATTAAAAGGTCATTTCCTGGGTTAGTGGATATCCTCGACCATTTTGGGCTATAGTTTTATATTGCGATGGAGTTTAGTAAATAATGCCCATTAATGGTGATAGGGCCAAAAATAATCTTTTGCTGGTCTTGATTCAAACTGTGTACTGTCAAGTACATTTCAGTTGGCGGTCGAGGTCACACAGGAGAGTTTAATGGCTAACCCAGACCTGGTTGGGTGCTGGCATTTTGCAGGTGACAAATTGGACAATTTTTAAGTAAATTTGCTTTGAGAACGCCTTTTGAAAAAATGAATAAGAAACCCAGAAGTTTTTTCTTTGTCTGAATATTCATCTTATGCTGTAAAATCCTCAGTGGAGGAATAAAACATTCCTTTAACGTAGTTTTATCGCTACGATGCACGAAAATTGGAAATTTATTCCCAAATGAGAAAATTTTAAACATTTGGACCCATTTTTGAGCAATCAGGTATGCCATTCAGCTGAGTGTATTTGAGTGATATTGTAAGATTTTGATTGTGTGCAATTTTCTCCAGGAAAGGCCATGCTCTGCGCTTCCAGAAACTGTATACATTGTGAGGATGGTGAATAAGGGAGGTAGTTTAAATCAAAATATCCCCGGCTGTGTTAATGGGAAACTGTGCATTTCTTGAACAACCAACGTTTTCACCTGAATAACTGTAACGAGACCTCAGATGAGTAGGCATTGATTACCCCCTATGTCCCCAAAATGTCACTCCCTTCCACACCTCTTCTCTCCCTAAAACACCATGAAACGAATTCTTTGACGATATTCTGTACCCCATTCTTCCCATTTTCAACGATCAGCATACTACCATCTCCTTTGTGTCACCCGATAACCACATAGCCTTCATTCTACTACACCCGCTTCCACATTCCTATTATACTCACTGTCTCTCTTATTCTGTCAGACTGATATCTTGGACATTCAAAGTGAAAGTGTTCCAGGGTCTCCATTACTCCAAATTACACATTTGTCACCCGTTTCCGCCGACATCCCTATTTTCTTCAAATCTCAAGCAACTTTAACCTTATGTTAAACAGTATTTCACCCACCCAAGGTGCCATCAAAGTGATCCTTTCTTCTCTCTATAACGCAGGACGCCCACAGACTTTGATCTGATTCATTATATCCAATTTCGTTTATACCTCTCCATGACGCTCTTTCTCTCTCTCTGACAATTTGTTTCAAACCTGGGTTGTCTCCACTTTAAGTCCGCGATTTCTCTTGAATAATTCTCTATTCATTATATCCAATTTCGTTTATACCTCTCCATGACGCTCTTTCTCTCTCTCTGACAATTTGTTTCAAACCTGGGTTGTCTCCACTTTAAGTCCGCGATTTCTCTTGAATAATTCTCTATTAACTCCTTCACTTGCCTAATCCAATCTGTCTTAGCATTGGAGTTTCAACCATTCTGGAACATAAGTTAACAACACCACCTGTAAGGGAGATTTACTTGTTTTTTTATCACTACGGTGATTTCGGAGGTTATAAAGCACTTTTAAATGAAATGGTGCATTTCGCGAACCACATGGGAAGAGTCATACGACAATTACGTTAGGCTGTGTGTTATGCGTTAGTTCCTCTAATGCTATAAGTTCTGCACTATAAGTCCGAATGCACTCTTAAAGTTCTGAGGCCTCCACAGGGCGCCATAAAGACCCCTTTAACTACCCATAAAATCATTTCTGTTTATAAAGTCCGTTAATATTGAACCTTTAGCTCTAAGAATGAGCCGCGCCCGCCAACCCGCCCGCCCGCCCGCCCGCTCATCGAGATCGTTCCACTGAGTGGGGGGATGGGGCTGGGGTCATGATATGGAATGATTGAATTTTTTTTTTTAAATTGATAAAAATAATTAACCCTTTGAACCCTAGCGGCCGTTTTTTTTCGGCCAGCAACATGATACGTCATAATGTTATTAAATAGGATAGCTGTTCAGTAAATGTGTGGGGTAGACTAATCAATATTTTCAACATGCAGCCCCCAGGCTGCACGTTCAAAATATTGATTGGTCTACCCCAAATAATGAATATGGACTCTTCTAATTGCTGCCATTGACCTGTCATGGAAGATACCACTAGCGTTCAAAGGGTTCAAATAACAAATCTCGGAAAAAAATAGTTAAAGGCCTATATAAGTAATGAAATTTTGTTTATTTTGAAAATTCACACCTCTGATATTCCTTCAATTCAAATTAAATATACACAAAATATACACCAAAATCAAGATTGATATGTATAGAACACGAAACACATGTGTAATCAACTAGGAGCTAGTAGAGAACTACTCATTGGAGATCTTGGACCTGGACGTTGGGGCAAACCAGGGTAAAAAATCGTCAGAGAAAGGGTCATGGAGGATTGTAACCCTAATTGGCGAGAGGGGGTCAAATCAAAGAGGTCTTTGGGTGGCCTGCGTGATAAAGAGAAGCCAGGTTTTGAAGAGTACCTTGATGGCACCTTTGGGGGGGGGGGGGGTCACTGTTGTTCAAGCTGAGGTCGCGATCCCTGGAGCTCATGGGGAAAAATGGGAAAGACGGTGAAAGGGAGTGCCAGATGTGTAACTTGGACATGGTGGAGACCCTGGAACACTTTCTTCTAGAATGCCCAAAGTATCAGCCTAAAAGAATGAGATTCACTGGGAGTATAATGGGGAAGTGGGATGGGAGAATGAAGGACATGTGGTGAGGGGGAGACTCAAAAGAGGGTTAATATGCTAATCGGAGAGATTGGGAAGAATGGGACAAGGGATATTATCAAGCAGTTCGTCTCCGAGTGTTGGGAGGAGAGAGGAAGCGTGGGAATAGGGAAGCAGTTGGGAGTACAGGGGTAACCATGGCCTTCTCGTCCGAGAACCGCGACAAATCAGCGGCTGGCCAAAGTGTTATTATTATTATTACTCATAGAGTCGACTGTTGGCATCACTGGTTCCTGGAAGTCTGCTACCGTTTTGGCACCAGAACTGATGATTTAATAATATTTCACGAAAACAACTCGCGGCCAAATGTGCTTTACATATCCAAGAACAAAGCTAGGGGATCAAAATTCTTGAAAACACGACGACAGAGCTGCATCGAGGTAAATTCCAAAGCCTTTGCTTTTGTTTTCGTATGAATATACTTTCGATTTCCGGTCGACGTCATCGGACGGAAAAAGTATGTAAAAACAACGCCGTCTAAAATCAAATAATGAAAAAGATCGCTTTCATACAGTAAAATGTTATTAGATAGAGATTGCAGTGTTGCCATATTCAACGCAAGGTATCATGATACCTGTTGAAATTTCTGAGAATTGCGATTTTGTTTTTCAATGGAAATTTGTGGTTTCGAGTGATTTGCGCATATCTGTCGAGCATGGAAACCATCTTCAATAAAAAATGCAGACAGTGTTGTCCTTTTCCCAAATGCAGTCCTATCGCTGTATTCGAAAGTGTTTTGAATGCCTATCATTGTTCTTGGATACATGAAGCACGTTTGGCCACAAGTTGTTCTGATGAAATATTATTTTATTATCAGTTCTAGTGCGAATACGGTAGCAGACTTCCAGGAACCAGTGGTGCCTACAGTCGACTCTATGAGTTGATTACATATGTGTTTCGTATTCTGTATATCCCCACCTTCATTTTGATGTATAATTTGTGTATATTTAATTTGAATTTAAGGAATATGAGAGGTGAGAATTTTCAAAATAAACAAAATTTCATTACTTATATAGGCCTTTAAAATAATCAATTTTGACATAGTGTGCGTTTGGTAAATGGTTAATAAATATGTGTTATTTGTACATCAATTGTAACTGCTAAATTACTGGATTCTCTTAGTGGATACAGCGCTATAAATTATTAGTTTATTGTAGCGGTTTGTTCTCAAAACGTCCAAAAACTCAAAGTCACATCTCAGCAAGTTTGTTTTGATAGTAATTATAGTTTATATCTAATTAGTGGTCACTCGTGAGATGTTTCTGTGTTCAGAGATCAGAGATGCAGAAGGTGGGTTTTGTGTGTTCGGTGAACAGAGTTTACTGTGTTGTGTTAGATATATACAATACGTGGAGAGTGGATTGTAGCTAAATCACCTGGGGAATTGAGTGATCACTCAACGTATCACTTTCAAATTCTGTACATGTGGACAAAAAACGCAAGCAATGTTTCAGCCAATGAACCTCCGGGTATAACCCAGAGGTCCATTGGCTGGAACTTTGTCTGTGCTTGTTATGCTTTGCAACAAATTTGCAATTATTGCTTGGGTGGAATCGCCACTCTGCAGGTGATTTAGTGGTATTACACTCCCCACGTACTGAATATACATACAGGTCATTGGTATCCACATCAATTTTCTCAAGATAATCAGAGGTAAAAATTTGGGAGCAAATAAAGACGCGCTTCTGAAGCTTTTCAAATCATTCAAACGTCGGTGAGAATTACACAGCAGGCACCCATGGTTATTCCCCACCGTTATAGACCCTTCCCACAAAATACCCGATGCTAATTAGATATGGACTATAGCCTTAAGCCTATTTTTCTATTGTGTAAACACACCAGGAACAGATTTTCATTTTTTCCACGTTTTGAGATACAGCCATTGTAGCTATTCGTAGCTGCAATAATACTACCCATAAATCACTGCTAAACGAATACATTCAGTTCAACGTTGGTCATTGAGCAGTTAAATTGGTCCACTCTTGTTCTGATATTCAGATTAAATGATAGTAGATGCCTGGAGCAAAAATGACTCAATAACATTTTTATCGAACAATATATTCCTCTTTCGGACAAGATGGGTTTACATGATAGACAAATGCCATCATCAAAGCAAACCGATCGAAGTCTATCCAGCTCCACTTCAGCAGTTGCCATCAATTTTATGGTTATCAATAACTGCAACGAGAAATCCACGAGGTAAGTGCGCCATCAAACTGTTCTTTTTACTTTGATGTGCAATAGAATCCCGATTCTCTTTGTACGTGGAGCTAATAAAAAACGTGTCCTTGAGTTGTTCGCTGAGGATAGTGTTTTATTATCACGAGAATGGAACTCTACAGATAGGAACCAATACAAAAAGTAAAATGACAGATATCGGAAAACAAAAGATAAACTGGGAGACATTTAACCCCACAACAATTCAGTTGCGACAAAAGCACTGAGGACAAAACTTTTTCGCTCCTCTCGTTCAGCGGTTGAGTGCATGACAAAAACCCTTGTCCAAACACCAAAAAACTTCGTCCAGTAAATTTTAAAGGAACAGTAAGCAGCGAATTTGAACAAAATAAGTTGTCCATTTGACTATACCACAATGTTCATTATTCAAAAGTCCCCTTATCTTTCATATATCACTCGTATTAACCTTTACCCAACGTAACTGCCAAAACCAGCCAGCGCTATTCTCAAAAATCGCCAATTAATTTTCATTATATTTTTCATTTTTGTCTCAAAAACATAGGTTATGACCCCTCTTTGGAACGGGCGCGCCGAGCTCGTTCCAATGAGGGGTCATAACCTATGTTTTTGAAACAAAAATAGAAAAAAATTAGTTATTCAAGAATTTTTTTGCAAGTGTCGTCTGCTTTTCATGTTAGGTGAAGGGTTAACATGCTCGTATCGATTAAATAAATTAAAATGACGGCGAGAATTTACTTGCTTCACCGAGAAATGATGCCACAGTTTTTCTTTCTTGATTTGCCACACGATCACTCACAGAAATTTCCGGCGCAGCGCAATTTTGCATATTGGGCAAATCTAAGTCTTACAGACAGACAAATGTAAAGTTTGTATGCGCTTGTTTCTATTTATAACGTATGCGTAATAGACAACTATCTCGTTTTGCCGTTGTCTGTGGGTTTTATTGGAAGCACAGCTTCGCTTCATTTGAAATAATACGAAGTTTTTTGAGCTGGTAATGCCCAGTTATTGCCAAAATAATGCTCAGTTGTTATTCGTGGCGATCAAACAGTCGGAGTGCAGCAGAGGTATTCATTTGTTTCGTGTGTATCAGAAATTATAACATGCGGTTTTCTGTTTATACCCGATCACTTCTGACAAACGCAATGACGAATCGTCTGCAAATTCATCTGCATGAAAGTTTTTAATTACAGATTTGAGTAATGTCTTGTTGCTTTTAACACCCAACACTTCGCACACAGAGGTTTTTAAACATGTTCTTTCACATTCAAATAAAACCTGAGAGTCGATTTTTTTTTAAATTAACAGCTTGTTTTCTCTGTAACGTTACTTTATCCTCTTAAAAAATATTTAGACATTTTTGGAGAATCCTCTCTCAAATAAATAAGGAGTGGCACGGAATATGAGCTTGGAGCACAGTTGGGCGATGAGGACGTCAGATAACGTGTGGCATGGTACGTCCGATGAAACATTATCTTTTTACTTACTAGTGAAGATTAGATTAGGAGCTCACCGAGCCATTTGAAAGACCCACTCAAGCTCTCAGCCACCAGGATAATTCTGTCCTGTCATAGACTCTTTCTTTACCCACGTTTCGTGGATTTAGCGTGTAGACGACCGTTGATACAATGAAATGTTCCTTCAGTCACGAATATACACAGAGATATTCTTTCGTTTTCCAACTATATATGTTCCAATTAATAAGTATTTAATTCACCTTGAAAACATCACGATATTAATAAAATTAGTGCAACTCCGTAGTGTAATAATCATAATACTACAGCTGTAGTGAGTTTTCAGTCATAATGGTAAATATCATTAAAGATTCGATCACATCAAGTCAGGACTATGAAACATTCTTTTGACCTTTCAAAGAAAATACACAGAACGACATACGCCTGTGAATGGGTTAATCGATATGACACGAGTGCCAGCGCGAAAGGATAAAACGAGAGAACGCAGGCCTCGAGATTTGTCCTTCCGCGATGGCACAAGTGCCATATCGATCTACCCATTCACACGCGTGTATCGTTTTGTGTTTATTACACACCTTCACATTTATAAAAAAAACAATTATGCGAAGTACACTCAGTAATTCATTTGACAACTATCAACAAAAAGAACACATCCGATCGCCAACCAAATTTAGTTTAAACAATATTTATTAAAAAAAATGCAATATGTTACAAAACTGAACAACAACAAAAAAGTAACAGCACAAGGCATCGCAAAAATATAACATATATTTAACAGTAAACAAATTGCTAATTGAAGGAGGGGTTTGACAGGAAGCTTGGAGCTTATGTGAGTCATCTCCCTGAGTCATTTTTAAATTTTCTCAGTAAGATGGTATAAAATAGTAGATGGACTCATATATCGCCTCTGGGCGGTCAGTAAGACGATTAGCAGCCTGGCGCCAAGCCTGTTCATCGCATCAATACACACACAGTGATGGCTGTCTAGAGATCATGAGAATGTAGACCTGGGAGCAGATGCATTGCAGATCATTCATATTTAACTTAATAACACTGTTCTCAACACACGTGGGTAACTGCTAGTGCAAAGACCCGACGTCCCGTCTCGGCACATAACTGGGGAGACAGTTGTTTGTAGTTCTAATCATAGAAGGATGAGCAACCAAATTTGCGAGGGGAACCCGTGTTACTGTTTCGTCCCCTGAGTTCCAATGTGTTCTATGTGCCTACTGGCACATAGAACACATTGAAACTGAGGGGACAGTTTTTAGCTATCGCTAGCGATTCAAAATGTAATTGCGTTTGCATGATTTGTTGAAAATTCCAGTGAAATTTCGCTTCTATTTAAAAATAGTCCCTCAACGATTTCCATATGTCCGGAACAGATTTTCATGGTTTAGTGTTGCTGTAGGTAGAGATTACACAGAACAGCTGTGTAATAGTGTGAGTTTATAGAATATAGATTCAATCGACTGGAATATCCCTAGGTTCGCTTTTTCGACCAATTGGATTTCAGCTGACTGAATGTCAACATAGGTGATGGACTATTTCAGAGGTTAACTGGCTCCCGGCCATAACAGCGTCGAATTCTATACCCACTATCAGTAAATCAGATATAGCCCAATAACGTGATTTGACTCAAAACCCTAGGACATTTTTCTAAGGTTAGTATAATATGTATAGATCGCTGTATTTCGAAGTGTACACATTTTTATTTTCTTTGGGTAAAACAAATACAACATAACAATATAACTGATTTGACACCCGTTCGCCAAATTTCATTTTCGCTCATTGGCGACCAAACGAATAGCATTTCTGAGACCGGAAAAGAGCGAAAGACAAACAAACTTTAGTTTTAAAACAAAATATCAGCTTTATTTCTAATGGTCTCGACAGTTCAACGACATAAGCAGTGTCTACCATTCTCAAATACCACAACATCTGCGCCTGGCGACACACCTCACTCTTCTTTTCCAAGTCAAAGATTCAAGTAAGTACACAGATTTAAAAATGCGATCTGTCGATTTCTAGGAAATTTCATGTCAATGCTAGCGAATGGGGAAATACAATTTATTATATGATCCGACCCTTCTGTTCAGTTTAAAAGGGTTAAACGAGTTTAATATTTTATGTTCGTGTATCTTGCTACAGGGCAGTGTTTATCTTCGAAAAACAATTGTGTGTTATTTGCTCGAATCGCTGCTTTTTGAGCTGAAACGGTTAAGGGGTTTTCTTGATTGGTTAATCATGTAGATTAACCTGTGTTAACCGTTTAATCACTTGTCCAAATAGATATCTGAATAATTGCCATACCGTTGATGATTTACAGCATGAACCCTTTACCCAATGTGACAAACAAAACCGACTAGGCCCATATACAAAAATCTCCATTCAAATTTACTATGTTTTCAATTTTTGTCTCAAAAACATAGCTTATGACCCCTTATTGGAACGAGCTCGTTGAGCTCGTTCCAATAAGGGGTCATAAGCTATGTTTTTGAGACAAAAATTGAAATTTTTTAGTAATTCATGAATTTATTTTGCAAGTATCGTCTGCTACCCGCAATGGTTAAAGGGTTAAGAATGACCATTTCCAGCTACTGATACAATATAATGATCATGCAAGTAAACAAGTATGTCAGCAAGTAACTTGCATGCTTTACTCTGTTTCATATAATTGATGTGAGTCAGTGTGACAATGTTTGCCTTTTTGGAGCAAGTTTGTTCCTTTGTTAACCCAGATAATACCGAAGATCAAAAGTAACGGTTAATCGATCAATTACGTTTTGGATCGATCAAGATGTTGATCATTGATTAATCGATTAATCATTTAACCGTTTCAGCTCTAGCTGCTTAATGAACTATGTTTAATATAATTTTACACCACTTAAATGTTACCGAGAACATTGGCAGTTGATGATTTGTACAATACATGTTAATTCCTAAATTTGATTGGAGAACGATTGCCGCTCGCGCGAAACATATTTTGTTCGCACCAAGCTCGTCCCTAGGAGAGAAGAAGATGGTCCTGTACATCATAGTTCAACCCTTAAACTATCACGAATAGAACACAACACTCTTAAAACAAATCTTGAACAAAGAAAATTAAAGTATTTTTGAGATTGTTCGAATGAGGAGTTATGAGCTGTTTTTCAGGGAAAAAATGAAAAAAAAAAATTCGAATGGCGAGTTTTCTTAATATCCTGGCCTGTTATGACCATTAGGTAGGTATATGGTTAAGAGCATCAACAAAAGCAATGCAAATTGTTTTTAACCAGTACGTATTAACGGAACTGTAGAACACGGATGGTGCTGACTTCTCACGTGCACGGTACGACATAACGCTTCGCAGCTTAAAAAAACAAAATTAGGTTGGGTGTTGATGGAGGTTCGATACTCCAGTTATAGTACTTTTTATAACACAGAACGATAGTGTAGACGTTGACCACGTGATATTTTGTCAGAAGAGTAATGTTGGATTAGCTGTTGAATTTTAGTACCATCAGCGTGGAGTACCACACAGTGTATTTACTTTATACAGTTTTGAGTTCAAATCTTTGGAAAACAGCTGCCCAAAGATGCAGTATAAGTCCAACTGTCATCCTGGCCATTATGATCATACGTTGAAATTTTTTTCTGTCTGTGGAATGACTTACCCACTGAAATAAGAGAAAACAGCTCAGTGTCCAAATTCAAATCATTTCTCTATCGAAACAGACGCACCGTTTCCTTTTATTTCTATGGAGATACTTCGCACCAAGCACAAATCCTACACTGTCACCTGCGCCTCGGCTGCAGTGGCTTGAACAACGATCTATTCAATAACTATCTTGTGAATTCATTCTTATATAACTTCGATGAACGTGAAACGATGGATCATTACTTTTTCCACGGTAACAGGTACACACCGATATGACTATAAACCTTTGGCACCATACTGCACTACGTGAATACCGATATCTTACTATACGGTAGTGAACACTACAGTTCTAAAATCAACAAATCCATTTTCAAGAAGTTTCACGAATTTATACTTCTCACCAAACGGTTTGACGGACAATCCACCCTCCCCACCAACTCACAAAATACTCTTAGAAACTTCGAGGTTCACCACTCAACCCATTAAGCACTGGTCACGGAATATTCTGGGTCTCTTTTCTTCATTTCTGCACTGCCAAACTCATATTCGTCTTCTGCATATCGACGCCTGAGTGCTAGAATGTTCTATGTCCCCATAGGGGACATAGAACATTCTAGCACCCAGGCGACGATACTCCATATTATATTCAAACTCTACTACTCTAAATTCAGATGACTAAATACATTTACCAACCAATGACAAAATAACAAACACCTTGTGCTGCTTTATTATTACTCAATGAAGACAGCCGTGTGTAAGAGTTTAGCTTCCTGCTGAATCCCTTTCCTTTTTATCTATGTACACAGTATCAATGTGATTTGTTTTCTGTTGCTATTAGAAATAAATATTGTTTAAACTAAATTTTCTGTTTATCTACCAAGACTACAGGCCTAAAATATCTTCCGACAAACTTGTAAATTTTTCAAAAACAAATTCAAAGTGTGAGTTTGTGTGTGGCGAAGGGGTGAACGTTTTAGCGCATGTATGTTTGGAAGGGTGGAATTCACCCGGCTCACGTGTCTTTGTTCTCCGGTTTAGGCATGTGTTCAAATTTAGTCTATTGCGTACAATCCAAAGATCCATTGGAAGTATTCAATGAGCTTGAGATTTTGAAGTTGTAGGTGCGAAGTCCATCTCGCAAACCATACCACTTAACCCCCAGACAGGCATTAATATTACGTTGTATCACTTCTTCCCCAAATTCATGTAAACTTATTTAGCGAAAAAAGCAAAGAGAAAGAAAGCCCAACTTAGTCTTTGATAATTATGATATATAATAAAGCTCGAGTTTTCACTGTCGGAAAACTAAGATATTTTTTGCTGTTCGATAACAACACCTTCAACAGTGGAAATTACGCATAAGCGCGGAAAATAAAATCAGAAATTCAGTTGCATGTCTTTTAAAAACCCACAGAGAATGATAGAGGTGTTTGCGTGTTAGGCTGTACTCTTGGGGGAATTTTTAACATAAGGTACAGTACATTTCCCGTGGACTGGTCGTAATCCACACGTGGGCAGTCATGCCCATGCATGCGTTTACCAACAAATAAAAATTATCATCCGCGAAATTTTAATTAATGAAACAACGGGCTGTACCCGGTGCTTCATTAATTAAACTTTTGATAATTATTCCTATGATTAGTGTTTGGAACCTAATATTATTGCGTCTGTGTAAATATTGCCCACCCGTGGAAAATGCGTCTCTTGGGCAAGGCCCTTGACCATTGGCAGTGTACTTAGGATTTGAATTTTGATAAAAGATTCTTCCTTAGTTTGTTGAATATAATATAATTTTTGCACGGAATGTTATTGAATGTTGTTGACTATGCCGAAATACTGGTCCTCCTGGAAGAAAAGTCAACCTGCTCTTCCTCGAAACCACCCAGCCATGCGATATATATATATATCTTATACCTCCTACAAGTATTTAGGACTTTCATTGGTTCAAAGACGTCACATGCAGACTGCATATAAAACCATATACTGCCAATAAACATCAATATACGCTGACAGCTATGGGTAATCTCCCCTTTGTTAATTGATTATTCAAAATGGCGGCAGCCGATAAACGCTTCAAGTTGAAAGATTGAGTGTTAGAAGCCCATATTTGGTCTGAAGTGCAGGTTAGGCAACTTTAAAAAGGCTTCATATTCTGTGGATGTGTGTCATGTTACCTTCGAAATGAAACTGTTTGGTATGTATGAATTTGCCTTGTTACAATTTATGGGCACTCTCCTATAAATTGTAACAAGGCAAAGACACGTGGACACATTGTGAGAATTCTCTCATTTAATTTTGATCGCCGTTGTTATTAGTTCTGTGCATCGATGCAGCAGTCGGCAAGATATATTCGATACACAGTTTGTTGGTGGCCTAATATGGTATATATGGTGTCAGTTAATTCCATATTGGACTCGAGCTTCGCTCTCGTCCAATATGAAATTAACTGACACCATATTTTCCATATTAGGCCACCAACAAACTGTGTAACTAATAATATTCCCCCACTGTTAGATGCTGGCTTTCTTCTTCACTGATAGAAAACTTATCAGTCTTTATCGCCATTTATTCCCGTACTTTACTACAATATTCTACAGTATGTAGCCCCTATTCATTCTCATCTAAAAAAAATATATCACGAGTAAAGAATAGCCCTGGGATTTTTGTCTTTCCAACGGTGCCCCCCCCCCCCCCCCCCCACCCCGCCCTTATCACAAACTGTTCTCCTAAATCTTTGATATACAAGGCAAATGTAATCAGATGACAAGATGCAACCCCGCTCGAGGTCTATCTCTACTGGGTCCCTTTTTGTGGTGATACTTCCCAGGTTGAGTTGACGTCACTGTACATTGCCTTCATGCTTCCGACAGAACAACTTCCAAATCTGAGACCATAAAATTTGCCACATTCCGTCCCTCCATACTTGAAACAACACGAAGTCCAAAAGCTGTTTGCTTTTATAGTTTATCTCAACAGTAACAGAAGCACTCTAAGGACGCGTTAAAGGCGCGTGTGACCCCAGTTCAACAGGTATGTTTTTGTTGAACCAACTCGAAAATATTCGACTAAAAAGGATGTATGTATATCCGTACTACCAGATAGTAGAAACGTATTGCTTAGAAGGTTTGGCTAGATTTGAATGGCGATTTTATTAGAAAAAAATATGCTGTTGAGATATGGCTGTTGCATTTCGTAAAGGGTTAAATGCACTGATTTCTATAAAACTCGATTATTGGAACGTTCATTGATCACAAAGAGAAAGGTGTATCACGGACCGCCATCTTGGGGAGGAAGTGGTGGGGAGGTGCAGTTGTTGCTATAAATAACCAATGCTCAAAAACACTAATCTTCTTAACCCTTTACCCAACGAATCGGCCACATCCGCCCGCGTAATATGCTAATTCAGCAGCTGAAAAAATACTATTTTTCAAAAACTTTATACAAAACCATATCATGTGACCCTTTTTGGAACGAGCTCGACGAACTCGTTCCAAAGAGGGGTCACATGATATGATTTTGTTGAAATTTTTTGAAAAATTTTAAAAAAATATATTTAAAATAATAAATTTTGATATCGTTTCGTTGCGTAAAGGGTTAAAGATTTTCATATTTCCGGCGCCTCGCAATCGCCGATCTCTTTTTAAAGAATATTCTTTGATAGCTGTGAAAAAATGAATATGCTGATGATGTGCGCATTTTCCCGTTAATACAAACTGAATATTTACAAAATATTTAGTTACTATTTACAAAGACAGTTGTTCGCCGTTGGTCGGTGGTTCTCTCCGGGTACTCCGGTTTCCTCCACCAGTAAAATTGTCAGACACGAGGTGACCCTCGCTGTCGAAACGTCGTTAAACCCCAATAAATAAATAAATAAGTAAATAAATAAATAAATAAATAAATAAATAAATAAATAAATAAATAAATTATCGAAGAAAGTGTCAAGATTGGAAAGTCGGTACGGTGTTAGTTTTAACGCTAGGTCAGCACCATGGCGTTTGATGATGTGAGACCTGTTACGCTATGACTACAGTCACAGCGTAACAACTCTCACGTCATCAGAAGTCAATGATGCGGTGACTGACTTGACGCCATCTTGGAGGTGCGGATACACGGTAACATGATTCGATGTGTGAACATTTTGCCGAGTAAATAAACCGCGTAGAATATGTTACAAGCAACATAAATCGGAAATAAAACAACACAAATAATACATGCGTGAATCGAAGTGTCACCTCCTGCATTTTTTCATTCAAACGTAAGCTAAAAATTGATCTTTTGGCTGATTGGTTTGGTACAGTTTATTTTTGTTTTATATATCGCGTGTATTCACTCGAGATTGCCTGCATTCCATTGACGTTCTTGCATATTTTGTTGCCCCACAGAATCGCCGTGGGCTTATGACGATACGTTGCTATAAAAGTCGAACCGTGTAATCGTATATTGAGCTGCGAAGGTTTTCGCTTGCGTTCCAGCGATCTAGTTATACAGAGATCGGTTCTTGAATGACAATGTTATCCTAATAAGTTATTCTACTGAAAGTTGTTACAGACAGTTACCATGGTTTTTAATCACTGAGGATATTGACGCGGAGTCTTATGTCTAGTGATGTATTTCAAAAGATTTAAATTTTTAAACGCCCGCAGAATAAAAGTCATAATCAGAAACATTATGTATCACGGATGATACAACAAAATAAACAATGTTGAGAATATTGCATTCTGATAAATGGGTTTGCTATTGAAATCATATGACACAACTGACAAACGGTGATAATAAATGCGTTATAAATAGAATTGATGAAGGATATACAAAAGCCATCTTATTTCCGGACAATTGGCCGCCAGTCCATTTATAGTAAATCAGTATAATTCAACAAAACCCCGGTTACTTCGCTTGGCAGATTTTCACGAAAGTGATACGTGGAATAACTCAGGTAATCACGCGTTCAAACTTCATTATTCTTCAGATTCTGGATTTGTTGCAAGAAAGGGCTTCTCTTCTCTTACTATGCGTCACTTCGAACATATGTTACACTAAAGTATGGATCGGTACTGGGAGCCCACATGCTGTACTCCAAAGGGGACACATGGCCTTTCACCTCCTTAAAATACCTGGTGAAAATATTGAATATAAACTGACAAATAAATTAGAGAAGCCAGAAGCTTAACTGCACAAACTATTTATTAGTGTTTCCTGAGCTGAACACACGACACTTGGAATCTTTCGTTTAGTTTAAAGAATATTTTATTCCAGATTTTAGATGCACACAATTACAATGCAGACATTAATTTACAAAATCATGGAAAAGGATTCAGCATCAAGCTTGATGCTTATGTAAGCTGGTTCCTTGGGCCAAACTACACAGTACATAATTTAAGGCGATATATTCAATCTGGATAGTAGGATTATCCAAAGTCAGAATTGCTCTTTTGTTCGGAAGAAGAGTAGAAAGAGAGAGACAGTCATAGAGAATCGGCAACCAGGAGGAGCAGATGTGATGAAACGCCTAAATGTCCATTAGTGTCGAGGCAATATACTCATGGGGTCTTGTCATCTCATATGTTGTGATTCTTGTGATTTTTTATTACTTGAAGTTAATCAAGACTCCTACTTGGCGTCATGAATAGTCCTACCATTTCCACTTACTGAAATCAACGGGAACTGACTACAGGGGGTGATATTTGTTATGCACGGTCATGATAGCAATAAGAATGTCGATTTATGACAGGATCATTATTTAACCCTTTACCCAACGTAACGGCCAAAACCGGCCAGCGCTATTCTCAAAAATCGCCAATTAATTTTCATTATTTTTTTTCATTTTTGTCTCAAAAACATAGGTTATGACCCCTCATTGGAACGAGCTCGTTGAGCTCGTTCCAATGAGGGGTCATAACCTATGTTTTTGAGACAAAAAATGAAAAAAATTAGTTATTCGAGAAATTTTTTTTGCATGTGTCGTCTGCTTTTCATGTTAGATAAAGGGTTAAAACGTTTACTAACATTAATAAAATCAAGTAATTTTTCAAAAATGTGTTTATTAACGCTTTGACTGTACCCAACACATCCGTTTAGCAATATATCTGTATCAATAAAATGAGTTATCTCACCTAAGGTGTCGGTTCTTTCTGGGCTGAAAAGTGGTCAGTGGAATAAATAGTAGTCAGTTGTTTCCTGAGCTCCACACACATAAAGAGGTGATAAACGAAGATGGTTTTTGAAAAGGTGATCGTTGAGATTACTGCAAGATAAACGTAATCGACAGTGGAGTATTTGTGCTTGGCGCGATTTGTCGTGAAAAAAGAAACTAGGAACAAGTATTTAGTTCCCGATTGGGTAACTCAAGAACTCCGGGAATGAGTTGCTGTTTCGAACGTGTTGCTGCAGATTATTCCAAAGACATCTTGTGCTAGGCAGAAATGACATCGAGTGTGACTGAGTTCGACAGAAGGGTACTGTCAAGTCTTCATTTCGACGGATATCAAAATGATGGGATGCGGCCTGTAGTGGGGGTGGGGGGGGGGGGGGGTGGGGGTGGGGGACTAAACAAGAAAAGTATCTTGCGGTTAGCTTATGGTACATTTTTAAAAAACTGTTTCAATTTGTATTTTTCTCTCCGAGTTTTTAGGGTTTCCCATCCAGTTTCCGCGTAAAGTAGAGTTCTGCTGACACTTCGGATTACTCCGGTTACCATTCTCGCGGTCTCAAATTGTATTTGTTCAAGATCCTCACTCTCGGCGACAGTGCAGTTATTCAATCAAGGGACGAATGAAGGCAAAATAAATTGTTTCCAATGTTTTCCTATCAAGGGCAAACTTGTGTTTTCTTAAAAAAAAACAGTTCTTTTCCACGCCCTCTTTTATGTATGTTGTTCCACCTGCGGCAACCGCGTTGTGTCCTTGGGCAAGACACTTCACCCCTTTGCCCACGTGGGGGCACGGTGCCATTGTGTACTGAGGCGTACTGAACGTCGATGGTGCACTTGTCTTCAGCGAATGCTAACTCTGCTTGTGTGGAGTTAGTATGGTGGGGAGCCTGACAGTTGCTCGCCGTTGCTCGATGGTTCTCTGTGGGTACTCCGACTTCCTCCATCAGTAAAACTGTCCGACACGAGGTGATTCTGTCTGTCGAAAGTGTCGTTAAACCCCAATAAAAAATATAAAATAAATAAATAAATAAATAAATAAATGTTGTTTATAAACAAAAACGGATGTTTATATAAAGGAGAAAATGAGTATGAACTCAATCTTTAACTCTTTGGCACTGGTGGTGCATCCCATACAAGTTTATAGCTATCCAGTGGCAGAGTTTATATTGGTTACTTGGAGGGGACCACTTACGATTTTCAACGTGCAGCCTTAGGGCTGCACGTTGCAAATCGCGATTGGTCTATCATACATATTCACTGAGCGACTCTTTTATGAATTCTGGTCGTTTTACGAGCCTGGACCGAAAAGTGAACCCCTCGTGCTCAGAAGGTTAACGTGTAAATGATTTGCATGTTTTAAAACTAATACAATGTATGATAAAGTCATTATGTTGTTGTTCACCTTCCACTCACTCCATTACCTCATGCCTTCCTAGTTTGAAAGCAGATCAAAATTTACATGCATGAATATAACAACAGTCATTTCAAACCAATTCATCTTCAGTTACCCAATATTTCCCCATCTTTTCCATCTCTGTTACCCATAATAACTGATTACATCTGCCGATTAAAAGAATATTATTTCCACAGTTTGAAAGAAATATTTAATTAGGAAACATCAGAGTGAAATAAATTGTTCTATAGTTGCAACGAATACCGATCGGTTTCATGTTTCATTTGTTTTTGTTTAAACAATATTTATTAATGAAACCACTGTAGTTGCAAACAATGTGATTTACAATAAAGGAAAGAAACAAATATAATTATGAAGCTGTGAATGCAGCATACAGAAACAATACTAGGTAAATCACAAAAATGAAGAAATGAAGGGATTCGACAGAAAGCTTGATGCTTATGTTGGTCGTCTCCCTAGGTCTTTGAGTTACAAAATAAGTATTACCGGAACTACTGGCGGAGTACCAAATGCAAATTGTTTAAACTATGTGATGAAAGATGTTTAACCCTTTACCCAACGCAGACGATATCAAAATTTATTATTTTAAATATCATTTTTTTTTATTTTTTCAAAAATTTCAACAAAATCATATCATGTGACCCCCTATTGGAACGAGCTCAATGAGCTCGTTCCAATGAAGGGGTCACATGATATGGTTTTGTTGAAATATTTTGAAAAATTTAATTTTTTCAACTGCTCAATTTATATTATGCGGGCGGATGCTGGCGATTCGTTAGGTAAAGGGTTAACCCTTTACCCAACGAATCGGCCGCATCCGCCCGCGTAATATGCAAATTCTGCAGTTGAAAAAATATTATTTTTCAAAAAATTTCAACAAAACCATATCATGTGACCCCTCGTTGGAACGAGCTCGTCGAGCTCGTTCCAACGAGGGGTCACATGATATGGTTTTGTTGAAATTTTTTGAAAAATTGAAAAAAATGATATTTAAAATAATAAATTTTCATAACTTCTGCGTTAGGTAAAGGGTTAAGTATATAGATAGATACTTTAAAAGAAGAAAGGAATTACAGTGATATGATAAAATAGAAGATAGTATAAAATGAAGCCAACTTGGAATCAAACACAAGCAGCCGAGAGACGAACGACGTTCAGAAAACGTGTAAAATTACACAGAGTTGACACAGCATACCGTATCCTCGAGGTGGAATAACAAGAAGAGCTAGAACTGGGCTAGAGGTATCAGGAGATAACCTACGCTACAAGAGAACAGATTCAGCCATTGTATTTAAGGCTGAGTCTAAGAGAGTCATGATGGCGCGGTACTGACTGCGCTGCCATCCAGGCGATCTGTGCCCACACTGTATTAAACTGTCCTATATAATACAGTATAGTCACAGATCGCCCTGATAGGGACAGGAATACAAATTATCTACTTAAAACGTTTCGTTTCCATAATGTAGTCCCGCACCTTTTCAAACACGAGGCGATTTGCATCTTTACTTAAATGCTCTGATCCATATAGGAGTTTTGTGATGTTAACAGGAAATGGTATCTGCCCAATGGTACTGGCCCGGGCATCCAGTAGAGCTGACATGACAGAAAGATATGGTCAGTATTTACAAAACGGACTAAATCGTTACTGTTAGGGATATTCTACCGTCCACCCAACAGTTCCACAGATACATGGGAAGCGATATCAGCATCCATCGAAAAAGCCAGAGACACGACAATTGCCGACTTAATTATCACAGGTGATTTCAATGACAACCAAGTGGTCCCCTCAAGAAGCGGCTTTTCTCAAATATTACATTATTTTAATTTAAGACAAGTCGTAAGTGAGCCAACTTGTTTTACCGAGTCGTCGGCTTCATTATCAGATCTCTTGGATCTTAGTGACACAATCAACATGAAAACTTGTGAGGTCTTCGAACCGATTATCCAAGACATGATTCGCTACCATTATCCAATTTTACTCGAAGTTGAATTTTTAAAACCACCACCCCTCTCATTTAAAAGGAGAATATGGCTCTACTCCCAGGGTAGCTATGAAGCGTTGAATGAGGCTTCCCCTAACGTCGACTGGAACTCACTATTTGATAATCCATGTCTTGATACTATAGTTTTTAATTTTACCGACAAAATACTCGATGCTGCATCCATCCACATACCCAATACATTTATTACCACGCGAATAGATCAACTGAAATGTATGCATAATGAAATTAGATTATTGATTAGACAGAGAAAACGTTTGTATCGTATTGCTAAACGTACGGATATTCCACATGCCTGGGCAAAATATAAACTGAAACGGATCGAAGTTGTATCGGCTATTAGGAAGGCCAAAGCGTTACACTTGTCCAAAGTCCAATCCACTCTGAGAAGTAGCAAAACACCACCATCACGGTGGTGGAAGACCCTGAAATCATTCATCGGCAGCAGCATCGCAGTAGGAATTCCTACTCTCATCCACTCTAACAAAATATACTCCTCAAGTGTTGAGAAAGCTGAAGTGTTAAACAAATATTTGGATTCTATCTCAACAGTTGATGACTCGAATGCTTCCCTGCCAGACGCACCACCCCGTGTTTCCGAAAGTATTGATTGTATTACTCTACACTGTAGTGAAGTATATTCTGTAATAAAGTCGATAAAAGTGTCCAATGCGTCTGGTCCAGATCTAATAAGCCTGCGTCTCCTCAAAGAATGTAAATCCTCTTTATGCGAGCCACTCTCGATCTTATTTAATATACTAATGAATAACTCGTACTCCCCGCTACTGTGGAAAAAAGCAAACGTCTCCCTAATCTTGAAAAAAGAACCCTTCAATTCTGATACTAATTATCGCCCAATATCTCTGATCAGCTGTGTTGGTAAAATATTTGAAAATGTGTATTCAAACGTTTGTGGGAGTTCCTAATTGATAATAACGTTCTCAGTCAATTTCACACCCGGTGACTCAACTGTCCTCCAACTGACTGACATATATGATGAATTCTATCGCTCCCTTGATGAAGGCAAAGAAGTTAGGGTTGTTTTCTGTGATGTTAGTAAGGCATTTGACAACGTTTGGCATGCTGGTCTTATCTACAAGCTGGAGAGTATTGGCGTTTCTGGTGAACTTCTGCTGTTCCTAAAATCGTATCTTGCAGATATGTAACAACTAGAAGTGATATCGTCGGAGACATCTTCATAGAAAACCATTAATGCCGGCGTCCCACAAGGATCAATCCTCGGGCCCTTATTGTTCCTTATATACATTAATGACATAACCAAAGATCTACTAAGCAGTATACACCTCTTTGCAGACGATACTTCCTTATATCTAATTATAGAGAAACCTGAACAAGCCTCGACCTTAATCAATCATGATCTGGCCACAATTGAACATTGGGCTAAAACATGGTTGATGGAATTCAATCCGAACAAAACAGAAAGTATGCTAATATTGCGTAAAAGCAGCCTCATCTCGTATCCACTCTCAGATATCCGAAGTCTCCAACCATAAACACTTAGGGGTCATACTGAACACCACTTGTCCATGGAACGATCATATCGACCATATTTGTTCTAAAGTCTGGTCTCGTTTGGACTTACTGGGGAGGCACACATTTAGATCGTAATGTGTTAGAAAAAATATATTTTGCTTTTATTAGGCCTCTTCTTGAATACGCGGATACTGGATGGGATAACTGTTCTGTAACCAAAGTGGCGGAACTGGAAAAGATACAGATTGCAACGGCAAGGATTATTACGGGCAACCGTTAGTGCTAGTAACTCCTTACTTTATTTAGAAACACGATGGGACCCATTGCAAGAAAGACGTCGCAAACACAAGTTAATCCAGTTTTTTAAAATGTATCATCGCATGGTACACCACACATCTCCAGTAAAGTCCCCCACTTACCTCTTCGACCAATCCATCACTCAGTCTCCGATTAAGTCAAAACCATCGTGTTCCTTTTTGTCGGATTGAACTCGAGAAGTCTTCCTTTATCCACAGCGTTACTGACTAATGGAATAACCGGTCCATGTCTGTCCGCGAGAACTCGTCATTGATTAATTTCAAGACTTTCCTAAACGATGGTAATCAACGACCTCCAAGGTTCTGCAGTAAGGCGAAATCTCGCACAGCTCAAATATATAATTGCAGGTTACGACTGGGGTGTAGTAATAATTGCAGGTTACGACTGGGGTGTAGTAACCTCAATTCACACTTATATGATAATCATTTATTACCAAACCCCTTATGTCAGTGTGGCGAGCTAGAGACTCCTGATCACTTTCTCTTGCATTGTCCAATTTTCACAGACGCTCGTAATTATACAATTAACGTGCTCTCTTTTGGAGCGGACACATGTGTACACTTCTTTTTGGCTCAGTATTCTTGAAGAACGTAGACAACCACCTTATCTTTGAAGTGGTACATGACTTTATATTATCAAGTAAGCGATTCCAATGATTAATTTCTAACACAGTATTAACCTAATTAAAATATAATTTAATATTATCATGAATATTGTTGCCAAACTAGCTCAACGGAACGAATATACCCCTCCACGCCATTCAACTTTTCTTGCAGCTCAACGCCACCTCGACTGTATTCACAGACTGTCTTCATAATCTTCTACTAAACGAACTGAATAAAATTACCTACTTACTTACGCCTTCCTCGTGTGTAGTAAACGCACCATGTATTCAAGCTGGCCGAGATTTGTTTCTTTCTATATCGTTCTTATTTTGTTCAGCTTGTACTCTTAAAATTCTTACATACAGTGGCGGCGCCAGAAATTTTTTGTGGGGGGGGGGGGGGGGGGGGGTGGGTGGGCAACTAGGGGGGCAGATTCCCATGAAGGGGGGCAAATACGTAAAGGATCATATCATTACTTTGTTATGAGGTAGTCCAAACTTGGACCCAAAGTACGTAATATACTTGTTTGGTTTGGTACGTCCTGTGGACGTACCAAACCAAAAAATTATATTACGGACTTTGGGTCCAAGTTTCGAGTAAATGTAATGGTAATTAGCGGTCCTCCTTTCAAAAAATCCTGGATCCGCGTCTGGTGGGTCTGTGCGAGAGAGAGAGAGAGAGAGAGAGAGAGAGAGAGAGAGAGAGAGAGAGAGAGAGAGAGAGACTCATAATGCCCGTCTGTCATAATGCGAAATCCATGAATTTTTTTAGACAAGGGATATGGGTAGACATGCTTTGTTGGCTCATAACTTAATTATAACTTATAAGTATCTGCATCCGAGTCTTTAAATTTCTACTGCCTGGATGTGTTCATCAGCTAGCCTGAGGCTTTGGGCTAAGCGTGTATGGGAAATTATTGGGAATAAAAAAGAGAGGGGTGTGTGTGTGTGTGAGAGAGAGTGACTGAATCTGTTTGTGTGTGAGGGTGGATGGAAATGCATGCGAGATGGTTGGGGGGGGCAACTGGGGGGGGGGGGGGGGGGCAAAGCCTTCGTTTGGGGGGGGGGGGGGCAAATGCCCCCCCCCCCCCCCCCCCCCCCCCGTAGCGCCCGCACTGCTTACATATCGTTTCCCGGTGGTCCCCGCCTCTACTTCCCGGGATGGCCAAGATCGGGTGGTCTTATTAACAACAGCTTCCATTCAAATTATATTATCTTTCCAATTTTTGACTAAGAAACAATTGACAGAATTGGGCGACAATGACAGGTGGTTTGTATGTAGATGAGAATTAAGATTACTGCAACACAGACGCAGTCTGCAGTGGTATATCTATAGAAACGCCATTGTAAAATATACCAACTTTTCTCCGAAACGACATCATGTTAATTTTGTAATTTGTTGTACAACTATCAATTTGGAAAAAAATATCACCAAAACTAGGTAACATAAAATGTGCATTAAAATTATTTATTATATGCTTTCCAGTATAACACTATAAAATTAAGTAACAGAATGGTAAAATGAAAATCGTAGGAGAAGATAGTAGATTTATTTATTTATAGGGTTTCACGACACTTTCAACAGCCAGGGTCACCTCGTGTCGGACTGTTTTATGAGTGGAGTTAGTATGTTGGGGAGTTGACAGTTGCTCGCCGTTGCTCAGTGGTTCTCTCCGGGTTCTCTCCGGATTCTCTCCGGGTACTCCAGCTTCCTCCACCCGTAAAACTGTCGTGGTCGTGATTAGCCATTGTGCAGAAATATGTGACCTTAAACACCAATAAATAAATAAATAAATAAATAAATAAATAAATAAATAAATAAATAAATAAATAAATAAATAAATAAATGAGTGGAGGTAGCTGGAGTACCCGGGGAGAACCAGCGAGCAACGGCGAGTATCTGTGAAACTCCCCAACGTCCTAACTCCACACAAGCAGGGTTAGCATTGATTGAAAACAAGTGCACCATCAACGTGCAGTACGCCTAAGTAGGGTGGGGATCGAACCGTGGACCTTTGGGTTTGAAGTTCAATGCCGTAACTTCAGAGCCACCGTGCTCCCTGGAAGATACTAGATGACATATTGACAGGTGAAGGATGTTTGATACTTCCGCAACTCATTTGTACTAATATTAAAAAATATTTGTATTTTAGTATCTCATACCCTTTTGTGAAACTATTTTATTTAACCTTTTAAACAGAAATGCCTCTATTCTGGCCCGGGAACATGATATGCCATGACTTCATTAAGTCGGATGGCCGCTCCATCAATACGTGTCATACACTAATCAATGTTTTCAACGTACAGCCCCGAGGCTGCACGTTAATAACATTTATTGATCTACACCCAAATAATGATTATGGACTCTTCCAATTGCTGCCATTGAACCGACTTTGAAGATACCACTTGGGTTCAAAGGGTTAATATTCTACGTAAACCATTTACCCAACGTAACGACCATAAACTACCAGTGCTATTCGAAAAATAGCCATTGGAATTTGGAATGGTATTACTTTTTTTTTATAATTTTGACACAAAAACAAAGCTTATGACACCTCATTGGAATGATTCCGTTCCAATAAGCGGACATAAGCTATGTTTTGAAGTCTAAAAATGAATATTATTAATTATTCAAGAAATGTTTCAAGAAATGTTTGGGTAAATGTCGTCATCTAGTCGTGTTGGATAAAGAGTTACATTTTTGACGTTGCTGTCACACAAAGGCAACCCCTTCTGAATCGCGTCACTGACAGGGTAAGTGTGATCGGACTCGTCACCAACGCAACTGTATCGCAGCCAGGGACGTAGTTAGCTGGCGAAGGCAGAGTGAAGGCGGAGGGATCACGTGCGGCCCCTCTCTAACCTTTTTCCAGCAATGCTTCGGAGAGAGAGACAGAAAGAGAGAGAGAGAGATTGACAGAGAGAGAGAGAGACAAACAGAGAGAGAGAGAGAGAGAGAGAGAGAGAGAGAGAGAGAGAGAGAGAGGAGGAGGGGGGGGGGGGGGCGAAATTGTGGCTAACATGATCTTTACCAACCCGCCATTGCAATCTTATTGGAAATTAGCAGGAAAACAGTACACAGACTCCTTACTCTTAAGACGTGCCCGAAGTCTCCTTCGGTTGATTTGTCTCTATTGCGGGCTTTAAAGTGTAGCAAAACGCATATTTGTGGCTCAATATTAAAAAAATTATATAATAAATTTGTTAAGTATGGAGGTCCGATGAGAAGATTTCTTAATTATGGGGGATTTGCATTTTTCGCAATACAGAGGTGCGTGAGTGAGAAAATATTTGAGTTAGGTAAACAATTAAGGAACAGTTAATGAAATGTAAGAGAAGATAAAATCAATTCTACTTCCAAAACCAACTCACTTACAACGTTACGACGTTGACCTCTGTGGTCATTCCCGTAATAATAATGATAATAACACTTTGGCCAGCCGCTGATTTGTCGCGGTTCTCGGGCGAGAAGGCCTTGGTTACCCCTGTACTCCCAACTGCCTCTCTATTCCCACGCTTCTCCTCTCCTCCCAACACTCGGAGACGAACTGCTTGATGACATCCCTTGCCCCATTCTTCCCAATCTCTCCGATTAGCATATTAACCCTCTCCTTTGAGTCTCCCCCTAACCACATGTCCTTCTTTCTCCCATCCCACTTCCCCATTATACTCCCAGTGAATCTCATTCTTTTAGACTGGTACTTTGGGCATTCTAGAAGAAAGTGTTCCAGGGTCTCCACCATGCCCAAGTTACACATCTGGCATTCCCTTTCACCGTCTTTCCCAATTTTTCCCCTCGGCTCCAGGGATCGCGACCTCAGCTTGAACAACAGTGACCCCCCAAAGGTGCCATCAAGGTACTCTTCAAAACCTGGCTTCTCTTTATCACGCAGGCCACCAAAAGATCTCTTTGATTTGACCCCTCTCGCCAATTACGGTTACAATCCTCCATGACCCTTTCTCTGACGATTTGTTTACCCTGGTTTGCCCCAACATCCAGGACCGAGATCTCCAATGAGTAGTTCTCTGCTAGTTCACTCACTTGGACCATCCACCCCATTTTGATATTTGAGTTGAAAATTCTCATTAACATTACTTTACACCATCGGCTGTCGGGGAGATTTACCAAATAATTAAGATAACCGAATTTCAACAGGTCTATCCTGTCCTTGATCCTCATCTACCCAAGCTCACCCCTGATTGCTTCTAGCGCTGCGGCATTACTCGACCCCGTTGTCCATCGGACTGCATCGTTCTGCAGGATTTCCAAGCTCTTTACGGCCGTCTGGTTTAGGGGTACCACTTCCGTACCGTATGTTATACTTGGCAGCCCCACCATTTCCCAAATGGTTTTCCCACGAAAACCTTATTGAAACTGTTTCTCCCTATAAGTTTCATTTGGTTAAGGATTCGCTTCCCCTTCAGAATCAATTTATTTGTGTGGTTTCGGTAGATGCCTCTTCCTGTAATGTTTATATTTACCCCCAAATACTCGTAATCACCTGTCTCTCCTACACTGAGAAGTTTGCTGCTCCTTTCCGGAATGCAGAACTCACCCACTCTCCACCTTCGAGTGGGGTCCACTTTGCGGCCCACAGGTATAACCTTGCTCTTGCTTTCATTAGGTTCGAGTCTCCATTTGCTCCCATATTTCCCAACAATTCCCAGCATTTTCGTTAGTCCCTCTTCGCTTTCTGACACTAGAACCATATCGTCTGCAAAAAACAGCCCTGGGATCTTCAAGTCTCCAACTGCTACCCGCTCGTCGCTACGCAGGAGTTCATCTCCTAAACCTTTGATGCACAATGCAAACAGGATTGGCGAAAGGATACACCCCTGTTTTAGGCCTATCTCCATAGGCATACGTTTTGTTGTAATGTTTCCCAGGGTAAGTTCACTCTGTGCATCTTTATATAATGCTTTCATGATTCCAACAAACTCGCCTCCTAAGCCCAGAGCCTCCAGCTTGCGCCAGATACCCTCCCTACATACTCTATCGTATGCCTTTTTGACATCCAAAAAGGCCATAAACATCTTTTTCTTTTTTTGCTTTCGTGGATTCTATCATTTGGGATAGCGTGAACAGATGGTCAGTAACTCTCCTTCCCTTCCTGAAGCCATTCTGGATTTCTCCCAAAAAACCCTTCTCTTCAATCACCTCCTCTAGTCTCCCATACAGGACTTTACAGAAAACCTTTCCAATGTTGCTACTGACAGAGATCCCTCGATAGTTATCCAAAACGTCTTTTTCCCCCTTTTTGAGAATAAATGTCACTTTGCTTTCTCTCCACTCCTTTGGAACCTCTTGATTTTCGACGTCTAGATTGAATAGGGCTGTTAGGCTTTCCACGAATTCCTCTCCACCCTTTTTTGATAAACTCGTTTGGAATTTCATCCCCTCCTCCCGCCTTTCCATCCCTTAATTTTGATATCACCTTTTGCACCTCCTCCGTTTAAATTTGGTTGCACACGAAGTTCGATAGGTTTTCCTCGACCTGATTCTGACACTCAGGTGGGCTCCCCATGCCCCATCGCTTATCGTTTACCTTTTCCCAGTGCTTGACTAGTCCTGATGCGACTTGATCTTGCTCGTCTGAATCGAAATGAAATGAAAGGTTTTAGCGCGCCGAAGGCGCGCAGGGACGATGTGGGATTTACAAATCCCTTGCGACCCGGTTATCCTTGTTTTATTTCACTTGGATCACACAGGCCTAGCTTTCCTATTGCATCAAATGGAGTCTGAGGGGGGTATGCACGCGGTTAGAATTCCCGGCAGTTTACGTTGGAGTGTTAGATTGTCAATACTCAATCCCTCAACGCCATTAAAACTATTATAGGGGGGGGGGGGGGGGGCTCTATTCGGTTCCAGCTCGGCGATGGTAGAGGTTTGAGTCCCACCATGGTGGCGGGCCAGAATGTAATATTGTGCTCGTCTGTAACTCTGCCATCTACTTTAATACTCTGTGGGTTACTTCCTTTATTACGTTTATTCACCCGTATTAGGTGTGTTGTGAACGATATTTTCCGTAAAGTGCTCCTTGGTGATGATTATGTGATAAGGGTAAGTCTCACTTTGCCGGCTGTCTGAGTTAATTAACGAGGTGATTATCGATCACGCCTGCCTGTTTGTTGTTTTAAGAACATCAATTAGGCCTCACAAATTGAATGTATATATATGCAGAATGACACGCGCGTGTGAATGGGGTAATCGACATAGCACTTGTGCCACCGCGGAAGGATAAAACTCGAGGCCACACGCGTTCAGTGTTTATTACGCGTCTTCATGTCTAAAAAATCTATTATTAGAAGGACACTCAGCAATTCATTTGACAACTATCAACAAAAAGAACACATTTTATCGCCAACTAAGTTTGCAGGGTAACCCTTGTTACTATTTCGTCCCTAAGTTCAAACAATGGAACTCAGGGGACGATTTTTAGCTATCGCTAGCGATTCAAATTGTAATTGTGGTGAACGATTTGTAGAAAATTCCAGTGAAATTTCGCTTCTATTTAAAAATAGTCCGTCATTGATTTCCGGTCCGCAATGTCTGTGGAACGGATTTTCATTTTCCGAATGGTTTAGTGATGATGTAGATGGGGAGTTCATAGAACAGGCGTGTAATAAATATTCTTGCAATCGATGGTGACGGCGACAAAATTATGATCTATGCAACTGCTATTTCTCTGATGGGACATTCGACAAATTTCCAAAGCTATTCTGCCAACTCTACACAATCCACGCATTTGTCGATACCAAAGTGGCACCTATTGTATATGGACTTCTGCCAAACAAAACAGCCCAGACATATCGACGTTTCTTCAACTTGATTGCCACATAAGCAAGAAAACTGGGCATTATTCTCTCCTCATCTCACTGGTTCACGGATTACGAGACAGCAGCCCAAAACGCCGTTGCAACAACTTTTCCTACGACAACACTCAAAGGATGTATGTTCCACTACGCTCAGTGCATATGGAGAAGAGAAATGTAGTTGACTGTAAGCTGAAAACCAACTACCAGGCTGACCCTGGCATCAAAAACATCATTCGACGCGCCGTGGGTTTGCATCTCGTCCCCGTGCAACACGTTAGTGATGCCTGACTTCTAAACGGGACACATGGACGATGTCCTTGAACAAAATGATCGCATCGTCGACCAAAGAGTGGAGAGCTTCACAGACTATGTCACCAGCTATTGGATTGAGGAAGACCACGGACTCAGTCTGTGGAATCATTACGAAACGGTAGGACAACGCACGACGCATTATATAGAATGATGCACAGGAAACTGCAGCTATTTATAGCAGGCTCCCACCCGAACTTGTATTGGATGATTGACTTCATACAAGAAGAGCAGGCTTTCCAAGAATTGACTACCCTCCAGCTGATCGGTGGAGGCAAAGAAGCACCCAGGAAGACAGAGAGGGACAGATCAGAATGTTTGAGTACCTCGACTCCGTCTCCAGATGCACCGGCTACTAAACAGTTCACCATGTAACAAATACGTTGATGCTATAATTATTGTTTTGTTTTATGTTTGTTGCTTATATATTTGTTGTTCTTTATATATTTACATGTGTAAATAAACGATGTCAAAATAAAAATACTTTTTATTATGATACAAATAAATATTGGAGAAGGTCTACATGTAAGACGCACAAACTACATCTAACCTATAAATATATATGTGTATTTTTATATAAATATGTGTTATGCGTACATTGTGCTTGTAAATAATCTTTTATCGCTATGAGACTCGTTTTTGGGGACGTACAGCTACGAGTCGCGCTTGCGCGACGAGTAGCTATACCTCCCAAAAATGAATCGAGTCGCGATAACAGATTACACACAAGCACAATGAGCCAATGAGCGCATAACACCTTTATCTACAATTCAGTCAAAAAAACCCCCCGATAACCATGACTTCTCAAAAATAATTGTTAACAAACAAAAAGCCACACTAAACTGATCAAAATAATAGATCTCCATTTTCAGTTCTCTCAACCCGACGGTACGTGAAGAAATTCCTTCAGCATGAATGAAATTGTACATTGTAAAAAAAACAATAATTAATCTCAGCCCAAGTATGATTTTTCCGTCGCGCAATGATATTTCTAACCAAATTCAATTCATTTCACGAGGTCATCCAAGGCACAGATGGCTGGTTTGCGAAAAAAACTAGGGAATTATTTTTTGTAGTGCGCAAGAATCGCTTTAAAATCATGATGTCACTTCATTCGTAATTTTTAGTACCGATCAAATCACATTGAAATTGACGTCACGTTTCAGAATTTTCTCACCATAACTTTCAATTTTTGTGATTCACCTCCATCTTTTTTATGTTTTGGTGTTTTGAATGGTGGGTGTTTAGGTAATGGGTAGTGCAATTCCCTGCAGCGTGAAATGTACGTTGAGGCAAACTTGATCCATCTTTCATTGCAGCATTAAAATGTTTTGAAGGAACTGAAGTATTATGCCAGTACCATTGAAATAGTCCGTCGAGCGCGCGTGCGTTCTTTTCTCGCGATGTCATGTGACTTTTATCACTACTACAATAGCGATACAAGATCTTTTGTCGCCGACTTTTTTCGCTACTGATATTGCTGTTTTCGATTGAATACAGAGGTGCATGAGGGCGAAAATATTTGAGTTAGGTAAACAATTAAGGAACAGTTAATGAAATGTAAGAGAAGATTAAATCAATTCTACTTCCAAAACCAACTCACTTACAACGTTACGACCTTGACGATGACCTCTGTGGTCATTCCCGTATTATGTGTGTTGTGAACGACATTTTTGAAAATGGTAGATATAGGCAGAATGCGTTGTGTATTTGAATCGGTGGGTGTTTTACATAACTCGTTGGAATGGCGTTGTCATATTTCGGGAGAGTCGTTCCCACCGACTCAAACACACATCGCGCTCTGTGTTTATTACACATCCCGTGCATTAAAATTCATTTAAATAATCAAATTTTAATTCCGATGTTTAAACCCAAAGGCGAAGAGTCCGTTTGTTTTGTTTGAAGCTGTACTGATCAAATGGGCTGATAAAAAAAAATAAGAACAACCTTTTGGGAACAAGTCTAAATTACATTCTTTATCTTTTCTATTGGGCGTGTTTGTTGAAATTCGCATCTCCGTTTCTCTTCGGCTGGTGTCCATTCACGCCTAACCATTTGGTAGCTATTACTATTAGTAAAAATATAAGAACAAATTTGGGCAGATTTGCAAAACAACTGGGAGAAACTTTTTAAAAAGAAGTTAGAAGCATGTCAGGATGTCCGAAGATTTACCGAAATAAAGTTGGCCAATTTAATTTTACGGGATCCGCAGACGAGACAGCCACCGGACTGGGTTAATGTTGTGGTTGAAAATGATTGTTTTTTTCTTAATTTGTCTCATTTGTGGTTAACTTATTTTTTCGTGGACCAACTTTATTTTGCTTTGGACGTTTTCATTTTCTCACGTCGCGACAGACGATCGATAATTGTATAACGAAATTTGGAAACTTTTCGAGGCGAAACTAATGACTCGACGGGAAAGGAACTGCTATAAACGGTGCTGGGAAAAAGTTCCGGCTTGTACACCACCAGTTGAATACAGAAACATTTATGTTATAGCAGCGATTCCGTTAAATACAAGGGTTTAAAGTTTAATGGATGTGTAATAAATACTTTAATTATACTATATTTATATATCATTTATAGCTGACGCGTCTTACATGAAAACTCTCACAAATACTGCACAAGAAACGAAAAAAACACCCAAAACAACTAAGTACGTACTAGTAAACTGTTAACATGATTATTCACACCCCTCGTCAACAACTCCGAAAACAATAGCACCCGGCGAAGTGAAACGACCCCTGTTAAGGCTAGTTCCGTCAAAATGTATTTCACAATATATTTCAATTCCATACTCGTTCTAATGTTATCTGAGCATGCTGTTTACTTTAAAAGTAGCCCCTCCCCCTCCCTACACACTCACTCATTCCACACATAATTCACGCCACTGATAGTAAGAGCCACCAATCGCCTTCTACCAGTACTATTTCACCAAGGAATAATCGCTGCGGGAGCTCCCGTCCTTGCTGTCGAGAAAATTGAAAAAGTATAACAACAATGATCGTAGATTATTGTGATGAGAAATGGCAATACAGAGGGTTTGAGTTACCAAGGGGCCGTTTTTAAATAAATCGTCTTTAAATTATATGATATTGGATAAGCCAGAGTAACCCTTTGAACCCGAGAGGCCGTTTTCCGCCCAAGAACACGATACGTCATAATTTCAAGTAGAATTACTGCTAAGTGAATGTGTGGGGTAGATCACTCAATATTTTGGTCTACCCCCGAATAATGAATATGGACTCTTTCAATTGCTTTCATTCAACTGACATGGAAGATGCCACCAGAGATCAAAAAGTTAAAAACCGTTTCTAATCCCTGTCACTCAACTTCCGCATTTGTCTGAAAACTAACGTTCTATACCATTCTCTATCATTTCCGACGATTTAATATTAAGCCTTTGCACTCCAGTGGTATCTTCCGTGCCATTCGAATGACATTAATCCATAATATTGAGTTTACATCGACTTCATGAATATTAACCCTCTGCACCCTGATGTCAAAATGACAAAGTTTTCAGCAGCAAATACTTCCCATAGTGCAGTTTGATATTTAACTAAATTTACCTTGTTTGACTGAGCTCAGTGAGCTCTGTCAAACAAGATATAATTGGTTAAATTCATAGTTAAACAAGAGAAAAACAGAGTGATTGGGGAGAATTCTGTTGCTCTACCAGAGTGCTAGGGGTTAAGAAGCCCTTCATACTGATTTCTAGTAATAAATGTATTGCACAACTCATTATAGCTATCATACTCAGAATATAATTTGCAATGTGTACAGGCATATGTAATGTATTTAACCTGCCACACTTCATTGGGCAATGGCTATAAGTCATTCCCCAACAAACAGTGACTGTTTTTATTGTCGAGTGGGATGGCTGATAACATCTCACCTGAGAAATTCGTCCTAGACACGAGGCTTATCGAGTTGGAGGGGGGGGGGGGGATCAAATATCTTTTCCTGGAGTGAGATTTTTCAATCCCATCCCACAACACTCGGGAATTATTTTTCTCTCACAACACCCCCACATTACGTCATCGAAATGAAACTACAGAATTACTCTTCTACCGATCGGTCATAGAGCCAAACAAAAAGTTGCGTGTTAGGGATGAGCATCGAAAGGTATATAGGCAAACCACGTTAACGAGCGGTAGATTACAACATCGGTGTGTTAACATATTGAAGCGAGCTAAAACAGCAGACATTTCGGTGACTTCACTTGTGAATTTATCGATTTCGATGACGTCCTTTGGCTTTTGGTAATGTAAAAATCATCCCTGAGTATAGTGGGGTAGAGTTGGTAGTTGTGTCAATTCAAGCGAAGAGGACTCCATGTTTGTTTACAAAATGCAGACGATGTTGAAATAGTTCGGCGATCAATGAGTATGCAAGCGAGGATGGTCACGTGGATGAGTAAGATAGATCTGTCTCACATAGGATCTCACCCGAGGCACGCGCATCTCAGTAGCCAGGTGGTGGGATAAAAAACACATTCCCTGATAACACTTAACATTAGGGTTTAATACCGGACTTTCAGAATTTGGAGCTCTGCGGCTCCAAGTTCTGAAAGTCAATCACGATACCTGGGAAATTCATTTATTCCATCAACAACCAAACTATTGAATGATATCCCTTTCAACATCAGAGAAAATAACCTCATTACAGATTTCAAAAGCTATCTAAATCAGAACATCTGCCGAGCACCACCATTCTTTTACAATTCGAGATCCCGTAAAGCGCAGGTATATCACTGCAGACTACGATTACGGTACAATCATCTTAATGGGAACCTCTTTGTGAACCACCTGGCCAAACTGCATATGCGGTGAACGCGAGACAACTGAACATTTTTTTCTAAAATATCCAAACTATAATCGAATAAGTGATACACTGTGCTTCCTTCCTTTCATGTTTGACTGTAATACCTTGCTGTACGGATGTGAGTTTTATAGTGCTTGCGATAATCGAATTATATTTGAAGCGGTGCATCAGTTTATTCTTAAATCTGAGCGCTTCACTTAATGTTTGAATAACTATTAAAGTTTCGGAGGATGGACTGCTTCTGTAAATATGGACACTCAACATCGTTGCTCCTCGAGACTGAGTTACCGAAAAAGCAGTATCAATCGAAATGATGGTGCCTCACTGTGTTTTTGACCCAGATCCTTCTTCCCCCATGGTCACTCCTACCATGGTGTTAACACGGGTTGCTTCGATCCCAAAAAGTCACGAGAGCGGAGGACGCCACGTTACAGTATTTTCAAATAACTGTCTTCACTATACTTATATTACATGACTCAATGCGTGGAGGGTGTGTTGTGGATGGGTCGCCCGTGGAGTGGAAATTCCGCAGCAAGCAATAGTTGCAAATCTGTTGCAAAGCACGGCAAAAGCAGGCAAGGCTCCGGCCGACGGACCTCCGTGTTGAACCCGGAGTCCCGTTGGCCGGAGTATTGTTTGTGCTGCATGTTGTAACGTACAGAACTTGAAGTGACACATTGGATGATAGTTCCGCCCTGTGGTTGGTTTGATTGCAATTCGATCTCCCCGCGCTGTAGTTATCCGGTAAAATACTAGCTAGTTTGCAGAACCACTCCATTCCTGATACTTTACATACAAATGGCTGTTAGTTTTGGTCTATCACAGAAAACATAACTCTCCCTGACCGGGTGGGAGTTATACTATGTGACCTTTGGACTTGTATTGCCTGGATTGTATTTCTTGACTGCACTGCAAATGGTAGAAAAGTACATCTAGTTTTTTTGAAATTCGTGGCACTTCTCTCCTACGTAAATACACCTGCCTATTTGAATACTATTGTCTCATTCTGACATTCTTATTCTTATGTTTCTGTCCTGATTCAGCAGTCAATACTTCTTGATAAACATTACTGAAAGTTACTTACCATAGGAAAATTATCGTAAAAACCAACAACTATCCAGATACCTCAACTGAATAAAGTACGGAATGGGGGTTGTTCTGCAGCATGCAGTTATTAATACCATTCAAACAAAACCCCATTTCTACCATTTCTTCCCATTTTCTTAGTATCTTCATTATTTAGTTAACAACATATACAATTATCTCTTATTTCCCCTTTTACCAAACCTACTATCAAATCATAACTATAACTTGAAAGTGTAATGAATAATTCATCATTATAGGGTTTGGACGGTGATCTTGATTGTATGTGTACCTGTCTTCTCGGCAGTATTATGTTCAAGTGTTCTAGTTTAAACACTATTTAATGAAAAAATCGATATGTATACAATATTCAATAACAGTTAATAGAAGCAAACAAAGTGTGAACAGCAAGCAATACAATTGTATACAAGTAGCAGATAGACAAGGTGATGTGAGAGAGGAGATCCGACAGAAAGCTTACAGCTTATGTAGGTCGTCTCCCCGTCGTCTTCAAGTGTTCTATTGGTGGAAACAACCTCTTATAAGCTTACAGCCTACTGTTGGATCCACACTTGCTATAACAGATAATTGTATATATTTGAGAACTGGAAATAAATATTGTTTAAACTAAACTAAAAATTTCCCGGTTACCGGTTTTGAAAATGAGTGCTAATGCTCTGGAGATTCATAGTCTAGAATCGGGAATCAAAGGTTGCGGAAGGCAACCATTGATTCCCGGTTCTGTTCAATGAATTTCCCGGGTATCGGGACTGATATTCTGAAACAACTATCGGAAAATTCCCGGAATCGAGAACCAGAAAATTCATGTTTCCGGAATTAAACCCCAATTAACATAAAGAGTTTATGTATGCTCCCACATTTTGGTGGTACGTAGCTTTTAGGGGTATTACTGGCATTCGGCAAGGAAGTGGTGTGTCCATTGGGTTTTCATGGTTCAATCATGGGTCTCTATTATGTATAATCGATTACTTGATATACTCTGCTACTCAAATAGACTTTGAGCACAAAATATGTTATCCTACTAATTGCAATGGACACGTTTTCTCCCATAATTTGTTAGAAAATGGATATAAGTCGCTTTCTAACCAGCTGGAACTTATAGTCATTTCGTTTAGTACGGCTTCAGAGATATCTTGCAACCTAGTCATTCTGGCCGAAAAATACTAAATGTTTTGCCCAACTCACTAAACCTTTGAGCAAACCTAGAAGTATTATCCCACAGATGATTTCACTTGCAGTGTATATGCATTCTGTTGCGGTCAGGATTCGCCATCGTGCAGAATTATGTGCAGAATTATGTGACATTAAACACCAATAAATAAATAAATAAACAAATAAATAAATAAATAAATAAACAAATAAATAAATAAATAAATAAATAATAAAAAAAAAAAATAAATAAATAAATAAATAAATAAATAAATTCTGTCACAGTCTACCACAAAGTGTCCATCAGTCTCTCCCCAACTTGTGTACTCCCACACTTTTTTGGTAAGTGGCCATGACCAATATTACTAGTATTCGGTAAGGAGGCAGGGGTACGTCACCGTGCGTGGGGTGTATCAGTCTTAGCTTCACGTTTACATTATGCATCCCTATCACATTTAATAGAGCACGAGATATACTACCATACACAAATAAACTTTTAACACACACTAAATCTCTTATACTCTTTTGGGGGTAGAGCAAATAAAATTTGGTCAACGCCACAAACTCGCTGTGCAAAAGTAAATTAATTATATTTACTTATATATAAGAGTGTAGTGACACTTTAAGCGGCCAGGGTCATATCGTTTCGGAGAGTTTAACGAGCGGGGAAGCCCGAGTCCCCGGATAGAACCACTAAACAGTGGTGAGTAACTGTGGGAACAAAAACTTACTTACCCCGCACAAGCAGAGTTAGCATCGTCTGGAGGCCCGTGTGCACTGCGTGCAGTACGTCTTAGCACACTGCCTCAACATGCTCCTACTTGAGATATTGGGATTAACCCTTTGAATCCTTGAGGCCAGTTTTCCGCCCTTAAACATGATACATCAGAATTTCAAGTGGGATGTCTGATATGTGAATGTGTAGGGTAGACGAATAAATAAGGCTGCACGTTGAAAATATTAATTAGTCTACCCTCAACGAATATGAAGTCCATCAATTGCTGTTATTGAACTGACGTGAAAGAGATTACCAGAGTTACAAAGGTCAAGTGTTTTGACCAATGGCATACCACAGATAAGGGGAGGGGGTCAGGGGCCATCCTACGACCTTTCAATCGGAAGTGCAATGCTCTAACCCGTAAACCACCTGCTCCCATATACTTTCAAAGGCTTAACACACTAAACACGATACGCCATCATTTTTATGAAAAGTAAAATATTAACCACTCGCTTGACGCATGTAAGGGGTGTGATACCCCCAAGACGGGACATTTTCATTTTGATTGGAGTCTTAACCCTTTACCTAACATGAAAAGCAGACGACACTTGCCAAAAAATGATTGAATAACTATTTTTTTTTCATTTTGTGTCTCAAAACATAGGTTATGACCCCTCATTGGAACAAGCTCAACGAGCTCGTTCCAATGAGGGGTCATAACCTATGTTTTTGAGACAAAAAATGAAAAAATAGTAAAAATTAATTGGTGATTTTTGAGAATAGCGCTGGCCGGTTTTGGCCGCTACGTTGGGTAAAGGGTTAAATGTCGATTCGGCCTCGCTGGTAATCGTGTACTTTCTTACGTGACTAGATTTCCGTTCTTGAACTTATGTCACACACGCAGTCAGTCTCATGCAAATAGAGGTCTGTTACTGAGTGGAGATTTTGGCGTCCCTGCATTACCAGTTTTGAGTCTGGCACGTGGTAATTAAATAAGGAGCCGAGAAGCCCATGCATAATGAGAGCTACGTGTATTTATACACAAACAAATTTTCTGATTTTTTAAAAACTGTATTTGTGTTTTTTTATTATACGCTAAAGGATAGATTGTCGAAAAAATTGCGGAAAGAAAGAAATCGTACCCCCACTGTGAAAATATAGAAATTTTCACTTCCACGGTATCAATCAAAATGGCGGCTTTCAAAACATCTCTTTAAGGTGAATACGAGTCAAATTATCACTGGAAATGATCAATTTGTTCTAGAAACGTATAACGAAAAGAAAATCTAGAGTTTTTGAATGGATTCAACACGTGTTCACCTTGAATTGATGCATGAAACCCGCTAGTCCAAACATGGCCTGAAAGTCCGTAATATAAGTTTTTGGTTTAGTACGTCCTTTCAAAGGACATACCAAACCAAAAACTTATATTACGGACGTTTTGGCCATGTTTGGACTAGAAACCCACCCGCTGAATCAGATTGCAAGACGCTATCTGTTCCGAGTATCAATCAAATCACTTCCGCGTTTCAAGGATTCAATGTGCTGTTTACTTTCATGCATCAATTCAAGGTTGAAACGAGTGGAATTATCAGATTCTTCTAAAAAGCGTATAATAAAAAAGAAAGTCTAGTGTTTTTGAGTGGATACCGAAAATTATCTTACTTGTGACCGAGACAAATGGTTATTTTCGCTCGGAATCCACTCTAGAACTCTAGATATCCTTTATTTATTTGTTGTATTGGGATTTAACGATACTTTCGACAGCCAGGTTCCTCTCGAGTGGACAGTCTGAAGAGTGAAGAAAGCCGGAATACCCGGGGAGAACCACCGAACAACTGTCAAACTCCACAACGTACAGACTCCAGACAAGTGCACCATCGACCTGCAGTACGCTTTAGTACACAGCGCCACCGTGCCCCACGTGGGCAATTAGGATTATGTGCCTTGCCCAGTGACACAACGCAGTAACCACCGGTGGAGATCGAAACATGGACCTTTCGATTTGAAGTCCAATACCACAACCACGGAGCCACCACGCACCCTTTTCAACAGTAATCCGCATTGACAAATATATCCCTACAAGATCAAGAAGAAGGCATGCCTTGTTGATGTAGGAATATTTCCTAAATTGGGACATGTTGAGTTTTTACCCCCAAGTCATTCATCTTCGCGACGCTCCTGTCCGATAGATCAGAAATTGAATGATAAAGTGTCTATCGAATATGCAACAACGTCACTAAATAAAAAAAAAACAAATATAAGACACATTCAGCAATTTGTTGGTGCTAAAAGTGTCTGTAGTTCTAAATAAATTGTTAGGAGCCATTCTATTCTCTAACAAAGCAATTGAAATCTCACATAGAATTGACTCCGTCGTGGGTTGAAACTTTCTATTTTCAGAATAGTGCATGCGACCGATCGATGAACAATATCATTACGATCACAGCTCTTGCAATCAGCATAAAATACAATAAGATGTCAGAACATCTTCTAAAAGTGTCTTTAGTACTGATCGTTAATACCGGAATCAATCGCCAATGAAATACAGCTAATGGGAGCTCCCACCTCGATCGTTTTGAGATCCAGTGTAAGTGGTCAAGACGGAGATGGGGCATCCTGGATTTCCATTATCGACCTCAAATTCTTCTTTTGAATTTGTCTCGGTGATCTTTGATCTTTTACAGCGGACACGCTTGTCAAATATAAAGCTTTTACCAAAACCCACTTGATGGTGGGCATACATTTTAAAGGAATGTATGCAATAATTGTAAGAGGGGTCTCTCTGAATAATTTTCCACACAATGAAACATTAGACGGGCTAATGGGTGACCCGATCTAAAGCCAGACTAAAGCCGTTGTGAAACGTGTGTGTCATCTTCTCTGTTTATGTGACCATTTAATCAGCGGAGTGGTCAAACTCAACCACTCAAATACTGTCTGATAGTTTGTTTTTGCTGCGGGTGGAAAAATGTTCACTGAATAGCCACTTTGCGAGAGAAAAATAGTAAGCAATTAACAGGATCTGGGGCATTTCCCTATCTTCTAGTTGGCATTTATTATATTATATCTTGTTTGGCAGAGCTCATTGAGCTCTGCCAAACAAGACATAAAAAATTAAAAGCCTATATTGGATGTAATGAGGCGAAAAATGCCTATAAATGTGGGGAAGTCAGTGGATGTCGGAGTAATTCGTCAACCCACTACACTATATTTTATTCAATTAACAGATGCTTCTATGCAATTAACCTGTCAAAATGGGCACTGAAGGTATAGGAGATGTTTGGTGTTTGAAAATTATATGCAGTTAACAGAGTTATTCAATTAAAATATATCATATTAAGTGGGCTCTGCAGCACCAATTGTTTTCTCTTGAAGCATTTCTTATTTTACATGCTTTCAGCAATAGACTGACCAAAAGACGATCCACACCAGACGCAGTATAAACGTCATACATTTATGTAGATTCATTCGTTTTTATTTTCAATATACCCAACCAAGCGACTCATTATGCCCAACCATTTGTGGAGACCGTCAGTATTTTTCTAACTTCCTTTTATTATAGACTAAACGTCACATCATCTGCATGTAATTAGAGCGAGTTCTAACAATACGTTCCATTGAGAAGCCTGAGTCTGGTATTTGAGTAACTAATAAAATAATTAAGGACATCCCAACACTCTACCAAACGCGACCTGAAGACGATATTCGCAAACTGTATTATTGATCAACTAAACATCTCCATTTTGTGCTTCAAAAACAGAGCTTATGATCTCTTATTGGTACATGTACGATCTCAATGATCTCGTTCCAATGAGGGTGCCATATGCTATGTTTTGGAGCATAAAATAAAAAAAAAATAATAATAGAATTTTAAAGGCGAGTTTTTGTAAATTAGTAGGGAGGCAAAACCAGAAGTGCCATTTTGAAAATCGTTTTGTGTTAGAAGCTGGCGTCTATCATAGACACTTAGGCCATGTAGTGGGGGTATTAAACCAGGGTGGATACCACCTTAGATATTCTTACAACCTGTATAAAATTAACATTTTTCCTCAAAATCCTTATTCTAAAAATGGGTCGAAGTTCGAGGCACAGTTTTTCATGAATACCTACAACTGGACAGCTAATTGCCACAGAGAATCAAATGACCACTCGTGTATCTTTGGACTTTTTCCAAAAGATAAAATAAATAGATTTTAAATCGGATGTGCATAGGCGTCAGTAGGGTACAAACTGTGATACGACATTCAAAAGCTCTAATTTTAGGACCATGTGTGGTCCCTTCCCAAAAGAATTATTTTGTCAAAATTTGAATCTTTGAAACAAATATTCAAGTAGACATATTTGGACAGGTTTTTTGGAAGAAAAACACCGTTCTAATCTAAAAGTGCTATTAATTGGCTAACTTGCATATTTCTTCTCGGAAGTTACTAATATAAGAATATGATGTTTGTCAAACGCGTTTTAGGGGTTGGAGCAGAAACATTTCCAAAATGTATATTTAACACGAGACTGGTGGTTTGAGGTAAAAATCGTTTAAATGGAACCTTTTTAAACAAACAAAGGTCAACATGATCGTTTGTTAAGCCTTTGGACCTTGATAGTGTATTCCATGCCAATTCAGCGCCATCAACTAGAAGCGTCAAAAATCGTAACAAGGACAAAGACCAATCAATATTTTCAACGTGCAACCTTGGGGCTGCAAGTTGAAAATGTAGATTGGTCAACCACATAGAATTCACTAACCAACTATCCAGCATTTGATATCACTATCCCGGTGGACACACGTTCGTGTAGTGAAGTTGAAAATACATGGAGAAACGAGTGAGTTATGAAGCTTGATTGGTCTACCACACAGATTGACTAAGCAACTATCTACTTTATGCATTCAGGTCGCATCTCGATCCGGAAAAGTGGCCTTTCGAGTTCAAATGGTTAAAATAAACTTAGAAAATCAGATAAAATATTTTGGAGCACAATGTGGGGGAATTACCACAAAATATCCACATTGGGTTATTAGTGGCCATTTAGAAAGGTGCAGTGAATGGTTGAAAACTGGTAATTTCCTCTTTGGTGGTGGAATTGTGGGAATGCTTCGGCCATTTACCACCAGTATGTGTTGGATATATCAAGAAAACACATGTGTGAGTGCAAAGAAGCTAAGTAAAGTGCATTTAAGAGGAAACTGGCAACAAAAACCATACCAGGTGAGGTTTTTGTGTATTGATCAAATCAGGCTTGCAGAAATCACATTTGGGTACATTCAAGGCAGCCTTCGGGAAAAATGCCACTTAATCAGTCTTAACCCTTTGGATCCCGATGGTATATTCCATGCTAGTTCAGAGCCATCAGCTGGTAGTGTCTTTCTCATTACTAGGGGGAGATCACCCAATATTTTTAACGTGCAGTCTTGGGTCTTCACTTTGAAAATCTCGATCTACCACACAAATTGACTGACCAACTATCTATTTTATGCATTTAGGTCGTATATCACGATCTTTTCGGGTTTAAACAGTTAACCTGCAGAACATGCAGAATATCTTTGGGGCATTTGTTCAATTTTCTGAAGACATGTTGAGGATACATCTTCATCGTGAAGCAATAGGTGGCAAACGTGTTATATTCAGACGTTTAATGCTCCGTCAATACGACCATACAAATTATGAGCGTCTGAGTACTGTTAGGGGTTACAGCGTCTCTCAGATAGCACTATTTGTCCACAGCCACCTTGAAGAGGATCAATCCTCAATCAACATCTGAAATAAAAATGTTGTTAGGCTTGCTATATATCAGGCCATGGAGCATACAAAGACTGTTACCAAGACGAGTGGAAAGATAGTCGATAATCGACACCACAGTTATTTTGCAAGAGAATTGTGATGATGATGCTGATGATGATGATGATGATGATGATGATGATGACTTTATTCAGCAGTATACATTACAATAATTGAAGAAAAAGGACAATAAATACAAACATACGAATAGAAAAATACATGACATGTACGAAACATTTAAATGGACTGTCTGCATACTGCTAGGAGAAGTCATAGCCAGACTGGCTGTCTTCCGACTTCCCTTTGAGGTAAAATTGTGATGATAAAGAAAAAAAAAGGTTGTGCATGCGGATTTGGTGACCAGGAAATGTTACAGTGTCATAGGCTATTGAATTCGAGGCTAATTTGGGGTGCAATGCAAAGCCAGGACCAGAGGATTTAGTAATATCAAAATGTGGAGCTAAGATGAAATGGGAGATTTAACTGTTCTCCTAGCTCGGACCACCTCATTTACTATACTATACTGTACTGTATTGCACCATACAGCACCGCACCGTACAATACTGCACCGTATACTGCACTGTATTGCACTGTACTGCACTGCACTGTACTATGCCGTACCGCACTGTATTATACTATACTAAACTATAATCTCCTGTATGTAACTTACAAAACATCCATCAATTACAGAACTACTAAAGGTCTTTGCAGGATCACAGGATGACGAGAAAATCAGATGCATCAGATTTGAGATTTTTCAATTTTTTTTTTCGCAAACGTTGTTAGGTACGTAAGGCCATTCCAAGTCTATGTGGAACAGTCGGGACAGTATGGATTTTTGCATTCCATTGTCTTCGAATAAGATGATATAAACATACATGATAGTCTTTTTTTAAAGATCTTTCTATTATCTGTCGCACGTACTTCTGGATCAAGATCATTCCACAGTTTCGGAAAAAAATACGGTGGGAGGTTTTCTATAGATTTAGTTCTTGTTCGGCTTATATGAAGAAGTCCAGATTGACGAGTAATTCTAAGGCTGTGGAAATCAACGGTTTCAAAGAACGAATTGAATGGTGTTGGTAGATTTCCTTGATGCCAATCGAATACGAATAGTAAGGCATGTAACTTAAACAGATCCTGTACCTCGAGAATATTAAACTTGTGAAAAAGGGAGTCGGTGTGGGAATTGTATTTTTTATTGCCTATTATTCGCAGCGATCGTTTTTGCATCAATAAGAGTCTATTTGTAGATCTAGAATTCCCCCATGCCCGAATTCCGTAAACAAGGTGACTTTGGACCAGGGTATGATAGAGCGTCTTCAATGCCTCCAGAGGACGGATGTTTTTTGCCTTATTTAGAGCGTAGTTTACACGGGCAATCTTAGAGTATAATTGAGTAATATGATATTTAAAAGATAGTTTATCGTCAAGGTTTATTCCTAAGAACTTTAGAGACTTATCACTTTCATCAGAGCCCACCTTATTTATTTCTCGATTATTTATAAATACGCTATTTGCAGAAGATCTGCCTAAAATTCCCTTCGTGACAATGTAGTTTGTTTTCTTTGTGTTCAGCGCCAATCGATTTACACAACACCTTTCAAATATATTTTCTAATTCATCACTAGTATTACTGGCTAGTTTATTCATGTCTGCTTCCGAAGAGTATACAGTGGTATCATCGGAGAAAGACAGGAGATTTAGTGAAGTTGATTCGCTGATGTCATTTATGTACAATAGAAACAAAATGGGGCCTAAGACTGAGCCTTGGTGAACACCTCATCTTATATTTGCAAGGTCAGATTTTTTACCACCATAACTCACAAACTGTTTTCTATCTGAAAGATAGCTTTTGAACCAATCATAAGCTATGCCCCTAAAGCCATACCACTCAAGTTTTTGCAAAAAAATGTCATGATTTATTGTGTCAAATGCTTTTGAGAGATCGAGAAATACAGTCAGTGTACTTTCTTTTCGTTTATTGTCTGCTTCCGCCACATATTTCAAAAACTGTAGTATAGGATGGAAAGTGGAATGTCTTCTACGAAATCCATATTGCTGTTCGTATATAATATCAAATTTGTTTAGGAAGCTTATTAGTCTAGCGGATACAACTTTTTCTAGAATTTTAGAAAATGTCGGTAAGTAGGTATAAAAGGCCGATTCCAGCACACATGTACAAGATTTCGTACATGTACACGTACATCGATGTACACCTCCATAGGATTTAGTGTTAAAATCGTCTACAGGTACACGATTTGTCGTTTTTTTTGATGCTACAGAATCGGCTTTGCCGATTCTACAGCACTGGATTCTATATACATATCGCTCAAGAGTGAAAAAAATGTATACAATTTTAAGAAAAATAAGGTGAATTGTCTGCTACAGAATCGGCAAATGAGTTTCCCCGTAGGATTCAGTGTTAAAATCGCGAGCAAAAAACGTGTTGCCGATTCTGTAGCAGCGTCGAAAAGTGGTTTGCCGATTTTGTAGCATCCGTGTCTGTGCACGATTTTAACACTGAATCCCTATGGAGGCGTACACGGAAATCCATTTGTGGATTGTACATTAGAAATCGACTCATGTACGGTACACGGAAAAGAGGTGCTACCGAACCGGCAAACCCACTGCCACGTTTCCCGAGGAAATGAAAAAGTGATTGATATATAGGAGAGAAAAAAAAATATATAAATAAATAGTTATTTAAAAATAAATATATCAAATCGAATAGATAATAAAAAAAATACGTAAATCATGAGCGCTTCCCAGACTATTAGAGCAAGGTTTCTTTTAAAAATGCTGATGAGAGCCTACGCATTCTGCGTGAACGAACAACTAGGTCGCCTCTTGATAGAACGATGAGTCGGATGTCGGGATCACCTACACTTCGATCACGAGAATCATTCGTGTCTGTCGATGGAAAGGGAAGATATGGACATCAAGTATTTCGAACTGGCGTTCGAACGCGTTCAAATCGACGAAGTGATCGCGTTTTGGAAGAGATTACTCTTCTGTAAGGATCGAAGCAAGCCCACAGTTTTGGAAGAACTGAAATTGGCGCGTAAAAGTCTGACTTTAGAAGACAAGGGATGCGTCATGAAATTATTGTTCAATGAAGCATACGTCTAAGTTTTTCTCGTTGATATAAAATACGGGAGAATAGAAAATAAAAATAAATACACACATAAATTTTTTTATCTAATATTAGAAAGAAAGAAAAACACATAAAAATGAGAACCAGAAATAAATTGTATCCGACGTTAGATGACGACGAGGATGAGAAGCCGAATGGCGTTTTGCCAACGGCACCGGTGCTAGAAGAAAAAGAAAGAGGAGAGAGGTATCACATCGATCAAATCAGTAGAATCCAAGCGTATCTAACTCGAGAGAGAGATTCTCGCCGTTCTCTCAAGAAGAAGTATTCACGTTTCGTGAAATTCGTCAACGCGATCGACACGACAATCATCATGATTTCCATGGGTTTACACGCGGCCAATACGGGTTGTTGTCGACCGCTGTTGGCATTTCGATCGTGTTGACCATAGAAGGAGTGGCTCTCGCCGCCGGATTGTTTAGCATGCTCGGAAACTTTTTGAGTAGGAAATTATATCTGAAGGCGAGAAAACACGACAAGATTCGCGTCTTGGCCGACTCCAATATCGACACGATATCCGAAATGATCTCGATGGCGTTGAAAGACGGTAGGATATCGGACGGAGAATACTTCGCGATATTGGGCGAGAAAACGAAATACGAAGCCATGAAAGAAGCCGTGAGAATCAAGACTCGTCAGATCATCAAGGAAGAGATGAAGGATTCTCTCATGGAAAAGGGGAGGAAAGAGGCCAGGGAGGAATTCAGTAAGATGATAGAACTCAAGAGCAGCGATTGAAAAAAAATATATATAATAAGAACAGAATTTAAAAAAAAAAATATTAAATTTATATATAAAATAAAAACGAAATTAATTAAATAACTCTTAAAAATGTATTGCGTAAGGTGTAAGAGAGTTACCGAGACGAGTAATTCTCGAGAAGTACGAATTAAAAACGACAGACAGATGCTTCACGGAATTTGCGACATGTGTGGTTCTATCAAGACTCGATTCGTCAAAAAAAGAACGCGAGCAAAGGTAAAGGCATCATGAATAAAATGATCAATAATCTACCTTTCGAAATGCATATGCCTGGTCAGAGTTTCATGGGACCCGGAACGAAACTGAACAAGAGACTCAATGCCGATCTGACTCCTAAATCTTGGGGCAAACCTGTGAATAGGGTGGACGCGGCCGAGTATGATCATGATCTGTGCTACGCCAGACATCCCGACACCAAGACTCGCAACGATGTCTGCGATAAAAACATGTTGGGGAAATTGAGAGGCATATCGAATCCGACCAGGAGAGAGAAGATAGAACGTTCGCTGGTCGGCAATCTGATCGGTGCGAAACGTCGATTCGGATGGGGCGTTCAAAAAAAAAAAGCGCATCTGAAAAGAAGAAGAAACGATTATTGACGAGCGAATTGGCCGAGGAGTTACACAAACCCATCGTGTGTAAATTTCGAAAGAGAAGGGTGTTCGTGAAGGGTTTGGATGATATTTGGTCTGCCGACTTGGTCGACATGAGATCGTTTTCGAGGTGGAACGAGGGTGTCAAATATCTATTGACGGTCATCGACATGTTTTCCAAATACGGTTGGATCAGAGCTTTGAAGAATAAATCGGGACTTTGCGTCGCCGAGGCTCTGAAGAGCGTGTTCGACTCGTCTTCTCGAAAACCGAGTAAATTGTGGGTGGATAAGGGAAAGGAATTCTACAACAAGCACGTTCATCGATTGGTCGACCTCTACTCGATCGAAAATGAAGAGAAAACCAGCGTGGTGGAACGTTGGAATCGAACGATGAAGGAAAAGATGCACAGATACTTCACGGCGAATTCGACCAAGAAATACATATATGCTCTGAACGGTCTGGTCAAAGATTACAACAACACGCAACACAGATCGATCAAGATGACTCCCGTGGAAGCTAGCGATCCTCGAAATGAAAAACGGGTCTACGCAAATCTATATCCTGAAAGATCTAAGATTAGGAAGAAGTCTAGAACGCCGAAATTTCCGGTCGGTGATCGAGTGAGAATCTACGCTTATAAGAAGCACTTCGAAAAGGGTTATACTCCTCGATGGACCTCGGAAATCTTCGTGATAATCAAAATATTTCACACCGATCCGGTGACTTACGAAATCGAAGCTTTGGATGGAGAAGAGATCATCGGAAAGTTTTACGAATAACAATTACAGAAGACAAAGTTTTGATAAAGAAAACAAATTTCTTTTATTTACTCTCTTTAACATTTTCTTGTTTACACACACATATATATATAAGAGAGAAAAATAATAATAAAAAAATAATTAAAACTATTTTTAGATAAAAAAGCAAGCTAATTAATAAACAAAAAAAAGCAAAAAATCTTTTAAAAATGACAAATATACTAGATATAGCACAAAGCATAGTGAAAGATGAAAGTATTCAAGAATATGAGGTTCACGAATACGAACTGGTAACCGGAACGAGTCGAAACTCAAGATCTATTCGTCCATCCTAGCGAGAGTTACATAGTGTTGCAGTGACGTCTCACCAAGGAAGATGGGAGCGACTACGCCGACGACGACACGGTTACTCTAGCCAATAATGGCATCATGCATCTATTCAGTAATATAAAATACATGCTATCCGGACAAGAGATAGAATCTGTGTTTCATCCCGGTCAGTCCACCACGATGTTCGGACTCTTGACGTATTCTGATGATTTTTCGAAATCCAGAGGACTTAATGAGTTGTGGGTGAAAGAAACCGTCGACCCTGCTAGCGCCGGCGCCGCCTTGATATTCGACTATGTCGTCAAGACGTCCAGACCTAAAGGAACGTTTTCATTCAGGATACCTTTGAAACACATCTTCGGATTTGCGGACGATTACAACAAGATCATGTACGGATTCAAACACAATCTGACGTTGATTCAAAAAGGAGACGACGACGCAATAGTGAGACTCACTGCGACCAATGCGGGTAAGATAACTCTACAAAGATATCGTGGTTCGTTCCGCATGTGGTGCCTTCGATCGTGGAAAAAGCGCATCTCTACAAGATCATAGAATCCAAGAGTAAATTACCCGTGGGATTTAGAATGAGACAGTGCGACACGGCTAGCATTCCTCTCTCCACGAATCACTTCGATTGGAGATTGACGGTGAAATCCGCTTCCGAGAGACCGCGTTTCATCGTGGTTGCATTTCAGACCGATAGGGACGGATCTCAGGAAAAGAATGCGTCGCTGTTCGATCACTGCCATTTGAGAAACATGCAAGTGTTTCTGAATGCCACGAGATATCCAGCAATCGATTACAATGCGTCGTTCGACAAGAACGATTTCTGCAGACTGTATGGCGATGCCACTGATTTTAGAAAGAAGTATCACGGTCTAGACGAATTGATGAGCAACCCTAACATATCTCCCGGTGAATAGAAGTCGATGTATCCCATGTTTGTATTCGACGTCAGTAAACAGAGTGAACGACTCAAGAGTAGCGTCTTAGACATTCAGATCAAGATGCAATTCGATAGGAACGTGCCAAGAAAAACCAAAGCCTTCACCCTGGTCCTGTCGGACAGAGAATTACAATTTGAATCAGATGGAAATAAGATGTCGATCATTCAATGAGAGACGAGTGTGAAAAAAAAAAATAAAAACAAAAATAAAAAAAAGTAATGAGTAATTATTAAAAAACAAAAGAAAAACAAAAAAAAATAAATAAAGTAATGTGATCTAGAGAGATTGAACATCTTTCTAAATCTCATTACTTTTTTTTTTGTTTTTAATAAATCACACATTATTATTTTTTAATTCATTATTTTCCACACGTTCACTGTTTGTTCAAAGGAACTAGTTCGATCAGTAGACTCACCACGGAAGTGGGGGCTTCGGGATTATTGGTTTTCGTAACGAAATTAATCCTGTCTCCGGCGTTCACTTTGAGAGGCATGCCGAACGTGCTAACATTCGCGTGTTGATTCTCAGTCTTTTCGACGCTGTATCTCTTATCGCTCTCTACTCCATTCACCATGAGATTGACGACCGCTCTGTTATTCAAATCCGAAGAAGCCAGACTCATTCGAAGGATTTCACCTCCCAGCAGCATGGGATATACCACCTGACCATGTTTCGATCCGCTACCTCCTTTTCCGAAAGACCACTCAGCTTTTCCTTCATCTAAGGTGCCAGCCTCCTCGGCCCACACGGTGATCAATTGTCTAGCATATTTGACTTTCTCCACCACCGAAATCAGGGTGCAGGCATCCGTCATGTTCACGGGATCTGGTAGATTCGTGAGCGCATGTCCACCCATGTCTAGTTTACCTTCCATGATGTCACCCTTTCTCCAGACCGAGTTGTCGTCAACGTACTTCCTGCTGGCTGTGCTGGAATCGAATTCGGGATCGTGACTGAGTCCGAATAAATTCTTACCGTTCATGTCGATACCACCCTCCATGGTTCCGCCAGATTGTTTGTTCAGGTAGAGATCATCCACCTGCGATTCTTGGTATTCTTGTGATCATATCACGGCAGAATCTACGTAGCCCTTGTTGACTGCGGTTGAGTCCGCATCCGTGTCGTCGATCTTCGACAGATTCAATATCTTGTTGAATCCCGCATTCAGATCCGATTTCATTTCTCGTCTGTCAGACTTTCTCTGTTCCAGATCTACATAGTGTTTGTGGCCACGTTCGTTATCTCGTTAGAATTGGCGTTCAATTCTGAGTGCATCGTTTTCTGAATGTATCTATTTCTCAGGTGTTCGCTGAATCTCGCGTGAGAGTCATCCGCGTATTTCTTGGTCGCGGCATCCGTGGGATCTATGGGATTCGTGACATTCACCAAACGTTTGGATTTCAGATCGAGATCGTCAGTCATGGTTATATCCACGTAATTATCTAGCATTATTCATTCGAAATTGGCGTTCCCCCTGTCGACGTATTTTTTAGTCGCAGCATCTCCGAGATCTATCGGCTCGGGAAGATCGTAGAGCTTCTTATCATTCATGTTCAAAGGTTCCTCTCAATGTTCGTATCTCCAAACGTAACATTCATCCAAGTTGGCAACGTCGTAACCATCGTCGACTTCGAATGTCTTCCTCTTCTTTCTTAGGTTGACTTTTTCGTCGTCAATTCTACCAAATTTATCGACTGGCATGTTGTTTTGAGATTTTTTGTTTTTTTAAAAAAAATATGTTTCAAAACGCAGTTTATTAAATAATGAATTATTTTATTTTTATTTTTTGTTTTTTATTCGATTAAAATTTTTTTAAATAATTTTTTTATCTTTATATACTATAAAACAAAAAAATCTCTCTCTCTAATGTAAATCATTGAGAATGTCTTGAAACCGATCTCCATCAGACCATCTCTTGATAATGTAGAGACAGAGGTGACCGCAAAACACTTGATCTGGCGATTGCACTCGTTCTGTGTTGTAACAAACCATCGATTTGTTGAAATAGTTCTTTATTTCTTTCGGCGGTGAGATTACGTAGCTGTTGAAATAATAATTCTTCTTCCCATTCTTGAACCACGCCACACAGTGAGTGCCTTCACCCGATAAATCGTCTAGATTTAAAATTCTGCATTCCGATTGTCAAGGTCTTCTCTTCGGCAAGGCATCTCTGGAAAACACGCCTAGAAAATCTTTGATTTTCAAATCCTTCGCCGCAATCGACAGATCGATGTTGGATAGGGGTTCGTTAGGTAAGACGACACCTTCTATGGATATCTCTATTTTCTTATTCATAAATGCGTATATATTTTTATTTATTTATTTTATTATAATTCACTAAAATGACGTTATTTGTTTTTTTTCTTTTTCTTTTTAAATTAACTCTCTTGATGTCTCTATCGATTCCCATAACCTCGAATCCATCTAATTCCTCTTGATTTTTTGGAATCCTATCATCCTTACTCATTTCTGGAATCCTATCATCCACAATCATATCTGGAATCTTATCATCCACATTCATATCGTCTCTAATTAGATCCAAAGTCCAATGTCTGAGTGCCAAAGTGCTTATTTTATCATCTAACATGAATCTCTTATCATCGTCGGCCGTCAGTGGAATCTTGTTGACTATTTCAGTATACAAGTCGTGATTTTCGCTTCGAATTGATTTCATAGTCTTATACACCGGACCACTTCCTAACAGACAATCTTTATACTCTTGGAAAGAGATGTTTTTCTTCACCACGCACGCTTTAACCCCTTTGCACTTCTTGATCTCTTCATCTTCTAGACGATAAGCATACAGTTTGGGTCTCAAGCCTATGAATTCGACGATTTGCTTACCGCCGCTCTCGTCCTTAAATTTACCCAACACCTTCTTGTTGTCGTTCGATTGAATGTTGGACACTTGCTGATATCTAAGATGATCAGTCCGAGATAATACGGTTTGTCGAACTTCAGGTGCGTCTTTTGCATGTGAACGGACACTAGATTTCCGTCGAATATGGTTCGGTGTTTGTAATTGGGTTTCGCCACTAATTTTTTAGCTCTTTTCTCAGACGTGATGAGTCGAACATCGGTTCTCTTCCTGATGTTTTCCATCGATTTACCGTACACGCAGTTGTTCATTAGTTTGAAGAAATCTTTTTCGAAATCATTCTCGGCTCGAATTCTGAGATTCGTGTTGAGATCGATGTATTTTTTCATCCAAGGCTCTTCGTCGAATCGAATGATGCGATGTATGTCAACTAATTTCATCCCGTAATCGACGTATTGTTTCAAATTCTCGCTGTAGACAACGTAGTTACATTTGTTAAATAAATTGGGAATGAGTTTTTCCTCGTCTCCTTCGTTCGGTTCCATTCATTCAGGAGCCAGCGGATAATCGTTGTGTAGATCGTGTAATTCTTCAGGATAGTTCAAATTGACTTCTAAAATGCAAGGATAGTCTCTCCATTTTTGCATCTCTTCCTGTTCCGTCACCCATTCGAAATTTCCAATTGGTAAAGGATGACTCATAGCCCAACCATACAGATTATTAGCATCCCAATACTTATGTATTTATTCGACCGTTTTGAATCGAAACCTTCTTTCATGTAGGGATTGTTAGCTTCAGAATATCTGTGGGAGCTCATCGAGATGCCACCTCTCGCAACATGTTCACGTCGGATAATAATTCCAATTGGACTTCAGTGGTCTTCAACAGAGCATATAACGCCAGACCGGGTGCGGTGAAATACCAAGCGGGATCCAGATCGTAATTTCGACGACAGACATCTCAAAAATTTTTGAACACGTCTGCCAAGAGTAGAATATCAGTCTTCAGATAGAGATCATGATAATCTCTCATGGTTTTCATATCGAATGATTTCCACACGTTTTTGGTGTGTTCTTAATTCTCATCGAAAATGTCGGATTCATATAATTTCGAATAAAAATCTTCTTTCGAAGGTAGTGCGGTATCGTCGAATCTCTTTAGATCGTTCATGTAATCGTAACGATAGACTCCTTTCCTCAACATGACGTCTACTCGTTCTCCGAAATATTTGCTTGTGATTTTAAATTTATCCTTGCTCATGTTATCGACTAATTTTCCAGAGCGGTCGACATGAATTTAAAACTGTCGATGAAACGTATGCTTCTACGAATGGATTTCATTTTTTCTTCCAACGTCTCTCCATCGATTACTCTTTTTTTCTCCATGAGCTTCCATTTCGTGAAGGAAATGTATCTTTCTTCACTGTTCGCGATGCAATTTAATTCTTCATGGGAAGTGCCGAGATTTTTCACGAACAAATGACTGTCATAACCCGAGAGATTATGAAATATCACCGGATAGAAAACGGCATCTCAATATTTTAAATTACACTTGCTGTGAGCCGGACTGCAATACAGACCCATGTAATGATCATGGTCTCTGACCTTCTTATTTTCCTCCAAATTTTCATCGAACGATTGTCTGCACATGTGACATTCAGTGGCTCTGTTGTTTTCACCTGCTGCTCTCGCGTGATGATCATTTTCGCCGGAGTTTTGAATTTGTCGTATAACATTTGAATTTTCGATTTTAATTCTTCCACGAACCTTTGGGCCACGTCGTCGTCTTCGCACTGTTTCGTGTAGGTGAAGGGACCCATGTCGTGTTGCGAGTCGAAAGTGCATTTCACGTAAATGCAATAGCCTGAAGGTATGTGTTTTTGATATCTTTCGACGTAACTTTGATGAGCGTTGGGTTGACAGGAACTTATTTTCGTGGTGAAACATTCGAAATCGGCGTACACGATGAATGGTACTTTTAACCTTCTATTGTGATTTTCAAACTTCACGATGGTGTTGGGTTTGGGCATTTCGACGGCGACACCTTGATTTTCGTTGCAATATGTCTGATGTTTCGCTAATGATTTTTCGCTCTGAAACGCGTTCATGCAGTTGCAACATAAACATATCTTATGTTCATGATTATTATTTTGTCTCGACAGTAATCGGCTCAGATTTTTAACCCAACAATAATGACGATTGTCACCATTCGAAATCAATAATAAAATAATCATCTTTTCTCTTTCGAGATACGAAGTCTGTCTGAGAGGATAGATCGTTCATTTTTCATCATCATATCCCAAGACGTTCAGCGCTACGGTGGGATTTTGAGTCTCGAAACGTTTGATGTGTTTTAACTCTGTTGGAAAAGTCACTCCGGTCCAATCAAGATTTTTAGAAGTCTCCTCGTAACAAGAAACTCTATCGGAGCTCATTTTGACAGGGTATAAAGCGGAGGTGACTGCCCATTTAAAACACTGATCATCTTTATTTCTCACATTGATCACAGCATTCTTTTTAGCTAGGAAATACGGTAATTTCACGTAGGAAGACCCTTTCAACGAATCGTTTTCAGTTATGTGAATTTTGAGTTTCAACACCTCATCGAACGTGCAATTACTACCTTCATGTTGATAATTCGTGAGAGATGTCAACATCTTGTCTTTCATCTTTTCGAAAATGTCCGATAAATCTGAACCTCGAAATACGGGTTCGACGTTAGATCTGAAATATGCATTTTTTACGATGCTCTCGCTGGACTTCATGTCGATTTTATTCATCATGCAATGGAGTATCATCTTAATTTTAAGTCCCACGTTCATGTGTTTGTGAAACATACCCAATAGTTTTTTCTTCACCCATTCCATGAACAATTTCGGATCGATTTTCTTGAATGAGGGAACCACGTTGAAAGTTTTAAAAATGCCTTTGATCGCACTCTCCCGTTCTACGGGCTTTGATTGGAATAGTTCTGCGATGAGTCGTGCTATATATTCTTCTCCTTTCCCTTCGTTCATTGCTCATCGAATTTCGCTCAATATATCTCGTTTGTCTAGAATCTGAAGTGCATCACTCGTTTTTGTTTTAGTTTTTCTTTTCTTTTCTTTTGAAACTTGAAGTTCAACAGCTTTTCGTTTAGTCATCTTCTTATTTTTCACAATCGAAACGTTTTTGTTTTTTTCTACGTCGGCATTTCGATTCCTTTTACTATCTTTTTCTTCTTCTTCTCATTATTCACAACTGCTGCATTTTTTGACAACGTTGCTATCGACATTTCGTTTGCCTTTCCATCGTTTCACAAATATTTCTGTATGACTTCAATTTTTTTTGATTTAGTTCTATGATTTCTGAAATGTGGAATTTTTAATAGTTTACAAATCTCGTTTAACTGAGGTACGGTTTTCTCATTTAAATTTTCCATTTTTTTTATCTGTTTGCTCCATTTGTAAGAATATTTTTTTTTTTCAAATTTTGTATTAAACTAATTTGTTAAAAAGTTTTATTTTTTTACTCTTTATATATAAAAAAGATTTTTTTTTTAATTCAATTTTTTCATTAATGTGAAAAATATTATTTTTTTTTGATGAAATTAATCAATTTTTTATGTTCCTTAACGTGAAAAAAATTGAATTAATACGAGAAAAAAAGGATGTTAAAATTCAACTTTTTATTTATATATAAAGAGAAAAAAACTTTTACAAAAAAATTTTTCACATTAAAGAAAATTAAAAATTAAAAACTCTTTTTTATATATATATAAAGAGTAAAAAAAAAACAAAACTTTATAAACAAATTATTAAAATACAAAATTTAAAATATACATTATTTGCAAGAATTCTTAAAACACAAAATACAAATAATCGATCATGACAACAACACCTAAAAGATGCGAATTGAAACTGAAATGAGTTGAAACGTGTAAGAAATTCGGTTATAAAATCTATAGATTACAACAACACGATCCCATCGGATTGAACGAGGTCGAGATGAAGGACTTAGAGCATAAATACGACAAATATAAGATGTCTTTGAAATTGGATGAAGCCATGCTCGATTTGTTTTACGAGTACCAAAGCGATCAGCAGAAGATCATCATCGCTAAAGATAGAGAATTTGACAAGGACGATTTGTCATTGTTCTATGGAAGTTACATATATCCAAAAATCTCACTTGAACTCGTAGACAAATTGGGTGGGAAGAGCGCTTTCACCGATGTAAAAAAACTCAAAATAGTAAAGATAAACATTCAACACATTTTCGAAAAAGGAGAATACACGAGTGTCAACATGCTAATAACGGACTTGGAAATATAAACAATAGAGAGATTGATTTTTAGCGAAGAAGAAGGAAAAAAAAAAGTAATGAGATCATCTTTAGATCTCATTACTTTTTTTTTGTTTTCCTTCTTCACTATTACCCATATAATATAATAACGTTTCCTTTTTTCTTAAATTTCAGCGTCGATTCTTCTTTTTTTTTTTCTTTTTTTTGTAATATGCTACGTTTTTATAACAACACATTTGTTTATCCGAATCATAATTATGAACGAATGTTGTGCATCTCTTGGTAACACTCGCATCATTACCATTCTCTTCAGAAGGTAGTGGTAATGGTGGAAAACGTCTCATTCTTTTAAATTTCAACCGCATATCCCAATCTTTATTTAACTCTTTTATCAGTTCTTTCCTAAGATATCTATCATTAGCGTCTAATCGTTTTTCCATATCTTTTTCACACTCTATCTCCCGATATTCATCATTATCATCTAATTGTTTCTCCACTTTTTTAATCCATTTTATATATATTATATTATACTTTCTATGATTTATATTTTATATAATTATATAATTTTTTTATATTATAATAACATATTCAAAATTGGTATATTCTTAAATGGCGAATTCTCACCAAACAACAAACCCTTGCCGAGTCGCTCAATGTTCCGTCCACTTTTCAGATAGAGACCGTTTCCACTCAAAGAGTTGTCACCTCTAATGGGTTCTAGATACAATCCTTTACCGCTGTCGTCTACGTGGACGCGACACACGGCTCCTCCCTTCTTCAAAAACAGTCCGCTGCCACCCATTAATTTCTCAACTGCCGAACTCGTGAGTCCCGTGAGAGCTTCCACGCCGAGAGTCTTTCCAAGAAAGGGTAGTGCCTTTGCGGCGAAGGGTAATGCTTTTGCGGCAATTCCTGCCAATAGCGGTATGAAACCACCTTTCATTCCCAAATTGTATCTCAATTGAGCGGGACTCAATCTCATCGTCAACCCTTTTCCATCACAAATCGCTTTCTCCATCCTTTTGATTTGACTTCTGGTCCAGGCGATCGAATCCTGACCGCCTCTCATCAGATCTTCGTGAGTGAATTTGAATTTCACCGCCTCGCCTCGAGTTCTTAACGCTCTCTCAAGTTTCTTTCTCTGTCCTGCGGATATGTTCACATTTTTAGTCATGTATTCTGTCATAATTCTTTTTTTTAAAATATATTTTCTTCAGTTGTTTTCTTGTTTTAATGATAATTATTTATATTAAATAATTTTTGTAAAATTAATATTGCGTTTATTTTATTTTTGTTATTTATATATATATACACAATATTTTTTTTTTTTGCTTTTATATTTCTCTTATGTGAAATCGTATCATCACCCTCTCTCCGCGAAGATCTAACAGTTCACCATTTTGATCCATCAACGTGGTTTTGAGACTATACAACGTGTCTAAAATCACTGGTAGATAAACTAAATTTCGAGGTCGCTCCACGATCTTATAACCCGGCAACACGTTTGGAAAGAAGGAATAGATCGTCGGTTGAGCACTACCATTCACGTAGCTTCCAGCAATCACATCCACGTTCACCAGAATGCTATTGACTGCGAGAATGTCAACCGTATTTTCAGATGCCGCGTGGTCTCGATACATCTTTCGATCGAATCCCAACATCTTGCCTATAGAATCATCCGTGTTGAAATCCACTCGAAAATTATCTTCCAAATCCAACATCGTCTGTAAGGTATTAGGATTGGGAGCGAGTCTGATCTTGTTGCTTCCCTTTCCATCTGTCTTCATTCGCGTCTAAATGTAATTGTTCAAATCGTCTATGTCGTAACTTCCTTTGGGAATTCGAATCTCCAACCAATTCACTCCTTCAGAATACTTGAACGAGTTATTCTTTTCGGTGACGTTGGGAAAGGAATAATAAGTCTCCAGATTCACCAACGCCATCTCGTATCTTTTCTCTCTATTCAATTCGATGGAAGGTTCGAATTTCATAGTGAATCGAGTCAATCGCCACTCACCACGATTTGAATGGATTGTTTTGCAGCCATATTCTCGGCTATCCGTTCTAACAATTCTCCTTGTTCGAACATTATATTTTAATTTTATTTTTTTATTTTTTCAAAACTAATTATTTGAAGATTTATTATTTTCTAAATTTTTTTTATTTTCACGCTCTATCTTATTATCATCAGAAACATAAAACTTGTCGAATCCGCACCAATATTTTCCGCGATTAAATTCGCTAGTCAAGTCGATCATGACGAAATTGTAAAGTCCTCCATCCCAAACCCTCTTGCAGAATCTCCTGAATTCCGCCACGCTCATGTCGTTTGCGACATGATCACCGTAGATGTGATTGAGATTCTTGAGATCTTGGTGAAAGAGACATAGAAAATTAGCGTTCTCCCTTATCGTCTGTCTGGGCAATCGAAAATAATTCTGCGACAGGTAGAAACAGTCCACGTTGCTGTGTCGACCCCTAACGTAATATGATTCGCATCGGTTCTGTCTCCAAAAGCAGATGGTCGAAAATCATGAGATTATTATCTTCCGATTTCAATTCTCTAGGATCCGGAACGTCGCTAGCGTTCTCATAAAATCGACACTCAACGTTCGAAGATGCATTTCTCTTCATCAGTTCCATCGCCGCACCGTCCAAAATGGTCGAAAGAGGAGCTTCACTTTTGTCGAATTCCTCCCTACTGTCAAAGATTCTGGCTATGACGTCCTTGGGCAATCTACGATCCATGCACTCTCGAAGCAATCTGTATTCGGGTTGAAACAAGCTCTTGCCAAACACAAACATGTGTAATCCAACCAGTCGGGTCGGGACAACAGATTCATCAACAGATTGGTCTTTCCACAATTCGATTTTCCCACTATCAAGCCTCTTATGCTTTTGGGAAAGAACTCGTTATTCGACCTCTTGATCGCGGCGTCGTTCCAAGACATATCTTTAATGTTCATCTTTGTTTATTTTTTTGTTTGTTATTTTAGATTCTTTCAAACACAATTTTTATGTTTTTTTCAAACTCAGTTGTTTTAATATTATTATTTATTTATATTACACCGTCGCGAGTTCTCTTCAATCCGGATCCACTCGTCATTTTGGCTAAATCTTGAATGGGTACCACAGCATCCTCAAAATCTTTCCAACTTTTCGGCGTTTGCTCTAACACAGCTCGCTTCGCCGGTGGACTAATCAACTTGTCGATCAACGCGTCGGCTGCCCTCTTGCCAGCCACAGAAGCTATCCTACCACTGGCTTCGGAAGCGGCTTTCTTACCACCAACCAAAGCCGTCGATGCGAGTTTTCTACCCGCATCGCTCGTGAACGCTCGCATTATAGAATCAACGATGCCAGAACCGCCTTGAACGTAAGTTCTGATGCATCCCTGTTCTTTATCACCAACATATTTTTATTTTATAATATATTTTGTTTTTTCACTGGTAAATCGTTTGTTGTTTAAATACTTTTATTTATTCTAGTGTAAAAATTTACTGTTTTTTATTTTATATATTTTTGTTTGTTTGTTTGTTTCTCTCTACTTATTATATATACATCAATCCTTCAATTCGTTCATCAGCCTTTTATAATGGTTTTTATTCAAAACCTTCTGTCTTAACAATTCGTCAGATATAGTAACTATTTCATTATCTAACCCTGTGTTACCAGCGCGTCTACTTGCCATCAACAATCTCAATCTCTGAGACAGAGCGTCAGAATCGCTCGGAAGAAAAGTAGTTTTCACCCCTTTACCAGTCACCGATTCGACGTACTTCTTATGCGAATCCCATATGGGTTTCACCACTTTCGTCCACTTGTAACCTCTGTTGGCTTTGGGTCTAGTCTCTCTGGCATCGTTATTTCTCAGCATGGCGTGGGACTGAACCAGAATGTCGCCGTAATTGTCGAAATCCTGATCCGTGTAATCTCCAAGCTTGGGCTTGTTGAAAAGGAGCAATTTGCGCAGTCCATCAGTTACTTTATACCTATTCGAACCAACAATTAAATCTTCATCATCCATTTCCACTTCTGTGTCGCCTACAAAAGTTCTGCCCTCAGAATCCTTATAAATTCCATACAACAGATCTCTCTTACCGCCATCCTCGGATGACGCGACGCTATCAGTGGTGATAGTCGAAGCTGTAACGTCGGTTTGAATTCCTGTGGGAACGTAATCCGGTGTAGATTGAAAGGAATATCGATTTCCAAAACTACCGGGCAACGAACCCATTCTCAAAGAACTCTCTTTTATGGGTCTCAATTCTTCGACTATCTCCTTCGTGCTTCGCTCTTGAACCTCCGTCACGGGTTTAAATATTTTTGTGGTCTCGCGTCTGAGATCCATCTCTCCGAGACGTCTGCTTCTGCCAGCCGATTGAATGCCCTTCTTAGCACGTTCATATTCGCCTAAAATTTGATCTCGGCGTCCAGAATCCATCTGTAAAAACATTTTTTCGTTTTTAATTGTTAATGTTCCTTTGAGTATGCTAATGTGAGTTATTTATTATTTTCAAAATTAAATGTATAATTATTTGATTTATGCTTTAAGTTAATAAAAATCTTCTGTCTTTAATATAATAACTAAAAAAAATCATATCTCATCTCAGTGTTGAACTGGGAAAACTTGAAAAAGTTTGAAAAGTTTAAGCACATGACAAACCAGTTTCTGATTTAACACATTTGAACTGGGAAAACTTGAAAAAGTTTGAAAAGTTTAAGCACATGACAAACCGGTTTCTGATTTAACGCATTTGAGAATAATTTACGTTTGTTAAAAGGAATTTCATTCATATATCAAAACCATTCACTCAATGTCGAATTGAGAGAGAACTTTGAAAACAGTTTAAAAATTTTAGTACATAAAGAAACCGGTTTCTAATTTAACGTTAAAAGGATTTCATTCACATCTTCGAACATTATCATGAATATATTAAAAATTTACCACTCAAACCTAATTGAGTGGAAAAAATGCGTTTTATTATCTATTAAAACGATCCATTAAAAACGAAAACCTTCATTCACACCACAACAAAAACATGAGTGTCAATTTGATCAAACATTCCATAAAGTGTTTTATTAAAATTTACTTCACAAAATTAACAGTGACAAAACGTGAACAAACGATTTTTTACCTCTGATTTTTTCTAATTTTTCTAAACTCAATTTTTTTTTCATTACATTGAAACAAAATATGAATGTCTATTTTTACAGATCATATTTTATAGTCGACTCTTTTGAATGAAAGCCTTTCATTCACGCGACTCTTTTGAATGAAAACCTTTCTTTCACGCCAGAAACAAAAAAAAACTATCACTCATATTTATAGTCGACTCTTTTGAACGAAAACCTTCATTCACACCACAACAAAAACATGAGTGTCAATTTGATCAAACATTCCATAAAGTGTATTTATTAAAATTTACTTCACAAAATTAACAGTGACAAAACGCGAACAAAACGATTTTTTTACTTCTGATTTTTTCTAATTTTTCTAAACTCAATTTTTTTCGTTGCATTGAAACAAAACCTGAATGTCTATTTTTACAGATCATATTTTATAGTCGACTCTTTTGAACGAAAGCCTTTCATTCACGCCAGAAACAAAAAAAAAAAAACTGACACTCATATTTATAGTCGACTCTTTTGAACGAAAACCTTCATTCACACCACAACAAAAACATGAGTGTCAGTTTTTACTCTCACCGTGGCAGTGGGTTTGCCGGTTCGATAGCACCTCTTTTCCGTGTACCGTACATGAGTCGATTTCTATTGTACAATCCACAAATGGATTTCCGTGTACGCCTCCATAGGGATTCAGTGTTAAAATCGTGTACAGACACGGATGCTACAGAATCGGCAAACCACTTTTCGACGCTACTACAGAATCGGCAACACGTTTTTTGCTCGCGATTTTAACACTGAATCCTATGGGGAAACTCATTTGCTGATTCTGTAGCAGACAATCCACTTTATTTTTCTTAAAATTGCATACATTTTTTTCACTCTTGAGCGATGTGTATATAGAATCGAGTGCTGTAGAATCGGCAAAGCCGATTCTGTAGCATCAAAAAAAAAAACGACAAATCGTGTACCTGTACACGATTTTAACACTAAATCCTATGGAGGTGTACATCGATGTACGTGTACATGTACGAAATCTTGTACATGTGCGCTGGAATCGGCATTTTTTACCTACTTCGGTATAATACTAATTGGTCTGTAATTTGTGAATAAATGTTCATCTCCGCTTTTGAATACCGGTATTACTTTTGCAAGCTTCATTTGCTCGGGCACTGTACCATGAGCAAATGAACTATTTATGATGTGGGCAAGGGGAACGGCAATAATATTAACTGTGTGCTTGAGAAGACGAGTCGTGATGCTATCGCAATCTTCACTCATCTTCGGTTTCATGCAGTTGACTATACTATTAATTTCTGCAGGAAAAGTAGGGCTGAGAAAAAAATTATTCGGGAAATGTCTTTTCATATAATCCAAGATTGGTCTATTTGAACTGGGTATTTGCTCGCTAGTTTCTTTTCCAATGTTAGTGATGTTACTAAAGAACAATATTTAATAACGTTGGTAGTAAATAAAATACCTTTTTATATGACCGAAAAAATCTGGTAATTTAATTAGCTAAAACTCTCGTCAAAACGATTGATATACTCCAGTATTGCTGATCTATTCTATTTTTATCGTAATCGAATTGACATTTCATCGCTCTGGCATTGTTGGCCATAAATAGCGCATGAAGGTTGATATGATGATTCCAATCACCTGTTTGCGATAAAAATAGACATGATATTTTCAATTTGCCCTTCCTTTAATTTCCCTGTTCCAATACTGAAATTAAATTTATTTTGCTGCATATAAATATGGTGTTTTTCTGTGAAAAAATGCGTAATAAAGCAAGGAATTTCAATAATTGACTTTCCTTGAAGTTGATAAAAGGAATTATCAACCCTTGAAAAGTAATATTCACTCGGCCTACGACCTCGGTGAATATTACTTTTCTTGGGTTAATAAATCCTTATTTCAATCTCAAGAAAAGTCAATAATTATATATTAACAATATGAACGGCTTCGACAAAATCGTTCAAGTGAGAAAAAACGCTAAATGTTATGTAGACACAAAGCGATTGCATTGGGCTGTAATTAATGCTGAATAACAACGTCTTAACTGACTCGTTTATGAGGTGAATTTGAAGATGTTTTTGGAAATAAATTATTTTTTTAATAAGAAATAATGTTAGTGATTTGATCAAAACATGTAGGAGAGCGCATTCTTAAGTTGTTTTTTTTTCTCACACATTTCAACTCTTTACCCCAACGCACACAAGATCAACGTTTGTTATTTTAATTATTTTTTTCAATTTTTTTTTTAAAACTCCATAAAACTAGAGGATGTGACAACCGTTACTTATGCTCAGTTCCTTATTTGACATTCGTGTCTGCAGTTACTTGTTTCTAGTTCCTTATATGACATTCATTATCAAGCGATATTCCCAGTTCCTTATTTGACATTCGTTATCAACCGATTTATCGGTTGATAACGAATGTCAAATAAGGAACCAGAAATAAGTAACGCCTGTCACGTCCCCACAAAACTACATCATGTTCCCCTCATTGGAACGAGCTCACGTAATATTGTTTTGTTGATATTTGTTTTTATTATATGACTATGTAATTTAACAGCTAAATATCACTACTGTTTGACAATCTTTTACTGGTCCCCGGAAAATCCACAGTGTGGAATCCGATTCCGTATCTCTATCGTATGACGGACTATTTACGGGTGCGTTGGAATGCGCATAATTAGCTGTTCCAGTCGCAGAGAGTACTGTACTCCGAGCTTGGGTGGGTGCGCTCGAACGGCGGTCCGAGTTTTTTTTATCGTATTCATAATATGTTTATCGTATTCATGCGCATCGGTGGATTCCCTGACCTCCTCAACTCAACGTCATACTTCACTGTAGCGATAATAGGTATAAATATATTGTTTTGGACGGCCTAATTCGTAAATTACGTGGAAGGATGCATTCAGTTCGTAATAAAGGGTTGAATAAAGAACAACACTAGTGATTTATTCAAAACAAATATGAAATGACTGTTCATGAGCATTGTGAACTAATTATTAGACTCGTCCATTACGTAATGTACAGTAGTGCACAAGACGGGCCATTCAAGATTAACGTGTTGCTACAAAAAATAACACAGTTCACCACGAAAGAGCCCCGTTGTGTTGGGGCTTATCGCTGCGCGTCTTCGGGTACTGTACAGTCGCTGGGGAGTGGTCGTAATCCACAGTGATGCCCACGCATGTCTTTACTAGGTAATAAAAATCATCATCAGCAAAATTTTATTTACTGAAGCACCAGGTTGTACCAGGTGCTTCATTAATTAAATTGTTGATGATTATTTCTTTAATTAGTGTTTGGAATCTAATATTATTGCGTCCGTGGAGATATTGCCCAACCGTAGAAAGTGACAGTCTACGTCGGCCGTATAGTTTGTGATGTGGATGAGATGCGACTTTCTCACATTTTGATTACTCTGGGCACATGAATCTCAGAAGGCAGAATGTTGATGACAATCACTTATTCACAGTCAAGGATAGAATCTACTTCCAATGGGGATGTCAGGTAGACAGACAATCTGGCTATGTCATCCCCTACAGTTTGCGTTTCTCTGTAACTTGTGCTGTACTGTAATCAAAATCTTCTTGCATACCGTGAATAAAATGTCTGAATAAGAATCTGAATCTGAATCTAAAACCTCTCCTGCTTAGATTTATTTTCTTGTGATTCAACCTTCACATTTTAAAAAATAAAAATTCGTGGAATTTAATATTGAACGGGGAGCAGTACAATGCCATTTATTTATTGGGGCCTACTGGGCTCATATTTTGGTTTGTAAGATATGTGCCAACGCAAGTTTTATTTATTTATTTTTTTAATCAACTCCTGTTTGTCACAAATGAATGGGGTAACAGTTATATATATATACGGACAACAAAAAACTGACAAATAATGAAGAAATAAGGCATGGCCTTGGTGGTGAACATACAATACGTGGAGAGTGTATTATCACTAAATCACGCACATAGTGGAGATTCCACTCGAGTAATAATTGCAAATTTGTTGCAAAGTATAAGAAGCACAAGCAAAGGCCCAGCCAATGAACCTCCAGGGTTGTACCCGGAGGTCCATTGGCTGAAACATTGCTTGTGTTTTTGTCCACGTGTACAGAATTTGAAAATAATACTTTGGCTGTCGGCTCCACTCCCTGGGTGATTTAGTTACAATCCACTCTACACGTACTGTATCAACATATCAACATCAGCAATATAGCACAATGATAAGCGGTGATACACATGTCAACATATCAGCAGTATACCATAATGATAAACACCCAGTCTGTCCCTCTCCCCCTCTCTCCCTCTATGTCTTTCACTTTCCCACTCTCTCTCTATCTCTCTCTCCTTCCCAGCACTCATACATGCACGCTTTTAAGCCACCGAAACAAAGGCCAGGGGTATGCCCTTCATCCTCCCGAAGCTTCCTAATTTTGGTAAACTGAGGTGTGGAAAATTAAAATATAAATAAACTGTAATCTTAACAAAAGTCATTCCAACTACCCCCCTCCCCCCCTCCACCCGCCCTCTTTTTTCTCCCAATGGTGACATAGATTGACCTACCATGCGTATCTTCCATCAAATATGGGTCAGAAGTGGAGGGATGAACGACATACCCAAGGCATTGATGGTGTTGGCATGATTATTACACGGTACTGACTGGTCACTGCGCATGTAGTGTGCATAAAATGTATTTGAACACACATGGCATCTAGCCGAGTCGAGCTTCCCACCTTATGTCAGGGCATTAACCCTTTACCTAACGTAACGGCCAAAACCGGCCAGCGCTATTCTCAAAAATCGCCTATTAATTTTCATTATTTTTTGTCTCAAAAACATAGGTTATGACCCCTCGTTGGAACGAGCTCGTCGAGCTCGTTCCAACGAGGGGTCATAACCTATGTTTTTGAGACAAAAAATGAAAAAAATTAGTTATTCAAGAATTATTTTTGCAAGTGTCGTCTGCTTTTCATGTTAGGTAAATGGTTAACACACGAAAGTAGCAAAGCGTTAGAATCCCCTTACCCGACAATAAAAAAAGGGGGGGGGGGGGGTGTTCATATCTGGGACAAGGAGGGAGCTCGGGGAAACACAAACACGCGTGTCCCCCCCCCCCCCCCCCCATCATCATCACCAGGGTAGTTTATAAACTGCAAAGATCACGATCTGCTGTTTTGATATGAAAGATGAGGACAGGCACAAAAGAGTAGTCCGAAGCAGCTGTGGTAGCTATTCGGAATGAGCATGCGCAATTCTGTCAAAGTTACATTTTGCAAGTTACATTTTACTCATTCGTAGATTAAATCATTATAATAATAGGTATGCTCCATACAAGACCAGTTTTCGCATTATTCTGACTTTGAAATTAACTCAGGAATTGGATTCCAGTGAATGATGTTTGTCATGTGCTTGAACCATTTATGATAAGACAAACATGTGTAGACAGGAGGACATCACTTTGTGGTCGTTGTTTTTGCAGTGATTATTTAGGAAATCACTCAAAGAAAGCACACATTTTTTTATTTAACTAGCCCTCTGACATTATGTTTGGTTTCAAAGATTCCCAATACATACCATTCTCTTCTCAAGAGACGATTCGTTGAGTGTCTGTTGCAGCTTGACTGAGATATTTATCTTTCTTTCTTTCAAATGAGTGTCCTTAGGTTACTCCATATATGAACGCATGTCTTTTGAAAAATCTGTGTTGCTCTTTTCAAGACCATTGCTAATTTACGGTCAGATAATTGTAATTCACCTGATATGAAACCTACATGCTATAGAAATCTTGATCGGTTTGCGCTTGGCTGTTGACTGCAATCATGAACCAGATGTATTGAATGTTCAAACATGTATATCGTCTTCGGGTTGGATGAATATTTTCTTCGTGTGGTAAAAGATATACCCGTCAAGAATGGAATGGAAAACATGTCACTTGGAAAGTGAAATATTTTTCTACCTGGTGACCAAAGTAGAGTTTTCTTTTATAATAAGAGCGCGGGAGTGGCCTGTTGGGTAGTTCCTCGGATTTCTCTTCCAGAGATTGTTACTACGAAACTAACCAGAGGTATTTGTGTTGTTTATTCAGTATGAAACTTAAGCTTACTTGCAAGAGTTGGGACACGGTGGGGTTAAGGCATACAGCACGTGGATGGAATACAAGCCCTCAGCCAATGCAAATCGAGATCGAGCTAGTACGCTGAACAGTTTTACAGCTACAGTACAGTCGCTGTGGACTGGTCGTAATCCAAGTGTGGACAGTGATGTCCACGCATACGTTTACCAGGTAATAAAAATCATCATCAGTAAAATTTTAATTAATGAAGCACCGGGTTGTACCCGGTGCTTCATTAATTAAATTTTTGATGATTATTCCTAAAATTAGTGTTTGGAATCTTATATTACTGCGTCTGTGGAAGTATTGCCCACCTGTGGAAAGAGACTAGTCGTCGGCGACCGTACTGTACTTGTCACTGCTATGTGATTCTCTGTCACCCGTAAATCTGTCTGTCACGATATGACCACGGTACTAAAGGTGTCACTACAAATAAATAAATAAATAAATAAATAAATAAATAAATAAATAAATAAATAAATAAATAAATAAATAAATACTACGTTTTACGGATTCTACATCAAAAGAAAGAGAAAAACCCCGGTCATGTAGGGATCGCGAAGGCTCATTGGTTAGAGCATTTGACTTTAAATCGAAAGGTCGACGGTTCGACCCTGATGCATGTCATCTGCGCTGTATGCGTGTGAAAAACACTTTATCCCGATTGCCCACGTGAGGGCACGGTGGTGCTGCAAATAAGGTACACTACACGGCGATGGTGCACTTGTCTTAAAACGAAAAGTTGACAATTCGTCCCTGACGCAGGTCATCTGCTCTGTGCACATGGGCAAGGCACTTTATCCCGATTGCCAACGCGGGGGTACGGTTGTTTTGCATGCGATGGGACACTTGCCTTCAGTAACTGCTAACTCTTATTATGCCAGGTTAGTAAGTTGAAGAGTTACCGCTGCTCCGTTCTCCCCAGCATCCTCCATAATAAAACTGCTTTAGAACTTAGAACTTGTTTATTTCTCTTATAAACCATTGTCCAACGGAACAAAGGGGAAACAAATCTACTAAAGATTAGACATGTATGTGCTGACACGATATGACTCTGTCTGTTGAAAGTGTCGTTAAAAACCCAATAAACAAACAAATAAGCATCCGGCTAGGTGATTTCTGTGATCTGAAGAAACACCATGATAGGCCATATTGATATCCCAGAACTATATAAAATACTACAGCTCCAGGAAGTTACATCTAGAGCTGAAATGGTTAAGGGTTAAGGGGTTTTCGTGATCGATTAATCACGTGGATTAACCTTTGTTAACCGTTTAATCACTTGTCCAAATAGATATGCGTTGATGATTTACAGCATGAACCCTTTACCCAACGTTACAAACAAAACCGACTAGGCCTATATACAAAAATCTCCATTCAAATTTATTGTTTTCAATTTTTGTCTTAAAAACATAGCTTATGACCCCTCATTGGAACGAGCTCTTTGAACTCGTTCCAATGAGGGTTTCATAAGCTATATTTTTGAGACAAAAATTAAAAATTTTTAGTAATGCATGAAATTATTTTGCAAGTATCGTCTTCTAACCGCAATGGGTAAAGGGTTAAGAATGACCATTTCCAGCGACTGGTACAGTATGATGATCATGCAAGTAAACAAGTATGTCAGCAAGTAACTTGCATGCTTTACTCTGTCTCATATAATTGATGTGAGTCAGTGTGACCATGTTTGCCTGTTTTGGAGCAAGTTTGTTCCTTTGTTGACCCATATAATACGATAGTTCAAAAGTAAAGGTTAATCGAAAAATTACTGTTTGGATCGATCAAGATGTTGATCATTGATTAATCGATTAAACGCTTAACCGTTTCAGCTCTAGTTACATCACAACTTGCTTAACCCTTTCAAGAGGGAATTCATATTTTTTTGTAAAGTTCGTCGACAAATCGAAGATACAATGAACAACAAATATGTAACAAGGATCAGCAAAGGTCCAACCTTACAACCTTGTAGGACTATAGGGTTGAATTATTACCGACCCTCAGTCAAAACTCAAAACTAGATTCCTCTTATTGGACGCAGACAGTAGAGTGTATGGTGTTACCCTTCATGGCCTCGGTATTGACCTGGTTGGCTCTTCACCAAGCGAATTGACATATCCTAAAGAGCGCGAGACGAAAAAAAAAATACTGCGACTGAAGTTTAATTACTTGTCCAAATGTTGCCTTTCAAAGAGCATTAAACCCTTTACAGCATTGTGCACCATATTAGCAGAAATAATGGTATGTTGTACTGTTCCGGACTGTTGCAAAGGATGCATGCTGCATAAAGGCATTTCAATAGCAAAGGAAGTGACACCATCGCATTGCTACAACATATACTACTCACAATCGCTCCTACTCATGTCAATATTTGTGCATATCCATATGTATGTGGGTACATTATTATGTTTACTTGTTAATTGGGATTTTATGACACTTTCAACAGCCTGGGTCACACCATATCGGACAGTTTTACGAGTGGTGGAAGCTGGTGTACTCAAGAAGAACCACTAAACGACGGCGAGTAAATGTTTGTCTCTCCAATTTTCTATCTCGGCACAAGGAGTGTTAACATTGGCTGGAGGCGTAGGTGTAGGCGTACACTACACGTAGTCAGTAAACGTACAGCGCGTCAATGCTATAATTGCCTTCAAACAATGCTAAACCCGATTGTGCCAAAATAGTTATTTAGTGAGTCAGGCATTTACTCGCAGTTGCTCAGTGGTTCTCCCTAGGTACCCCTGCTTCCTCCACCCGTAAAATTATCCCAAAAGATAAGACCGAGGCTATCGAAAATGTCGTTAAATCCCATTGTACAAAAAGAAAAAAAAAGAAACAAATATAAAAAATGTACTCATTTACCTCATTATGTACAAATATATAGCATATGGGTAGGAGTGATCCTTAGCACAATGTTGGCACAGTAAGGCCGCCGTGGACGGGTCACTTTCCTCAGATGGACAATATTTCCACGGACGCAATAATGTTAGATTGCATACACAAATTATAGGAATAATCAAGAAAAATTAATTAATGAAACACCGGGTAAAACCCGGAGCTTCATTAATTAAAATTTTGCTTCTGATGATTTTTATTACCTGGTTAACGAATGCGTGAACATCACTGCCCACGCGCGGATGACGACCAGTCCACGGCGACTGAACTTGTAGTATGTTATGATATCGGGATAGTTTATTGTAAAAAATCATAATACAAACTGAAAATAATACATTTATCGTTGGTGTTCGGTGTAGGTATTTTTTGTCATACTTTGGGCACATTAACCACCTATCTGACAACTCAAATGGACAGTGACTACGTTTTATACCATGATTTCCTATTCTACTATGTATGAAAAGCCTATGACATAAATTTTAGCTTTAACGTGGGATTTCAGCAGTTAAATTTTACACCTACAGTAGAACTGCATCCAAGTTGACCTTTGGTGACGTCGACCTGAATGCACACTTGTCTAAATTTATCGCACGTCGCCTCGCGAAGAATGAAATGAAAGTGGCAATTATTTATTACGTTTTCAAATGGGTTCACCTCATAAGATGCCAAAAATTAACAAACATGCATTGTCTCATGTTAATAAAGCATCCAAAACTCGAAATAGTATGTTATTAAAACGAAAAAGGCTCCAGTTCTTTTTCCATTTCGTTTTGGCGATAAAATTGACAGTGGAAGTACCACCTACCGATGCTCATGTAAACAAAAACAGATTCGTACGTTTGTACGTCTGGTGCTCAGTAAAAACGAGGAAAAATGATAGCGACTCTTAATAATCTGACGATCATGGTATAATTAAAATATACCCAAAGTAGCTTGGTGTACCAAATGTTCACCACTCGTGATGAAGTGATGTTAACCGTGCGCGAAAGGCTCGCGGTTAACACCACTTCACCACTCGTGGTGAACATTTGGTACACCAATAGGTATATTCTATATATTCGTTTCTTAATCCCGGTGTAAAAGGAATGGAAGTCCGTAGGAACGTTAGTCCCTCTGGACTATTATTCCGCGGAATTATAGTCCTAGGTCTAACATTTCTAGGAATAGTAGTCCGGCGGACTACTATTCCTAGAAATGTTAGACCTAGGACTATAATTCCGCGGAATAATAGTCCAGAGGGACTAATTTTCCTACGGACTTCCATTCCTGTCACACCGGTCACTCTAGTAATATTAGGGAATTGTCTTCAGTGGTACAATCTTGTCCATGTTGGGCAGAAAATTCAGCAAACTACACCCTGTTCCCCAGAGTTCAATGAGCGCTATCAAACAAGCTGTCATTGGTTAAATTCATAATTGCATCATGGAAAAAGTTTCTCTGCCATAAACTCTTCTTTTCGGGTGCCAATCGCTCAGCGTTTAGAGTAACGAACTTCAGAGAGGACCACAGTTCGAACCCTCTCTTTGGGTATCAGCGTTTTTGTCCTTGGACAAAGCACCTAATCCCGCTTGCCTACATCGGCATCGGAGCACGGTGGCTCTGTGTACTAAGGCGCACTGCACGCCGATGGTACACTTGTCTTGAACCAATGCTAACCCTGAATGCGCGGAATTAGTACGTTGGGAGTCTGACAGTTGCCCGCCTGTGCTCGGTGGTTCTCTCAGGGTGCTCCGTCTTCTTCCACTCGTAAAACTATCCGTCGCGTGGTGATCCTGGCTATCAGTACTCTTTTTATTCCCCACCAACCCCAAAAATCTCTTCCTTTCGACTTCAGTGTACAGATCGTAAATAAGTTAAGAGAAAAAACTTTTTTTTGAAAATACGGGCTACGATTCCCAATAGGAAGAGCTCTGCAAGCTGTCAGTTTAATGTATTCTCTATGTTTTGAAAGCATATACTGAAAGCAATGAAATTCTGCACTTAACGGATTACATTACGAGCTCAGGTGATGGGTTAATCAATCATCGGCGCTATTTCAAAGTAAAAATTGTAAATACGATATCTTCGCTCTCCATTTTGATTAATAAGTTACGAACCGAATAGCATAACTAAATACCATAAGGATATATCAAATTCCACGTGCGGCTCTACATCAGCACAAGCATGCATCATGGAATGAGAAGATTCAAATCATTCTTGGCATGAGATTATCGCCTCATTATTGTCGAAGAACGGTAACGTTGTTCTAGTGACAGACTCTTATTCGCGTTGTTAGGATTTCTAAACCGGATAGAGTTCGAATGGACAGGTGAGATTCTACATTGTTGTGGGGGAGGAAACCGGACAGAGAATTTCGAAAAGATCGCGACTGTGTCGTGATCTCTTCGAAATTCTGAGTCCGGTTTCTTCTCTACAACACTATAGAATCCCATTTATTTTTTATTGGGGTTTAGCGACACTTTCGACAACCAGGGTCACCTCGTGACGGACAGTTTACGGGTGAAGGAAGCCAGAGTACCCGGAGAGACACACCGAGCAGCGGCGAGCAACTGTTAGACTTCCCAACTCCACTCAGGATTAGAAATGGTTGAAGGCAAGTGCCCCATCGGCGTGTAGTACGCCTTTGTGCAAAGAGCCACTATGTTCCCACGTTGGTAATCGAGATGATGTGTCTTGCTCAAGGACACAACACAGTTACCCGTGACGGAGATTGAATCCTAGACCTTTAGGTTTGAAGTCCAGTGCCGTCATCATTCAGCCACCGGGCTCCTTAATCCCATATATTGAAGAAAATGCAATAATAGTGAATGTCATCTGCTACATTCGTTTGTTTTTTCTTGATTTCTCAAAATTTTACTAATTTTTTTTTTATGGAATATCGACCCACTGGTATAAATATGTGGAAATCATACCGAAGAAAAGGTCGCTTTTCGATATTTATTGGCCAACAGAAAGCAAACTTAATGAACAACAATAACATGACTCACTCGTGTTCTTTTGCTGCGACCGAAATACACGCGAGGCAACAATTAGTGGGGTTAGTTAGTTTGTCCGTTCGGTAACAAATGTTCATGTCTGTTCCCAAACTAACGTTCGTAAAGTTTTTATCTTTTGTTTTAAACTCACAGATTACTGCCTTGATTAAGGTTTTCTTAGCTGCGATAAAAAAAAGTTAGCAGCTCAGGAACTTGGGTTATTTAGTCCGTTCGTTAACAAAGGTTGTTATTTTATCCGTTCGTGAACAAGCGTCCCAGTTTGACCATGTACCCACTTTTGTACATTTTGTCGTCACTTGCAGTTTGTGGTGCATTTTCCAAGGCAACTCGAGTTTCAATATGTCCAATATTTACAATTTGTAAATATTTTCTTAACAGTGCAGACAAATGTGATCCTCTGAAATCTGAACCGATTTGTCAGTTTACTTTCATTGGAGAAAACTAAGAGCTTTTGTCTTGATAGTACAATAACAAGTAGATTCGTTGAAGCTAATCACTTCAAAATAATGACTTATTAAGTGAACAAGAAGACATCTCAGAATTGTATCACCGTCCTGTCAGCATCTTGATCCACGTAATCCCGACTGTGACAACTTATCTTAACCATTTCAACCCTCACGCTATAAATTGGGGCATCTTATTCAGTACAGTCTATAACAAAATGGACAAACTCAAGGGCGTCGAAAGGATCCGAAGGCAGGGCTGGGCGGGGGACATGGGCATCATAAATGGCACTGGACTTTGGGTAACAGTAAGGGCAGGGAGTTCACAGTGTATCATAAATCGTAAAGTGGCACCCACTAGTATAAGGATTGCCATTATATAGCGGCACCTGAGTGGTCCGGTTTTTAACTTCAGTGGGAGTATTTTTAATTTTAACTGCGAATAATCAATTGAAAAGAATCAGAAATATTGAAACTCACGTGTTGTTCATCACCTCCAGTGAGTGTGACTTCAATCAATTATGTTTCCGCAAGTTTAGTACTTCTCGACCTCACTGAGTCTCCCCTTCAAGTTCAAAATAATTTTTTTCACTCCGCTTAATTCTAACAACTGTCGTCCAAGAAACATGAATTTATATTCCATTATGCCACTTATCACACAAGTACGTTCATAAACTTTCCAACTGTATGCCCTACTCCTACTGAGTCCTAGTCATGTACAGTATGATCCAGTATATTTCGGCATTAATAATGAATTATAACATGAACAGCATGATGCAGTTATAAACCCTGGGATTTGGTGATATAGAAACTTCAAAAGCGACAGCACATGTAACAAGTCATTTTCGAATTTGGTGATCTATAAACTCCTAAACTACGTCATTCGTTCGAAATGATGTCACTGAAAGCATATTTTTAGATTCGGCTACATTGTTACAAAACTGATGGCATATTACAGTTAACGCTTAACAATGAAAGCCATTTTTTGTTCGGCATAATAAAATAATTAGAACGTTTCTTTTCATGCTCTACCGGTCGATAGAACCTGAGTTTGTTTCATTTCTGTTTCTGCTTCGCTGCCTCAGATTTTATTTCATAAATCACACAAACTCAGGTACTATCGACCGATAGAACATGCAGAGAAACGTTCTTATATTATAAAAGTACGGACAAAAAAGAATGGTAATAGAAACCAAAGGTAGTACCTGAAGTGTCAGTAGTGGCTGAAGTTTGTTATTATGGCAGTGATAACACGGTTGTGCTTGCAGAAGTAATAAGGCTAAAGTAGAGGCTGTAGTAGTATCTAATATAAATGGCATAAACGGCTTGAACACAAAGCCGTCCCACGTTAAAGAATCTATTTTTCTGTTCCGGATTACTACAGATCCATGAAACAGTTCCAAAAGAAAGCACGTGAAATTCCAGACTCGGGGATGGGTGGTTGGATGGTCTACAAAGTTGAAAAAACAAATATTTTCAAACGCTTGCTAATTTTTCAAACAACGAGACTGCTCTATTGTTCAGGTTTCTAATTTGTACCCTTTTAGTACGTGAGGACTACATACGTAACAATAGATGCTTCAAGCACCTCATATTGGACCAAAGTCTGAAGTCTGTTGGAGTCTGGGCCATACCATGGTGGACTCCGGTAAGTTTGTGTGTGGTGACATGTTACTTAATAAATAACTTGCCGCACTGTAGAACTGTATGAAACTAAAATTATATTACATTATATAAAATGAATTGACATATGATGAGATATGCTTAACATGTAAAGGCCGGGATAGAGACCGCCCTTTCAGATCGAGAAAGGAAACAAAATAATTGAAGCTGGTGCCAATAACAGATCAATGAGAGGAAAAAATTCAGGAGTGTCTCAACTGTAGGATCAAAGTAGTTTCTTGTCTTGGCAGGGTATTATAAATCAGATTTAAAGAAAACACGAAACAAGCCCGGTAACTCATATTATGTAGTTATTTCTATATTAGGTCTTCCATTAACCCTTTGAACCCTCGTTCCCTGCAATGGTATCGCCTTTGTGTACACTTACAGAGAGGTCGGTCAGTCCAATATCAATATACAGGGAGGATAAAATAATAACTACAGTCTGCAGTTATTATTTTATCATCAATGTCCCGTGTACAGACTCTTATAATAAGACAAAAGACAAAATGGGACGAAATAATGCTTTTTACAGAAAAATCGGTCTTACTAGTTCAAAAGGCTGAGCCACTAGGAAGTCGAAATACGTAGACGTTTGATATGTCACAACTCTCATCTATGTGATGTATTGTAATTCCAAAAGCATGTTGCCAGCACAGCCAGTGTAATTATTTGTTCCACTGTCAGTATTCATGCTGTCGGTGCCAATTTAGCCAGTTGCACTAAAAAATTTTTTTGGCACAAAAAATCTCCGTTGGCTAAAATATGGGCCCTAAAAAGCTTCTTTCACATGTGAAGGAAAGTCATTGCGGTAGTGAAGAGCGCAATTAATGACGAAAAAAAAAAATGTTGTTACTTCTTTTGTCAATAAGGTGTTGGGAATTATGTTTAGACAAACGCTCAACGTTCGATGTCAGTGAGTTTGGTGATGAGGCAATTGTCTTTCTTCGATAAAACATTATAGGTTATCAACTTTACGAAAGGCTGAATTTCATTAGATAAATATTTCATACCGTCGCGAGTTACTCGCGATGGTATGAACAATATTTATCCAATCAAATACTGCCTTTTATAAAACCTGGTGATCTGCTAAGCCCAGTGAATTAACAGTAATTAATCGATTAATCTGTTATTACCTAAGTGCAATAACAGATATATGTACCAAAATAATTCAGGCTGGCCGTTAATTGCATCCGTGGCATATATATAACTTTGGTGACCGTTCTTTTCGTCTACCGTAGATTTCATCAGAACTTCCGTGTCCTGTCTGATTTTTTCCGGGGCAAATTCTCCGTTCACTTTTCAAATAATTGCCAGTTCATTTTTCAAAACTTAATCAATTTATTTAGATCAGACAGGGTAGTACATCTTCCCCTCCCCTCTAATTGGCGTTTTGGCACCAAAATCATTGTTTGGCACTAAAAAAATAATAATGGCCTAAACATGTGGCACCAGAGAGTTTCGGTCCAGTGTGACCACTGCCCATTGCCTTACTGGTGACAATGACAACCTGTTTTTGGAGTTATAATAAACATCAGGTGAATGCTGAAACCATTGATGACACTTGTGTCCCCATCTAGGTTCGAATCCTCTACAGGCCTGAAAATAAATCTCTTATATCGCAACCCTCTCACAAGTTACTCTATATAGCATGGTTGTAACCCATGGGGTAAAAAGGTTTCGTAAGTTGTATCCGCCTTCTGTTTTTACTACGTCAGCCATGTTGTTTTACGCCTTAACTGGATTTCCGCCTATATAATATCTACAATTAACGCCGAAGAAGCGAGATCGCACTTCAGTTCTTGCTATTTATTTTTGCGGAATTAAGATGAAAACAGCATGCCATTCTATTCAAATGTGGATGCAATACTCAACTTTTGAGGCGAGATAGTTCAGTCAAGTCTTCCTGGTAAATGAGGCATTGGTCTTTCTTCAATAACATAATAACATATATAATGTCGCACGACAGAAGTTGTGGGGTTTTATACAACATGGGGAGCGAACATTCCTTGGTATGAATAACAATAATAAGTTTCTCTACATCATGAGAAATGCAGATCCTGCCCTTTGCAATGTGATCTGCTGTGCCGTGCGTGAGTTTTTTTCTCTTTCGTAAAAATTCGTAAGAAATATTTGTTGTCAGTTTTAAATGATAAATGTAGGCCTAACATTGTCTACTGTATTTGTGCATACTGCCCATGTGGGTGTAATATTGCAATAAATCTATTCAATTCTATTCTATTCTAATATTAGATAGTTTCTTTTCATGTTCTATCGGTCGATAGTACCTGAGTTTGGGTGATTTCTGAAATAAAACCTGAAGCAGCTTCTTCGCTGCTTCAGGTTTTATTTCAGAAATCACCCAAACTCAGGTATTATCGACCGATAGAACAAGAAAAGAAACGTTCTAATTATTTTATTATACCGAACAAAAAATAGCTTTCATTGTTAAGCGTTAACTGCAGCATGCCATCAATCTTGTAACAATGTAGTCGAATCCAGAAACTTACTTTCAGTGACGTCATTTCGAACGAATAACGTCTCTTTTGGAGTTTCCAGATCACCAAATTCGAAAATGACTTGCTAAAAGTGCCGTCGCTTTGGGAGTTTCTATGTCACCAAATGCCAGTGTTTACAACTGCATCATGCCGTTCATGTTATAGTTCATTATAAATGCTCGTGTGATAAGTGGTATAATGGAATAAAAATTCATGTTTCTTTGACGACCACAGTTGTTAGAATTAAGGGGAATGAAACAATTTATTTTGAACTTGGGGGGGGGGGGGGGTGGGGAGGCTCAGTGAGGTCGAGGAGTAATAAACTTGTGGAAATATAATTGATTGAAGTCATAACTCATATTCAGGATTCACTAAAGTGGTGAACAACACGTGAGTTTTTAATATTTCTGATTCATTTGAATTCATTGTTTGCAGTTAAAATTGAAAACACACCCACCGAAGATGACATATTTGTTGGTAAGTTTGTGTCTATCTGCGAGGAAAAAAGTTAAACGGACACGGCGCCAGCGTTTGGTGTTGAGAAATTCCAAACAGAGCGTACGTAATCAACGCTGATCAATGGAAGTGGAGCTTACATTTTCTTTGTTCTCATTTCTCCAGGGAAGACCGTTCTGATAGTACCCGTGTTTTTCCCTAAAACTCCAGTACTATGACTTTTAGAAGGTGTCAAATTAAGCAATCACGGCTGATGTTACAAACGTGAGGCACAATAAAACACTGTAGGTTATCAACTTTACAAACGGCTGGATTTCATTAGATAACATGCGAGAGATTAGTAATTTAATAAAAGTTATATTGTATTACTTTGTCGTAACCTGTAGTTCGTTCGCGTAGTTTACAATTGACGTAACTCACACGTAACACAGACGATTGTTCGCGGGTTATTTCCATGCCTGCTCTACCTAAATATGCCCACATTCTGCTTGTAGTTATCTGAACCTCATCACCTGAAAACGCCACTCTGTTCTCAAGGAACATTTGAGCAGAAAACAATGCTAGAGATATCCTGCTCGCCAGTATCCAAATGATAATACTGCAACAATAAACAGATTTTGCAAACTGACGTTTTACGATTACAAATGCAGATGGCGATTGTGGGGTCAGAACGGCAGCACTTGTAATAGCCAGATCCAGACTGTTACAATCACCCCTTGTGATGAAGACGACGATATTTTAACAGTTGAACCTCCTCACAGAGGGAGTTGCACAGTAAAGTTTGCACCGATCAAATCAAGGTAGGGTGTTGTCGAAAGGGCTTAACACTGATGGTATATTTCATGCCAGTACAGAACATAAATTGGTAGAGTCTAAATTCGTTAATTGAGGGATACCAATCAATATTTTCAACGCTCAGCCTTGTGGATGCCCGTTGAAACTCTTGATCAGTCTACCACACACATTCACTGAGAAACTATCTACTTTATGAGTTCAGGTCGTGTCACGATCCTGGTCCGCAAAAGTGGTCTTTCGGATACAAAGGGTTAAACATCACCAACTTTCAATGTTAAATCGTAGTAGAAACTGAATGCCATATTCACAATAGGTTAGGCCTAAAAAAATAAAAAATCTGTTTCTCAGGCCCTCCCGCATGGTCATTTTGGCTGCCGCATGCTCTCTTTTTATAACCAATTTAAACTTAAAAATAATTAAAATTAAATGGTTTATGTCTGATATTTTACCCAAGTTAAAAACAATTGATGAATTTGTTCCTTGAGTGCAAGAAGGCTTTGCAATGCTTTAGCATTGCAAAGCCTTCTTGCACTCAAAGGATGAAATACACCACCACCCATGCTATTCTGTAGATTACAAGGCCTAACACTTGAACCAAGAACATGAAGTTTTCATGGCAAAGAAGTAATTACTGAAATAAAAAATAAAATAAAAAACCGCTCGCCCGCATGCAATTTCACAAATAATGGCCTGAGAAACAGAAGATCTACTTTGTGTGGCCTTATCGTGAGTTTTGTGAAATGTCGAAAGATGTCCGATTGGTGTGTGTGTGTGGGGGGGGGGGGGGGGGGGGTAAATCTGATTTGTCCCCACAGTGATGTCTGAAGCCCAGACTGATTCCATCTACACCACCAAGCCTTTGTCTTCGACGAAGGCACTCCTTGATTTTGCAGATGGAATATTAGTCAGTCGTGATAATAGTTAAAAATACCAAGACGTCTTTGAAATGTATTAATGAATAAGTAAGATATACAAGCAGTTGTTGTGACACAACTAACACGTAATGTACCTGTAGTCGGAACTGGTCATACGGGGTCCCGACAGTCACCATTTGTGTGAACAGCTGGATGTATGGCGCAAGTACTAATATCAAATCTAGTCTTTTAAGAAAGTACATGTTTACTGGAAAAAGAATTAATATTCAAAAGTCCAATCGGGAGCGCGGTGGCTTAGTAGGTAGAGATGCAGGCCACAAGCCGAGAGCTCCTCGGTTCGAATCCCACCTGCGGCAACCGCGTTGTGTCCTTGGGCAAGACACTTAATCCCATTTTCCCACGCGGGGGCACGGTGGCGTTGTGTACTAAGGCGTACTGCACGTCAATGGTGCACTTGTCTTCAACCAATGCTAACCCTGCTTGTGTGGAGTTAATACGTTGGGGCGTCTGACAGTTGCTCGGTGGTTCTCTCCTGGTACTCCGGCTTCCTTCACCCGTAAAACTGTCCGACTCGAGGTGACCCTGGTTGTCGAAAGTGACGTTAAAATCCGAATAAATAAATACAGTCCAATGCTGACGAAAATGTCTCGACTGGAAAAATTATTGGAGTGGTGTGTCACATCATCATAAACCACTCTTGGCGACTCCCGGGGTCTCTGTTGATGTGAACTTGATATTATCATTATTAGAAAATACTGTCTCCATAAACCACGATTTATGTCGCTGAATACCAATGCCTGTCTCCTGGGGAACCCACTGTTTAAATACAATATTTATTATTCAGGGTTGACACTTGGTAATTCTATACTATAACGATGCGTGTCTCGGCAACATCAATCATTTATATTCAAATGCTCAATTTGAAAATTACGCGACCGATTCGTTTGGTAAAGGGTTAACATTTAACCCTTTACCAAACGAATCGGTCGCGTAATTTTCAAATTGAGCATTTGAAATTTTTTTTTAAAACAAAACCATACCATATGACCCCTCAGTGGAACGATCTGGACGAGATCGTTCCAATGAGGGGGTCATATGATATGGTTTTGTTGACATTGTTTTGAAAAAGGTTAGAAAATAATACTTAAATAATAAATTGTGATACGTGTGCGTTTGATAAAGGGTTAACTGATATTTAAAAACTAATACACTGTCCAACTCTGCAAAACTACAAATTCCAAATTGATTCTTACCCAGTTCTCACTGAGAGTTCAGTACAATAATTCATCTCAATAGTTTCAGGCAGGAAAGAAAGACAGACCAGGACAGACGGAAATTTGTAGTTTCAAAGTCAGTTCATGAGAACTATTTAACTTGAGGAATGAAAACAATGCGCTCCTACTAAGATACACTTCAGCTTTAGGTGTTAGGGGGTCCTTAGGCAATTGACAAACAATTCAAGTTGCTGATACCCATAGAAATGTGCCACATCCGTAGCCCCTATAGTTCTACTGAATCTCGGTAATACGATAATGTACCAGAAACATGTAGAGATACTGAAGAACATGAGAAAATGTGCGTGGGTCCCTAACTGTTAGGAAGAAAGGAATTCCCCGTAGTGATGGGGAGGGGTGCTCATTGGTGGAAAATATGTTCCGACCCGTGTTCGTAGCGTTAGATCTCCACTCCCACCCCCACCCCCCCACCCCCCCTCCCCCCCCCCCCCGTCTAAGTTGAGGGAGTGTTTTCTGTGCCATATAAGTACACTCCACAACAATGAGCACGCCGGCAATCCAATAAAAAAATGATATAAACAGAGCAAGGATTAACCCTTTGAACACTACCGGCCGTTTTTCCAGCCAGCAACATGATACGTCGTAACGTCATTAAATAGGATGGCTTTTCAGTAAATGTGTGTTACGCCCACTTTTGTAGTAAATGTCCACTTTTGTAGTAGCTCACCACTTTTGTAGTAGAAAACGCCCACTTTTGTGGTAGCTCACCACTTTTGTAGTAACATCGCCCACTTTTGTAGTAAAATGAGGTCTCCACTTTTGTAGTAACCATTGCCCACTTTTGTCATAAAAAAACAAAGTCACCACTTTTGTAGGAACTTTTTTACCACTTTCGTAGTAACATTTTCAAAAACTACTAGACTTTGAAAATTTTGAACAAACCATTTCATTTCAGATGTCCACACGAAATGATCAGATTTTCATCTTCGTCTTTTTATTTTAGGTTGAGCTCTCTTTGTTGAGATTACCATGACAGGAATATATTCGGTCTGTCCGTTTGTCTTTCAGCCAGTACTATGGGCATATGTGGGTGGGATGCCAGGTCGTTTTAAAAAGCTTTTATGGGGTTTCTATTTGTGATTACATATTGTGTATTTTATATTCAAGTATGTCGTTGTGTGATAAGGAATGCCGCTCATTGAGTATGTCCGTACATTTAACCAATGCTAACCCTACTTCAGTGGGATTAGGAACTTAAACAGTTTGACAGTGACTCGTCTCTATCCGATAGTTCTCCCCGGCTTCCTCCCCGTGACACTGTCCAGCACTCTATGACTCTGGCTGTTTAAGTGTTTAACCAAACTTAATCAACCTTGGCATTTCCCAAGTGTTACAAAAGGTTTTGACGATACTATGTTTCGGCAGTTTCATTTCAGATTCACCCTTTTTCATTCAGATGAGAACGGTGTGAATTGGCAGGGACTTAGATCATATATTTTCAGATCGACGAAACGGAACTCTCTGCCTAAAGTTTCATAGGTCAATTCTTTGTAATTTTGATAACATAACATTTCTAACAGATCGGATTCCCTGTGCTATTCTTTGATGTTGAGGTGCTGGTTCTTTGGGGGAAAATCGAAATTGTCGACTTCTATCATGTCGAAATGGTAAAGATACGCGAAGTTGTCGATTTCTATCATTAAAAAAGACGCACCTGTAGCAAAACCATAATAATGACATTTTTGCAATTTTGCTTTTTAGTGGGCTCTTTTTTATAACTGAAACTGCATCTTTGCGCTATTTTTCTTGTAAAGAGAAGATTATTTTTCCCTTGTGAAGAGAAGCTTTTATTGCGATATTTAATCTGAAGACGAATATTCAATACAGGTGAGTATTACGTACATAATTATGCACGCGCGCTTTCAAATTAAACGTCGTTGGCACCTGTAGGAAAATCCTGTCGCGGAAAGACTTACATAGCGACGAGCAGGGGTGGTGGTGGAGGGGGGAGGGGGATATGGGGGGGGGGGGGGTTTAGGTCCCCAAAGTCAAAGATGAGAGCGGTTGTCACAAATTCTTAGAGAACACTTCGGCTGTTATAAGGGGTTGCAGGAGATCCAACACTGACATCTGATTTAGGAAACAGTTTCCGTGGACCAAAACACAGGTCAATGATCAAATATTTGGAATGTTTGAATATTTTTCATCTCTGTGGTGTGGTGCGATGAGTTAATTCATGAGAATTTTCCGTGATTTGTACGTTTGCTGGAAAGTTTGAGATTCCTTTGAGGTAATTTGAATGTTTGTTACAACTACTAACCAATCAATCAATTTTTATGTTCATAATATGAATATAACAATTGGTTGATTATTTTGTAGGTCTCCCTGGACCAAATAGGCCATTTGTCCCCAGACGTCAAATATGGAGGGAATAATAATTAATGAATGAAGTAATTAATAATTATTTATAGTAGTCCGAGATAAGATGAAAATGGTACATATATGATTGACGAAGAAATGACTGTCGGAAAAGTGGCGGAGGGCACTTCCATTTGAGCGTTTCCTTGTTTCTGGCTTCCAGAGGCTCCCGGTACTTGGTTCCAGAGTAATTTAGATATAAGCAAAGCCTTGGACTCCCCTCCCCTTCCCCACATTTTCCATTACTTACATGTACACGCGGCCCAGTGTTACTTTTTCCGAGCCAATCTAAGGGGCGGAAAACAGGGGTTTTTTTGTCTCACGTCTTGGGCCCTACAGTTGAAGCCCAATACTCGCATCACTTAAAGCACCAGTTACAGAATATAAGTTAGAACCATTATCATTGTCTCTTCTTGGTTAGCATGTGGCACGAATACCTGGCAGAACAACAGATTAGGAACTTCAATACCTGGCTAACATGGATCCCCATCATTTCAATTCTAAAATAAATCATTTTTCGTACGAAAAATGATTCAATGCACACAAAAATGTGTTTTTATTTATTAAGAGAGAAAAATAGACATACAAACTTCATTTTGAAAGAGCAATTCAATTTCTTGTTATCTGCTTGTTTTGCATTTTTCTGTCGAAACATAGCTTATAGGCTCTCATTGTAACGTGCTCGCCGAGCTCATTCCAGTTAGAGTCATGTAGTATGTTTTGAAAGCACAAAATGAAACATTTATTAATTTGGCAGAAATGTGTTTTTTTTTTTACTATATTCCATCCCTGAACACTGAAAGGCTCAACGAGCGTTTACCAGTAGGGGATGAGAACTCAAATTCTGTGAGCGAAAAGTGAAAGTTTCAATTGTATTATTTAGCAACTGGAAAAGGCAAACAATTCTTTCATAAACTTGTAACCTTTAATGTTCCCGCACACATGATCATGTTTCTTTCTTCAGAAGATATTGCAAAATAAGAATCAGAACACCGGCGTCTTCAGTATTCTTTGTTTTAACCAAACTGAATAAAATGGAAGCGTATTAGTGCCACATCTAAAAAAATGAATGATACTATATGTCCTAATTTAGAGATACCGAGATAACTCGAGATTGAGAGATACCAAGTCATAATTTGGAAATAATAACTCCTTTTGGGGAAATAATTAGTCCTAATTAGGAGATAATATGTCCTAATTGGGCGATAAGTCCTAATTAGGAGATATGTCCTAATTGGGAGACGATACCTCTTAATTAAGAGATAATAACTCCTAATTAGGACTTATTAACTGCTAATTAGGAGATACTATGTCCTAATTATATCTTAGTATCTCCTAATTAGCAGATAATAACTACTAATTAGGAGATAATAGTCCTAATTAGGAGATACTAACTCCTAATTAAGACACAGTAAATCCTAATTAGGAGATAATTTGGTATACAATTCCCGAATCTTCCCTTCAAACACAATTTGTTGGTGTCGTTTCGGCGCGGTCCTCAATTTGTTACAGAAACACCAGCCGCCAGGCATTCGTTATAAAATTTGCTGTTTACATTTTGTACCTCTAAGATAAATGATCACCCCCACCCCACCTCAATCCATCCCCGTGAAAAGTGGTAAAAATAAAATTATATTAGAAACACCCTGTTTCCATTAATTTCTTTCGAAGTATAAATTTTGGCGGGGTGACTGATGACTCCAGACTGACTCCTCGTTACCTCAGTCTGACATTCTCAGAGTCGAGTTCTGACCTCGGGCAGACTTCTATCTCCAGGACCGACTTCTCCTAACCTCTTGGGCCGACAAGTGCGGGCCAATTTTTCCGGTGCGACTTCTCTGGGACCGATTTCTCAGAACCAACTTTTTCAGACCGACCTCTTCTGGAATGGGTGAAAGGAGTGGGGGGTGGGGGGTAGATCTTCTGTATTCACTCGGCCATCCTTTCATGATAGACGCGAGTAGTAACACGGGTGTCAATAGAACACGTTTGTCCCACAAGACATGTTCACAAAAACGTTCTAGAATGTGAATGGAATTTGGAAACGTTCTGACGGAGCCAACGTTATGACGTCAGAAGAGGGTCCCAATTTTAGACTGTAGTATGAATACATGCGGGAGGTCTATAGCGCCAGTATTGGTAATCACTTCTATATACATAGAACTTTTCCAGGGATATGGGTATTGATGTGTGAATTAAATTCATAGAAATGGTCGAGGAGTACCTTTTAATATCTGGCACTGACGACTGTGGTAATGGCTTGGGCTGTCTGGGAGACTCTGTATAGAAATCTACAGAAATAGGTGTAGGTGCATAAGTCTGGAAAAATATAAGTGGTCCGGGGGGGGGGGGGCTGTTTTGTTGGGTTGGGTATGAGTATACATAGGTGGCCTACGGCGACTGGGCAGTTCTATATAAAGAACATCAACGACAAAAGCCTAAGACCTACACCCTCGTTGCCAACCCCTTGTATTGCTTTGGGCAAGTTTGTCCCCTCTCCCCTGGAGTTGAGAAATGTGGCCGGAGTAGCCCATCTACTTCACTCAGTTTAGGTCGTAGGATGGCGCCAATAGTTCAAATATCTCGAGAAATTCTATCTACCGTGGCAGACACAGGTATACACAGGAGGTCTTCGGCGCGTCGGGATTGGTACAGACAACTCTATACATAGGGCATTAAAAGCAAAGACCCCATCCAACTGGCCGCTCCTCCGGAAAAAAGCAATTACTCGTATACCTATGATCCTATTTTACCTACTTTGACTTCGTTGTCCGTCGTATGGGTTCACTACAGTACCCTATTTCCCTTTGTAGCCCAAAGATTTGTATTATAGCACGAGGTAATGTTTTTAGGTCCCATTTCCTTAGCGTTGACACCCAAAATGCGTTTGTGAAAGCTATGAAAATGGGCGCGATGCTTTCATTTTCATACCCCCCATTTTGAGACGTATGGAAAATAGAACATTGCGCTAATTTTCATCGGTCTCATGGACTCAATTGCCGACACCAAAAAGCCTGACGCTAATAAATCCCTCGTTAAAAGGAGGTGCTAAAATTGGGACATAGATACAAATAGTTGAAATGGGGCGCTGGGACACCAAAATAGCGAAATGAGTCAAAGAGTAGTATGAAAAAGAGAGCATTGTGCGCACATCCTAATAGCTTCCACAGACTCATGTTGGACCGCCAGGGGCCTGCCTGATGTTTAGCAATGCGGCGCTAACATAGGACGTTGGAATTAGGGTTACTGAGAACAGTGACTGGATAAATACCCAAAATTAGAAATTTTGCAGCAATTCAAATGCTGGAAAAAAGACAAACCGTTTTTTGGACTCATTTGAGAGGGAGGGGCAGTGATATTATTTGCATTGGCACGTTATCACTTGGTTATAGTACCGCCAAATTAAACATTATTATTCAGGAAACTTGGAAATAGTGGCTCTTCATCACAAAAGAGCCGGAGGGAGGGGGTGAAAGGGGATTATTTGTATTTGTGTCTCTTACGGGTTTATTATACTACCATTGAATTAAGCAATACTATATACGGTACTCCTGTATTTGACGAACAATTATATCTTGGTTAGCAACCATGTTCAGTCTAAAAGTTATCAAATGAGAGAAAGGGGAGGTAGGTTCTTCTTTGACAAAGTACGGAAAAATAACCAATTTTGAGCTCTTTGGGGTAATTGATTGTGGTCGAAGTTAATGGGACGGGGCCTGAAAACATTCGCCTGTACTAGTACAGACATTTAGGCCACAATGTGAAATGCGGTTACCAGGGAAACCAATATTGCGGACATTATTTCATCAAAGTAAGGAAAATAAGGCGAGGTCGGGCTTTTTATAGCACTACTACACTACCGGAACGTACTCTTATGTACTTGAATTGTGTCTAGTACATACCCCCTGTACTAAACTGGGGTGTAGGTAGCAAAGCGACTTCGTGATCTCAATAGGGAATTCAAACCATTACTACGGTCAGCCCTAAAAAGCTGTATCTTAAAACCCCCATCCTAATAAAAGATGTCGGCCTGAAGAAGTTGGTCCGGGGAACCGGAGAAATCGATTTCAAAGAAGTCGCCCGCAAGAGTCGGCCTTGCGAGGTGAGGAGAAGTTGATACTGGCGTGAGATGTCTTTCCCGAGGTCAGGAGAAGTCGGCTGTGGTGTTTGAAGTCAGCCCGGAGTCATGAGAATTTGCCTAGCCAATGTTTGTACAGCGAAAGATAGAATGGAAACAGAGCGCTTCCAATATGATTTTATTTTAGCTATTTTTAGGGGGGGGGGATAATTTATTTCAGAGGTACAAATGTAAGCGGCAAATTTCATATAGAATGCCTGGCGGCTGGTGTTAAGGTAACAAGCAGAGGACAGCGCCGACAGGACACCAACAAACTGTGTTTGAGGAGAAGATTGGGGACTAACATATCCCATTATTTCCTAATCAGGAGATACTATGTCCTTATTAGGAGTTATTGTCTCCTAATTAGGGCTATTATCCCCCATAAGAACTTATTTTCTCCTAGTTGGGGCTTATTATCTCCCAAATAGGAGATACTAGGTCTTAATTAGAAGTATTATCCCCTAATTAGGACATAATTACTCCTCAGTAGAAGTCATTATCTCCCAATTTAGAGATCATATGTCCTAACTAGGAGTTATTATTTCTTAATTAGGACTTAGTAACTCCTAATCATGAGTTATTATCTCCCATTTTGGACTTAGTATCAGGCATTTTTTTTTATATGTGGCACATGTTTGCTTCCATACAATCCAACTGAACTCAATCCAATATAATATACTAGCTGGGGTCCGCCTTCGTCCGAGAACGAATTAAATGGGCAGGTGTGTTGAACATGCGCAACTTGAGTGCCCCAGAAGACTACCTGATGAAAATTACGTAATGCAACGTTTCGTCCAAACTGCCGAGTAGTTTCCTTAATCGTCACTGCGCATGCACGAAGACGGGAGCACACCTCACACCCGACGATGGCAAATCACTACCCAATGGACCCTACATACAAATCCTAAGTTTCGTCCGGATCGGCACAGTAGTTTCCGAGAACGTCATTGCGCATACGCGAAGACGCCCCCCCCACCCTCCCCGGTCCGATGGGTGGAACACCTTCTCAGGACCGAACTACATTCGCATGCCAAGTTTCGTCCCAATCGGCCCAGCCGTTTTCGAGTCTATAGCGAACAGACAGACGGACGGACGGACGGACGGACGGACGGACGGACGGACGGACGGACAGACGGACAGACAGACAGACAGACAGACAGACAGACAGACAGACAGACAGACAGACAGACAGACAAGCTCAAATATACAGTACACTAGCTGGATGCCCGACTTTGTCCGGGCTTTTGTCACTGCTCCCACACATAGCCGAAATACCATACATACAAATGCCAGTTTTCGTACCGATCGGTCCAGTAGTTTCCGAAATCGTCACTGCGCATGCGCGAAGCCGGGCACCACCCCATACCCGACAATGGCAAATGATTACACGATGGACCCTACATACAAATACAAGGTTTCGTCCCGATCGGCCCAGTAGTTTCCGAGATCGCCACTGCGCATGGGCGAAAACGGGCCCCCACCCCACGTCCGAGTAGCGTAGAACCTTCCCGGGCCCGAACCACACACCATGCCAAATTTCTTCCCAGATCAACCCGGTCGTTTTCGAGTCTATACCTACAGACAAGCAAATAGACAAGCAAGATTACTCAAATATATAGATAGACTAGATGGGGGCCCGAAATTGTCACTGCGCATGCGCAAAGATTGGCTAACGCCCCATAGCCGAAGGTGGCACATATCCATTCTACAAAACGCATTTTCAATCGGTATATTCCTCCCTGTCAGTCTGCAAGTATGCATGAATACTTGAATATTGCATTGTACTATAAATATTGCTTGTGCGGATATTTTAGGGGAAACTCTGTTTTGTGCGTCTTGTTATGGCTTCTGTAAATAGGGGGGGGGGGGGGGGGGGGAGATCTTGAGGCTTGCGATTTTAGAATACGGTTTTAGCTACTCTTTAAGCTCATCTAAAAATTATTAAAATCTTCGAATTTATCATTTTCCCGTTCCTTACACAAATGCCGACAAAGGAATACACATTGTTAGTACGCATCGCTGGCTGTCTGAACTCGCTTGCTTATGTGCGGTCAGCTGCCACCGGACTGAAGGCGTCAAACGCTGACCACTTATCCTACATAAAGACTACAACGGCCCGAACATTGACCACATTAAGCCTAAAATAGCCTTAAATATCTCCAAAATTTCTCGCAGACCTATTGAAATTTGGATATTATCAGAATCGGCTTTTTGGGTTCTAGTGATATCCAAATGTGTATACAATGTGTAGTTTCATTGAAAATAGGTGGAACTTATATTGGAAAAAATACGAAATTTAATAATCTCAATAAGTGCCGCGTTAGGTAAAGGGTTAAAGTTCCAAATTTTTTTGCATGGATTTCCCAAAGCAATTGGTCAATATAAGTTTGGGTCGAATTACACAAAGTTCCATCAGTGAGAAAGGGCAAATTCTTTGATTTAACTCTGATCATATCGCGCGAATAATTTTAGCCTTTGAAAACTGGGAAATATTTTACTACAAACGTGGTAAAAACGTTACTACAAAAGTGGTGACTTTGTTTTTTTATGACAAAAGTGGGCGACGGTTAATACAAAAGTGGAGACCTCATTTTACTACAAAAGTGGGCGACATTACTACAAAAGTGGTGAGCTACCACAAAAGTGGGCGTTTTCTACTACAAAAGTGGTGAGCTACCACAAAAGTGGTAATTACTACAAAAGTGGGCGTCACAAATGTGTATGTAAATAATGAATATGGACTCTTCTAATTACTGCCATTGAACTGGCATGGAAGATACCACTAGAGTTCAAAGGGTTAAGGCGGTTGATTAGAACTGGGTGTAGACTGTAACAGCTATACTGTCGTAGATTTTCGTACAGCCGAACAAACTTTTGATTCCCGATTCTAGTCTATGATTTCCTCAGGCATTAGCACTCATTTTCAGAACCGGAAACCGGGAAATTCCCGTTCGCGAGATTAAACAGTAGCGTCAAGGACGATGCTGGTCTCGGGAGAAACTGCCATTTCCGCTGATAATTGTCTCCCGTGCATAATTCAGGTCTCAGCTATTTTCTAACCAAAACACCAAATTCTATTTCCTAACTACAGCACACAATAATGATTTTTTTTTTCAATAGAGCTTGCTGGAAGAAAGAATGCATGGAATGAATAGTAACATCCAATAGAACTTCCTTATCTATTTTGCAGATAATTTTCTTGCCAAATTATTTTTGTTAAGCAGACATTTACGAAAGGTAGAACTATTCTATTTTTTAAACATATGACAACACCCGTGGTTCCTGTTCGGAAAATACCCGAGGCATGACCAACAGGTAAAGCAGAAAAATAGTCTGAGGCTACGCCATTATATCTTTGTTTATCCGCTGTGGTGTGTGGCTAGCCGCGTTGAACCCATATGATGAATCAATGTAGCATCCATTCTATTAATCCATTAAACCAATCACTCTCGGGATGCGATTGCAAAACATGCCCCGACGACGGTTTAACCGAAAGACGATGGTTATTTGCCAACCGCGTCTGTTTCCATCAACACCTCTAACCCACCGCCCCGCCCCTCCCCCGCCCCCACCCCGCGGTATATGAATAGCCCGCAGTATACCCTGCTTCGGTCTCTGTAAAGGGGTATCTTGTTCTCCCGCGAGGAGTAAACCGAAGGTCAAAGGGGATAGCATTCTAGATGGTTGGGGCTGCACGTTAACCCTTTACCTAACGTAACGGCCAAAACCGGCCAGCGCTATTCTCAAAAATCGCCAATTAATTTTCGTTATTTTTTTCATTTTTTGTCTCAAAAACTTAGGTTATGACCCCTCGTTGGAACGAGCTCGTTCCAACGAGGGGTCATAACCTATGTTTTTGAGACAAAAAATGAAAAGAATTAGTTATTCATGATTTTTTTTTGCAAGTGTCGTCTGCTTTTCGTGTTAGGTAAAGGGTTAAAAATAATGATTGGTCTACGCCACACATTCACTTAGCAGCCATCCTAGTAAATGGTATTATGATCTATCATGTTCCTTGGCCTGAAAAGCGATCTCTCAGGTTCAAAGTTTAATTACATTCAGCATGTTGTTGCACTGTCTGTAAAATATCGACCCGTTTCTCAATGTGATGTCCTCAATAAGATCTGGCTATTGGAGTGAGTGATTGTAACTGAAACGGATCCATCGGTCAGTGAAATGTTTCGAGTATACTACCCTCTGGTGTACGTCTGGCACTCCGCTCAAAGTTGGAGAATGGAAATCACGAGTACATTTTTACTCTCAACTTTGTCTAACAAACATGCCTCTGTTAAACGTTCGTATGAAAAGGCAGTTTCCTCTGATTTTGACGGTGGTTGCGAAACATTTGAAACTGTAAACAGCTTTCCAAAATTTATTATGTTCTTACAAGGAGAAAACAAAAAAAAATAACTAACATTAATCGATTCGCTTCAGAGAAAGCAAAACAAAAGATTGTTGCAAGGACAGTAGAAGGGGTAAAACAACTGAGATCTATATGACTTCAGACTGAATATGCTAACAATATCACAGCATTCAACCAATGATTAACACTAAAGTTCGTGCTAGCCCCGATAATACCCCCAATAACGGTCGAAGTGTCATAAAACCTCGAGAGCCAAACTCTCCGGCCACCACTCTAACTATGTTCGCAACTCGACGCTGTTATGGGCTATTTGTTTACCCACTTTTTCTGGAAATTTGCGCGCAGATGACCGTTGATGTAATGTGGTGTGTCTTTACTTACAGACCATACATATATTCTATCCTGTCGCAGTTATAGATGTTCCAATCAATAAGTATTTTATTCCCCTTGAAAGCATCACGATATTATTTTTATGTTCAAACAGTATTTGTTTTAATGCACAGATACAGAAAACAAAGTAGAGAAAATAAAATAAGGAAAACATTGGTCATACACGAAAATGGATCCAGCAACAAGCATAATGCTTATGTGAGCTGTTTCCACGCAGAACATTGCATTATAATTATGAATCTAAAACAAATTATAAAAGTAATAAAAACACTTTGGCCGGCCGCTGATTTGTCGCGGTTCTCGGGCGAGAAGGCATTGGTTACCCCTGTGCACCCAACTGCCTCCATATTCTCACGCTTCTTCTCTCCTCCCAACACTCGGAGACGAACAGATTGATGACATCCCTTGCCTCATTCTTCCCAATCTCTCCGATTACAATATTAACCCTCTCCTTTGAGTCACTCAGTAACCACATACCCTGCATTCTCCCAATCCACTTCCCCATTGGACTGCCAGTGAATATTATTCTTTTAGACTGATATTTTGGGCATTCTAGAAGAAAGTGTTCCCGGGTCTCCACCACACCTAAATTACACATGTGGCACTCCTTTTCACTGTTTTCCCCATTTTCCCCTCAGCTCTGGAGACCGCTACCTCAACTTGAACAATAGTAACCCCCAAAGGTGCCATCAGGGTACTCTTCAAAACCAGACTTTTCTTTTTCACGTAGGCCACCCAAAGACCTCTTTGATTTGACCCCTCTCGCCAATTAAGGTTACCATCCATCCTCCATGACCCTTTCCCTGACGACTTTTTTATCCTGGGATGCCCCTACGTCTAGGTCCGAGATCTCCAACGAGTAGTTCTCTATTAGCTCCATCACTTGGATCATCCACCCTGTCTTGATATTTGAGTTGAAAATACTCTGGAACATTACTTTACACCATCGGGTGCCGGGGACATTTACCAAATAATTAAGATAACCGAGTTTCAATAAGTCTATCTTGTCCTTGATCCTCATCCTGATTGCTTCTAGTGCTGCGGCGTTACTCGACCCCGTTATCCATTGGCCTTCATCGTTCGGCAGGGTTTCCAAGCTCTTTACAGGTCTGGGGGTACCACTTCCGTTCCATATGTTATACTTGGCAGACCCACCATTTCGCAAATGGTTTTCCCAACGAAAACCTTATTGAAACTGTTTCTCCCTATAAGTTTCATTTGGTTAAGGATTCGCCTCCCCTTCAGAATCAATTTATTTGTGTGGTTTCGGTAGATGCCTCTTCCTGTGATGTTTATATTTACCCCAGATACTCGTAGTCACCTGTCTCTCCTACTCTAAGACGTTTGCTGCTACCTTCCGGAATACAAAACTCCCCCACTCTCAACCTGCGAGTAGGGTTCCCTTTACGCCCGCGCCGGCGGGTATAACTTTGTTTTTGTTTTCATTTAGTTCGAGTCTCCATTTGTTCCCATATTTCCCAACAACTCCCAGCATTTTCGCTAGCCCCTCTTCGCTTTCTGACGCTAGCACCATATCGTCTGCAAAAAATAGTCCCGGGATCTTCAAGTCTCCCACTGCTAACCCCTCGTCGCTACGCTATGTATATTGAAGTTATCTGTACCGCCTTTCGTGAGCTGGACCGCAAGTAATCTATCAAGTAGTGGACTGGTAATGATGTTTAGGTGGTGAAGAGAGTAAATGAAAGGCTGACAAATTGAAAGTGAAGGTGTAAGAGTCGAAGAAAAGAGATAATATCCAGGCTGAATGGACGAACATCATTAACTGGTAGATTCATGAAGTATTTTCGCTGGTAGAAAGTCCCACAACACTTTCCAAAAATGTGACAAAAGAACTAGCAACGAACAAAAGACCAAGTTATGTTGACTATATTTGTAGTGTTGAAAAGGGAAACACAAAACAGCCAGAACTGTCCGACAACACTTTCTAAAAAAATGTGACAAAGCAACCAGCAATGAACAAAATACCAAGTTCTGTTAACTATATTTGTGGTGTTGTCTGAGAAAAAAACAAGGCTTGATAGTATCCGGCAGCAATCCACCAGCTGAAATTTAAGTTAGGTCACGAATTGTTCGATCTGAGGCGGGTAGCAGAAGGACACAATTTGTTTCCACTTTCCGTCCGTCTCGTCACACTCTTGACATTTGTGCATTAACGATATGTTCTTGATACGTCACGATATTAATTTCCATTGGCATGGCGGGGGTTCCATTGGCATGGAGAGAGTTTCCTTCAGTACCAACCGCCTAGCGAAACTATACTATACAGTATAGTTCCGCCTACCACCGACAGACAGACAGTCTGTCGGTGGCCGGTCTGTCGGTGGCCGAGTGGTGTGCGTGGTTCAGTATAGTTTCGCTAGGCGGTTGGTGCCGAAGGAAACTCTCTCGGCGTGGGTTCGAACCCCCGCCATGCCCATGTAAACAAAACCAGCGTCCTTTCTTAATTCTATGGCATCCGAGAAATTTGAAAAAGACAAGTGTCGCTGATTTCTTCTGAGGTGCAGTTCGTAGAATTAAGTACTTAGATGCAACTATCTGATGAGATATTAATTTCATTTGTAAAACTATCCGGAGTGATCAAAACACTTCGGCTGAAACGAGTCTTCATTCCTGATAGTAATGTCATCAACGTAGCGATCAAATCAAGTCTCGATTGGGCATTATTTCTATCTTTGATTCGCAGAAAATGAATCTTCAATCGTCCTAAATATATCAGTTGGTTGGAAAAGCGAACGGTAGGTTCGCTTATCCAACCAACATATATATTCCAGACGACTGAATCTAAAAAACAGGCGATGGCTCATTTGAGGGCTAGACTGGTTTCAGACCACAACGGCGTCCTTTCCTTACAGAATTAGACTAGTGGCCCCCAGGTCTTGCTCGGGAGCTTGATTTTGACGATGCATATATTTTGGAAAAATTGAAAACACAAATATTTACAAGCGTGAAAGGAATGAAAGGGGGAAAGAAATACCCCACAGACACAGAAACCAATAAAAATAGGTTATATGAACATTAAAATGGTTTGCAACGTATATCCAACATTCTCTTCGATGCTGCATTTGCCAAAAAACATAGCGAGAGCAAATATTCGTGCATATGCCAAAAACATGCCATAAATACAGCCAAAAGCACCGGAAGTCATGTAATTGTAATATTATATGATGCATATACTGCCAGGGCAATCATTTGTCATCATCGAAAGGCAGTCTCTGTGGAAGAAAATGAAGAGAGAGAGAGAAAGAGAGAGAGAGAGAGAGAGAGAGAGAGAGAGAGAGAGAGAGAGAGAGAGAAAGAGAGAGAGAATAAGACGAAAAATGAAGTGTGAAAAACGCATCACCTTTAACGAGGCAGGATATGTTGTGTTATACACACCAGGCTTGATACCTCAATTCCGTCTTTATAATAACGCTTTGGTCAAGCGCTTATTTGCCTGCGGTCCTTTGATGAGGAGGCCCACATCAACTCAACCCCACCGTATGGGTCATTTCTCCACAGTATTCCTCATAATATCCCAACATTGTACACAATCTATTTCATCAAATTCAAAAATTCAAACTGCCCCCCCCCCCCCCCCCCACAGTTACAGCTCTGATCCTTTCCCTCAAGCCCTCCATCATACACTTCTGTCTCTTGCTCTCAACCCATTTTCATCTAGTTTCACATGCCATCCCTCATCTACGTCCCTCTTGTGTTTTTATCCTCTAGTTCCTCATGTCGGATCTTTTTTTCTACCAAACGTGTATTTGGGTCATTCCCAAGGAATAATTCTGGGATCTCCGTCACCCCTAATCTGCACATTTCGAACGCTCTTTCCTGGCCTTTCCCGATTCTACTCCAATAATCTGATCGCACTTTGAACACCTCCCCCCCCCCCCACATCACCACCAGAACATATCCAACTAGGTAGTTCCCAAAATCTGGCGCATCTTTTGCGTATAACCGATCTAACGAGCTCCTTGACGGAACTTACATGGCTCAATAGCACTCTTCCATCATAGATAAACCCTTTACAGGAACACAGCTGAACGAAACTAAGCCAAAGTCAAACAAAAACTGATCAAAGTCAAACGTTTACTAGAAATAACTTAGCCCGTAAAGGGCTTGTGATCGCCATCTTCTTAGACCGGGAAAAGGCATATGGTACAACATGGATGGATGTGATTTTAAAAGGCATTGTCAACATGGGTTTGAAGGACGTGTGCCACTTGTTGAGTCTATATTTTCTGATACACACGAGAAACAAGCGCGGTCTGGGCCAATGAAGGTTACTGGCAAATGCACAAAGTGGGGTTCTGGAGAAAATTTTGATCTTTCGAACAGAAAGAACGCTGCTTGCTTGCATCTGAGAGATCAATAGCAGTTCACGTAGAGGACATTTCGATCACATTTTTTGTATCGTCTGCATAGCTCATTCAGCAAAAAATGATTGCATCAAGATGGGCCACAACCAATCGAGTCGACCATAGTTCGGCCGTATGGGAGAAAATTTTGATGTTTCTAACTGAAGAAACGCTGTTTACTTGCATCTGACCGATCAATGGCAGCCGGGCCTGCTGGTAGATCGAAATGTTCTCAGATGTGGACTGCCAATGGCAGTCCGCTTAGAGAGAATTTCGTTGTACCGGCAATCTTTGCGCAATCAGTCATTTTCACGATTTTTTTTTGTACCATTGCAACAACTTTGGGGGACCATGAAGGGGGGGGGGGGGGGGACATGCGGCCACTTCACCTCTGACGAGAAAGATGTCTGGGTTCCTAGAGGTACCATTCTATGAGTTACCTATTTAATCTGGTAAAATCAATGTCAGCATCTCGAAACACTTGAGAACCTGGAAGATTCTGTTTTTCATGTTGTTGACTTTTTGACCTGCATAAACAGCAAACTCATGAATGCCGAACGCCGAATAGCATTCAGGAATGGGCCAAAGAAAATGGTTTCCAATCTTCATAAAGCGAAACAAATTGTGTCCATTTCTGTAAGCTCCGAAAGCACAATCTTCATTCGGAGTTGAAATTAGACGTGAGTACTATCACAATTGGAAAAAAAATGAAACTCCTGGGTTTATTGTTCGTCAATAAATTGAATTTCAATAATATTAAACAACTAAGGATTAGATGTGAAATAGCTCTTAACCCTATAAAGCTACCCTAATCAGAGCACTAATTGGGGTACTGATCAAAACATTGTTACTCAATACGTAAAGATTGCTTGCAAGATCATAGTTGGATTATGGTAGAGTGTGTACAGTTCTTCGAGAAAATGAGAATGCTGCAAATTGAAAAAACAAACCAGAAACACGTTCCTCCGAATCAGCCCGAGATAACGTCATATCAGCCTGAGACCGAAAGTCTCAGGCTGATGTAAAGTTTTCAAGGGCTGATATTTCGGTCGAAGTGAAACTTACCAGGTAACAACCTCTTTATGTATAAAAACCAACTCAAAGACTAGATGGTAATACCCCATATGGATTCCGCCAAGCTTAAACCAGATGCGATAACAGAGAACCCTGAGCCACATATTCCTCCTTGGCATTCAGAAAACCTAATGTTACTTTGCATCTTGCCCCTCCAAAAAAGTCCGTGTCAAACTCTTTGTTGTTCAAGCATACGGTTGGCTCATGAAACGATGATAATGTGTGGCGCTGTTGGTACTGGTTATCAAATCTTCTCCATCAGAATACCAAATAAACGATCTGCTGAAGTAAAAACTTTACTACTTGCGCTCTTAAAAACTGAGATTGGGTAGGAAAGGAATTCGATTATTTTCTCCTACTCTCTTTCTTCTTTACTGGCTCTACCCAAGCCCAGGCCCGAGAGCTTTCTAATCTTGGAACTTCGTGAGAAGTCGAATACACGAATGCCTGACCAGTATGATGTCGCGTTTTGCTGGTTAACCGGACATGTTGGTATTTCCGGTAACACGAGGGCAGACAGTGTGCTGAAGAGTCTCTACAGTATGGCCGCCGTAGACTGGTCACTTTCCACGGGTGGGCAATATTTCCTTGGACGAAACAATACTAGATTCCAATCACAAATTACAGGAATAATCATCAAACATTTAATTGAGGAAGCACTGGGTACAGTCCGGTGCTTCATTACTTAAAATATCGCAGCTGATGATACTTTTTACCGGGTAAACGCAAGAGTGGACATCACTACCCACACCTGGATTTCGACCAGTCCACGGCGACTGTAATGTATAAATAAGGGTATAAAATTATTCAGTGATTTGAGGTCAAATATCAGTAAATGACTCAAATCTATGTGACAGTGCGGAGTTGGATCGAGCACTAAAGAACAAGCAGCGTCGCTTCCGACCGAATATTACGTACAGGTTAGGTTATTACTTTGTTCGTTTCAGATCGCGTATATATCAGTCCGAGGTAATTTCATATCAGCAAGCATGAGACTGAAAGTCAATGGCTTATATGAAGCTACAGAGGGCTGATATCTCGGCCGATATGAAACTAACCAAGTAATAGCCTCTTTATTTAGGAAATCAACAAAAATAACTAGACGTTTTTCGAAATCGTGAAGAGAATTTCCATATGTCACTCAACGAAGCACTGCCAACGCGATTTTGTGGCCAATACCGTTTTAGGGACCAAATGTGATGTATATTGTGATTAGATTTCTGAAATATCGAAAGGGAAATGTTAAAAATGATATTGAAAAGAGAACGTAAACACAAAATGTAAAATGGTATCGCGGGCCTCGGGGGTTGGAGATTTTAATCTCAAAGTGCACTGCAAAAAATATAGGTTCTCTTTAGAACCAAAACTGGTTCTAATCTTGTCCCTGAGATGGAACCAGTTCTGTTTAAACAGTATTTATTTCAAATCAAATAAATGTACCAAGATTAGCTTTCAATTTTAACAGAATATTACATGAACTGAAGTAGATTCAGCACTAAACTTGGAGCTTATTCAACGCAGTCACCAAACATTTTGAAACAAAGGAGATATGAACAGTTGGCATATCGAACCAGTTTTGGTTCTGTACAGAAGAAGTCTCCTTGGTTACGAATCGAAATTAAGTATTTTTATTGTTTACTAATCATATATATTTCATTTTCAGGTTATTTTATTCAACTTTGTGGGGAGTTAGTTTAGTATAGTAACTGAGACAAAGTTAGGAGGTCTTAAATAAAACTGTGAGCGCTAAGTTGTCGAACGGTTCGTCGTGTTGCCTTTTGTCGCGTGTTTACAATTTTCCCTGTCCGATCGCGTAATTTTGTCTTCATGATGGCGAGCAAGTCTGTTCAGACGGAGGTAAGTATGGAGGTAAATACATGTAATATCGCGGTCCAGGTCAACGGTGCCAACGGGGTAAGTATTGGTGTGCAGACAGAGGTCACTGGGGGTGTCGGTCAGAGCCGGGTTGGTGGGGCCACCGATGGCGATATTGGGCTTGAAGTTTGTAAACAGTGTTCTATGATGTATGGGGACTGCTGTCGCTCGATGGGATATGGAGAGGTATGTGCAAACTGTCAGGAAATCCTCCGCCTACTTGAGACAATTGTTAAGTTTGAGGGGGAGATTGCTGAGCTGAAGGGAAAACTTGGTAGGGCGGGGCTGTCTGGAGTTACGCCTGTGAAAGTGGCTTTCCGAGAAGGATGGAAGGTTGTCGGTGGTTCCAAGAGGAAACATGGGGGTAGAACCTTTGATGTGAATGAGGTAGGTGATGAGGTGGGGGCTGCTAGAAAAGTACGTAGGACAGATGAGGGGGGCCCAGGCCGGAGCAATGCTGTAAAGCGTTTGGCATGGACTACCAAAAGTGGTAGGAAAGGGGGGGCCAGAGAAACAGGTAGATAGGGGTGTAAAGTCCAAAGGCAGTGGGGAGTGCAGCACCAGAAACAGATTTGATGTGCTCGATTCGGAAGAGACAGAGGAGGAGATGGAGGTAGTTGCAACAGATAGTAGCTTGGGGTCTAGGCCAGGAAAAAGGGGGAGGGATCCGGGGGAAGACCAGGGGAGTAGTCCAGGTAGTTCAGGGCCTGGAAAGAGACGGAGGGACAAGGATAGGAGTAATCCTAGGTCAAAGATACCGATATTGATTCCGAGTGGGGCTGTTGGAGAGGAAGAGGACGCTGTAAACAATAGGAGACTAGAGGAGATAAATAGGGCGAGGGCCAAAAGTAAGTTGGTGGTTGCGGGAAGTAGCATAGTTCGGAGGATCGACAAGGTTGTCTGTGGTCCGGACAGTAAAAATAGAACAGTTCTGTGCTTTCCGGGGGCTAAAGTGGAGGACCTGAGGGATAGAGTGGACGGTATTGTAGCTGGGTCGGGGCCTGATCCGGTAGTGGTATTACATGTGGGGTCCAATAACATCAGGGAGAGGAAATCAGTTCGTTTGGTGGACACATACAAGGACCTAATTAGTAAGCTACTTAGCAGGAATGCTCGGATCATCGTTTCAGGGGTGCTCCCCGTTATGGGTGGTGGGAGTGAGAGGAACTCACGGATTATGGCACTAAACGAGGAGCTGGAAGAGCACTGCAAAGACTTGGGAGTACATTTCATTGACCACTGGGAATCATTCTGGGGACAAGGAGAGTTGTATGGGCGAGACGGATTGCATTTAAGTAGGATGGGTACAGACCTGTTGGGCCAAAAAAATTCTACAGGTGGCTGGGCCTTTTTTGGAGAAAAGGGGGGTAGGGGACCACAGCCGATAACCCAGAGGGGCACAAATGCTGGGAACATAGGAAGAACAACAAACATGCACAATACAGGGACATACCAGGGTTATAATAATGTGCCAGTGATGACAAAAAAACAAAGATTCATTAAGTTTGGGTACTGCAACATCCAGGGTCTGCACAAGAAAGTAAGCGAAATATCAACAATGATGGACGAAGGAGACTTCGATATAATGGGTCTAAGTGAGACGTGGATACGACGGGATGAGCGGGTTGATCAGATAAAGGGTTGCGTGTGGATAGGAGCTGGGCGAACTGAGGGTCAGAAACGGGGTGGGGGTGTTGGCATCTACGCTAAAGAGGAATTACAGCCCTCATTGATTACAGATCTCACAGAAGCAAGGACTCAGATTCCAGTATCCAACGAAATAGTCTGGGCAAAAATCAAGTTAGGAAGCAGGAGTGTTGCCGTTGGTGTTGTATACTTAGCAGTGGAGGGAAGTAAGCCCGAGTGGAATGATTCACTATATACAACTCTTAGATCGAATATCACAGAGCTTGGTAGCAGAGGGTTCAGTATTGTCCTAATGGGGGACTTCAATGGGCACATCGGGGAAAAGGAGGAGGGCATACAGGGAGGTGATAGGAAAATTAACACGAATGGGAGGAAGATGTTGGACCTATCAAAAGAGCTTGGTTTAAAGATCCTAAACAGGGATGCGAAATGTAAGGGTAAATGGACCTGGGAGAGGAACGATAAGAAAACAATAATTGATTATATACTCACTGACATTGGCGTATGGAGGGAGGTTATAGATGTAGAAATAGATGACGAGGGAAAAAATGACTTGGGTAGTGTTTACAACCTGATAACAGTTAAGATTATGGGCAAAAAGACGAATAGAGACAGAAATACCTTCAAGGAAGTTTGGGGACTAAAACAAGGAGCCGACTGGAAGCAGTTTCGGGAAAAACTAAAACCAAATCTTGATTGTATACCTAGGGATGCAAATGTCCAGAGTATTTCAGATGGCATAGTAAATAGCCTAACAGAGGCAGGGAAGGAGTGTATAGGAAGGGTGAGGGTCCCAACGAGAGAGCTTGGATACAGAGTTAACGAGGGACTGAAAAAGGCTATAAAAGAAAGGAAGGTAAAATGCGCTGCTTACAGAAGAAGTAGGAAGCTTAAAGGGGTGGGTAACAATGACACGAGACTAATGAAAGGAGAATATGAACTGGCACGGAAAAAGGTGAATGAGATAAAGAATAATAATAGGAAGGAGCGCAATTGCAGTCTTGCCAGAACAATAAAGAAAACGGGGGGTTCGAGCTCAAACGTATTTTGGAACTGGGTAAATAAACGGGGGAAAAGTAGTGTACAGAGTATCAAAGTGGATGGGGAAAGTACAGAAGATAAAGGCCGTATCGCTTCAGAGTTAGTCAAGCACTGGGAAAAGATAAACGATAGGCGATGGGGCAGTGGGTCCCCACCAAAAAGAAATACACTGGTGGAGGAGAACCTATCCAATCGTGTATGTAGCGAAATAACGGCAGAAGAAGTGCGGAACGTGGTCTCGAAATTAAAAAATGGTAAAGCGGGAAGGACTGATGAAATTCCGAACGAATTCCTCAAAAATGGAGGGGAGGCACTTATTGAAGTCCTGACAAACCTTTTCAACCTGGCTCTGCGAAAGCAAGAGGTCCCCAGAGAGTGGAGGGAAAGTAAGGTGTCGTTCATACACAAAAAGGGGGATAAGGAAGTTCTAGATAACTATAGGGGGATATCAGTTAGTAGTAACATCGGAAAAGTATTCTGTAAGGTCATATACGGTAGACTAGAGGAAGTTATTGAAGAGAAAGGTTTTTTAGGAGAAATTCAAAATGGTTTCAGGAAAGGACGAAGAGTCACTGATCACCTATTTACACTCACCCAACTGATAGAATCAACAAAGGCTGAAAAGAAAAAGATGTTTCTGGCATTTCTAGATGTGAAAAAAGCGTACGACCGAGTGTGGAGGGAAGGTATGTGGCGAAAGCTCGAGGGCATCGGACTGGGGGTGACTTTGTGGGAATCATGAAAGCACTGTATACAGATGTGCAAAGCCAACTCAGTCTAGGGAGTATTACTACAAAACGAGTCCCTATGGATATAGGCATCAAGCAGGGGTGTATCTTTTCACCGATTTTGTTTGCATTGTATGTTAAAGATTTAGGGGACGAACTAATTCAGAGTGCGGAGGGGGTAAATGCTGGAGACATAAAGATACCAGGCTTATTCTTTGCGGACGACATGGTGTTAATGTCTAGAACTGAACAGGGGCTAGAGAAACTGCTGGAAATTGTTGGTAGATATGGGAACACTTGGCGGCTCGAACTAAATGAAAATAAAAGCAAGGTAATACCCGTTGGACGCAAGGTAGATATGACGAAGAGATGGAGAGTGGGGGAGTTCTCAATCCCCGAAGGGGAAAGCAAACAAATCACTGTAGGAGAAACGGGAGAGTATGAGTATCTAGGGGTAAGCATAAATATAACGGGAAGAGGGGTGTACAGAAATTACTCAGCCAAACTGATTCTGAAGGGGAAAAGAATTCTGAACCAACTAAAACTTTTAGGGAAAAATAGTTTCAACAAGGTCTTTGTGGGGAAAACACTGTGGGAGAGGGTGGGTTTACCAAGTATAACGTATGGCACGGACGTGATTCCATTAAATCAAACCGTTATTAAGAAGTTGGAAAGTATTCAGAATGATGCCGGCAGATGGATAACATGGTCGAGTAATGCTGCAGCTTTGGAAGCAGTAAGGGGGGAGCTTGGGTGGATGAAAATCAAGGACAGGGTAGATTTGGGAAAACTGTGTTACTTTAACTACTTGAGAAACCTGCCTGACAACCGGTGGTGCAAATTGATGCTCGATACCATTTGGAATTCTAATATAGAAACGGGGTGGTCAAAACATGTGAGGGAACTAATGGACAATTACTCTATAGAGGTCACCAACATAGAAGTAGGAATGAAAGAAGGCAAAAGGTTTGTCAAAGAGAGAGTCATGGTAGATTGCAATCGAAACTGGCGAGCAGGGGTTAGCGTGAAAAGATCACTGCAGGGGTTACAATATAAAGTAAAGCCAGCTTTTGAGAAGTACCTAGATGGCACCTTTGGAGGGTCACTGCTGTTCAAACTGAGATCAAGATCACTGGAGCTTCGGGGAAAAATTGGGAGAGATGGGGAAAAGGGATGCCAAATGTGCCACTCTGGAGTAGTGGAGACCCTGGAACATTTTCTCTTGGAATGCCCACAGTATATACCTCATAGAATAAAATTTACTGGAAGAATAATGCAGAAGTGGGATGAAGAAAGAAAGGATAGATGGCTGAAGGGGGACACGAGGGAGAGGGTAGGAATGCTTATTGAAGAAATTGAAAAAGAGGAAGTGAGGGACACTGCTTGAGGCCTATATCCATAGGGACTCGTTTTGTAGTGATACTCCCTAGACTGAGTTGGCTTTGCACATCTGTATACAGTGCTTTCATGATTCCCACAAAGTCTGCGGAGGTCTATTGGCTGAAACATTTCTTGTGTGTTTTGTCCATATGTACAGAATTGGAAAGTAATACTGTTGGGTGATAACTCCACTCCATGGGTGATTTATTTACAATCTACTCTCCACATACTGTATATGTCGGTTACTATAATTCCAAAAATATAGTTTTTAATGGGATATAACCCAAATAACCTTTAGTTTGAAGTGATGTCAAACACCAAAATGGCGATAAAACGAAAAACAAAACAAAAAGAGAAATTATTCAAAATAAATAATAAAAAAATCCCAGCTATCTCCTAAATGTTTGCGCTCTACAACATACTAAAATTTCAAGATGCTGACACATTTTAAAGTTTGACCCTATGACAACTCTGTGACGTCACCTCCGATTTCTACCATAACGGATGTGAATTTCATAGGACGGCACTACATATTTAGATATGATTTTGTGGACATTATCTTTCCAGAGTTTCGAAAGGCTGGTGCTGAAAATGAGGGTTAAACTAAAAGGTAAAAAAGGCGTAAAATTGGCATGGCCGGAATCAGCTGTTATTTTATTTCTAAAAAGAGAGATGAACAATTTCAAACGACAAGAAAATGGCGTGTGAAGTTCATTGATGTGTGATTTATATATATAAATATATTTATTTATATCATGCCTTGGGTGATGTAGTTGTAGCAATATTATAGTTAATATAGTTAACCCTTTACCCAACGTAACGACCAAAACCGGCCAGTGCTATTCTCAAAACACGCCAATTAATTTTCATTATTTTTTCATATTTTGTCTCAAAAACATAGGTTACGACCCCTCTTTGGAACGAGCTCGTCGAGTCCGTTCCAAAGAGGGGTCATAATCTATGTTTTAGGGACAAAAAAATGAAAAAAATTAGTTATTCAAGAATGTTTGCAATTGCTTTTCGTGTTAGGTAAAGGGTTAATATAGTTATGAGTGTCGGCGTTTTCGTGTACTTCATAAAAACTGCACAAATACACTAAATTGGGGAGGTGTGGGGGTCTCAGGCCTCCGGAAAAGACATGCATTGATGATGTGGTTGGAAGAGCATTTTATTGGGATGTACTGCGTCACAAGAAGGGGAGCCCAGCGTCAGGGAAGAAATTGGGGAGGGGGGGGGGGTGCCTCATGTAAGCCGAGGTTCGTGACAAATTGTGTGCCCTGTACATGCTGGCAATACTTACATGTATTTATCAAGGCATGTCTTAGAAATGCCTTAGAGAAAGCGAGGCTTGATAACGGAAACGCTCGCGAATATTAGTGCCCGAGCAAATGCTCCAACAGATATCAAGCGAGGATGTAAGTACATGTACACAACTTGTCTCTAGTCGGATATTTGTGCTCTAGTCGGATATTTGTGATATTGGTTTATTTGTAAAGTCGAACAGAAACATGTCTGAAATATTAAATATTAGATTGTGACAATGGCGGACAATGGCGAACACATAGCAAATAGGACTTCAAGTTATAATTTCATATGTGCTTAAACTGGGTTATTTGAAGTTTTCGGAAGTGCGTATGGTCTTTTGATGGGATTCTTTAAAATTCACGGACAGTTTCTGTGTCATTCAAAGGTGAGTGAATATTTCCCTATGTCAGGATTGACAGGCTATTTCAAGTGAGCCCCCCCCCCCCTCCCCTTTCCCCCACAACCCCCACAAACACACGCGGTTACACGAATTGGTGAGCACATGGACCTTTTGGGAATTCCAAGCATTTTTGCCACAGGCATATCACAAAGAATGAAATCTTCAATTGAGGAATAGTATCAAGGTGGTATTATGAGTCTCGAAAGAACATCATGTGTGGTATGTCATCTGTAATTTCATTCGTAGACGCCCATGTAAATAGTAGAATTGGAGATTTTAAGGGGGAATTTTAGGGTAGCAATGCGCACCAGCCCACACTCCACCCACTGGCTATGTCACTATATTCCATTCCTTCGCGGGGCTGCATTACATTTGACCTTCATGTCAGAATGTTAGAATGCATTTGGATGTTGTAAGTACTTGTCGGTACTTATTTCCGGTAATTAGGCTTTTCCCTCTGGAAAAGATTATTGTTTTTCTACGGATTATTTTTAATTTTTTTTTTCCCACACATTTTGTCCGTACGATTCAGAAGCCATTTTCGAACCAATTTTCACACAATTTTGCACACGCATAGAGGGGTACAAAATCTAAAAATGTTCTGAAGCGGAATTTTCGATTTAGCCCTTATTTCGCCAGAATTGGCAAAACACTGCCAAAATTACGGTTTATAGGCACTTTCTCGAAACACGTCTTGCATATTTTTTTTAAACATTCATCATTTTTAGACCTACCTGTGACAAGGTCATTGATACACAAGACATATTAGGCAATGCATATGGTAATTCTCCACGGGCTGCCAAACATCGAAATTCTGATGAAATGGGCTGTTGCGGGCCCCCACAGCACCCAAACGATACTTGAGATATAAACACAACTTCCTTTATTGGAAGTGGAATGTACCGTAGATCAGTTTTGCAAATGATAAGGGTGTTCAAAAAACCAAGCGTTAATCAATTTTGGGCAATACCCCTCAAAAGCTCAAAAATACATGTTTTCTGTGGATTTCTCTAAACGCATCTTGTAGATTTTCAAGAAAAATTGGCGGTGCACAGGTCTTGTTGTGACAATAGAAGTTGCATGGACAAAATACTCCGGTAAGCATTTGTTAACCCTCCACGAGCTAAACGTCATAATTGTGATAAAATGGGCTGTGTTTGGACACCAAAGGCACCCAATGGGTATGCCACAAAGAAAGTGCCTTCTTTTATCGAGCGCAAACTTTATGCGGAAACATTTTTGTAAGTAGTAAGGGTATTCAAAAATCGAAGTTTTAAATCATTTTGGGCAGGCTAAAGAGAGATACCCCTTAAAAGCTTAAAATTCCCATTTTCTGTGGATTTCTCTAAAAACATCTTGTCGGTTTTCAAGACAAATTGACTACTCGCAGATCTTTGAGTGACATTACAAGTTGCATGGACAAATTATTCCGGTGAGCGTTTATTAACCCTTACATGCTGCCAAGCATCGTGATTTGAAATGGGCTCTTTTCGGACATGCACAGCACCCAATGTATACCCGGGAAATAAACATAATCTCCTTTGTTGGAAGTGGAATTCACCGCGGATCATTTTTGTAAGTAATAAGGGTATTCAAAAAACCAAGTGTTAACCCCTTTTGTGGTGGTTAATAGCGATACCCATCAAAAGCTTAAAAATTCGTTTTCCTTGGATTTCTTTACAAACATCTTGTAGGGTTTTCAAGAGAAAATGGCCATTGATAGGTCTTGGTGTCACATTACCAGTTGCATGAATAAATTATTTCGGTAAACATTTATTAACCCTCCATGGGCTCCTAAATGTCAAAATTTTGAAAAAATAGTCTGTTTTTGGACACCAACAACATCAAATGGGAATGCCACAGAGAAACGTAACTTCTTTTACCGGACGCAAAACAGATAGGGAAATATTTTTGAAAAAATATGGGCATTCAAAAATCGAGGTCTTAACCCATTTTGGACTGGTTAAGGAGATATACCCCTTAAAAACTTAAAATTCCAGTTTTCTGTGGACTTCTCAAAAAAAATTTTCAAGAAAAATTTACCATTCGCAGGTCTTGGTGTGGCATTACAAGTTGGATTGACAAAATATTCCGGTAAGCATTTGTTAATCCTCCAGAAGCTGTCAAGCACAGACATTTGGAGAAAATGGGCTGTTCTTGGGCACCCATAACGCCCAATGTGTACCTGCGAGATAAACATAACCTCCTTCATTGGAAGTGAAATTCACAGAGGATCATTTTTGTAAGTAATGAAGGTATTCACAAAACCAAGCATTAACCCGTTTAGGGCTGGTTACAGAGAGATACCACTCAAAAGGTTAAAGATTCATGTTATCCGAGAATTTCTCTAAAACATCCTGTACATCTTAAGAAAAATTGGCTATTCTCAGATCTTAGTGTGACATTATAACTTGCACGTACAGAATATTCCAGTAAGCATTTGTTAACCCTACGAAGGTTCTCAAACATCAAAATTTTGATAAAATGGGCTGTGTTTGCATACCCACAGCATCCAAAGTTAAAAGGAGAGATCAACATACGTGGAAGTAGAATTCACTGAGAATTAATTTTGAAAGTAATAAGGGTATTCAAAAAACAACCCATAACCCGTTTTGGCCCGGATAAACAATCATACACACCAAAAGCTTAAAATTCATGTTCTCCCTGGATTTCTCTGAAAACAACTTGTAGATTGTCAGAGCAAAGCCAGCCTAAAGAGGAGGGGGTTCCCTTCTTCTAAGGTTTAGAGGCACCACGCTTAAAAAGTATGTAAATATTCGCGTTAACTAAAGGTTTAAAGATGCGAGATTGCTGTTTGCTGGCGACGCACGTGGCAAAGATATCGCTACTTGAAGGGCGGCCCATTGGGGATTACTGACGCGAGATAGCGGTAGCTTCCAGTTAGCGAGATAGAGAAACTCATCAGTTAGGGCATGCCCCGCTGTGTTATCGGGTGCCACGAAATTCCTTTTCACGGGCGATTAGCTGGAGAAGCATTGTAATTAGTTTCTGTAGAATGGTCCATTGCTTTTGAATTAAGAATGGCATGTAAAATGTCGTGTCATGATTCTGGCACGGCTGAAAGATTACCTAGGGTTTTAGGATAAAAGTCAAGGGAAATGGCTGGCTAAAACACTTGAAGAAACGCTTGGGGTGCGGTCAAGTAAGGCAGACTTTGGGTCGCTTGGCGAGAAGAGATTACCTTCGAGGGGATCTCTGGTGGGAATTGCCAATAGGGGCTGGCTAAAACACTTGAAGAAACGCTTGGGGTGCGGCTGGCTAAAACACTTGAAGAAACGCTTGGGGTGCGGTCAAGTAAGGCAGACTTTGGGTCGCTTGGCGAGAAGAGATTACCTTCGAGGGGATCTCTGGTGGGAATTGCCAATAGGGGCTGGCTAAAACACTTGAAGAAACGCTTGGGGTGCGGCTGGCTAAAACACTTGAAGAAACGCTTGGGGTGCGGTCAAGTAAGGCAGAGTTTGGGTCGCTTGGCGAGAAGAGATTACCTTCGAGGGGATCTCTGGTGGGAATTGCCAATAGGGGCATTCCACGGATTTAGATTAAGGTTGATAAGGGGCTACAGTGCCCAATTTCTTTGAGAAGGAAAACCCAAGCTGAAACGTTAAAGTTTAGATTGTCGAGCAGCAGGTATCAGCCTGTAATAGTCAGAAGTGTAGGTCAATTGTATTGTGCGTATCAACCCCTTTGAAGCGTCAGACTGATTGCGTTGGGAGTTGGTTGTTTGCTGTCGAAGCATCGTAATACCGACTGGAGATCGGTGTGAGTGACAATTCGCCCTAGCATAAAAAAGGGCATTTGTGAATCGTGTGAATTCAACCAGGAACAGTGAACATTTCAATAGATGTTTCACGGAGGACTTTCAAAAAGGCACATAAGGTATGAGTAGACAATATCTGACCCAAATCAGAAGTGCGGTGGCTTTATAGATGACAAATATTGCTGATCGGAACCCTCCGACAAATAGAGGCACAGTTACGCGCAGACGTTGACACTTGAGCTTAAGCGTGTGGAGCTCTTGTGGCGAGCTCACGGTAATAACATTTCGGATTTGTGAAGCTCTTATGGCGAGCTCACGGTAGTAACATTTCCGGTGTGTAGACTATAGTGCCAGTACAGGGCTACAGAATATAATTGTTGAGAATAATTTAACCCTAGCAACCCATTTTATGTGAAAAGAATCGAATTGTTGATTGTTGAAATATTGAAACGGCTTTATTTTTATGTGTAAATAAAAGAATCGTTGTTACTTTAAATCATTTTTTCCATTACGCAGCCTGAAGTGATTACGAATCACACCTAACGGAAATCGAACATATTTCAGGCCAATTTGGCAGAGAAGGAATCACGGCGTCGGTCTAACTCAGCTCCCAGCGCCGAGTGCGCGACACTTGGATTCCAACCCTCCCCGTTGGTCTAATTTTCCCGCAATTTCATCAGCGGGATTAAATGACCCCTGTCACCCAGGCCTTACAGGGCCCCGGCGTCTGACATAGATTTTAAATAAAAAATGGCTATTCGCAGTTCTTGGTGTGACATTACAGTTGCATGGAAAAATATTCCTGTTTGCACTTGTTAACCCTCTGTAAGCTGCCAGACATCAATATTTTGGATACATTTGAGATAAAATGGACCATTTTTAAATAGCCACAGCACTTAGTGGGTATGTGTCAAACAAACATAACTCATTTTGTCGCCCATTAACTTGTCGGACGACGATATTGATATTAACCCTCTCCACCATTAATGATGGTTTTTACCTAAACATTTTTTTTATCAAACTGAGTCATTTGAGACTACTATACCCACCTTTCTCATAACATCAATAAAGGAACTTCAGTGAGACAGTTGAAAACAATTCATCAGACACTCTGGGGTCATGAAAAATCTTGGAATCTCATCTGGAAACGCCACGATTCTCCAGAATCATAATGTCTAGTTCTTTTTGCTTTCTTCTTCTCCTTATTCTCCTGTCTTCTGTCTTCTCCTCACTTCCTTGTCCGCACGATAACTCGAAAACGAATTGTCCTATTTTGCTGATTTTTGGGCATACTGGTAAGCAGTCACAAGTTCTCAGCCACCTATGTTTTTCAGATTGCCGGAGCCCTTGAGTATGGCCCAGTCGGCCACAGGGTTTCCACAGCTTCCAAATTCCTGATACAGTAAAATAATCCCAAGCAATACTGTGCTATGTTATTGACACTGGAAACATTGTAAACATCAGTGGAGTTAGCTGTCACACATTAAATGTAATCTGTTATTATAATCAGATGTCAGTTGCTGGAACTAAGTTGAGAGAAATCCTTTGCTTTGCAAGGAAATAACCCTCTCAAGACTTCAATGTGGGTTCCAAAGATTTTATTTCAGTGAGAATAATGTTAACCCTTTGATTACTTACAATCCTACTCTAAACATCAGTCAAACTTGCAGAGCGAAGCAAAAAGTGTCCATTTCTGATCCCTTGATTTACCCCTTTGAATGCTGTGCACATATATGCATTTTCTGTTTTTTTGGGGGAAAATTTATCTGATTCCTGTATGAATATCTTTAAATACTATTAACGAAAACCTATTTCAGATTTCTTTAAAAATATTTCACCACCAACATTAAGCCTCCATAAATTCTCCTTCTGTTGTGTTTATTTCTGATGCTCTAACCCCTTTCACACAGACTTGAATTCAATGGATGCAGTAAATTCTGTTTCCCTATTTCGATATCATTTTACTTAAAGCCCAACTTTCAATGATGAATTACACCAAACCTAAAAGGCGTTTCGTAAGCTAGCTGAAACGGTTGTAACTGGGCACTTTTTTTACAATTTATTCCAAATTTCTACATCTCATTTGAATTTGTATTTGATCCGCAGATAGTATTTGTTTGCAGAATTAAATAAACGTAATCCAATGTTAACGGATTCGCTTGCACATATTGACTGTGCATAACTAATAATAGAGCTGAAACGGTTAACCGATTAATCGATTAATCAATGATCAACATCTTGATCGATCCAAAAAGTAATTGATCGATTAACCGTTACTTTTGAACGACTGCATTAATGGGTTAACAAAGGAACAAACTTGCTCCAAAACAGGCAAACATTGTCACACTGACTCACACCAATTACATGAGACAGAGTAAAGCATACAAGTTACTTGCTGCCATACTTGTTTACTTGCATGATCATCATGCTGTATCAGTTGCTGGAAATGGTCATTCGTAACCCTTTACCCATTGCGGGTAGCAGACGATACTTGCAAAATAAATTCATGAATTACTAAAAATTTTCAATTTTTGTCTCAAAAACATAGCTTATGACCCCTCATTGGAACGAAAATTTAAAACATAATAAATTTGAATGGAGATTTTTGTACATAGGCCTAGTCGGTTTTGTTTGTTACGTTGGGTAAAGGTTCATGCTGTAAATCATCAACGGTACGACAATTATTCAGGTATCTATTTGGACAAGCGATTAAACGGTTAACCAAGGTTATCCACGTGATTAATCGATCAAGAAAACCCCTTAACCGTTTCATCTCTAGTGATAGGGATGTCTAAAATGGGAGGGTGGACGCCAAGTAACAGCTCCCCTAGAATTAAAGTACATGTATGATTTTGATAGTGTTGTAAACCTTCAACTTATTAGGTTGATGGGGGTGCGACGGGACCTTGAATGATGTTTATTAAAATGTGCTTTGATTTTCAGCATTGTGCAATGAAATGTAATGTTGACGCGTTGCACTCGTCGTACGGTATTACCGTCCTAGCTTTAACCATTTTCCGACAGTCTTGGTGGAAATGCGATTCTGAATCCCTTGAACTATTCGTTTAGCTGTTTGCAACTGTGTTATCTGGAATATGTTATGCTATGGTTTGTGGGGTACAGTTGGTCACAAAATGGGAATGTATACCCCCGACGTTACGTACATCATATTCGCGCCATTTAAATGGGCGATTAAAGTCGTTCTCTGCCGCTTCACCTCACAATTACACAACCGACGTTAGTCACAAAGAAACTTGGGCGGTGCTCGAGAAATGTTACTGCCGCGCCGCCATGAGAAGTTTGGTCTCTGTAAGGGCCATGGTTATGGCTATTGGCGTGACACACACTGCAAGTGGTATTTTAACCTTTGTTGATGCTATTTTTCCCAAAGTTTTGCGTCAGTCTAAAATGAACTTCGCAAAGCATGAAAACTGTCACTTCTGACATGCTATGTTTGGTCTCAGCAAGTGATATTGTTACAGCTGTACGTGTGACACAAGAGGGGGCTTATTTTTCCCATTTTTGCTTTATTTGCGTTGTAACTGGAAACCTTTTACGATAAGGGAACAGATCGACCTGCCGCACAACGAGACTGAGCGTCGAATGACCAAACGACGGACACCTTAATCGAATGCATCTGACCAACAAAGACTGCACGCTTTGTTCATACAAATCGCCAACGGCGATTTACACACTACCCAAACTGATGATAGTTTGACACCAGTATGCATAGTGATAAGTGTTAAATCACTTCTTATGAAATTGGACTAAAATTCATTAAAAAAATCAAACCAAGCTACCCGTAATGCCCTCTAATTTAGGAACGTTCCTGTGATTTGGGACATCGCTGTCCTATGTAAGTTTGGTTGAATTTAAAGGCCTAAAATTCAGCCTTTACCCAGGGGCGGACAGGGCCAAAAAGTTGCCGGTAAACTTACCAAGGTGGCCCCGGATCCGGACAAAATTTTGATTTTTCGAACTGAAAGAACGCCGCTTCCTTGCATCTGAGTGATCAATGGATGTCCACAAAAAGGGCATTTTCAATGGCATTTTTGTATCATCTTTGTCGCTTATTTGGCAAAAATAGTTGCACCAAAGTGTGCCCCGGACTCGTCAGGCCGACCATAGTTCGGCCCAATTGGAGAACATTTCGGTTTCTCTAACCGAAAGAACGCTGTTTCCTAGCATATGACCCATCAATGGCAGACAAGACTGCTGGTATATCGAAATGCCCTTGGTCCACATAGAGAGCTTTTCGATAAACCGACAGTCTATGCAATCACATGCATTTCGCCTTTGGTCATTTTCACCAAATTTCATGCGCGAATACTTGTTGGGCTGCGAGAATTTAGTTGTCCTGGGTGGCTCACAATAGGGGAGCACCTGGAAATTTCCTGGTGGACCGTAACAATTCTTGAATAACTGAAAAAAGTCATTTTTGCTGCATAAACATAGCTTATGACCCCTCACTGCAACAAATGTCCAATAAGAGGGGGATGGGGGGGGGGGGGGGGGTGTGGCAGAAAGTGAAAAAAATAATAAATTTGAATGGCGACTTTTGAGTATACAGCTGGCGTGTTGTGATCGTTAAACAGTTACACGATATAACTCTCTGTCTAAATGGTCGCTCTCCCAAATGTCATTTTTTTAGTTTTCCAACATTTTGGGTTGAAAAAAGACAAATTACCGTTGAGTCCTACTGGCTAGTTTAAATTTATGTATTTATCGTATTTAAAGAAGCACCATTTTCCATTTTTCATCACTTTGTCAAACTTTTCCAAAATTCATCGCCAATGATTTTTTTTAATGATGCTAACTTCAGGAGTGAATCCAGGACTGTACATATCCATCCCCACTTCACATACAGTCGGTCATACAAAACGAATTCAATGGCACCCGGTTCGGGCTACTGGGTCCAAGACATTACAACTGTGGAGTACAGCACGTGCTAGTTGAAGAAGATGTTGGGAAGCCCACGAGTTACGATTGCACAATTATATTTATTCATAGATACCTTTCTGAGAAATCTGTATATTGAATTAGTCACAACTGACTAATATTCCCACAACATCATCAAGTCATGCCTACGGGCCAAATCAGATTCACACTCGCTCAGTCGGTCATCTTAGCGACGTCTCTGGGTCGAACCAGAAATTGGAGTTAGATTAGGCGTGAAAGCCTAACCAAAATCGTCCCTAGAGGGTTATGTACTCCCCCTGTAGAGAAATAGTATTGTATGTCATGCTATTGTCTGGTATAAGCCTGGTATATCGAGGTATTTTGTCACGATATACGTTGTACCATGGTCCTTTTTATACGAGTGTCTTCGATGTATTCACAGCCATTCCCTCGCACAAAACAATTTGTTATAAAATGTCATTATGTTTATGTCACCAGGTAGTTTACTGAAGAAAACATGAGCAAAATGCTTCATAGTACCCACATACAGTACAGCCAACGTGGACTGGTCACTTTTCACGGATGGGCAATATTTCCATGGACGCAGTAATATTTGATTCCAAACACTGATAATGATAAGTTTTACTACCTGATAAACTGCTAAACGCATGCGTGAACATCACCGCCCACGCGTGGATTACGATCGATCCACAACGGCTTTAATGTACATAAACTTAATAAAAAATAAGGAAGATTTTAAAGTCGACAGAAGCGGCATCCGTACCTGCTCGAATCCGCCATAGCCACAGAGAAAGAGAGCGGGAGAAGTGTGGGAGAGAGAGAGAGAGAGAGAGAGAGAGAGAAGAGAGAGGGGGGGGGGGGGGTGAGATCAGACCTTCGCTGAAAAAGCCGACTTCGCCACTGAGAAGAAACATAAAATACACACAATACACGAAGAGCCAAGCCAATTCATTAAATCCTAACTTGTAGAACTTAAGATATTTGATACATGATGGTAAAAATCATTTTTAGCAGGGAGCAGATACACATATGTTGGACATGAGCAGATTTTTTTTTTATGTTATTCCAGGAGAGTACTTCGCATTCTACAACCGACAGGTTACCTGTTTCGTCAGTTAACTTGACACATAATACGGTGTTTTTTTTATTTTTAGTTTCCCTCTACTGCAAAAAATTGTTTGTTTGACGAGTTATTTTTGCTTGACGGTTTCCGACGTAAAATGATATTCAGTCATCTACCGTAAGCGGAGAGTATATTATCAACAAAATACCCACGGAGTGGTTCTACAGCCAAGATAATAACCCTTAAGTTCCGTGAATTGTATAAGAAGAAATACCATGAGGATACGATAAAAACGCAAAAAGACAGTAAAAGAGCCACACAGCCCAATCGACAAAAGTTAAAGTCAAAAGGAAAATTTGTAGTTGACTGTCGAAGCGTGCCATGGATGCTTTACAACAGTCATGGCCAAATTTTGACCTTCAACTTTCGATTTGTCTCTCCAAAAGTAAGCAGCCAAGACTTCGTTTGACAACGATGACAATGAGTTGTAAATTAAATTATATATAATTTGTAGCATTTCTTCAACCCTGACGTTATGTCCGTTCTCTAATCGGATCATGGCTGCTTTCGAGCAGACATGACCTGATTTGAGAATGGAGACAAAAAACATTGTAAATGATAAGAGATGAATACATTCTGCCGATCGGAGTCTGTTCTCAAATCTAGTCATGTTGTTTTCGTATAGCCATGACTTGATTTGACAACGAAGACAACCAATTATAAATTACATGGCATGGATACATTCTGTCGATTGGTGTTTACAGACATCGTGACCGAGTCTCACTCACGTCATTTACAAGCCGATATTTGAAAGAAGTCCCAACACAAACCGTGTACTTTTTATAATCTGTTGCATTTCTCTAACCATTACAGTATGTCCGTTCTCAACTCAACTCATGGCCGCTTTTGAGCAACCGAGTCTCGATTTGACAACGACGGAATCCAGTTGTAAATTATGACGGATGGATATTTCTATCGATCAGCGTTTACTGATCGTCGCCTGAGTGCTAGAATGTTCTATGTCCCATAGGGGACATAGAACATTCTAGCAATCAGGCGACGTGACATCGTGACCACTCGTGCCCTTTACAAACCGATATTTTAAAAAACATTCCTACACGAGCAGTATTCCATCATCTGTTGCCACGCTTTAATCATTATTGTGAGTCCATTCTCAAACCAAGCCATGGCTTCTTCTGTGCAGCCATGGCTTGATTTGATAACGGGCACAACTGATTGTAAATTATATGGGATGGATATGTTCTATCGACCAGTGTTTACTGATATCGTGACTGAGTTTTACTCACGACTATTGTGACCAATAGAAAACTCGTTTTCTGTTAACTGCAACCATTAACTCACCTGGCTTGAAATTAATTGGCTGTTATTTGGAGTTTCACACACAGCTATCTCTATTCACGTCAACGGAAACCGACTTTGAATGCAAAACGATCCAAAGACACTTCCGTTAAGACAGTTGTTTGGTTTTTCGAAAAAGAAAATGTCGGATAATTTTTAATAAAGTAGGTACAAATATAATCTTTGTTTATGCACTAAAGCGTGAATACAAAATATCATCGATAACAGTTGTTTACGATAAAAGTAATTTCAAAGACATATCATGAATAATATTACAATAGGTTCCGTGAACTGTCGAGGTTTATCATCAGAAGAAAATAAGCGCCGGGACATCTTCTCACGTTGCAAGAATAAATTCGATATTACCATCCTAGTAGACACAAACTCATGTAAAGAGACAGAAAATATTTGGAAATGCGAGTGGGTTACGAAGCCATTTTTAACTCATTTTCGAGCCGAAGTAGGGGTGTGCCATCCTTTTTGAAAACACGCTTGCATTCAAAATTAACAAAGTACTTAAAGATACGGAGGAGGGTAACTATATGATTTTAGACATTACTATTCAAGACCAGAGACTCACTCCTGTCGCGGTCTATGGGCTAAATGAGGACGAACCTCAATTGTTTTGAGAACCTGTTCAGCAAAAGAGAGGACATCGGCAACTCGTCAGTTATAGTTATAACTACAATTTCTACATGTATATGGACAAGATTGATATGTGCGATGTGTGGAGATCAGAAAATGAATACACTAAGCGCTATACGTGGAAAGGACCGGGGAATAAAATGGCTCGTTTAGATTATTTTTTATATCAACTGAAACGCAAATGTTTTGTTCCGAAAACGGAGATTCATCTGCGCTAGAGATCTGACCATAACCCAGTCGCCCAAACCTCTTTTATTAAGCAACCCAGAGGCAAAGGTTTTTGGAAATTCAATAACAGTCTCCTAAACGACACGGAACAATAAAGGATGTAGTAGCAGAAACAATAAATCAATACAACAACAACAATAACAATAATAATAATAATAATGTGGCGGGCCTAGGCCACATATTTTTTTAATGTTGTACATAAACTTAAATTTGTAAATATTCCAAATATAACTCCAGTCTCCAGTCAATATCGAATGCAATATTTTGGCCTAATTTTTCTGTTCTAAATTATTCATTGGGAAATTGTTACTTGCTATTGCATAAATCATAAATTCTAATGTTTTAATTATCACCTAAATATATCAGAGTTCGTTTTTAGGGAATCTTATATTAATTAATTCTTGGTAATTCTTTATTCGGTGTTTAGGCTCATGTTGAGTTCGTCTTCCAACGTGGGAATCTTATTGGGGTATTTCACCTCATTTCGCCGTGTTAAGCTTTGCGTAAAATATCCGACCCAACTGTTTGACATATCATTCTAACAGGTCACAGAGCTTATTACAACTCTCATTTGACCTCGGCATTGCCCTTTGATTCAGTGCGAGTTGTCATTACTTTATTATTTGTTAAAATGCACTTTGCAAACTACGTTGTAATTTAAACTGTTTGCGAAGCCTTCCATCTTTGTCCCGAGGTATGCTGGGAAAACTACTACTTCGGTTGTACAACCACCGAGAAGTATTTCCTGGTTACCACACGCGGTAGTGCTGTTTTTGGTCGTTGTCAATATCTACGACCAACCCACTACCGGCTTCCCATTGGCCCCTTCGGTTGTAGTCTTTCTACGACCGGCCTACCACCGATTTTCATTGGTTCTTGCGGTAGTGTTTTGGTCGTCGGTGGTCAGGTGGTATAAAAGCAGCGTCTCTCATTGGCGGTGGCCTTCGCTTCGTCATCCACCGGCACGATTATCAACAAACCAGCCAAACGACAACAGCATTATTCAACTTTAAATATCATTTATTTAGAAAGCAAAGGTACTAACCAACACAGGCTTTCACTAAACATACCCACAAAAGTGCACACGATAAGCATACCTCTCATGACTTGGGGAAATCTACAACCAGTATTGTGCATTTACCGAAACTTCGCACTGTGGCCGTGCATTGACCTAGTTGTCATTTTACTACGGCTGTAGTAGTACTATATTCAACCGTATTGTTTGGCTGTGTTTTACCCAGAGGATGTAAGGACATCACTGCTAACTGTGTTCAGGCATTAAAATCAAGACACTGGAATCGCGGGAGGGTTTATAACTTGTTAATAAGGGGAGGCAATCAATGAATACTTATTTATACACGGCATGTCAACGCCTATTTAAGATCCACTAATAATACAGAATTACCTACAGGCTATTATCACAAACTTCACAATGTGCTGTAGTATTTACAAAGTCTAGATCTACCAATCTCTACAGCCCATATTTATTAAATTAAAACATGTGCACATCTTTATTCCTTGTGTTACCTCTCAAGTTACAATCCCATTAACCCTCTTCACTATTGTGGAACTTACCCAGGGCTACATTGTGTCGTTAGTATAGGAGAATCCTGCCAGTACCAACATAAACTTGATGTATGTACATTTATTGCGTGAGCTCCTAGAGCTGGCCATGTTATAACACAATATTTGTACATCGACTAACTTTATATTGGTGTGGTTTATTCCAAGTTGACTTGAGCCTGTCCACCCGGTATTTCTATTGAATAGACCGGCCCAACGGAGGGGGATCTGGAGAGTAGCAGAAGCCAAACCCAGAAGAGCAGCCATATACCTATGATATCCACTGGAGTACTTGTGTAACTCACCTGAAACCATACTTAATACACAATAACTGGAACCATTCTGGATACAGAGTAGCTGCTGCGTAACCAAACACAACAGAGTAACTGTCCAGTGACCCAGGCACTGGTAACCCAATGGTGACCCTACAGTGACCTTAAACTTACCTTTCATTCTACTGTGTATCTATTACATTGCCATAGATCACTAGGAACAGTTCACAATAGCCAATTATTCACTCTACGATTTTAAGTTAGACTTCCCGTGTGACCCAAGGAGGTTTAACCCTTGAGAGACTGTGTGTGTTACTCACATATAGGTCTTGTTGATCGTTCGGATTCAACGGTTTGTCCTTGCAGTGTAGATCAATTGTGTGGGACGCCATACTTTAATTTACTGTTAGGGAGGGCAGGACCGTTACATCTTTGGTGGCAGAGGTGGGATCAAAGTAAAATCAGTTTTAGAAGACCCTGTCTGGAAGTATACCCAGTTGGTTGTGATTTACAATTGAATATTAGGAAGACCAATTAACACGCAAGATGCCCAGATCTGGAAAGAATGGAAAGGTGGCCCCGGTGCATGACGAAGACGAGTTCCACAGGGCAAATATTAATTTGGACATTTCTCAGAACCCAGAGATGTTACCCGCATTTGGACCAAGAGTGAACCCCCTGGACGACAGTACTGAGACCCACGAACTTAGTGTGACTAACGGTCAAGGAAACATTTCTCAAGGTCGGAGTATGTTATGGTCACCTGTAGATGACATGACAAATATATCAGACAGACTGGAAACTGATAATTCTGAACGTGCTGACCAGGACAGAATAAACAACATGGAGACTGAACTCCTGTCAATGAAAAATTCGATTGACAATATGACACAGCTGATGAACAGGATGCTAGCCCAAAGCAGACCTGTGACCCACAATATAAGTAATAACTGTGACAATATGGTAGAACATACCCCGCCTGTACATACAGGTATGCCTACATTGGAAGAGACTTTACATGTACATAGTAGAGGCAATCAACGGTACGGTTACACAAAACCAGACTATTACGATGGAAAGTCGAGTTGGACTGACTACATTACCCATTTTGACATGGTAGCAGAACTGAATAACTGGCCTGATCCTGTAAAGGCTATGAAGCTTGCAACCTGTCTGAAGGGGAATGCTAGGAGCATTCTCACTGACCTGAAGCCTGATCAACTTAGGGATTATTTGCAACTGAGATCATGCTTGATGGCAAGGTTTGAACCAAAAAACCAATGTGAAGTGTATCGTACACAACTGGACAGCCGAATGCATAGGAAGGGTGAACCCCTACCTGAACTGGTGCAAGATGTGAAAAGGCTTGTCAGATTTGCATACCCTACTGCATCAGATGAGGTGAGAAACAGCATAGCCTACAAATGTTTTAAGGATGCCTTACATGATAAGGACATGGAATGGGCTGTTTGCCAAAGCAGTGCTGAAAATGTGGATGAGGCACTTAACTTAGCACTTAAATATGAAGCTTTTATGTTGAGCCAAACTGGAAAGAGCAATTCAAAATACAGTCTCAGAGCCCAAACGTTGGACATTATTAATGAGGATGATCTCACTTCGGATCAACAGGGCATTGCCATAGGTGCCTTGGATGAACGTATAGCTAAGCTGGAAAACACAAAGCTTTCAGCTTGGGAACCCAGATAATGTTTTTATTGTGAACGTCCAGGACACGTAAAAAGGGAATGTAGAAAACTTATGAGTGACAATGCCAAGGGAATTAATACCACTGGGAAGAAACGCTATGTACCCTACAAACACATGAAAGCTGAAAAGGGTATTCAAACCCAGTGCGAATCAGAAAACTAAATAGTGCTGAGTCTGAGGGTCAAGATTCAGCAGACTTTGAGGATACTGGACCCCAACTTGTATTTAATACCTGTACTGTAAATAATGATGGCTTGTACATTCCTGCTGAAGTATTTGGAGAGAAATTTGATTGTTTATTGGACACTGGGGCTTCAGTGTCAGTATTGCATAACAAGATTTATGAGAATTACCCGAGGCAATTCAGCCTCTGTTAAACCCAGCTTGTGGTAGACTACGCATGGCTGATGGAGAGTTAGTTGTCCCACGTGGAGCAGCCATGTTTCCCCTCCACATTAATCATCAGGTCAGACAGCCTTATATGATAGTAGCAGATATAGATGCTGCTGCAATACTTGGTTATGAATTTTTGAAGAAGAATAACTGTACGATAAATGTAGCAAGAGGGATATTGACTATGAATAACGCTGACATAAAATGCCAGTTAGAAAGCCAGCTACAGGCTATGTACAGAATTACGCTTGCAGAAAAGGTGATAGTACCTCCATCTTGTGAAATGGTTATACCATGTGATATTACAGGAGAATTGCCTTTTAATCGCACCTCAATCGTGGAGAAAGGAAGTGACAGTTTACTATGAAAAGGACTGTTTGTGGCTCTAGAAGTTTGATTAACCCAAGCCTCAGGAATATACCACTCAGAGAAATAAACGTAACCAATGAGTCACAAACCCTTTATGAGAGGATTTTTGCGGCTGTATGCGAAACAGCGAACACAAGGGTGCTATCTATCAAAAATACTGTTAACACGGTTGAAATAGAGAAGGGGAAACCCACGTCTAAACAGACAGCAGATAATATGCAACATGATGCTAGTCATTTGCACATAATGCTAAAGTCACTCAGTGAGGAGCTTAGCTTGGAACAAAGGGAATCCATTACAGCTCTACTACACAAACATGCAAATGTCTTTGCAAAAGATAGAAATGACCTTGGCTCGACAGATATTGTTCACCATAACATTGATACAGGCAATGCAAAGCCTATTAAGCAGGTGCCTAGGAGAGTACCCTTGTCTCAGAGAGCTGAGGTGGAAGCAGAAATTCAGCGAATGCCGGAAACGGGTGTAATTGTACCATCAAAGTCACCATGGGCTTGACCAATTGTCATAGTCCGGAAGAAAGATGGCAGCATACGATTCTGTATCGACTACAGAAAAGTCAACAGCGTTACAGTTAAGGATAGCTATCCATTACCTCGCATAGATGACTCCTTGGACGCCTTGCGAGGGTCTAAATTATTTTCAACTCTGGATCTACAGAGTGGCTATTGGCAGGTTAAAGTTAACCCCAAAGACCGTGAAAAAACGGCTTTTGTGACCACCAATGGACTGTATGAATTTCAGGCCATGGCCTATAGGTTGTGTAATGCATGCCCAACTTTTGAACGCCTAATGGAGTGTATACTTCACGGCTTGCAATGGCAGATATGCTTACTATATATAGATAATATTGTGATTTTTTCAAACACCTTTGAGAGCCATGTTCAGAGGTTAGACAAAGTACTTAGGTGAATTGGTGAAGAAGGGCTCACGATATCCCCTAAGAGGTGCAAGCTCTTTGAGAGTAAAGTGGAATTCCTCGGGCATGTGGTGTCGGAAAAAGGAATAGAGGCTGCATCCGAGAAGACAGATATCGTTAAAACATGGCCCATTCCCAGTAATTTGACAGAATTGAGGAGTTTCTTGGGTACGTGCAGCTATTATAGGCGCTTCATAAGAGACTTTGCAAAAACAGCAAGGGTTTTGCACAAAATGACTGAAAAAGATGCGCCCCTAATTTGGACAGAGGAATGTCAACAGGCATTTGACCAGCTGAAGCAATTATTATCCAATAGTCTAATTTTAGCATATCCAGACTTGAAGAAAACTTTCATTTTGGATGCAGATGCCAGTGGGCATGGAGTGGGGGCAGTGTTATCCCAAATGCATGAGGATGGAGAACATGTGGTGGCTTACTTCAGTAAAACACTGAGCAAAGCAGAACAGAAATATTGCATAACACGACAGGAACTATTTGCAGTTGTCAGTGCTATAAAGCACTTTCACCATTATCTCTATGGAGTAAAGTTCCTAGTCAGAACTGACCATGCTGCATTGAACTGGATTCGTCGGTTCAAGAATGCAGAGGGCCAATTGGCATGATGGCTTGAAGTTTTAGAAACTTATGATTTTGAGATCCAACATAGACAAGGTACCCGTCATGGAAATGCTGATGGCCTTTCTAGGAGACCATGTACATACAGGTGTGAATACTGCTGCAGAAAGGAAACCAAAATTATCAGTGACACTAAGGATGTGATGATACATGAACAGAATGTCAGGGCTGTTACGAGAAACAGGATGACTACAGAACCTAACACTATTGACACTGACGAGAATTTACTTGACGATGAGATTGAGCATACAACTGAATCTACGAAATGGATTGAATCTAAATCCCAGGGAGAACTGAGAAATGCCCAACTTAAAGATAAAGCGTTGTCAATGCTTATTACCTGGAAGGAAGCTGGGGAGACCAACAGACCCAAGTGGGCAGAAATTAGTAAAATGTCTATGGAAGTAAAAGCATATTGGGCACAATGGGGGAGGATCTCTTTAATCAATGGTATTTTGTTTTGCAAATGGCAAGACTGAAGGACTGGCGGAAATTCCTGGCGGTATATCGTACCCAAAAATTGGGTGCATGAAATTTTGAGGTTATTACATAGTGACCCACTGGCTGGTCACTTGGGAGTTACACGGACCACTTCTAGGGTCCGGGGTCGTTTCTACTGGGTCGGGGTTAAGAACTCGGTCAGAAACTACATACTTAGATGTCAGGTGTGCCAGTGTAGGAAGAATCCATCCCAGAAACCATGTGCACCCATGAAGCAGTATTTGGTTGGTGAACCGATGGAACGTATAGGAGTAGACATTTTAGGCCCACTTACAGAGAGTAACCGAGGTAATAAGTATATTTTGGTGGTCTCAGACTATTTTACCAGATAGGTGGAGGCATATCCTATGGTTAACCAAGAAGCTGGCACAGTTTCGACTGTGCTAACCGAGCAATTTATTTGTCGCTATGGCGTACCCTTACAGATACACACTGATCAGGGCAGACAGTTTGAATCCGAGCTTTTTGCAAGTTTGTGCAGATTGTTAAATATTCATAAGACCAGAACCACACCCTATCACCCTGAGAGCGATGGGTTAGTCGAGAGGTTCAACAGGACAATCAAGGACATGTTGAGTAAAGTAATTTCTAAAAACCAAAAAGACTGGGACCAATTTTTACCCTTTTTGATGTTTGCCTACAGGTCATCCATACACGAGAGTACTGGTGAATCACCCTGTAACATGATGTTTGGGAGGGAAGTTACTTTGCCAGTAGATATTGTATTTGGATTGCATATGCCTGGATCCAACACACTTCCAAAGCACCCTAGCTTGTATGTAGAGGAGCTGCAGAACAAAATGTTAAAGATTCATGAACTAGCTCGTGAACAAATGCTAAAATCCAGTGACCTTCAGAATGCAAAATACGACCTACGGTCACATTTGAACCCATTTAAAAGTGGAGATACAGTATTATTACAGAATACTGCACGTAAAAAGGGGAAATGTTTGAAATTACAGTCTCGATGGGAAGGACCTTACACAGTAGTAGAGGTTATATCAGACTTATTGTATAAAATACAAAAAGGGCCCAAGGCCATTCCAAAAAATGTACATTCTAATCGACTGAAACAGTATTATGGAAAAACTACCCAGTTGTTTGTTGCACAACCTGGAGCAGTTACCCGTTCTCAAACTGTTAAAAACTTACCCAGAAGTAATATAGTTGCTGGTACCCATTTCTGGTGATGCTAACTTACAAATGTACATAGTTGGTGAATTTAAATAGGTATATATGTGAAATTTATGGCTGTTCCATTTATTATATTTCAGTATGGAGAAAGATTCTGCACCATACAGATGTCGAGTGTGTCAAAAGGAATATTTTGATAGAGACAGATATAGACGGCAAAGGGAGCAGCATGGGGAGGTGGTGGAGTGCCCCTATTGCACATACAAGTGTTGTGTGGCGAGGAGGAACGTAATGGAACGTCACATATCAAGAAGACATTATCATCTTGTACAAAATAGGTCACCGGCTGTTAAATCAAAGGTCACGGTGGTTACGCAACCCAAGCGGAAAATTAGGGACGAATCCCCAGCAAAAACCAACAAGATTAAGAAATCCAGAGTAACGGAAACAACAAAGGAACCGGAAATAGCTCAATATACTACATCAAATCCAGAGAAATTGCCGTCTCATCCAGAGATTCATTTTGGAATTGATTTAACTTTGCCTGTTACTCAGTGGGAGGACATTGATCCTCTTCAGATTTTTCTGTCCTACCTGGGCTGTCATCCGGAGCATAGTACGCCACTGATGACGCCTGCAAATACTCTCTCACCACCCAGGAAAGTAATTACCAAGGAAGTGTTGGAATTATCAACTACTGTTAGCCAAGCAGTTCAACCTTCTGAATCCGATCTTAAGTCGAATACTATTACTACAAGCCAGACAAAATCGGTGCCGCCTTCTACTTCCTCTGCTGCTAGTAAGCTAGAACTGAAGGACTTGATCAATGAACTTTCCACAGATGTTGCAAAGAGCAATAAGGGGGAGGAAAATCCAAACATTCTCAAACCAGCCCAAAAAGAAGAAGTGTATGTTCCAGTAGATCTGGCTACTACAGAACCAGCTGAGGCTAAAGAATTATATCTTCCATCCCCATTCAAACATTTTAATCAGTTGGCTTCTGATCCGAGATTTTACTTCATCGGAGCTCCATCCCATTATATGGAGGGCCATAGGGCTCAACTTTTAGCAGCGGCATGACGCACAAGCCAGGAACATTGCTCCACTTACAAACTGCGTTATATACCATATGGTTATATGATGGTTAGAAAGGAGGAGAGAGTCAGATTACCTAATGGAACCAGCTACATATTAAATGATTATTGGATGAAGGATCCAGACGTAAAAACTCTTCATGAAGTGGGAACCCAAACCGAGGGAAATGTCTACATAGCCCAACTAGGACCATCTCCAGAGAAACCTTTAAGTTTGTCTGTAAAGAGATCAGAAGAATAAGGGATAAAGCCAGAGTAACCCAATTTGTAAATAAAAATGGTATCATTACAGAACTGGTAGTTTGGCAGAAGAATAAGAAGATTGTACATATTTTTTTTTTATTTTTTTTGTCCTGAGTAATGTGAGTCGGGTTGGTAGATCTATTTTTTTTATATTTTTACAAACATCAATTCTAAATTAATATCTCGTTTGCGGACAAACATTTTTTTTGTACGGCGGGTGTTGTGGCGGGCCTAGGCCACATAGTTTTTTAATGTTGTACATAAACTTAAATTTGTAAATATTCCAAATATAACTCCAGTCTCCAGTCAATATCGAATGCAATCTTTTGGCCTAATTTTTCTGTTCTAAATTATTGATTGGGAAATTGTTACTTGCTATTGCATAAATCATAAATTCTGACGTTTTAATTATCACCTAAATATATCAGAGTTCGTTTTTAGGGAATCTTATATTAATTAATTCTTGGTAATTCTTTATTCGGTGTTTAGGCTCATGTTGAGTTTGTCTTCCAATGTGGGAATCTTATTGGGGTATTTCACCTCATTTCGCCGTGTTAAGCTTTGCGTAAAATATCCGTCCCAACTGTTTGGCATATCATTCTAACAGGTCACATAGCTTATTACAACTCTCATTTTACCTCGGCATTGCCCTTTGATTCAGTGCGAGTTGTCATTACTTTAGTATTTGTTAAAATGCACTTTGCAAACTACGTTGTAATTTAAACTGTTTGCAAAGCCTTCCATCTTTGTCCCGAGGTATGCTGGGAAAACTACTACTTCGGTTGTACAACCACCGAGAAGTATTTCCTGGTTACCACACGCGGTAGCGCTATTTTTGGTCGTTGTCAATATCTACGACCAACCCACTACCGGCTTCCCATTGGCCCCTTCGGTTGTAGTCTTTCTACGACCGGCCTACCACCGATTTTCATTGGTTCTTGCGGTAGTGTTTTGGTCGTCGGTGGTCAGGTGGTATAAAAGCAGCGTCTCTCATTGGCGGTGGCCTTCGCTTCGTCATCCACCGGCACGATTATCAACAAACCAGCCAAACGACAACAGCATTATTCAACTTTAAATATCATTTATTTAGAAAACAAAGGTACTAACCAACACAGGTTTTCACTAAACATACCCACAAAAGTGCACACGATAAGCATACCTCTCATCACTTGGGGAAATCTATAACCATTATTGTGCATTTACCGAAACTTCGCACTGTGGCCGTGCATTGACCTACTTGCCATTTTACTACGGCTGTAGTAGTACTATATTCAACCGTATTGTTTGGCTGTGTTTTACCCCAAAGGATGTAAGGACATCACTGCTAACTGTGTTCAGGCATTAAAATCAAGACACTGGAATTGCGGGAGGGTTTATAACTTGTTAATAAGGGGAGGCAATCAATGAATACTTATTTATACACGGTATGTCAACGCCTATTTAAGATCCACTAATAATACAGAATTACCTACGGGCTATTATCACAAACTTCACAATGTGCTGTAGTATTTACAAAGTCTATATCTACCAATCTCTACAGCCCATATTTATTATATTAAAACATGTGCACATCTTTATTCCTTGTGTTACCTCTTAAGTTATAATCCCATTAACCCTCTTCACTATTGTGGAACTTACCCAGGGCTACATTGTGTCGTTAGTATAGGAGAATCCTGCCAGTACCAACATAAACTTGATGTATGTACATTTATTGCGTGAGCTCCTAGAGCTGGCCATGTTATAACACAATATTTGTACATCGACTAACTTTATATTGGTGTGGTTTATTCCAAGTTGACTTGAGTCTGTCCAACCGGTATTTCTATTGAATAGACCGGCCCAACGGAGGGGGATCTGGAGAGTAGCAGAAGCCAAACCCAGAAGAGCAGCCATATACCTATGATATCCACTGGAGTACTTGTGTAACTCACCTGAAACCATACTTAATACACAATAACTGGAACCATTCTGGATACAGAGTAGCCGCTGCGTAACCAAACACAACAGAGTAACTGTCCAGTGATCCAGGCACTGGTAACCCAATGGTGACCCTACAGTGACCTTAAACTTCCCTTTCATTCTATTGTGTATCTATTACATTGCCATAGATCACTAGGAACAGTTCACAATAGCCAATTATTCACTCTACCATTTTAAGTTAGACTTCCAGTGTGACGCAAGGAGATTTAACCCTTGAGAGACTGTGTGTGTGACTCACATATAGGTCTTGTTGATCGTTCGGATTCAACGGTTTGTCCTTGCAGTGTAGATCAATTGTGTGGGACGCCATACTTTAATTTACTGTTAGGGAGGGCAGGACCGTTACAATAATAATAATAATAACCGGCCACTTACTAATAATGACCAACTTTTGGGGGAAACACTAAAACTCCTGATACTTGGAAAGACAATTTCCTACACTTCTTATCTGAAGCGTAGAACAAACAATCGTCTCACTGAAATTAAAAATAAATTAAATGACCTGAACTGTAAACTGGACGATGGCGATACTTCATTCACTCAGTCACCCACGAAATTGAAACTTTGGAAACCGAACTCTGGACCATAAGAAACAAAAAAATTAACGGTATAATTTTAAGAGCCAAATCGAAATGGAAGACAGAAGGTGAAAAGCCGACCAGATATTTTCGAAAAAAGGCATTATATGGAAAAACTAATCCCAAGACTGGTTACAGCTAACGGGCACGAAACTGAAAATTTAACAGAAATACTAAGTGAACAAAAATCTTTTTATCAAAATCTCTACGCTTCGAAACTTAAGCCTTCAAAAATAATACGCGAATACGAGAATGCCATCTTCGATGAAAGTAACCCTTTTTAGGCGTTTTAGATGAAGAAGAAAGTCGTTCATTGGAGGGCACGGCTCAGAAAAATTTAATTTACAAGGGGAGTCCAACAGGGCGACCCACTCTCCCTTATCTTTTTATCTTGAGTGTCAAAATACTTAGTGCTTCGTTTAAATACAACCCAAACATTAGTGGACTAAAACTAAATAATTCAGAATATCTGATAAGCCAATATGCTGACGACTCGGCGCTCTTTCTTAGTTACAACAGTCACTCCATAAACACAGTTCTTGAAGACGTAAGCCACTTTCCGGCTCGCTCAGGTCTCAAAGCTAATTTTGATAAGACGCAAATTGTATGGTTAGGTCCAAAACAGAGGTCAGGCGGTGAAATCTCAACAAAGCAAGAGGTCCCGTGGAACCACAATGGCAAGTTCACAATACTAGATACTAGGTATCCAGTATGATATATTCTCAGAAGACTCCACAATACAAAATTTCCCCAATAAAGCGGAAAAGATCGATAAAATTCTCAACGACTGGTCGTTCAGGAATCTGTCCCTAATAGGAAAAACAAGAGTGATAAAAACCCTAGCATTACCAATTGTAATACACTGCCTATCTGTCTTACCAGACCCTCCTGAAAACATATTAAACAAAATACAGACTTCTTTTTTCCAGTTCGTTATGGGCAGGGACTTGTGAAAACATTAAAAGAATTATCATTATAAATCAGATAGACCGGGGTGGCATTAAGTTCCCGCACCTTAGATCATACAGTTACTCGCTAAAAATATTCTGGATTAAGAAACTTTTAGACCCCAATTTTTGCGCACTGGAAAACGCTGATATTGGATGACTTCGAAAAATATGGCAGTTACAAGATATGGTCCTTGAGCAAGGAGGGTTTACTGAAAGGGGTGAAGGCACTAATAGATTTTGGAGAACAGTCCACAAGGCCTGTCAGTAATAGCAAAGGACTCCTCTTCAAATTCAGTCGAAATATGCGCCCAACCCATCTTCTACAATAAAAATCGACAATAATGTAAAAATGGTATCTTTTTTGTAAATTATCTCATGAAGGAAGAAGGAAATGTTCTAGGATTTGACGAATTTTGTGCGGGATATGGCTTATCTACTCCATTCAACGTTTACCAGGGAGTAATAAATGCAATTCCCCAGGCACTGGAACTTCTTCTCAAAGGAAAAGGAAGGAATCTGTCGGTTAGAAATGAAAACATTGAAACGTTTCAAATGAGGTGAATAAACTTTTCTACCCACTATTCTTGCAGCTAGTTACGACAAAACCCTCACCGTCCCAGAACAAATGGACCACACTTTTGGACATAAACCTGAAATCTGGGGATTGGGAATTAATATACAAAGGTCCATTTAACACAACAGACGACATGTCTCTACTAAGCCTCCATTATAAAATCATACACCGAGAGTTATTCACCAACAAAAAACATTTCAAATGTAAGCTCTCAGAAACAGAGCTTTGCACATTCTGTTTCAATACAAGAGAAACAAGCTTACATCTGTTTTTGAATGCGCTGTTTTCTCGTTCTATTTTGCTAAACATCATAGATGCTTTACTGGAAAAATGTAATATCCCCCCCCCCCCCCCCCTTGTCAGGTCAATACATTCTTCTGGGACTTAAGGGCAATAATTATAATATCTCAGTAGATGAACATATAACAGATTTACTTCTACTTCTCCTCAAAAAGTTTTTTTTCTGTAAGGTGAGAATGTGGCAGCCATCCTTCCCAAGTTTCGTGGTTCAGTTACATTTTACCGCGAGATGGAGCTTCTGTCACTCTATAAATACCACCAAAAGAAGCAGGATAATATAAGGTTGAGATGGGAGTCGATAAAAGCACTTCTTTGCGACTAAATAAACCTCGGTCGAAAATACATTTATTTTTTATTTGTTTGTCTATCCTGCAACAACTACCTTGAAACGTGCAACAATAAGCGCTGTGAACTGTGATGTATATTCCAGAATCTACTTTTGTACCTACTTCTGTATTTATATTTGTATTTTTAGTCAAATGTACTTAAAAGAAAAAGAAGAAGAAGAAATACCATAGTTTCAGTCAATGGACCGCTGGGTTCAACCCGGCGGATCATTGACTAAACGTTTATTTATAGGTATTCACAGATTTTGAGTTTACTGAGACCAACGCCATGTAAGTATTTCAGGAAAAGGCTACTCTTTACATACTCTTTACATACTCTTTACATACTATAGGCCCTATAGATAAAAAGGTGATCTTCGCACGATTTCACGAACTCTTCTATCTGTGCTGTGATAGGCTTTTTCGATAAAAAGGTGATATCCCCATGCTTTACGAACTCCTCTTTCTGTGCTAAGGACTTTCTTCCGGTTGGTGTGCATAATTTATTTGTTTCAGAGTGTGCGATGGTTCACATTGTGATGCTATTGACGAGCAGTTTCAAAACTGCGATCATATCAATGGAAAGGCATACCGTAATGTGCGAAATTGTGAGTCCTAATTACACCGACAAAGTTATTAACGGTCATAGGGCGCGCGGTGACGCAGTGGATATGGAAATGGACTTCAAACCAAAAGGTCCAAGGTTCGATCCCCGTTATGGGTAACTGGGTTGTGTCCTTGGGCAAGACACTTAATCCCGATTGCACGCGTGTGGGGCGGGGGAGGGGGGCACTGTATACTAAGACATACTGCATTTCAATGGCGCACTTGTATTCAACCAATGCTAACCCTGCTTGTGTACGTTTGGGAGTCTACTAGCTGGTCGCCGTTGCTCGGTGGGTCTCTACGGGTACATCGGCTTCTCCCACCCGTAAAACTGTCCGACACGATCATGCCGTCCCTTTGTGTTCAAGCCGATATTGATTATCACGTCGTATTGATTGTCATGCACATTTTCCAAAAGGAGAACAGACAGTGAACACGAATGGGGTGGGTTGATCGAGCGGGTTCGAGGTGTTCTCCCCCAAAAATCGAGTCGCAGTGTTTCCGATAGACGCGGTAGTCAACCGCGATAATATTATTATGAGTCTTGAGCTAGCATACAATTATTTTGCAAATTGTTTAGAAATAGATAGCGTTCATTCCTTTAACATACACGATACATTTTTGAGTGTCCCTCGAATCGAATCCAAATCCATGTGCATAGTGTGTCAAAATTACGAACAATGCCATCAAACGATAGTGTCCCACTAGTAATACTACACCCCTAGCAAATTCAAAGAGACTAGCACCGCTCTTCGTCAAACGATTTAACATACAATATAATTCTGTCGCCAACTAAAATTAATCTTAAGTTCACTTAGCCCAACAAATCATTCGGACACCCATCGCTAAAATCGCCCCTGCCTGGAGTTCCAAACTTTCCTTCAAGCAGACACTGACTCCCCAGTATTTACAGCTTTCTTAAATATCATATTAACATTCCCAAATTTGGTCCAGCGGTTTCTCTTTGAGCTGCGTAATAATAATTAATCGGTTCTTTGAGCTTTACACCAGTGGTAGACAGTTGGGCAACTGCACGCTGATTTCAACTATGGAAGATTCGCTACTCCTAATTTGCGTCTCCATGGGCTTTTAGGGTGGTCACCTGTTGCACTGACGCACGATTCTCTGGGTGGATAACACGTTGATCGCCGGAGGCAAAGTTTAATTAATAGCTTGCCCGAGCTTTCAACAAACCAAAAACATACATTTATTTACGAATCCACCTTGACAATGTGTACACACTGTTACAAAAATGTGTACACATTCTGTACTGTCGCACAAGTATATCGAGAAAAACGGGGGTAACGCATTTCGGCAGTAGATAGAGGAACCAAGCCCACTGGAGTAGTAAAGGTCACATGTGCCCATGTGTTGTATATGAACATTGTCACTAACACACAGGCGCATCTCAACTTGCCGAACGTGCCCGTGGTCATGATTACCCACTGCGCAGGTGTATGTGACCTTAAACACCAATAAATAAATAAATAAATAAATAAATAAATAAATAAATAACGTGTGCCCATATGCTCCATGGAATGTGAACACAGCGCAACACACTGCACTAACGAAGAGGCAGATCTAGGCAATTCGGGGTATTATAGTTCAGGCATAAGTATTGAAACAAGGACTCTGGCGAAGGAAAAGGTCGCACGAGACTAAGTACACATGTCTTGTGAGCACTGGTACGCAATCACATCTCGGCACATCCAGTGCGTGTCCATGTGTTGCATTGACGTGTACACATTGTTACACATTGTGTGCTAGCACTGAAGCACATCTGAGAAAAAGGGGTATGGTGGGTCAAGCATAGGAAGGGGAGCCAAGAACTCCGGGCGACTAGAGGTTGCATGTTCCCATTTGTTGTATGTGCTGTGCATACAAGTACATCTCGGCACATCTTGCGCGTGCATATGTGCGGCACGTGGCGTGTACACGTTGTTACATAATGTGTACTTGATGAATTTGTATGCCGACAAATAAAGCCACTGTGATAATCTCCAAGGTAGACTTACTACACATATTACCTTGACTGATTGGGTGCATGATCTTTTAGGTGACTAACTAACTTATAATTTACGATCAAAATTAAATGGCAATCTCCAATCACTCAAACATTAACTTGAATATCATAATTTTTGTGAAGTCCGTGACTGATGTCTGACATTGTCTTGATTTGTTTTCTTCCTTATGAAGCATCATCTTGGAAATGATACACATTGTTAACAAACCAGTCACAATATAAACACTGACTGTGTCTCAACCATATCATTTCTGTTAATCGGTTCTATTATCCCCAGCTTACACTGTCACGAAATACGGTCACGTTTTTGTAGCGGTGGATGTAAGATGAAGGAGGTGTCCAGCTGACGCTCAGAGAAGATGAACTGACTCTAGTTTAAAGAATATTTATTTCCAACTTTCAAAAAAAAAAAAAAAATACACGAAACAGCATAGGATGCGTGTGTATCCGACAGAAAGCTCTTGGTTTATACATGGTCGTCTCCACTCATAGTACATTCATGGGTTACTTATACGAGATGATCGACAACTCGTCCCTTGAGGTCCAATGTGTTCTATGTGCCAGTAGGCACATAGAACACATTGGAACTCAAGAGACGAACTGTACATCTGTTACAATCCAAATCTCCGATTTCAGACTTTACATATATGTACACATCGGCTACTTAAGTAAGTTATCAGTAGCCAGCTTGAAAGGAGATTGAAACAAATTCAAGAAAGGAGAACTCAAAATAGAGAGAGAATAAAGAAACCAGTGAAAATACCAGACGGTAAAGGAAGACTTATGACCTTGGCTGTTGCATGAACTCATTGAGGCCTACGCATAAACCCGAACAGACACCTGACTATCAGTAGGACTGTGGTGAGTACAAATGGGTCCATTCGCCCAGCCTGCATTTCCAATAGTTAACTCCGCCTCTGTTTCTCCTGCACGATGGCAGATGGCTCACGTCACGGCATATGAACATTATACGCCATATACGCCATTCAGGATTGCCGTGGCAACTTCAGTGTTAAGCTCACGGTCGAAGAAGTAAACACAGCGCGGTCATTTAAGAGGTCAGACAAAAACATTTCTTCTAGATAATGTATGCCAAACAGATGGCGGGAGACCCTGGGCCCAGATTTATATTCGAGGGAATGCGGTAGGCCCAATTCCCTGAATTGGAAGACCTACACAGGCAACACAGACTTTTTTGGTTCGAAACCGGAAATAACGCAGATAAAGTGTAAAGAGTAAGCCCTCAATTACAGGGAGTATTGATTTACATCTAGGTACATCAACTAAATGACAATATCAGATAGTTGCATCTAAGTACTTCATTCTACGAACTGCACCTCAGAAGAAATCAGCGACACTTGTCTTTTTTCAAATTTCCCGGATGCCATAGAATTAAGAAAGGACGCTGGTTTTGTTTATATTGGCATGGCGGGGGTTCGAACCCACGCCGAGAGAGTTTCCTTCGGCACCAACCGCCTAGCGAAACTATACTGTGGCCGAGTGGTGTGCGTGGTTCAGTATAGTTTCGCTAGGCGGTTGGTGCCGAAGGAAACTCTCTCGGCGTGGGGGATAATTATCCTGGATTGTGATAGAAACTGGAGAACTGGAGTTGGAACAAAGAGCTCGTTGTATCGGTTATACGCAAAAGATGCGCCAGATTTTGGGAACTACCTAGTTGGATATGTTCTGGTGGTGATGGGGGGGGGGGGGGGGGGTTCAAAGTGAGATCAGATTATTGGAGTAGAGGCAGAAAATCGGGAAAGGCCAGGAAAGAGCATTCGAAATGTACAGATTAGGGGTGACGGAGATCCCGGAATTATTCCTTGGGAATGACAGAAATACACGTTTGGTAGAAAAAAAGAATCGACATGAGTAACTAGAGGACAAAAACACAAGAGAGACGTAGGTGAGGGATGGCATGTGAAACTAGATGAAAAATGGGTTGAGAGCAAGAGACAGAAGTGAATGATGGAGGGTTTGAGGGAAAGGATCAGAACTGTAACTGGGGGGGGGGGGGGGGGGTGGGGGCAGTTGGAATTTGATGAAATAGATTGTGTACAATGTTGGGATATTATGAGGAATACTGTGGAGAAATGACCCATACAGTGGGGTTGAGTTGATATGGGCCTCCTCATCAAAGGACCGCAGACAAATAAGCGCTAGACCAAAGCGATATTATAAAGACGAAATTGAGGTATCATGCCTCGTTAAAGGTGATGCGTTTTTCACACTTCATTTTTCGTCTTATTCTCTCTCTCTCTCTCTCTCTCTCTCTCTCTCTCTCTCTCTCTTCGTTTTCTTCCACAGAGACTGCCATTCGACAAATGATTGCCCTGGCAGTTTTTGCATCATATAATTACATGACTTCCGGTGCTTTTGGCTGTATTTATGGCATGTTTTTGGCATATGCACGAATATTTGCTCTCGCTGTGTTTTTTGGCAAATGCAGCATCGAAGAGAATGTTGGATATACGTTGCAAACCATTTTAATGTTCATATAACCTATTTTTATTGGTTTCTGTGTCTGTGGGGTATTTCTTTCCCCCTTTCATTCCTTTCACGCTTGTAAACATTTGTGTTTTCAATTTTTTCAAAATATATGCATCGTCAAAATCAAGCTCCCAAGCAAGACCTGGGGCCACTAGTCTAATTCTGTAAGGAAAGGGCGCCGTTGTGGTCTGAAACCAGTCTAGCCCTCAAATGAGCCATCGCCTGTTTTTTAGATTCAGTCGTCTGGAATATATATGTTGGTTGGAAAAGCGAACCTACCGTTCGCTTTTCCAACCATCTGATATGTTCAGGGCGATTGAAGATTCATTTTCTGCGAATCAAAGATAAAATATTGCCCAATCGAGACTTGATTTGATCGCAACGTTGATGACATTACAACCAGGAATGAAGACTCGTTTCAGCCAAGTGTTTTGATTACTCCGGATAGTTTTACAAATGAAATTAATATCTCATCAGATAGTTGCATCTAAGTACTTAATTCTACGAACTGCACCTCAGAAGAAATCAGCGACACTTGTCTTTTTCAAATTTCCCGGATGCCATAGAATTAAGAAAGGACGCTGGTTTTGTTTACATTGGCATGGCGGGGGTTCGAACCCACACCGAGAGAGTTTCCTTCGGCATCAACCGCCTAGCGAAACAATACTGTGACCGAGTGGTTCAGTATAGTTTCGCTAGGCGGTTGGTGCTGAAGGAAACTCTCTCGGCGTGGGTTCGAACCCTCGCCATGCCAATGTAAATGATAATAGTCAACCCCCTTACCCAGCACTACGGAATATGGCCAACACGGTTCGAAAAATCGCCAATCCCAACTTATTATACCCTCACACTCCGTCCCAGGAGCACAGCACGAAATCCTCCGCCGGAAAGACTTCGTCTAGCTCGGCCCAACGGGGGATCAAAGATCATGCCTCCGGGACGAAAAATGAAAAGTATTTGTCACTCCAGCATCCTACTGGTTGGGTATAGACTTAAGCTAAAAATACTTTATCTGAGAAGAGAATTGTGTGGAGTAAAACATCATGTGATTTGGAATGGTGTTTATTAGTTAATTAATTAATTAGTTAATCAGTTAATCATGGCTCACTCCTGACCCCAGGCTCCCGCAAAGATGCTTCCACAAAAGAGGTGTCACATTATCCCTTATTACAGTAGTGCAATTAAATCAACTATTGCTGGTGATGAATGTCTAGCGCCATAACTGAGATATATACATGTAGGATGGGTCTCAGGAAAATATTTCGGTTTTGAGAGTGAATTTGTGAACAGTTTCAAAAATTATTCGATTGTCCAAACTGCTATAACATTCGCATCCAAACAGCAATACACTTTCATCAATTGTATAAGAGAGAACACCTAAAATCTCATTCCGTATGTTAGTGTACGTGCGACAATTTAGTAAGAAATGTTCAGTGGTTTCCGGCTCGCCACAGAGGCAATTAGACGAGTTTGCAAGGTGCTTGTGGTGGTCGGCTAACATTCCGGTGTGACAGGAATGATAGTCCGTAGGAAAATTAGTCCCTCTGGACTATTATTCCGCGGAATTATAGTCCTAAGTCTAACATTTCTAGGAATAGTAGTCCGCCTACGGACTATCATTCCTGTCACACCGGTTTAGATAATTTGTAAACTCAACCAAGGAACAAAATTGTCTCTTGACGCCAACGGGTACGTCGTTCCATAGTTTAGTTGTTGAAGGAATGAAAGATGGTTGATAATTCTTAGTTCGACAGAAGGGAAGATGTCGGTTGCTAGCTGCACGCAGGTCATGAGGTTGATTAATCGATACAGTAGGAGGGATTCTATTGGATAGGTATGGGGGGCACCATACTATGGAACATTTTGAAGTGCTGAACGAGTTTTAACTTTCTTCAAGCCGTTCCCACCCAGTTCCAGCTTAACCCTTTACCTAACATGAAAAGCAGACGACACTTGCAAAAAACATTCTTGAATAACTAAATTTTTTCATTTTTTGTCTCAAAAACATAGGTTATGACCCCTCGTTGGAACGAGCTCGACGAGCTCGTTCCAACGAGGGGTCATAACCTATGTTTTGAGACAAAAAATGAAAATATTTAAAAAATTAATTGGCGATTTTTGAGAATAGCGCTGGCCGGTTTTGCCCGTTACGTTGGGTAAAGGGTTAAAGAGAAACTCTACTAGCGCTTATAAGGTAGCATCAGTTACGATACGTGCAGCAGCGACTTGAATACTCTCGAGTTTCATAGGATTCTGTTCAGTGTAGTTGTCCCAGACTGGGTCAGCATATTCAAGTAGGGGGCGGATAAAAGCAAAGTATATTTTCTCCAATATTTTACGATCAAGCATGTGGCGGCGGATGTAAAATGAAGATAGTGTCCAGCTGACGCTCAGAGAAGATGATCTGACTCTGACTCTTAACCACCACACCTTGGCACCACGTCTACATCTGGTCTGTTTAGTCTCGTGGAGGGGTCAATACCGCCAAGTATTAAAGGAAAGCGAACGATTGTTCATTAAATAAACTTTTATTTTTTCCCACAACACTGTAGAATCTCACTTATCGATAAACAGAAATCTCAGGTTATTTCTCTGTTCGGTTTTCTTGATTAAGTGTTAAGGTTTCACCATATTTAATTTATGAAACTCCACCCACTTCTATAAGTGCGACAGGGTCAAAATCTGGTGATGGCCATCACTTAAAATCATCTCTGAAGTGGCAGACGATACTTGCCCGAAAATCTAGATAGACTGCACCCTCGGGGAGAGGTAGTACCTTTGTGAGAGGACCCAACCTCCCACACTGGTCCTCACCCGAGGGTTCAACCGACATCAATCAACGAGACAGCCTATCCACAACTGGAGACACCTGCCGAGTACCGGATCCTTTCCCTCCTTCAACACGCCTAGACATGTGACAGCCAATCATATACAGTTACCGAGGGTCGAAGGGGGCTTGTTCCCCATACCGTCCCTGCGCGCATACGGCGCGCGAAATCATTCCTTTGTTGTTGTGCTGGTGTGGCATATAAGCGTTATAGCCTGCTCTCCTCCGATAAATTTACCAGAATGAGCTGCCTTCACCTATTTAGCTATCATAATCACTCAACTATTACTAACAAGTATCTAGGAACATAAAAAAGGTCATAGAAACATTACGGGTTGCTCCCAGGGGTCGATTACCTACAACGATGTTATTGCATATTTTTGTTAGTTTTTTCGTTATTAGCAGGTACACACAGATGCTTTCTTTTTGATCTCCAGCTCCCCAATAACCGCTATAGAAAACACTCTAACCGATATGGAATACAGCCACCGCTATGGATTTTGAACATCCTTCGCTCCATCCCTAGAAGTGGTCATCCACCTCCTGAGAGGCGAGCGTTGATCCTGCGTCCCTGTTTTACCCGATAGCGCCCATTCTGCCCAGGCCAAATAAGTTACAATGTAGGCCTGCCCCCGAACCAGGGAAGTTCGGGTCTTTCTCTGGGTGGTCCCCGAAATGGTCCGTTGTTGTTTTTTCTTCTCGATATGATTCAACCCTGAAAACAGAATCCAACACAGATGCCAACCATCGATTGCCTGAGGCAGACTATACTTGTCAATGATGGCCCACCACAACAAGATAATCCCATAAGTGGCAGACTATACTTGCCTGGAGATATCAACACTGCTCCTTCGGGGAGAGGTAGCACCTTTGCTGAGAGGACCCCCCTCTCGCACTGGTCCTCACCCGAGGGTTTAGATCAAAAGAACATCAATAGTCCACCACAACTCCCAAGAACACCATGATCCAGGACATCTGCTAAGTACCCCACCTTTTCCTCCCTTGACGCGCCCGGACATGTTGCAAGAAACTATATTCAACAGTTAAACAGTTAATGAGGGTCGAAAGGGGCTTGCCCAACACCGTCCCTGCGCGCTTTCGGCGCGGAAAACCATTTCATCTCGAAATCTGATCGAGAGAAAAAGACCACTGTTGTGAGCACAGAACTGAATCATTTGTTTGACGATTTCATACTAGCGAACCATTACTAGCCTGCGCGTTCACACAAAGATGTCGAAAAGTAACTACCAACTTGAAAACAAAAAGATTCAAACAACAAGATCACCTTATTTTAACCATCTAGCTTAAAAATTTAAATCAAACAGTATTCCGAGACACGGACATTAATTTGTTTTTAATTGCGGTGTTTCAGACTAACCACGTATATTATTTTTTTATATTACTGTTGCAAAAATATACTATTATAATTAAATCTCTGCACATTGATGTTGAAATATAAAAATTTCAATAAGCAAATTATTTTCATAATGCAAACTAAACATTTAATCAATACAATCTTGTTTGACAGAGCTCATTGAGCCCTGTAAAACAAGACTGAATTCGTTAAAGTCCTACTTGCATTATGGGAAAAAAATCCTGTTTTGAAATTTTCGGCATTTTGAAAGCAGTGTGTTACATTATCAACATAGTTGTACGAGTCTCCAAGTAGAAGATGGTATTTATTTATTTATTTATTTATTTATTTATTTATTTATTTATTTATTTATTTATTTATTTATTTATTTATTAGGCATAACGACACTTTCGACAGCCAGGGTTACCTCGTGTCGGACAGTTTTACGGATGGAGGAAGCCGGAGTACCCGGAGAGAACCACCGAGTAACGGCCATCAACTGTCAGACTCCCAAGATACTAACTCCGCACAAGCAGGGTTAGTACTGGTTGAAGGCAAGTGCATCATCGACGTGCAGTACGCCTTATACACAGCGTCACCGTGGGCAATGGGGATTAAGCACCTTTCCCAAGGTCACAACGCAGTTACCTCTGGTGCATTATCGAACCGTTAACCATTCGTTTGAAGTCCAAGGAGATCATATGGATTAACTTGTAAGATCTTTATAGACACATTAAATATGAGAGCACAAGTTTTCGACCTTCTTGAAAGACCTTTTCATGTGCAATGGCAAAGGATAATGTTACACGTGTTAAGACCTTTAAATGTATTTACACGTGTATCGCTATCCTTTGTCATTGCACGTGCAAATGCTTCCAAGCTAACCGACATCAGTGTGCAAATGAAGATACAAAATACAGAAAACAACTATCCTTGTTTGTATAACGATTTCCTTTATGTTAATCCTATTCTGTGGAATCCAAATACAAACATCAGCTCAGCAGCCTAATGCCAATGTATTGCTGAAAATTGGAAAAACAGATCGATCTGTTGTACCCACAATGTTATTACCTTTTAACTCGGTATAAAGATAAAGCGTTCCGGGAAATGATGGGAGACCCATCAGTTTTCTCATCGCCTTACAAATGCATGTCCAAAATACTGCTCGAATCACGGTATACCACAATATGAAATTTTAGGATGTAGGACGTTCGACCCGGACGTATCGGCCCACATTTTTTAGAAAAACGAACGTTTCGGCCCATTATTTTTTTGTTATTTTGATTTTGCTTTTTTCTTTCATATTTTTTTCTAAATTTTATTTTAAATTTAAATTGTATTCACATTTAAGAGAAAATGCGTGTTTTGGCACAATATCTATAATATGGTGTAAAATTAATTAAATTAAGGGTTAACGAATGGTAAAAAAGATAAGTGCTCACGGCTCAACGTATTCAGCTTTTCAATAAAAGCATATAAGAGCTTGATCCAGTAATAGACATATTTCTATGACTTTATGTTTTAAGTGGAATACGTTGAGCACTAATATTTTTTGCCATGCGTTGTGAAGTATCAAAATATTGGGTTACTTTATGATAAAAATATTAATGCTCAACCTATTCCACTTTTCATCAAATCTTTTACTTCAAAATTGCAGTTCAAATATATCACAATTTACACCATGTAAACCTTGTGTCAATTTTAAAGTGTTTGCATTGCAATTATTGACATGTGTGACAATTATATTGCGATTTATATTACATAATTATAATCCTTTAAAGTTTCCAAAATTATGAAATGAAGCTAATATTACTCATAATCTGAGAGAGAGAGAGAGAGAGAGAGAGAGAGAGAGAGAGAGAGAGGATGGAGGGAGGGAGGGACGCTATTCACAAAAGTCGGCTAGCGCTATTCACAAAAGTCGCCAATTAATTTTCATTATTTTTTTTTATTTTTTGTCTCAAAAACATAGGTTATGACCCCTCTTTGGAACGAGCTCGTGGAGCTCGTTCCAAAGAAGGGTCATAACTTATGTTTTTGAGACAAAAAATGAAAAAAATTAGTTATTCAAGAATTTTGTTTGCAAGTGTCGTCTGATTTTCATGTTAGGTAAAGGGTTAATAAATATCTGCAGGCAACTAAAATAAAAGTCTGTTATGTGTGTAAATTCTATTTTTGTTTACCATTGTTTTCAACAACATGTTTATTAAAAAATTTGACTTCAAAATCAAGTAGGCCGAAACGTCTGTTTTCCTACAAAATGTGGACCGAAACGTTCGGACCGAAACGTCCACGGGCCGAAACGTCCGCTCGCCGAAATTTTTACTGCCTGGCTGTTCTAGTTAGATTCGTCGTGCTTTTGTTTTCAATAAAGTGATAAGGATTAATATATTTTCTCATAAATTGAAAAGTTTTGTTTCGAATATCGAATGCCAAAACGTACTTAGGGGTTTTGTTCTTAGAGCCACGTTTTGTCATGAGATCTTTTTTGTACACCAGTATAATTTTCTTTAAGGACTTTTGTCGTGATGGCTTTTCTCAACCTATGTCATTTCCCCTGGGGGTTTTGTGGTGAGAGCTTTAGTGTTGAGAGATTTTGTCTCAAGGGGTTTTCGTCTTGGGGAATTTTGTCCGTATATTACCGGGCAAAAGCCCGTGACATTTTATTTTTCTGAAAAGCACTTAGAAATTTCACAACTTTTTCTCCTGCATGTGTAGCGTTAATCATGTATTCTCATTAGTTTATCCACTATGAAGGTACAATAGATTAAGTAATTAACGAATTCAACCTAATCTTCATTTTCTTACAATAGCAATCAGTTGTTATTAGTCATTTCAAGTTCCGTCCCGTTTGATCTAAAACATGTTTGCCTTTGTTGTATATTTTAATAGTTGTTGATAGTGACCAGAATGCATATATACCGAGTTATTAAAGTAAAAAGGAGAATTTTGGAAATACTACGTTCCGTTACCCCCAAGTTACACATTTGGCGCGCTCTCCCCTCGCCTTTTCCGATTCCCCCCCTCAACTCCAGTGACTTGGATCTCACTTTGAACAACAATGACCCTCAAACGATCCATCCAGGTACTCCTCAAATGCTGTCGCATCTTTTTATATAAACTGTCTTTCAGGCAAAAATTTAAATAATTGATCCTCAGGCATTTTTCTTTAAAGGGAATGAGGGAGGGCATACCTAAAATCCATTTCTGAGAGCCTAAAATTAAATTCTAGAGCTTCTATGTTGATTTCACTGATAGTTTTTTTTTGTAACAGTCATCATACAACACAAAAGCTATATTGAACAACTTAAATGGAGATAAAAAATAATGAGTTTTTTAACTGGTTGAGTGCTAGAAACCACAATCAGGCCTTTCAAACAAAATGAGGGTACCAGTGTAAAAGCCAAGATTTTCCTTACACATGTTTCGTATTCAGTCAAACGTAAATATTGTTTTGTTTATACCAATTTGTTCTATTACAAATTATTGGCGAGTTCCTGTTGGCCCATCCAATAATTTGTAATAAAGCAGTTTTTGATGAACAAATTCAGACTACCAAAACTAATCTAGACCTCAAGCAGTTAAATGAATATTTATTTTCTAGATGCATTCAAAAATCGTGTCGCATTTCGCGAAGAGAATAGCAATACTGTATCAATGTATACGACATATTGCACCGCAAATCGCTATGTGATACCGCTAAAATCACCCCTGTGATAGTTCTATACATTTTGAATTTTGCCTCTGAAATAAATATGACGAACGCGGGCCGAAAAAACGAACCGCTGACTGAGAATCAAAAGATTAATTTTCTTTAGCCGAACTTGTATAAGGTAAGCAGTTAATGCAACAGCGAGAGAAGATTAATTCAATTCTGCTCCCGGAACCAACTCACTCAGAACGTCACAAAATCGACGTTGGCCTCTCACGTCATTTCCGTGTTAGCTTAACCATTATTTTTTAATTTGTATAAAACGTGTTGTGAACGATATTTTCCACAATGAGCTATTCGGTGGTAATTATGTGGTAAAACTGTTTTTTCTTTACTTCAGTGCAGTCAATAAAATACTATATATATTCTTTTCTCTTGGCACTTTCCTTCCAAATACATCTCCAGGGGGATTAAACTGTTGTCAGTTACTTTCCCGGTCAAAATCAGTCCTCTATTGAACAACCAGGCCAATGTAGTAGCAAATTCTTTAATGGGTCAATGAATGATGCAAGGACACTGCCTCTAGTTTCACTAACTTAACATCATGCCTAACTACTGTTTCAAAATTAACTTGCGTCAGCCACATGTATACATTTTTAGATGATGGTGCGCATGTTGTAAATTTTAGTCCTAGTGCTGCTAATGACTACAAAGATTATCGCGTCGGGGGCAAAGAGATCATATTTATTTCTTGCATATATTTGCTGTGTGTGTTCAATAAATATACAGTACCGCACAAACGTTTGAATGTGTTAAGAATTATCGCAGGAGATTGCTTTGGCCCACACCATCAGGAACTTGGAAATTCCAAGCGATCTCGACTCCGGTGGGTTCGACAAATGAATGACGTAATTTATTTTGACGGGTTCCTTGTCTGTTCACGTTGGAAACGAAATCGAACGTGTATTGTATCATCACATGTGCGATACAAATTTATTTTTATCGCACAGGCAGAACAGTGGAAATCCCGTTTTTTTTACATTAATAGGTTTGTGATAAAGATCATAAACAAACAAAAGGTTTTGTTTTTATGTTAACAACCTGTAAGAGAACTGAAATGGGCAGTCAATAATGAGAAAATGATATCGCAATGTATGGGAATGTACCGCTTTTGTAGCGGTTAACTGGTTGAGAACTAAATTATTTTTCAAACGTAATTTGAAACATGAGTATTTTTTTTCAAAGATACCACTCTACCAGCAATAGGAGCCTTAGTCTAGCAAGATAGAACTCCTAAATAAATGTTTTGTTACAATTTATTAGAGAGTGCCTGTTGGCACTCTCTAATAAATTGCAACCAAACAAATTGATATAAACATTTTTTTTTTCTATTGCTCAAAAACGAACAAACTAATGCACAATGTAAAGCCACTAAAGTGGCTTTTAGCACTTTTCGATAGTACCATGATAGTGGCTTCTAGCACTCAACCACGTAAGAAGGCTACCTGATGACGTCTATACCTAATAGGGTAGTATCGCTTGAAATAAAAATACAACAGTATCACACTGATTGTCAGACGAATACCGCCACTGTTTCAAACAATATTAACGGTAAATTATTTGAACTACATTTTTCCTTGCTTGGTGTTACTTCAGAGGTGATGATCGAAGACAAGCCAATAACTGACAAATACACATGATTTTTATTAAATGTTCAAAGTTGTCAATCAGTTTGGACGTCAAAACATCCACGGGAGGTGTTACAGGTCGTTGTTGATAGATATTCCATTATCCCCCAATCTGGAACTAATCCAGAGAACAAAAGTATTAAAAAGACACATCTGCAAGCACTTTGTTTGGACATTAGTTGCAAGGATTTGAATCAGGACGATTAATAATAACTCTTTGGCCAGCCGCTGATTTGTCGCGGTCCTCATAAGAGAAGGCCATCATTCCCCCTGCACCCCACCCCCTCGTCCCCTCCTCTCCTCCCAGCATTCAGATATAAACTGCTTAATAGTGTCCCTCACTTCCTCTTTTTCAGTTTCTTCAATAAGCATTCCTACCCTCTCCCTCGTGTCCCCCTTCAGCCATCTATCCTTTGTTTCTTCACCCCACTTCTGCATTATTCTTCCAGTAAATTTTATTCTATGAGGTATATACTGTGGGCATTCCAAGAGAAAATGTTCCAGGGTCTCCACTACTCCAGAGTGGCACATTTGGCATCCCTTTTCCCCATCTCTCCCAATTTTTCCCCGAAGCTCCAGTGATCTTGATCTCAGTTTGAACAGCAGTGACCCTCCAAAGGTGCCATCTAGGTACTTCTCAAAAGCTGGCTTTTCTTTATATTGTAACCCCTGCAGTGATCTTTTTACGCTAACCCCTGCTCGCCAGTTTCGATTGCAATCTTCCATGACTCTCTCTTTGACAAACCTTTTGCCTTCTTCCATTCCTACTTCTATGTTTGTGACCTCTATAGAGTAATTGTCCATTAGTTCCCTCACATGTTTTGACCACCCCGTTTCTATATTAGAATTCCAAATGGTATCGAGCATCAATTTGCACCACCGGTTGTCAGGCAGGTTTCTCAAGTAGTTAAAGTAACACAGTTTTCCCAAATCTACCCTGTCCTTGATTTTCATCCACCCAAGCTCCCCCCTTACTGCTTCCAAAGCTGCAGCATTACTCGACCCTGTTATCCATCTGCCGGCACCATTCTGAGTACTTTCCAACTTCTTAATAACGGTTTGGTTTAATGGAATCACATCCGTGCCATACGTTATACTTGGTAAACCCACCCTCTCCCACAGTGTTTTCCCCACAAAGACCTTGTTGAAACTATTTTTCCCTAAAAGTTTTAGTTGGTTCAGAATTCTTTTCCCCTTCAGAATCAGTTTGGCTGAGTAATTTCTGTACACCCCTCTTCCCGTTATATTTATGCTTACCCCTAGATACTCATACTCTCCCGTTTCTCCTACAGTGATTTGTTTGCTTTCCCCTTCGGGGATTGAGAACTCCCCCACTCTCCATCTCTTCGTCATATCTACCTTGCGTCCAACGGGTATTACCTTGCTTTTATTTTCATTTAGTTCGAGCCGCCAAGTGTTCCCATATCTACCAACAATTTCCAGCAATTTCTCTAGCCCCTGTTCAGTTCTCGACATTAACACCATGTCGTCTGCAAAGAATAAGCCTGGTATCTTTATGTCTCCAACATTTACCCCCTCCGCACTCTGAATTAGTTCGTCCCTTAAATAATTTACCCCCTCCGCACTCTGAATTAGTTCGTCCCCTAAATAATTGCTGGCATCTGTAAAGACCCTCTCTCACAAACCAGTGTTATGCTTCTCATGTATTGGTAAAGTCCCACTTTCTCTCCCCACTTCATATGCAAGATATGGGTGTCTCTTGTGAGAAGGCCATGTGAGATAGATATCTATCTCACATGACCCACGTGATTGGATTATTAGCATATTTAATGAGCTCACGAACTATTTAATCGTCGCATGATGGACAATTGAAGGAACGCCATCGTTATCGTTCATGATCTGATTGTTATCGTTCATGATCATTCGCACCTCCGAGTTCAGAGTGTGAACATCTGAACTGAGACAATTAAGATAACATGGGAGCACTGGATCTTCCAGCTAGACTACAGAAGACCATTTCAGCTCTGGGCGTCTCTTGTCCCATCACCTGGACTGTCCAGGAGAAGGGCGAGAGCGTCTACCTGGCTTTGGAATTCTCCACAACCAAAGAGAACACCACACCACCCCCAAGGGTAGAGGTAGTACCTTTAGTGAGAAGATCCCCTCTCACACTGGTCCTCACCCAAGGGGGGTTGGGGGCCCTGAAAAGAGACGAAGAAATCTCAGAAGAAAGAGCCCGTCCACCCCAAGCGGATGAATGCGCTACGCTTGGAGGCATTTTTGGAGAAGAAGAGAGAGAACAGTGAGGAAAAGAAAGAGACAGAGATGGCCACCACTTCCCGTCCTACTCCCACAGACAGACCCATCCTATTGCAGGCTCCCCAGCCAGAGTTGTCGGATGTGGAAGAGTCTGTGGAGACTGAGGTGGAAATGGAAGCTGCCCTCTCGCCACTTCCTGATCCTCATTCGCCTCTTCGTTTGGTACCAGAATGCCAGGACTCGGACGCACGACTGGAGCAGATGAAGCAGGACAGGGAGAACCACAGAAAGGAAATGGATCGACAACACCTACTCAGAAAAAGCAAAGAACTGACTGAGGCATATTCACAACAGAAGCCTTAGACTCCTTCCTCACCACTCATTGCAACTCCAGATTCGGCCAGGACTCGACCATATGAGCCAAGCCAGTCATCATCAGGCAGTTCACCAACAACACCAACTGCCATGGTCTCCCCATCTAGACCACCTCCTCTCAAAAAGAAGCAAAAACGAGCGGAGTACTCATAACTCCCCCCCCCCCCCTTTGCCACTGCCAGACAAGACTTAATCACACAGTTAAAGCGGGTCGAAAGGGGCTTGCCCCACACTATCCCTGCGCCCCTTTGGTGCGCTAAAACCATTTGATTTGTCCATTTGAAGGAACATAAAGATGGAAAGCAAATAATGTAAAATGACTGTGCAGAGTTTCCATCGATCGATTGATGCACGAGCCCGACTGACGTCATCGAAATGTGTCAATGTTCGTCTCACTGCAAATCTTCAAACCCTGTTTTGTCGGCGTTGGGATTTCATTTCGTGGTATATACTTATAGTATATACATAACTTTTGTGCGATCTTTCCGATAAGCAAATTAGTTTGTTTTCAGAAACGGACAACAAAATTGTTCGACATAGCTGCACGTGTCCCTGGATTACGTTTGTTTGCCATCAGGTGAGATTTCTCCATCTCACACACTCCCCATCAAGAATAATAATAGTCTTGTATGCGAGTAGAAAGAACTCTCTGAGTCCTGCATGATCGGAGCGTTCTGACTAGCGGTAACTTCGTTATATCCTTGGACTAGAAACTTAATCCTGATTGCCCACATTGGGGAAAGGCGACGCTGTGCACTAGAGCGTTCTTCACGTAGATGGAACACTTCCTTCAACGTTTCACTCTCCCAATACTTCTTGTGCAGAGTCAGTAAGTTGGAGAGTCTGACAGTTTCTTACCGCTTTTTGGTGGAACTGTCCGGGTATTCCTGACACCTTCACCTGTAATACTGCCCGACACGATGCGACTTTGGCTGTTTGTAAGTGTCGTTAAACCCGAATGAACAAACAAACAAATACGTGAGCATGGCTGACAATTTTCGTCATTGGGGGAGATTTACAGGAAAGTTATCTCTCCTTAATTTTCTAATGCTGTCAGTAAATTTCACACTAAGGGTATGGGAATTTCATATAAAAAAATCGAAATTTCGAAATGTTAGAGAAGTTGTATTATCAGTGGGCGCATCAGTTCACACGCTTCATGCATTTTCCTGTAGAGTAGTATAAAAATACAAAAGCTGGATTTTTACAATTTTTCCCAATCAGTTTGACTATAATTCTCTGTTAAAACTCATTTGAAAATAAGAAAAAAGGCGCTTTCGCCATCATTTGATGTTCTGTAACTTTTTTCACCGTTCATAGAGATTACTACCATTATGTGGATGTTCAAAATATGTATCCGAGTCGAGCTCCGGGTTCTAAGGGTAGATCACGACGAGTCTAAGACGAGTCGTGATCTGCCCTTAGAACCCGGAGCTCGACTCGGATACATATTTTGTACATCCACATAATGGTAATGATCATTTACAATATACTGGGGATAAGTCAAGAATGTATACGAATATATAACGAACTATTTATTCGTACGGATGAACAAAAAGAAAAAAAATGGAACTCACGCGAAAGGAACGTGCTTGTATCCGACCCCCTGATACAAACATCTGTATCAGGGGGTCGGATACATGACAGTTGCGGAGTTAATACAGACAAAATACATGTTGATTGTAAGATAAATTATATCAACAGTGCGCGCATCGTGACATGTAGGGAGCACTGTGGCTCAGTGGTTACGGCATTTAACTTGAAAGGTTTACGGTTTGATCTCCGACTGGGGTGACTGCGTTGTGCTCTTGGGTAAGGCACTTAATCTCAGTTGCCCACGTCGGGGCACGGTGGCGCTGTGTACTGAGGCATACTGCACGCCGATTGTGGACTTATTTTCAACCAATGCTAATAACCCTGCTTGTGTGGAGTTAGTACGTTGGGGAGTCTGACAGTTGCTCGCCGTTTCTCTGTGGTTTTCTCCGTGTACTCCGGCTCCCTCCACCGGCAAAACTGTCCGTCACGGGCGACCCTGGCTGTCGAAAGTGGCGTTATACTCCAATAAATAGATAAGCAAAGAGCCAAAGTGGAGTATTACTTAGTTGCTTCTAACTAGCTTGCCACAAACAAGCCAAGTTTCCATTTGTAACATTTATAAAATGAAAACAATAGACAGCTCTGAGAGCTGTCTATTGTCTCCGTTTATTAAAAGTAACAAAGGGAAACTTGAATTTATTTTCCACTGATGTTATAGAGTTTTCTCAAAATTACATCCTTCTTAGTTGGACCTTCCTCGCCCGTCCAGTAATTTCAGGGGAGATAACTTTATCGAACGTCGAATTTGATGACGCGATAAGTCAGGGTTGGTGTGATAGAATAACTTGTTGAACGTCGTATTTGTGCTCATGCTGAGCCTTTCCCATACATTTTATCTGCCCGCATCTTGCTTCCTTTCTTTTGTTCTAGAAGACATTGATGACACAACCTCCTCCATATTTAATGTAATGACGCACAGTGTACTCTGATAACAAAGGCATAGATAATTTCTACCACATCGAGACTGGTTTCTCTACCCACATTCCGTATCACGATACTGGGAGTTAATAAGAGAACTACTCACTGGAGATCTCTTACTTAGAAGTAGGGACAACCCAGGGTTAAAAAAAATCGTCAGAAAGAGTCATGGAGCATGGTAACCTTACTTGGCGAGATGGGGACAAATCAAAGAGGTCTTTGGGTGGCCTGCGTGATAAAGAGAAGCCATGCTTTGAAGAGTACCTTGATGGCAGCTTTCGTAGGGGGGGGGGGGGGGCACTTTTGTTCAAGCTGATGTCGCGGTCCCTGGAGCTTAGGGGAAAATTGGGAAAAACAGAGAAAAGAAGTGCCAGATGTGTAATTTAGGCAAGGTGGCGACCCTGGAACATTTTCTACTAGAACGTCCAAAATGTCAGTCTAACAGAATAAGATTTATCGGGAATATAATGGGGAAGTAGAACATGAGAATAAAGGACATGTGGTTAGTGGGTGACACAAAGGGAAGGGTTAGTATGCTTATCGGAGAGATTGGGAGTATTGGGGCACGGGATGTCATCAAGCAGTTCGTCTCCGAGTCTTGGGAGGAGAGAAGAGGCATGGGAATAGGGAGGCAGTTGGGAGCACAGAGATAACCAAGGCCTTCTCACTTGAGAACCACGACAAGCCAGCGGCCGGCCAAAGTGTTATTATTAGGCAGAATCTCTCATCTAGTAACAGAAATACGAGAACACCGAATCGCAAATGCTATTTCCGTTTATTTTCCCCTCATTTAGTCTTGATTTCAAAATATTTTATGCATAAAATTCGCGCTCACTGTTGTGAGGATGTCTAGACCAGATCGCTATCTGTTCATGAAAGAGATCGCTGTTGTTGTCACAGTATTGTCCTAGCACGATAAAAAGCAATCGGAAATATGTAATCGAGATAGACCTCTTCTCGGAGCACTCTTCTGTCGTGTCAATATCAGGAAGTGTGTTCCATCAAAGTTGTGTAGGGCTATTCAAAGATTCTTTGACTGTTCTTGACACAATAAAGCAACCATGGTGTCGGAGACATTTTTAACTGCTCCAAAACATTGATTCCTTTCTCTTGTTCTTGCAGTTGTTTGTCGAGATAACAGTTATGAATAAATAATATGCGAGGAAAACGTTTCTTGCGAATCTCATGCGGACACTCGCGGTCTGCACTTATTGTTGAACTTTCAGATAAATCCTTATTGTTCGTTGTTGAAATGGAATACAATGCCACTTAACCCTTCACCCTACGCACAGGATATCAAAAGTTATTATTTTTATTATTATTTATTCACTTTAACCCTTTACCCAACGTAATGACCAAAACCGGTCAGCGCTATTTACAAAAACCGCCAATTAATTTTCATTATTTTTTCATTTTTTGTCTCAAAAACATAGGTTATGACCCCTCTTTGGAACGAGCTCACCGAGCTCGTTCCAAAGAGGGGTCACAACCTATCTTTGTGAGACAAAAAGTGAAAAAAATTAGTTTTTCAAGAATTTTGTTTGCAAGCGTAGTCTGCTTTTCAGGTTAGGTAAAGGATTAAAAAAACATCAAAACAGACCATGTTAAATGCAAGGACAATAAAATGTAATGAGAGGGGCGTACAAACGTGCAAAACGCACCAGGTCGGCCTCTTTTCGGGCCGCTTTAAGAAGATCTACAGCAACGCTATATCCTTAATTTCCTGGCCTTCGCGTGTACAATGGGGGAGGGGGTGTTAAACGTGTATGTGTCAAGAAGAGTGGAGGAGCACCGATAAATGTACTATACCTTCAAAACAGCCGACCGATGTTCTTTTGTGTCAACCCAAGAGTTACAGCGGTATACCCGTAAAGGTATACCTGTTCTGCGGGCGCGTATTCAGGATGTTTTGTTTTCGGGGAGATTCAATCGACGATCAACAGCTCCGCGGATAAAAGTTTGAAAAAACGAGGATCAAATGGGGCTCTGTGATAGCATCTTAACCCTTTACCTAGCATGAAAAGCAGACGACACTTGCAAAACAAATTCTTGGGTAACTAATTTTTTTCATGTTTTGTCTCAAAAACATAGGTTATGACCCCTCATTGGAACGAGACGAGCTCGTTCCATCGAGGGGTCATAACCTATGTTTTTGAGACAAAAAATGAAAAAAATAATGAAAATCAATTGGCGATTTTTGAGAATAGCACTGGCCGGTTTTGGTCGTTACGTTTGGTAAAGGGTTAATTGGATACTATTATGTACAATTTATGATCAACAATATAAGCACTTATACAGTAATATGTGATTCTGGCAGAAGGTAAACGGCGATAAACACGGTGTAACATAAAGAGCCTGTAACATATGGACCATGGAACTAGTTTCTGTGAAACGCCTGGGCACTTTGAGGCTATAACAAGAGCATCAAAATAGTGTCGAACACAAGAACATTTTTGTTTTAACCCTTTACCCAACACAGACGATATCAAAATTTATTATTTTAAAAATACTTTTTTCAAATTTTTCAAAAAGTGTCAACAAAACCATATCATGTCGACGAGCTCGTTCCAACGAGGGGTCACGTGATATGGTTTTGTTGAAATTTTTTGAAAAATAATATTTTTTCAACTACTAAATTTGCATTTTACGCGGGCGGATGCGACCGATTCGTTGGGTAAAGGGTTAAAACAACTTACCAGTATGTAATCATATAACGCATAAATGAATGAAATGTGTATGTGCCCCCACCTCTGGCTGCAGTCTACCACCCCAGCATCCCCCACCAATGCAGAGTTCACGAATAGTATCACGCGATATTACACATGATTAAGAAGAGAATACTGTGACAGCGGGCACTGGTCGCAAAGATATTTTGTTCCGGAGACTTCTCATCACGTGCATGTAAGATACGAAAACTAAGCGGCTTTGTAATGTAATTAATTGAAAAACACCGCACGGCACTCCAGCATACACGTGACGAGAACGTTAACAAGTCGTCCCCTGAGTTCCAATGTGTTCTCTGTGCCAGTAGGCACATAGAACACATTGGAACTCAGGGGACGAAGTGTTTGTCATCAACGTTTCTTAATCATCGGCTATCCAGACTATTTTTTACAAACTGTAAACAGACTTATACACATACAGTGATTTAACAACACAACTGAATAAATTTAATAACCTTACTTTGACAATAGCTTGTTTAAACGTGCCTAATCGCCCCAATCTATTCTTCGAGCAGAAATTACTTCAACAATTTGTGACCCGGATAATTTTTGACGCCGATTTTATTCCGGCGACATTTCAGCAAAGTTTCCTAAAACCAGCATTATCAGAAGAAATTCAGAATTGGTCCATTTCACGCACGCGGGAGGAGGGGGTGGGGTGGGGGTCTGGATATCAGTGCGCATGCAAGCTCAAGACCTACTCCCCCGCCGACTTGAAAATCTTCAATTTTTGTCGGCTGATTTTTCACACGTAAGCGCCGTTTGCACTGTCGTGAAAAATATCTCATCATTCTTTCGGACCAGATTTGTGGTCAATAGACAGTGACATAAAGTTTCCTAAACCACATTATGAGCGTTAATTTATTATTAAGTAGGATAAATGCTATTTTTAACTCTATTCCAATACCAATTTGTCTCTTTATGTCGAGCAGAGATACGAACGGTCCTATATAACTGTTTGGTGGCTTCTTTCACGCCATCCTATGGACTGATTTAGAGCTTAAATTAAAGTAACCCTAGGTATTTCGGTGGTTCAGAGGTTACGGCACTGGATTTCAGAAAGAAAGGACCTCCATTCGATCCCCACAAGAGGGGTAACTGCATTTTATCCTTGGGCAAGGCACTTAATCTCGATTGCCCACGTGTGGGCATGGTGTCGCTGTGTACGAAGGCGTAACGCACGTCAACGGGGTACTTGTCTTCAACCAATGCTAACACTGATTGTGTGGAGTTAGTACGTTGGGGAGTCTGACAGTTGCTCGGTTGTTCACTCCGGCTTCCTCCACCCGTAAAACTGTGCGGAACGAAGTGATCCTGGCTGTCGAAAGGGTCGTTCAAGACAGAGAAAAAAAAAGAAAAAAAGAAGTAACACTAAATCTCTAACAAAGAACACTAACTTTATAATAGGTTCAACTGATAAGTATTTATTATTGTCTATTATCTAAATCAGTACTTTTATAATCACTGGTCCTGTGGGGGTCCTTAGAATACAACACTGCCCGTGTATCAATGGTTTAGGCATGGGCTATCGTATCAATCAAGGGTACGACTTTTGCCCTATTGTGTGATGTAAAAGCAACACAAAAAGAGAGATGTGACATCTGAAAGAGGTACAAATAGTCTCTATTGTTCCTCTGTTACCATCTCAAAGTAGCATTATCGCTTTATCCAACTCCCAGGATATCAAAATTTATGATTTTAATTATTGATTCTTCAAATTTTCCCCCAAAATTCTACAAAACCATATAACGTGAGCCCCCTCATTGGATCGAGATCGATGAGCTCGTTCGAATAAGGCTCACACGATATGGTTTTGTTGACGTTTTTGGAGAAATATATTTCTTCACTTGCTTAATTTGAAAATTACGCGGGCGGATTAATCCGATTCGTTAGGCAAAAGGTTAAACTGCAGCAAATCGTTCAGCCCACTGCCCGGTCAGTGGACACCTGCTTAACGTGATAAAAATTTGAGGGGTTACTATACAGGTCAATTTTCCTTCTGTAACTGTGTTTTGTTTCTTTCAGGGATTCCGGGCATAACTGCAGCATAATCGGGCAGAGAGTCCATTTCCTGGTGAGTTTAAGCCTGTACCTAACACGTATAGTAGACAATACTAGAAAAAAAAAATAATGAGGAACTAAAAAATTCATTTGTTATGTTTTTGGAGCACAAAATCAAAAGCTATGTTTTTGGATGAACAATTGAAAGGATCGTGAAATTTGAATAACGCTCCTTGTGAATGTGGTCGCGATCAGCCATTGTACAGAAATGTGTGACCTTAAACACCAATAAATAAATAAATAAATAAATAAATAAATAAATAAATAAATAAATAAATAAATAAATAAATAAATAGTGCGGACAGATTTCTGTCTTTACTTTAGAAAATAAAAGATACCCTGTACAAAAGAAAGGTTTTTTTTATAAGAATGGATATATAGAAGCATATTTTTTATTACACGCCTGTTCTCTGAAATCCCCATCTACAGCAACAATAAACCATGCGGAAAATGGAAATCCGTTCTGCACACATGTGCGGAACGGAAATCGTTGACAGACTATTTTTAAATAGAAGCGAAATTTCATTGGAATGTTCTACAAATCGTGCACAGCAATTACAATTTGAATCCATAGCGACAGCTAAAAATCGTCCCCTGAGTTCCAATGTGTTCTTCGTGCCAGTTGGCACATAGAACATATTGGAACTCTGGGGACGAAATAGTAATACTGGTTCCCCTCGCAAATTTGGTTGGCGATAAAATGTGTTCTTTTTATTGTCAGTTGCCAAATAAATTGCTCAGTGTCCTTCTAATAATTGTTTTTATGGACGTGGAGGCATGTAATAAACACAGAACGACGCGCGCGTGTGAATGAGTTTATCGATGTGGCACTTGTGCCATCGCGGAAGGATAAAACTCGAGGCCTGTTGCCTCTCGTTTTATCCTTCCGCACCTGCACTCGTGTCATATCGATTAACTCATTCACACGCATGTGTCGTTCTGAGTATGGGTGCCCGTATCCACCACTCTCCAATGGAAGGTTTTGAGGTTGCATGCCTCTATGGTGAAAAAAGAAAATAGATAAAATATAAACAATGAAAACAACGAATTGCGGGACAAAATATTGAAACTTGTTATTGATCGCCCATCCTCATTGTTTACGTGTCTCGGTTTAAACCTACGCACCATTATCGAAATCGAAATTACGTTGGCAGTGCTGATGTTGTTTAACTATATTTCGAATTCCTCTGACATTCATTCACAGACTTCTAATTACTCCATTTCCCCAGCTGAAGTAAACCGAGGTTGAACCTCGAAATATCGAATATAAATGGAATTAGGCAATTTATTATTTAATTAACTCAAGCAAGGTTAGCATTGGTTGAAAACAAGTACACGATTGACGCGCAGTACATCCTAGAACAGAGCGCCACCGTGTCCCCACGTGGGCAATCAGGATTAATTGCCTTGCCCTCGGACACAACGCAGTTACCTCTGGCGGGGATCGAACCCTGGACCTTTCGGTTTGAAGTCCAATGCCGTAACCAATGAGCTACCTCGCTTCCTGCAGTTAGGCAATATAAGTATCAATAGGCAACATGCTGAAGTTGCGTTTTTCATAAAGTTCGTTAGAAAAGGAAACATTAGGCAATGTGATAGACACACCACGCGTGGGAAGAACGCACTGCAAGAACGTATCTGATCGAATGTTACGCGTCTGATTGACGTAAACACGCAGAGCGCGATGACGTGTGTTTGAATCGGTGGGTGTTTTACATAACGAGTTGGAATGGCGTGGTCATATTTCGCTCGAGCCTACGACTCGAGCGATAATATGACTACAACATTCAACGAGTTATGTAAAACACCCACCGATTCAAACACACGTCGCTTTCTGTGTTTATTGCACATCCCATGCATTTAAATTCATTTAAATAAACAAATTTTAAATCTGATGTTTAAACCCAAAGGTGAAGAGTCCGTTTCTTTTGTTTGAAGCTGTAATGATCAAATGGATCGATAAACCAGTCTAAAGTATATTCGTTTTCTTTTCTATTGGGCGTGTTTGTTGAAATTCGTATCGCTATTTCTATTCGGTTGGTGTCTATTCACGCCTAACCATTTGGTGGCTATTACTGTTAGTAAAAATATAAGAACAAGTTTGGTCAGTTTTGCAAAACAGCAGGGAGAAACGTACTTGAAAGAAGTTCGAAGCATGTCAAGAGTCCGAAGATTTGCCGAAATAAAGTTGACCAATTTAGATTTTACGTGATCCGCAGACGAGATGGCAACGGGACTGGGTTAATGTTATGTGTGGTTGGAAATGATTGGGTTTTTTAATATTATCTCATTTTAACTAATTTTGTGGTAAACCGACTTTATTTTGCTTTGGACGTTTTCATTTTCACACTACGCGACAGACGATCGATAATTGTATAACGAAATTTGGAAACTTTTCGAAGCGTAAATAATGACTCGACAGGAAATGAACTAGTATAAATGGCGCTTGGAAAAAAGTTGCGACTTGTACATCACCAGTTGAATACAGAGACAGTTATGTCATAGCGGCGATTCCGTTAAATACAAAGGTTTAAAGTCTAATGAATTTGTAATACTGACTTGAATGAAATGCTTCGAAACAAAACAGTGTCACGCGAGAATGTTATAAGACCGAAGGTGATATTTTTCGTTAAAACTGTCAACTTCATCCACTGAATTCATGTTTAATCGCGGTATAATCCTCACTCCACATTGTGTTCTGTCTTACTTTAATGCCCTGTAAGCAATTTAACCCATGCAGAAAATTATATTCCCCTTTTATTACCTTCACAGCGTCCACAAATGAGTCATAAATCTTTTGAAATAAGAATTTAATAAGAAATGCAACACCGGAGAACAATATTTACGATAAAGTTCAACATGCTGTAGTTTTATTAAATTATTACAACGACATTCTTGATAAATTGATATGTCGTTGCGACATCAAACTTCGCACTGCTATGAAACTTACTCTCCATGTCTCCTTCTTAGGGAGTATCGAGTTTTATAACTTTATCATTTTCTCTTTATTTACAGCTGATCGTAAAATAAAATTGAGACGTTACGACATTATTATGCTCCCGACCTCCGAAAGAGATTCGGGGTATCTAATGGAGACCTCTGGTCGTCCGTCCGGCTGTCCGTCTGTCTGTCAGTTCAAACGTTTTGGATTGTAATTTCAAAGCCATCGGTCGGATATGGATCGCCGTTGGTATGCTGATAGACCCGCACGGGGGAACGGATATGCACAAGGAACGAGTTCCGTCCAATATTTTCCCAGAGTTATGGCCCTTTTTCACTCTTCGACTTCGAACATTTTTCATTCCCACAATACCTTTAAGGCTACTTCGAACATTTGCGTACCCCTTGAAAAAAAAAATCGTGACCGACCCTTTACACATCTGGACGCAATTTAGAAATGCAGTAATTCACCATCATAATGTAAATAGCAGTGATGGTAGTATTAGTGAAAGTATAGTACCGCAGTCGTGGACTTGTCGAAATCCAGGCATGGGCAGTGATGTCCATGCATGCGTTTACCGGGTAAAAAAAAATCATCCGCAAAATTTTAGTCAATGTACCCGGTACACCATTAATTAAATGTTTGATGATTACTCCTATAATTAGTGTTTGGAATTATCTATTTGGAATTTAATATTAATACGTCCGTGGAGATACTGCCGACCTGTGGAAAGTGACTAATCCGCGGCGGTCTTACTGTAGCAGAAGCATAACAGATGTTGGCAGAGAAGCAGTAGTGGTAGCAACTTGGCAGAAAGGTGAAGTAATTTATTGATGTTGCAGTGTGGGGGTGGCACGAGGTTAAAGGATCAACGAGAGGCAAACTAATTCTCAGAGTCTGTCGTATGAACTCAGGTACGTTTGTATATCTCACCACCCTTCCCTATCTACCCGCGTTTAATTTCGGGCTGACTCGTCCCCTGTCGGTGTGGCGATTTTATATGTTCAAAGAATATCGACGATGCGTTGCCGGAACAATAAAAAACAACAAATAAATAAATAAATAAAAAAGATAAAAAACAAAAACAAGTAAAAAAGAAAATGAAAACAAAAAATGTTTACGTTAATATAATCTAATTTTCTTTAATGATTTCCGACTTCATTGAATATGAATGGTCGAGGTGAGTTTTTCATAATCCGTTGAATAACTTTCCTATCGTATGAATACTTTTGCTTTGTCATGCCCATTTGTCAAAGAAAAAAATTATGATCGGATCCAATTAAACTGTAATTGCTGCAGGGCACTGTTGGTATTCACGTGCGTTATTCACGCTGCATTTTTTTTCTCTTCAGTACTCTAGACCACGTAGCCTTTGTTATGTTGAAAATAATAAAACTGTCTGTGCACAGAAGTTTTTATGATTCCAATGATATAAATGACGGACCGCGCGAGGGTACATTAATATACAAATAAATACTCTGAATTAAATTACAGCAAATTATAACAATTGACATGAATTATCTGTCGCTGAATAGGAGTGTAATTGAGAGATGGGCGTGTTCAGTTTTGTCTGAAAAATGCTACGCACTGCACAGAAATTAATAGAGCTGAAACGGTTAACCGATTAATCGATTAAGCAATGATCAACGTCTCGATCGAGCAAAAAAGTAATTGATCGATTATCCGTTACTTTTGAACTACTGTATTTTCTGGGTTAACAAAGAAACAAACTTGCTCCAAAACAGGCAAACTTTGTCACACTGGCTCACATCAATTATATGAGACAGAGTAAAGCATGCAATGTACGTGCTGACATACTTTTTCACTTGCATGATCATTATACTGTATCACTAGCTGGAACTGGTCATTCTTAACCCTTTACCCAATGCGTGTAAGAGACGACACTTGCAAAATAAATTATTGAATTACTAAAAATTTTCAATTTTTGTCTCAAAAACATAGCTTATGATCCCTCAATGGAACGAGCTCAACGAGATCATTCCAATGAGGGGTAATAAGCTATGTTTTTGAAACAAAAATTGAAAACATAATCAAATTTGAATGGAGGTTTTTGTATATAGAGCTGGTCGGTTTTGTCCTTTTCGTTGGGTAAAGAGTTAGTTAATGCTGTAAATCATCAACAGTACGGCAATTATTCAGCTGCCTATAAAAGCAAGTGATTAATCGATTAATCAAGGTTAATCCATGTGATTAATCGATCAAGAAAACCCTTAAACCGTTTCAGCTCTAGAAATTAACACACCCACATTTATACTCCGATAAACCGATGAAGAATTCATTTCAATTCTTATATAAACAAAGATGGATCTTTTCTTACAATTACTCACAGAACTTATAGAACTCCACTCTCTGAGAAAGTCATCTACTACACGCCCGTCCTTTGAAAAAATCCCCATCTACAGCAATGCTAAACCATGAGGAAAATGAAAATCCGTTTTGCACACATGCGCGGAACGGAAATCATTGACGGACTATTTTTAAATAGAAGCGAACTTTCACTGGAATTTTCTACAAATCGTGCACCGCAATTACAATTTGAATCGCAAGCGATAGCTAAAAATCGTCCCCTGAGTTTCAATGTGTTCTATGTGCCTAATGGCACATAAAACACATAGAACTCAGGGGACGAATTAGTAAAACGGGTTCGGCTCGCAAATGTGGATGGTGATAAAATGTGTTCTTTTTGTTGATAGTTTTCAATTGAATTGCTGAGTGTCCTTCTATAATTGTTTGTATTGACGTGACGGTGTGTTATAAATACAGAACGACACAAGCGTGTGTCGTTCTGTGTATTAACAATCTTTCTTTTCTTCAGCATCACGTCATATCGTTGTATCTATATGTTTATTTCACGCCACAAATCCGGGTTTTGTTTGCGTGACTTTTTCACTTAATGTCTTTCTCAGCGTTGGGTTTCATCATTGGATTCGCATCACAGTTCAGTTGAGTTCGACACCGATGCGCTGCACATGAGGTTAATACCACAGCTTTCTATGGTTATCTCACATTAAACGTCCAGCGCCACTTCCACGTGATCTGCCAATCTCCAGCTGGGTTAATTCTTCGTTTTCCTCACGCCATCATTTCCTCAATATTCATATCAACCTAACATCCGTTAAACCTCTGTATCTCTACAGGTTTAAAAATAGTGAGCGGGTGGACTCTTGGGGATACCCACGGATAATACACTTGCCATAGATATAAAGGTTCATCGCTGGTTGACTGGTGTCTAGCCAACGACGTTCTCCAATTCAATTCTTTATCTTGTAATAAATGAGATTTGCAGCCTATCTGATCATTGCCGTATCATCCCTACACTAAAGACGGATAAGGAAATTGTACCGAACAGTGAAAAAACAAAATTGCTTCCACTGGCTCATCAATTAAATGGAAAGCACGCGTTTCTACTCTCTTTAAAAAGTGCACTAGCATACAAGGACAGGAAGGTCAATATTCAAAATTTATCTGCAAAGACGTTAACATTAACAGTGCAGATGCAGTTGATTCAATGTGTACAGACTGGACGAATTTACTTCATGCGGCACTCCTTGTTTGACGTACAGTACGTGGAGAGTGGATTGTAACTAAATCACCCGCGGGGTGGAGTTACAACCCAAACTATAACTTTCAAATTTTGTATATATCGACTAAAATACAAGCAATATTTCAGTCAATGGACCTCCGGGTTTAACCCGGAGGTCCATTGACTGAAATTTTGCTTGTGCTTGTTATGCTTTGCAACAAATTTGCAATTATTGCTTGGGTGGAATCTCCACTCTGCGGGTGATTTAGTGATAATACACTCTCCACGTACTGTAAGATCGACAATTCTGCACGCATGAAAACATCAAACTCATGAAATCGCAAAAAATGGTACGACGCAGAATGTCTTGAATATAAACGAATTATGATAAGAAAGGCCTGAGAAATAAAAACGAGCTACAGTAAAAGTAGTTCGCTTACACAGTATTATGAGGTAACGATACGCCTCAAAAACTGGTCAAGCGTAAACACAGGCGATTTAGGGCAGGTCTAATCCAAACTATAACAAATCTTGAAGCGAACAATCCCACAGAATTCTGGGAATCAATCTACGAACTCACAGAGTCGAGCAACGCTCAAGATGACAGGTCAAAGCTCATTTCACCACAGCAATTGATTGAACATTTTCAGAACCTCATGCATGTCAAAGTACAGAAGGATATTTGTATGCCCACTGATCCAGAAAGACGGGTCCTTGACTATCAAATTACAATGCCAGAACTGCAGCGAGCCATTTCGCTTTACAAAACAAGAAGTCCAGTGGCACGGACGTGGTTAATAACGAAATGATTAAATGCTCATTGTCACTCATGGTCCCGTGCTATCTCCGACTTTTCAATTCTATCCTTTCAAGTGGTCAGTATCCAAAACTTGGGCGCAGCAATTTAATTAAACCTCTTCACAAAAGTGGCACACCCAGTGATGTGTCAAATTACATAGGTATAATAATATCCAGTCGCATAAGCAAATTATTTTGCAAGATTCTAGATAACAGATTGGTCGATTATCTAGAGTCAAGCAACATAATTAACCCCAGTCAAATCGATTTTAGACCGGACTGTAGAACAACAGACCCCCTCTTCTCTCTAGGTCACATTGTGGACAAGCTCCTGAGAAGGGGCAAACGCTTATACGCTTGTTTCGTTGACCTAAAAAGGCTTTGACACAGTATGGAGAGATGGCATGCTTTTTAAACTACACCAGATCGGAATATGTGGCAACTTTCATAAGACGATTAGCAACATGTACGAAGAACTAAATTTAGCAGTTAAACTACCAGATGGTGAAGATGCTTTCCCCACAAACACGGGCGTAAAACAAGGTTGCGCCCTCAATCCCAGGCTATTCAATGTCTACATAAACAATCTTTCGGATATATTGGATGCAGAATGTGGAGCCATAGAAATGAACGGTCTCGCTATTCATTGTCTAAAGTATGCAGATCATCTAGTTCTTCTTTCATCCAGCAAAGACGGACTCCAAAGAATGTTAAAACTGCTTGGGACTTATCTTTACACCTGATCATTAAAACTTAATACGGATAAGACAAAAGTTTTGATTTTTCATAAAGCGGATAGAAAAGTAGAAATGACATTCAGTTACAAAACTGATACCATACGCATGTACAATGAATACAGATGGCCTACACTTGAAGCCATCGGGTAAAATCGACACGATCCACTGGGCAAATAAGAGCTTGAAAGCAATTTATTTGCGTAGGCAGAAATTGCCCGTGGGAGAAATGAACGCCCAAAACGAGCAAGAAGCTTTTCGACATCCTTATACGTCCCATCCTCACCTACAGGTGTGAAGTATTAATCTCTTTCAGGTGAATCTTAACAAGAACATATGCACAAAGTTCGGCAAACAAAGATATGACATTATTGAATCCAAATGTTTTAAGCAGGTACTCGGTGTCACGAAATACTCGAGTACTATAGCAGTTAGAGGAGAAATGGGCGCATATCCTATGGATCTATTCGTTATCAAACAGATTATTCGATACTGGCTTCGTCTTGAGAACATAGATGAAAAATCTCTTGTATGACAATGTCTACAAGATGCACGCCAAGTTGAACTCTCCCCATGGCTCCAGTCAGTGCGAAATATCCTTAGTAATCTAAAGTTTTAATGTTTGGATTAATAAGGGTACTTTTGACGAGAAAACACTTATATTTGCATTATCAAAACAACTCGAAGAAAAATATCGCACTCGGTGGCTCCTAAATATGAATAAATTACCACAATTCGAGTTTTATAGAAGTCCCAAAGAGAACTCCACTGCAGAAAAGTACCTCTCACTTGCAATGGACAGTACTGTCAGACGCGTGTTCACCAAAATCAGAATAAGTGCACATAATATACCTCACGTGACTTCATTGCATTCTGATTGGCTGAAAGGTGATACCCTATTCCGTGCAGTTGCCCAGCTCAGAGCTGAAGGGTCACTATATGTTTTCTATTTTCAGCACGGGCACTATATGCATTTTCTGGTTATAAAAACGTACAAAGCAACGATTTATCAAAAATGGTGGAAGAAAATCCCGGCCACCAATTAGACAATTCGATTTACATAAAAAATATACACTTCGTTATTTTAGTGCCGCAAGAATAGCCGCAAAGTTTTCCGAGGTGATACGTTCCGATAAATAGATATTATCATAACAGTGTGTTGATCCGAGACGTGATGCGAAGACACGGATCAACACACTGTTATGATGATATGTTTATCATATGACATTGTTTCGATGTCAAATTCACCAAAATTTACCATTTTAATTAATATGCGGTGAAAAGCCGGTTACAAAATAGCAGACGAAACAACAACGACTTCCCTAGTTACGAAAACTATTCACGGAAACTCTCGGATATTTCCGTGGGAGTGTGATATGGATTTTTGATTTCCGTAAGAGTGTGATATGGAAAAATCTCACCCGGTGTGATACAACAGTTTGGAAAACATCGTCAAACAGTAGTGATATTTAGGGTAAAAATGTCATAGTCATATGATAAATAGAGATTATTACCATAATGTGGATGTACAAAATATGTATCCGAGTCGAGCTCCGGGCTCTAAGGGCAGATCACGACGAGTCGAAGACGAGTCGTGATCTACCCTTAGAACCCGGAGTGAGACATTGGCAGAGGCTAGGAGTAGTATCATTGTGTCGAACAATTATCAATATCCACACATTATTCTCATTTCTCCTTTATTGTTTAAAATAAAAACATCATTACATGTTCACAATTTGGATTGTAGATTATTTGGTTAATTTTCATTTTCGTGCTGTTCGATATAATATAAGGACTAGTGCATGGCTTGTCGTTGACTACGCCCATATAGTGCCCAGTGAGGTGATGTACACCACCTCACTTGGCACTATATGGGCGTAGTCAATTCCAAGCCACGCACTTTTCCTTAAATAGACTTGCAATTGAAACTGGGAGACATAAACCGTCACCTATTCCGAAGAGAAAAGATTGTGCCCGAACTGCAAAGACAGTGCTGAAAGTGAAATATACACTCTGTTCTTGAATGTTCGCTTTTTCGAGGTGAACGGTCCAATCTCCTCAGTGAACTTCACTCTATCATACCGGTCGTTTATCACATGGACAGTCAGGAATTGGCGAAAATATTAATAGTAACAGATTATTTCGATTATGACGTAACTCTTAGAATTATGCGCTACATCAAAGATATTTATTTGATCCGCCAGCAACTGTACCTGTGAACCAATGATTACTGTTTTATGCAACCCATATTCTATTACACTTCTCACGATGTTGTCCTTTAAATTGTTTATCTGTTCTGTTTTTGATAGTGATGTATGTGATGCTTTTGTGTTTTGTCATGTACCTTAGTTTTGGGAACAAATGGCGGTAAATAAATAAATAAATAAACAAATAAATAAAAAAATAAATAAATAAATAAATAAATAACATCTACACGTCCAATCGTGTTGGCTCCATGGCCTCTAGAATTAATCGCCAACTATATTAGAAGGGCACCGAGCTCTCGAAATTTAAACTTAACTCTATGAACTGTGATGGTATCTTTCATATCAGTTCAATGATGTCATCTGGAAGAGTCCGCATTCATTATTTGGGGGTAGACTAATTGATATATTTTCAACAACTTCACTGAGAAGTCACGTGCTTTAGGAAATTTATGACGTATCTAAGATGTTAACGATTAAAACTATCAGTTATGATCCCTTGGCACAGAAAACTTTACACCACGCTTCAATGTAGGTACGTACAGTACAGTCTCCGAGGACTGGTCGTAATCCACGCGTGGGCAGTGATGTCCACGCTTGCGTTTACCATGTAATTAAAATCATTATCAGCAAAATGTAAATTAACCCTTTACCCAACGTAACGGCACAAACCGGCCAGCCCTATTCACAAAAATCGCCAATTCATTTTCATTTTGTGTCTCCAAAACATAGGTTTTGACCCCTTATTGGAACGAGCTCGTCGAGGTCGTTCCAATGAGGGGTCATAACCTATATTTTGGAGACAAAAATGGAAAAAATAATTACTCAAGAATTTTGTTTGCAAGTGTCGTCTGCTTTTCATGTTAGGTAAAGGGTTAATGAAGCACCGGGTTGTACCCGGTGCTTCATAAATTAAATTTTTGATGACTATGCCTATACTTAATATTTGCAATCTAACATTACTGCGTCCGTGGAAATACTGCCCACACCGTGGAAAGTTACCAGTCCACGACGGCCGCACTGTACACGGCCCACTTTAGGAGTTAAAGCGGCTCTGACTTCTACTCTTTGCATTTCTCTCTAATGTATAGCCTTTTGTGTGCTCATGAATTTAAAAATCAGGTTCTACCAAAATTTGCCCAGACACATGAATTTTAACGTTCATATAACATTCATTGACACAAAGGTTGAACGTTTTTATATCTTTTCTAGACATTCTGGTATTCCGGCGTTATTTCTATTCAACAATGACAAATATATTCTGGGGTGTCTTTTGCAAATTCCCACTGACATCATACACAACATTCTAATTTAAACTGACTATTCAATAGGGTGATTTCAAATAACGTTACTTTCAGAAGTAACGGCTTCAGAAGTGAGAAAAAATATACTCAAAAAATGACCGTTAAAGTTATTGTAGATGCATAGTGAACCCGTTGTCGTCACTTGTACCGTAAATATTACGGCACTGATTGTTACTACTTGGCGTCAAATCACAACTTACATTGGAGTGTTCATATAGTATCACTGAACTAAATATTTGAATTAGTTACCCACCTTGAAATGTTGCACTCATAAATGGAGCAATCTCTAAAAATAAACAACCTTGGGAAAATACATTGTTTCACTAACCGGTTGAAACATTCTACTGAAAACTTGAATTATAGTTGGATATTCCAGATAAATAAATAGAGGATATTCACGAAAATTTGATGAATACCGAAAATATCTCGTGAGTGGCTACAAAGAAATATGAGGATCTTCACGAGCGACACAGTCGCGAGTGAAGATCCTCATATTTCTTGTAGCCACGAACGAATTTTCGTGAATTTTCTTTTTATTTAATGCTCTACGACTACAAACTCTCCAATTTGTGGCCTTTATTTGCCATTAAGGCGCAAAATTTATGTGCCGAACCGGCGTCCATACAAAAATTACAACAACCAAACTCCAACCATTGGAATGTGTGAATATCCGCACAAAAAGTAGTCCCGTCTTATTTCTCCCCTAACTTTACGATTTACCAAGGCTGGCGAATTGAAATAATCGCAATGTGTTTCGAAGAAATAGAACAATAACAAAAAACACCACTTTCTTATTTTCAATAACAAGACACGTCATTTTATTTTTTTTGAACTCAATGCACTGAAGACGTGTGAAGTTGAACTGAAGAAATTTGAAAGTGATTTCGGCTTTTCGCTGGAAGGTGAATGAGAAAGTCAAACTTTGAAACCGCTGATTTAATGAATTGATTTAGTCACTGTCACTATCAATTATTCGAATTCGTTTGTATTTGGGACTCTGGAATTCATTACTGATGTGCTGACTCTGTGATGATTGCATGTAAATGTTTATCGGCCCATTAAACGTGCTGCCACTGAACATCGAAGACAGTGGAAATGAACCTACGATGAAATATCGATTTCTAAATATCATTTTGATATTTCGTTTTGCCGACCGACAGGGGAATATGACTTAATTTTTCAGCGTGAATTGATGCCTGAGCATTAAATAAAGAGGGCTATTTGATGACTTTTGGTCCTAAAAAATACAATTGACTTTTGATGTGTTTTTGTTGCGAATTCCCTGAAGATATGTGCATGTGACCGGCACTTCCATTCCTGGCAGTTTTTCTCTCTTATTTGTTGCATGACCCTCTGCTTTCGGGTCAGAAAGAGTTGTCTGACGGGCTACACTTGACAAAGATATTTGAATGCCAAAATTAAAGTGATGCGATCATATTTGCTTTATCCCAAACGTTTTTTATTTATTTTTTTTTTTTATTTTATTAAGGTTTAATGACACTTTAACAACCATGATCATGAGGAAGTCGGAGTACTCGGAGAGAACCACCGAGCAACGACGAGCAGCTGCCAGCAATCCAACATCGTAACTCTGCACTCCAGCACAGGCAGGGTTAGATTGGATGAAGACATGTGCATCATCGATGTGCAGTACGCCTTAGTGCACGGCGTCATCATGCCCCCATGTGGACAATCGGGGTTAAGTGCCTTGCCCAAGGACACAACACTGGAGTCCGAATCGAGCTCAGACGGTCACCCATTCAAGGATTAACCGGGCTCGACGTTGCATAACTGCGGTGACCTGACGAGAACCCCCAAACGTTATAATGGTCTTAACTTAACTTAACTTTATGAACGAACAGTGATGGTGTCTTTCATATCAGTTCAATGATGTCATTTGGAAGAGTTCGCATTCATTATTATTCATTATTTGTCATTTGTCGGCGGCAGGTTAAAGATACTAATAAGTCTACCTTAACAAAACTGACTCTTATTTTAAACAAATAAGCTTAAACACACAGGTGTCAGAGGCCTGGCCAGATGAAGCTAAAGTACCAAGAAAGTAGAGGAAATACACAGCTAAAGTACCAGGAAAGTAGAGGAAATACACAGAATGACACAGCTAAAGAAAAGAACAGTTATAATGGTCGCCTATGGGAAAATAGTTAGTTTCGTGATACCATATACCGTGGGGCAATGTATTTTTCAGAACGAACGTATTTAATCCCTTAACCCTTTGAACTCTGGTGCTATCTTCCATGCCAGTTCAATGACAGCAATTAGAAGATTCCATATTCATTATTTGGGGTAGACCAATCAATATTTTTCAACGTGCAGCCCCGGGGCTGCACGTTTATGATATTGATTGGTCTACCCCTCACATTTACTGAACAGCCATCCTATTTAATGACGTATTATGTCCCTTGCCGGAAGAAAGGCCACTTAGTTTCAAAGGGTTAATTTTTGCGTTTGCAATATGGAATCGTCCATTTCGATAGTTATTTTGTTTCAGAAGAATCAGTTTTTTAAGGTAGACTTATTGATATCTTTAACCTGCCGCCGACAAATGACAAATGAAGTGGAAGTGGTAGTTGAGTGGAGGAGTGTGGTGTCAGGTGTCTTGGGATCGATCCTTGATGTATCCGAACACTCTCTGTCATCATCAATTATGGGGTAGTGCTGTCACGGCGTATCGACCAACCGGGTGAGGACGTAAAATGGCTGGTCTGTGTGCGGAGAGAAACACATGCCGCGCTGGTTAAAGTTCCCTTGGTTGTATTCGAGAAGAGAGAGGCCACGAAGATGCCGCTACGAAGGTCATCCTACTATGCACTTGCCATTAAGCCAAGGAGTGGCGAGAAGATTTGTTGCATAACATGACGCCAATCCTTGCAAAACAAATAAGCTTAAAACTAGAAATGAACAGCCTTCACGTAAAATGAAGAGAAATCAAATACCTGTTCCTCTAATTTGCCGCAAGATCGAACAAAATATAGGATGGCATTGCCAAATTAGTTTAATATTGTATTTTCTCATTTTCACCCAAATTAGTTTAATATTGTATTTTCACCGTGATATGTTACGACAGAAGTATCGGCAGTTGCTTTCTAGTACTTTTACCATACTTTTAACAGCTGCTTTTTGACAGTAATTTTTTGCAAATGTATGCTTTTAGCGGGTAAGCATTAAGTCTTTAACAGAAGTATAATTTAATATCTTTTCTGCATATCTAGTATTATTCCAACGGGTCATTTGGCTCTAAAAGATTGAATTGAATAAGTACTAAAAACTCTTATTTGAAGGAGAACAGTCCCAGTACCACATCACTTTATCAACTATTTATTTACTTTTTTATTGGGGATTAACGACACTTTCGACAAGCAAGGTCACCTCATCTCGGACATTTTTACCGGTGGCGGAAGCTGGAGTACCCGGAGAGAACCACCGAGCAACTATCAGTTTCCTCAACGTATCAACTCCACACAAGCAGGGTTAGCATTGGCTGAAGATAAGTGCACCACCGATGTGCAGTACTCCTTAGTACATACCGCCACCGTGCCAATATGTGGGCAATCGGGATTAAGGGTCAGGCTCAAGGGCACTGTTACCTCTGGCGGGCATCGAACCATGGACTTTTCGGTTTGAAGTTCAATGGCGTAACCACTGAGCCACCGCGCTCCCTGTTTTATCAACTGAAATAGCATTTTAATTATTTGGACACCAGTATGTTAACCCTTTACCCAACGAATCGGCCGCATCCGCCTGCGTAAAAAGCAAATTTAGTAGTTGAAAAAATATTATTTTTAAAAAAATTTCAACAAAACCATATCATGTGACCCCTCGTTGGAACGAGCTGGTTTTGTTGACATTTTTTGAAAAAATTGAAAAAAATAGTTTTCAAATAATAAATTTTAATATCGTCTGCGTTGGGTAAAGGGTTAAAGTGCGCGGCTAATTCGTGAACATGATTTTCATATATGTTTTCATCGGGTCATAATCGAATAAAATATAGATTACTTCACTAATGAGTGGAATATTAAAACTTAGCATCTTCCAATTCACCCTCTAAAGATAAGTTGGGTTAAAAATCAACCCAAATCAACTGGGCTGAGTGAATAAGAACCCATTCGGTTAATTTGGTTTGGTTTTTATAATTGTGTTCCTATTCACTCAGCCCATTTGATTTAGGTTGATTTTTAACCCAACTGATTTTAGAGTGCACCAGTAAACCTTACTACCTAACACTTACAAACGTTGATCATGTAAACTAGGAGAACGGTATTCTTACACCTTGCCCTCTTGACAGTGAAACAACAGAGGCGTAATACATATTTATATATTGATGTTTAAGGTCACATATTTATGCACAATGGCTAATCATGACCGTGACAGTTTTACGGGTGGAGGAAGCCGGAGTACCCGGAGAGAACCACCGAGCAACGAAGAGCAGCTGCCAGCTCTCCAACATCGTAACTCGCGTTAGATTGGTTGGTGACATGCGCACCATCGACGTGCAGTACGCCTTAGTACACGCCGTCATCGTGCCCCACATGGGCAATGGGGGTGAAGTGTCTTGCCCAAGGGCACAACGCGGTTGCCGCAGGTGGGATTCGAACCGAGGACCTATCGGCTTGCAGCTTGCACCTCTACCTACTGAGCCACCGCGCCCCCAACAGAGGCGTAATGCTGTGGTATAACAATACATCAACTTTAGTCGGTATCGAATTCGATACAGTTAGCGGAACCAGTGACTTTTACCACCACCGTGAAATCGGCAGAAGATATCAGACGTTTGAAGCTATATATAGTCTTTGTCCGACACGAGGTAAACCTGTCTGTCGAAAATGTCAGTAAATTCTAAAAAGTAAATAGTCCCAGTGCAACGCTGGTCTATCTGTGCTCAGACGGGGCTTAATTGAGTCTGTGTCTTAGAGAGGCGAATATAGTGTTGATGTAATGTGATGAGATTGTGAACTAGTCGTCCCCGAGTTTCAATGTGTTCTACGTGCCTGTAGGCTCATAGAACACGTTGAAACTCAGGGGACGTAGAGCTGCAGTGCGATCGGAGGTCCGCGACATTTTTATTCCAAACATCATTCCAATTAACGGTACACAAGAAAGGAATGAAACCAACACCGTTCTGGTACGGGAGCATTATATTTTCGAAATGAAGGAAAATTAAACAAATTATTAATTAATCTCGAACCTGAAGTACGCCCTTTTATACACATACATGTAGCAAAACTTAATTATCATGGTTTCCAGTGCATGATACCTGGTCGCCTGCTTCGTAGCAAGCAAAAATGAACATACTCGGGCGTGGTTTTCTACAAAGTTTCACTATTTTACCACATACGCACAGACACACAGCTCTACACACTACCATTAGTGGAAGTTGTCAGAGGCCTGGCCTGGCCAGATGAAGGGGGACTTTCTGAAAGCATAAGTACCAAGAAAGTAGAGGAAATACACAGAACGACACACGCGTGTGTCGTTCTGTGTTTATGTTTATTACACACCTTCCCGTCTGTAAAAACAATTATTAGAAGGACACTCGGCAATTCATTTGACAACTGTCAACAAAAAGAAAACATTTTATCGCCAAATAAATTTGCATGGGAACCAGTATTACTATTTCGTCCCCTGAGTTCCAGTGTGTTCTGTGTGCCATCAGTGGCACATTGAACACATTGCAACACAAAGGACGATTTTTAACTATCGCTAGCGATTGAAATTGCAATTGCGGTGCACGATTTGTAGAAATTCCACTGAAATTTCGCTTCTATTTAAAAAAATAGTCCGTCAACGACTTCCGTTCTGCATATATGTGCGGAATGGATTTTCATTTTCCGCGTGGTTTAGTGTTGCTGTAGATGGGGATGTCATGAAACTGGCGTGTAATAATAATCTTAGCAGAATGACCCACGAAATATCAGAGTAACAGTACCTGAATTAATTTTAGAGATATTAGGCATGAATGTAAATAAGGCTGACATTTTTTAGGAAATGGGTGGGAAATTCCCCCCCCCCATACCCCCGTGACTTCAATATTGGAAGTTATTGTTGAATTCGTAGTGGTATTACCATTGGAAGTCATAGTACTGGTTACACTTGCTGCACTACTTGTGGTTGCCGTTGCTGTTGTTTCTCGACGTGTTAACCCTTTACCTAACATGAAAAGCAGACGACACTTGCCAAAAAAATTCTTGAATAACTAAATGTTTTCATTTTTTGTCTCAAAAACTTAGGTTATGACCCCTCGTTGGAACGAGCTCGACGAGCTCATTCCAACGAGGGGTCATAACCTATGTTTTTGAGACAAAAAATGAAAAAAATAATGAAAATTAATTGGCGATTTTTGAGAATAGCGCTGGCCGGTTTTGGCCGTTACGTTGGGTAAAGGGTTAAATCAATGGTAGTAGGATTAATAACACCATTAATTAAAAGTTGATAAGGCTTTTATCACATCATATGGCCTTTTTCCGACCATTAAATTCGAAAATTTAAAATCGGCAAAACACAGTAATTCAATAAGAGCCCGGAAATTATAATACATAACAGGCGTCGACAGTGACTGGGGAAACGAAGAATGAAATGAAAATGCATCCGGTGACATCATTTAATGACCTCTGAAACGTTGTTTCGATAAAACTGTTAATGAATTACTCAAAATTCTACGCCATGATGGATTACTTTCTTGGTACAGCGCATTGCCTTCAACAACTTTATTTGATGCCTTTTTGGAGCAGCTGTTTTGTTTGTCGGACCATTTGGGATGCTTGTATCGGGATTTGCATCAAGTGATATTTTATTCAAAAAAGTAGGGGATATATGATAAAAGTGAGATATATGAAGAAATATATTTATATTTTCATCAAAAAGACAGTTGAGGCATTGCACTATGACATCTGGTGAATGATTTCGGCGATAGTTGGGTGTCTGACAAGCACACATTCCACGCACTGTGCTGTAGAAGACATGGACGGTCAGTCAGAGAATTTTCCACGTTCAGTACAGCACCTCAATACCTTGCAAATCCTCCACGATTCGCGAGACAAGCGCGGATCCGACGTGGCATACTCCCCGCCAAACTTCCAATATCAGCTTAACTGATGCTATTCCATTCCTCCTGCAGTGCAGCGGCGAGTTCCTGGACATTGGTAGGGGGGTTGTTGGCGTTGTCGTAGGTGCCTGCCAATCATATCCCAGACGTGCTCGATTGGTGAAAGATCTGGACTTAGTGCTGGCCAAGACAGTGTAGTGCTGTTCTGGTCCTGGAGGAACTCTGTATCGACACGGGCCCTGGGTGCTCTTGCATTGTCATCTTGGAAATGAATCGACGGCCGTGACGTCGCCCAAATGGCACCACAGGAGCTGCTAACATGTTATCACGATAGTACTGCTCTGTGACCCGCCAATGGGTGACATGTAATGCTGTTCTGCTTGTCATGGTTATGCCTCCCCACACCATAACCGATCCACCACCAAAATGATCGTGTTGTCTAACGGTAACGTCATTGTATCGTTCGTTCCACCGCCGCCACACTTTGTTTCGCCGATCGTGGAGGTGGAGAGTGAACCTCGATTCATGGGGAAACATGACGTTGCACCACCGACGATTGTACCAGCGCTGTCGTGCTCCGCACCAATTACGCCTTATTGCGATGTGACATTCAGTCAAACGTGGAATTATTCGAGGTCGTAGAGCGTAAAATTCCAGCTGTGTATGCGATTTCAGATAGTCTGACCACTGACTCGCACATCTGTCGCTCGGTGCAGCTGCTGTCCAATTTCTGAGGCACTTTGATGGCGGTTACGTAATGCTGTGGTTCGGATGAAACGATCGTGGTTAGCAGTTGTCGCCCTTGGACGACCTGACCGACGTCTGTCGGTAGCGTGACCACAACCTGCTAATCACCGATTGAGCAACGTTGAGAATTTGAACCACTGCAGTCTGTCTGTTGCCAGCCTCCAACATGTGAACGACACGTAAACGTTCGACACGTGTCAGTATTCGTATGCCTTAAAAGTTACCTTTCGACCAGAAACTACTGATGAACGAGACCTCCGAAAAAGCTCGTCCAGTACAAATGAAAATTTCAAAACGTACCCCATAGACATTAACGCGGCGCCGTGCGAAAAACCTGCACGAAGTTTTCGTGGGACGGTGACATTCATGATCCACACTAAACTTGGTAACATATTGATGTGTCCAATCACGCGTATCCAATACCATTTTCCGAAAATATCAACATCAGTTTGGATATCCTCTACTTTTTTTAATAGTATATAACACTTGTATAAAGCTGTTTGGCCCTACACTAAAGTGGAGATAAAACGCAAAATAAACATTATCAATCAGTCAATCAATTTTTCGAATTTCTCCTCGGCACAGACACCATTTTACAACACTCTTTCCGTAAAGTCCGCGATAACGAGGACTCGTTGGAAATCCTCTGTTAATCAACATTGGATGAAAAGAATTCAGCACTGTGGTCACAGAAACGGATACAAAATTTCGATCGGATCAGACATTCTGGATGAAGAAACCTTGGCATTATGTGATGTAACGAGAGCGATGTGGCTTATTAGCTACATCGCCCCTTTCCACCAATTAATCAGATGGTAGGTTTGATCCACGCATTCCAGAACGTACAGATAATCATCGTAAATTAGGAGAATAGTCGCTTTCGGAAGCGTAAGTGTTAAATCGAAAAGTCGACGGTTCGACACAGACACGGGCCATCCGTAGTGTGTCTTTGGGGAAGACACTAAATCCTGATTGCCCGCGTAGGGGGCACTGTGTACTAAAGCGTATTGAGTGTCGATGGTGCGCTTGCCTCCAACCGCTACAAACTCTGCTAATGCCAGTCTAGTAATATAGTTGCTTACACCTGCTCGGTAGTTCGCTCTGTTTACTCCAACGTCCGCCACCCGTAAAACTGTCCCACACGATATGCCTCTGGATGTTTAAAGCAGGCCCGTAACTACCGAAAAATATTGGGGTGGGGGTATCATCATTCTGCCCTACTGTCAGCGCATATTGCCCTGCATATATTTCACAACACCGCCCCACACGGATATTAGGTGCCCTGTAGGGCAGGGCACTCCACACAGGAAGATAAATGAATGTATTCTAATTTTTAAATAGAATTGAATTGTTGAATTTACAAGGACCCCCTGGCCTCCTTTTGCATGGGCAGCAGGGCATATGAACTGACACGGAAGTTGTGCAAGACCATGATATGTCAGGTGCCCAGCGTGTCCTAGCTGTTCAGCTCCATTTTGCTAGGCAGAGCAACATTCTGGCAAATAATTCCTTGGCAGGGCAGTTGTTGCGTGGGCCGCGGACCTCTGGCCTGTCCAGACCTCTGGCCTGTATTATTTTAAATAATAGTTTATCAGATGTTTCCAAAAATTTCTACTAAACAATATCTTGTGACCCCTCATTGGAACGAGCTCAGTGAGCTCGTTCCGATAAAGGGTCACATGATATAGTTTTGTTGAAATTTTTGAAAATTATTTTTTCAACTGCTGAATTTGCATATTACGCGGGCACATGCGGACGATTCCCTGGGTAAAGGGATAATATTCATTCGGGCCTACAGTTAAAACACAAGACATCTTGACACCCTGGCCTCCTTTTGCATGGGCAGCAGGGCATATGAACTGACACGGAAGTTGTGCAAGACCATGATATGTCAGGTGCCCAGCGTGTCCTAGCTGTTCAGCTCCATTTTGCTAGGCAGGGCAACATAATTCCTTGGCCGGGCAGTAGTTGCGTGGGCCGCGGACCTCTGGCCTGCCCTACTCCCTGTTAGGGCTGCACGATATCCAAAACCGAATATCGGTATCGGTATTCAAAAAAATACCGCGGTTTTCCGGGTATATCGAAAACTGTTCAGATATCTGAACATTAGTACCACAATCGAGACTTGAGGCATCACAGTCGGAACGAATCAGTACGCCTTGGTGATGCGGTTCGAAACACCTTCACCCAACGCAGACGACATATCAAAATGTATTATTTTAAATAATAGTTTATCAGATGTTTCCAAAAATTTCCACTAAACAATATCTTGTGACCCCTCATTGGAACGAGCTCAGCGAGCTCGTTCCAATAAGGGGTCACATGATATAGTTTTGTTGAAATTTTTGAAAATTATTTCTTCAACTGCTGACTTTGCATATTACGCGGGCACATGCGGACGATTCTCTGGGTAAAGGGTACTATTATTCATTCGGGGCTACAGTTAAAACACAAGACATCTTGAAAATTAAATTGTGGGTAAATAAATAATGACGATAAACCGATATTTTTGTAAATAACTCAGTATTCAATCGATATTGGTTTGAATATCGATATATATCGGTTTATCGATATACCGTGCAGCCCTTCTCCCTACCCTGCCAACGGAAGATCTGAATATTTGTTTGGGGAGAGGGGTGTAATAACCCCCCCCCCCCAATTTACGCCCCTGATTTAAAGTGTCTTTAAACGCCCCCACAAAACAAAACAAAAAAAACAACAAATAAACAAACATATGATGCAACATTAACCCTTTCAACACTGAAGAATTAAATGAAATCGTCTATACACTTACAGGATGCAGGGAAATCTGTGAGACTATGTTGCTTCTGTGGGGTTATTCCGTAATAATATAATCCTACAGATGTACAGGGACGTGGCTAAAGGTTTACGATTTGGGGGGGGGGGGGGGGGTATTATTCTGGGAATTGAATTCTTGCTAAACAAATACTCAAGCTGAGAACTTTTCAGCAATTCACACTCACCTTACATTAAATGAGATCGTATGCAGGAATGATCAGTTTTCGATGTTTCATCATTTTGTAACTGCGAATGATTGAATTAACTCAGGATAACGATATTACATGATGCGATTTTTTTGAAGTGCTTTTCGAGGATTTTTTTATTATGATAGGTAAACGTACTAGAGAAATCTCGTACCGATTGACATCATGCATACTTATGAAGCTAGATATTGCGTACACTGTAGTTGTAAATAGTAACAGTTGGAATTTTTGCCGATTTGAAACCGAGTTGGAATTTTGGAAAGTAAGGGATACATCAGCACCACCAAAGAAGCTCTAAAATTCAGATAGATGGAATTTCTAACTACTCATGACTTGCCCTCCGAATTTCCAACTACAGAAAATTTTGGCCAGGATTGGGGGGGGGGGGGGGGGGAGGGGGGTGTGGTGAACACGGGATCGTGACTGGGTCGTGATTCAGTCAACATTATTTTCCCTCTTTTCTCCCCACAACACTATGTATGCTCACCCGTCGAAAAAAATAAGAAGTATTGATTCTGAGGTTTTATTTTCGATTGTTTTTTCTGTATTCTGTCTTGGGTTCGAAACATTTTATTGATGAAATGTCTACCCGTGGTGTCTGGTGTGCAAGTGTTTCGGGATCTGATCGCTATAATAGAGAAAGATGCTGTGATCACACTCTAAGATCAGTTGGGTTAAAAATCAACCCACATCAACTGGGTTGAGTGAATATGAACCCAATTGGGTTCATATTCACTCAACCCAGTTGGTTTGGGTTAATTTTTAACCCAACTGATTTTAGAGTGCACAGTACTGTATATGTCCGTAGGATTAACTTCATGCGTGCTGCTGGCGGATATTCCTACCCATAACACAAAATCTCTTGCCACTGAAATATGTATAATTTGGGCACATTTAATTAATTTTCCTCCCTCTAAATTGAATGGAATTCTGGACCAATGATTTCTTGAGTTAAATTTCGATGACATTTTCATCAACTCTACACATGGCAGCCACTACTAGATTTGATGAAAAATATTTTGAAAATACTCAGGGTTTAAGAGTTAAATTATCACTTTCTTCTTGTCAAGGTAACAGTTTATTGTGTTATCTACACACGGAATAGCAACGTTTACTTTACGCAAAAGATTATGCAAATAGAAATAACTCATTTCTTTCAGCCGCTAGATATTACCGACAAGTACAGCAATGACATTCATTTGTAGAAATGCCTTTAATCTATTTTGTGCCGAACAGATGTGACTAAATTTATTCTGACACGGTATAAATAATTGCGCGATGAGATTTGGAACTGTAGTGACCCCTCATTGGAGCGACCTCTACGATGTCATAAGCTATTAGTCGGTCTCAGTTTTGCACACGTCAGGGAAATGGTGTTCACTTTATGTTGAAAATGGTTTCCAGAGTAATTTTTCATGAGCAATCTGATGCATGTTGTCAGAAAATTGAAAAAAGGTGCACAATTAGGGTTTTAGGGGCCTGAACCCAATTTTGGGTTTTTCATATATTACAATTCTCATATAAATGGCAATTCTCAAAACATTTGATGTGGTTTATGTATTATTGGAGTCTTCTGCATAGTTTGGTTACAATAACATCACGGTTTGATCATTAAGGGCCTCAGCTGAACCCCCAAATAGGGGTTATGGACCATATGGCCCACACAGTTTGGTTTTATCTATAGAATTAGCTTTAAATTTATTTAGGGTGATTGCTTATTGCAATATCATGAAGCAATTAAATTACTCTGGGTGTTACTACAAATTGTTAACCATATTTCAGTCTTGTAGGAGGCTTCTAGGGTTATGGAAGCGGGGCTTGAATGTTGCACTTATGAAAATACCATCTTACCCTAGTTTATCTGCAAATTTGAATGACATATTCCAACAGAATATGCTGTAAGCCACTGCCATTAGGTGGAATAAATAGTTTGAATGATATTTGGATCCTTTTAGTTCGGTTATCTGTGTTGGGACTCCCCACGAGAGACGAAACTTTAAGAAAAAACTCAATCTCAGCTGTTCTTTTGCCACAAACAAGCATGAAATGGCTTTCAATTCACATGAACTTGTGTTACCCTTTAGCACCTAGATCACTCACAAGAACTCACTACAAAAAAATGGAAAAAATCCATTAACCCTTTACCCAACGTAACGGCCAAAACCGGCCAGCGCTATTCTCAAAAATCGCCAATTAATTTTCAATATTTTTTTCATTTTTTGTCTCAAAAACATAGGTTATGACCCCTCGTTGGAACGAGCTCGTCGAGATCGTTCCAACGAGGGGTCATAACCTATGTTTTTGAGAAAAAAATGAAAAAAAAGTAGTTATTCAAGATTTTTTTTTTGCGAGTGTCGTCTGCTTTTCCATGTTAGGTAAAGGGTTAAGACTGGTTAAGGTACAATTGGAGAAAATTGTCAAAACATTTTAGGAAAAAACAAAACTCAATTTCGACCTGTTTTTTTGTTGTCGACGATCAGAAAAAATGGTCTTTATTTCTCGTTCATTAGTGAAATAATCGAGTGGTCAGTCCATGCATGAGAAGCAAATAAAAACATACAGAAATAAACTGTAGTGATATCGATATAGAGGCTGTAAAACAAGAGCAAATTGTCGTGAATTTCAAGAAAGAACTCAATTTCGACTACATTTTGTTGGCAACAAACATAAAATGGTCTTTATTCCTTGTAAACTTCTGTTATATTCATGAAATGAGGCCACTTTTGAGGATACAATAGAAAACATATAGATTCATATTTGTGCCCAATACAGGAGCCCGAATTTTTAACTTAGGGCAAATTTGGGAATGATCTTTAAACATCTCCTTCAGATCCAACAGTCAGAATGCTTTCATATTTTGTATGCAACATCTTTAGGGGGTCAGATTCAAGTTTGTTTAATTCAAATCTGTAGGATAATATTTGGGCTACTTTGGTAGCCCGAATTTTAACTTAGTGCAATATGAGGGAATTTCTTTAAAAATCTTCTTCAGATCCACCGTCAAAATGCTTTCATATTTGGTATACAAAATCTCGTGGGGGTGAGATTCAAGTTTGTTTAAATCGAGTGCCTGGGTTAATATTTAAGCACCCTATGGTAGCCCAATTTTTAACTTAGTGCAATATGAGGAATTTCTTTAAAAATCATCTTCTTCAGATCCACCAGTTAGAATACTTTAATATCTGGTATACGACATCTTTAGGGGGTTAGATTCAAGTTTCTTGAAATCGAGAGTGTGGGTTAATATTTGGGCTCCCCATGAGAGCCCAAATTTTAACTTAGTGCAATATGATGGAATGTTTTAAAAATCTTCTTCAGATTCATTAGTCAGAATGCTTTCATACTTGGTATATAACATTTGTAGGGGGTGAGATTCAAGTTTGTTCAAATCGAGTCCCTGGGTTAATATTTGGGCTCCCTATGGACTCTAAAAATGTATAGTTATTGAAAAAATAAATTGTGGTTGTTATCACCATACCATTATATAGATGACACTTCGGTGCAATTCTGCACAAAACATCGCAACTGTCATTGTGGCAGCTGTTGCCACTCTTGGTTGAAGACTGTAACATCTGAATGTCCTTGCACTTTGAGGAGTGAGAGTGCCCCGACCCCGCAATAAGTTGTGGGCTTTTGTGATCGAAATGCCCCATATATGTTGATTTGGATTCAACCTTTACCTAACGCAACAGAGATATCCGTCGTTCAGATGTTATTATTCTTTTTTTAGTTTTTGCTTCCAAAACATAGCTTATCATGCTGAAGAGTCAGAGTAATTTCATAGCGGCCATTTCCACACCCTGGGGCACACTTCTTATACCGTATTGGCTTATGTTATTGTACCCACGTGTTATCTTATGTTCTTACTTATTATGTTCACACCCAAATGACTGTGGTGAGTCAAGACTTCTTTTTCTATCTCTGGAAACTTTCACTAAAAGCATATTTAGTTCATTATATCCCCAAGGGAATGTCGTTTATGTTCTATGCACGTCTGCTATTGTATGTCTTTGAAGAGGAACTTAAATAAGCTGCCTCCCAGTGAGAACCGTGGGAAGTGAAGCAGTTCTTGTTTACTGTGGTAAACAAGCTATGTTTTATAGGTAAAATAGGACCCAGGCAACAATGCCCGGGGTGAAAGTCCTCTAAAATAGGCAATATGGGTATAAACGATTGGCTGGACTTGACTTTATCTCCATATTGCAGTCACAATTTGCCATTGTGTAGAAGTATGTGACCTTAACCCTTTACCCAACGCAGACGATATCAAAATTTATCATTTTAAATATATTTTTTCTAAATTTTTCAAAAAATTTCAACAAAACCATATCATTTGACCCCTCATTGGAACGAGCTCAATGAGCTCGTTCCAATGAGGGGTCACATGATATGGTTTTGTTGAAATATTTTGAAAAATTAAATTGTTCCAACTGCTCAATTTGCATATTACGCGGGTGGATGCGGGCGATTCGTTAGGTAAAGGGTTAACCCTTTACCCAACGTAACGGCCAAAACCGGCCAGCGCTATTCTCAAAAATCGCCAATTAATTTTTATTATTTTTTCATTTTTTGTCTCAAAAACATAGGTTATGACCCCTCATTGGAACGAGCTCGTCGAGCTCGTTCCAATGAGGTGTCATAACCTATGTTTTTGAGACAAAAAATGAAAAAAAATTAGTTATTCAATCATTTTTTGGCAAGTGTCGTCTGCTTTTCATGTTAGGTAAAGGGTTAAGCACCAAAATAATAAATCAATAAGCCATAACTTGTTCTGACACGAATGTTTGACGAATAGATAATAAGACAGTAAGCTATAAAAGTAGGAATTAGATGAAGCAATTCTATATCTTCGATTGAATAGACTATTCCAATGTGTAATGAATACTACAGATGAGAGTGAGAGCAAGGTGGGGGACATGAGTCTATTCTAACTTAAAAATTCTATAAAATACATTGTATTGAAGACCTAAATAATTGAAATTTCTCCTCTTTTTTGTACCACCTTTGAAGGAGTTCTCCTCTATGTTTTCTAGTGTATCCTCAAAAGTGGCCCCATTTTATGAATATAACAGACATTTACAAGGAATAAAGACCATTTTTTGTTTGACAACGAAATCTAGTCGAAATTGAGTTTATTCTTGAAATGCATAACAATTTGCTCAATCAAAGTACTTTTCTGTGTGTTTGTATTCAATTCTCATGCATGGACTCACCACTCGATTATTACACTAATGAACGAGAAATAAAGACCATTGTATGATCGTCGGCAACAAAAAAACTGGTCGAAATTGGATTTTTCTTCAAATTTTTCGATCATTTTCTCTCATTTTACTGCCTCTAAACCACTCTTAATGGGTTTTTTTCCATATTTTTGTAGTGAATTCTCATGAGTGGTCTCAGTACTAAAACGTAACGCAAGTTTATGTGAATTCAAAGCCATTTCATGTTTGTTTGTGGCAAGAAAGCAGTTGAGATTGAAATTTCGAGCTCCCGTGGGGAGCCCCAACATAGATAACAAAACTTATAGGTTCCAAATATTATTAAAACTACTTATTACACCTAATAGCAGTGGCTTACGTCATATTCTGTTGAAATATGTCATTCAAATGTTCAGATAACGGCCTCGTGTAAGGTGGTAATTTTCATAAGTAATCTGTGCAACATTCAAGCCCAGCCCCATAACCACAGGACCCCCTGCAAGACTGAAATATGACTAACAATATGTAGTAACACCCATAGCAATTTAATTTACATGATATTGCAATAAGCAATCAACCTAAATAAACTTAAAGCTAATACTATAGATACAACCATATTGTGTGGACTATATGGTCCACAATCCGTATTTGGGGTACAGATGAGACCCTCAATGTTCAAACCCTGATGTTATTGTAACCAAACTATGCAGAAGACCCCAATAATACCCAAACCTCATCAAATGTTTTGAGAACTGTCATGTATTTGAGAATTATAAGCCATGATATACCAAACCCCAAAATTGGGGTTCAGACCCCTAAAACCCTAATTTCGGCACATTTTTCAATTTTCTGACCGCACCATCAGATTCTTCATCGAAAATTACTATAAAAAACATTCTCAACATAAAGTGAACACCATTTCCCTAATGTGCGCAATTCTGAGACCGACTACAAAGCTTTGACGCAAAAAAAATGAAAAAAATAGTTAATCAGGAATTTTGGACGCAAGTGTACACTGCGTTTCGTGTTTTAGGTAAATGGTTAAATCCTTTATCTAACATGAAAATCAGACGACACAAAAAAATCTTGAATAACTAACTGTTTTCATTTTTTGTCTCAAAAAACATAGGTTATGGCCCCCTCATTGGAATGAGCTCGACGAGTTCGTTCCAATGAGGTGTCATAACCTATGTTTTTGAGATAAAAAAATGGAAAAATAATGAAAATTAATCGGCGATTTTTGAGAATAACGCTGGCCGATTTTTCCGTTTCGTGGCGGCTGAAAAGCAGAATTTTCAAGTTTTTAATTAGAAACTGCACCCCCTCCCCATCATCCCCACCCCCTGAAAAAATACCCAAACAATCAGCAGGGTAAGAGGTAATTCTTTATCTTTTCTTCCCGGATCCAGGGAAAAGAAATTTACCGAGTCTGACACCGGCAACATAACAACAATCTAACAATTCCTGTAAAAGACATCTGACATGATTGCATTATCTCTCTACTTTTCACCAAGGTTGTGGTCACGATTAGCAATTGTGCAGAACTATGTGACCTTAAACACCAATAAATAAATAAATTTATCCAAGGCTATGCTTAATAGATGACGTGGGGCGCGGTGGCTCAGCAGGTAGAGATACAGGCTGCAAACCGAGAGGTCCTCGGTTCGAATCCCGGCAATCGCCTTGTGTCCTTGGGCAAGACACTTAATCCCAGATGTCCACGTGGGGGCACGGTGGCGTTGTGTACTAAGGCGTACTACACGTCGATGGTGCGCTTGTCTTCAATCAATACTAACCTTGCGTGTGTGGAGTTAGTACATTGGGGAGTCTGACAGTTGCTTGCCGTTCCTCAGTGGTTCTCTCCGGGTACTCCAGCTTCCTCCACCCGTAAAAGTGTCCGACACGAGGTGACCCTAGCTGTCGAAAGTGTCATTAAATAAATAAATAAATAAATAAATAAATAAATAAATAAATAAATAAGTGACGTCCGGTTTTTACAAAGATGTATGGCTTGGTTTTGTCCCGGTTCACTGCTTGGCAATATTATTATTATTGCCGAAGTTAACCCTTTACCCAAGGTAACGGCCAAAACCGGCCAGCGCTATTCTACAAAATCGCTATTTAATTTTCATTATTTTTTCATTTTTGTTTCTCAAAAACATAGGTTATTGCCCCGCGTTGGAACGAGCTCTTCCAGCTCGTTCCAACGAGGGGTCATAACCTATGTTTTTCAACGTGGGGTCATAACCTATGTTTTTGAGACAAAATATGAAAAAAATTAGTTATTCAAGAATTTTTTTTGCAAGTGTCGTAGGATTTCCATGTTAGGCAAAGGGTTAACAATTATACTCAGCAACAGTATTGCTAAATCGCGGCTTATATCCGCCTGGTAAAATATTTCACAATGCACTTGTTAGGAGTTGTGAAGAAGAAAAAATCAACATGATAACCGATCGCATTAAGGCTTTCTGCACAACTTCTTCCGCCATTTGCTATTCATTAAAATCGAGTGGTAATGTTGTGTATCATAGATGGAATTCCGATAATCCAAATTTAATATCGACTGTTTAGTGTAAAATACGTATTTATGTCTAATGACGATAGAGATATACGTTGATACCGGCGACGAGTTGTTTACCCACACCACCTGAAATTAGCGAACAGCGCCGTGAACAGAGATTTGGATCAGCAACTTCAAAGACGTTTTGAGAGATTGCGTTAACACTTTAAAGCCTAATGGTACAGTCCATGCCAGTTTAGAGCCATCATCTGGTAGAGTCCACAGTCGTTACTTGGGAAAGTCCAGTCAATATTTTCAACGTGCAGCCTTGTGGCTGAAGGTTGAAAATCTTGGTTAGTCTACCACACACATTCACTGAGTAGCTATCCACTTTATGAGTTCAGGTTGTATGACGTTTCTGACCCGGAAAAGCGGCCTTTCGAAGAGTTAACTCCAGTTTATAGGGAGTTATAACATTTTAAGCAGGTGTGTGTTATGGAACTCTACACGGCGTCTTAGTAATCTCACTACTGTTATAAGTAGCATCAATAGCAAACAAAGAAAACAAAGAATCGGTAATGTTAACCGGGAAACCTCATAAGTAGTTATTGGTGAATAATTCCAATTCACGGAAAATCTGCTTGCTGCCCGCACTCTAAGATGGCGTCAAGACAATAAGAGCGATAACACCCCCTGACGTTTTATGACGCGGAAACTTTCAATTTATCAAAGGTCATGATGTTTACCAAGCACGAAAACTACAGTACAGCCGCCGTAGTCTGGTCGAAATCCACGCGTGGGTAGTGATGTCCACGCATGCGTTTACCAGGTAAAACAATGATCAGCAGCAAAAGTTTAATTAATGAAGCACCGGTTTGTATCTTTTCTTCTTGTGACCAATGAGCGTTCCAGAAATCCACTTGTATAGAGATCAGTGGCCGAGTACAGCAGAGCAAAGGGGTTATGTCCGTGGTCCTCTCCATGAATCACGATCCTGGGAACAACACGACATGTAAAATCTTTGGGAACCAAACTAGCATTAACAGCATGGCGCTTTCGCGTATCGGGAGAGTAGACGAGTAGAATATTTAGTTACGGACTGGGGTCTCGCTACCCACTCCTCTCGACATTAGTGAAGGCAGTGGTATGTTATAGCGAACGCTTTAGTGGCATGGAAGCGTTAGAAGACAATGATGTCGATAACTAGAAACAATTATAACCAGCTGATACGTAAGCCATTGATAGTATTAGTAATATAAGCAGGCTGGGGGTAATTTACGAGTAGGAGTACCCACCCATTGGGGAGGGTTAGCCACTCCCCGTAATTATAACCAGTTGATGTGAAAGCCAATGATAGTATGAGTAACACAATCGGGCACGGGGGCGGGGGATACAGGTTCTCATAGTGGTGGGTTAGCCCCCTAATCCCGGGCTGGAAAATCATAATTTCATTGGGAAGATAAAATTATGCAGACACCATAAAGATATAGATACTGCTGCTGAAGACCCGATATATGTAAACGATAGGAATAACCCTATGGGCATATAATCTTGCATTGTGAGAGTTCTATTTAAGTCCAATATCAGAAACGTTCCACACAATCACAGGTCGACACACATATAGTCTCCATTGTGAGTTTTATCGTACTTATTAAATTTGTGGCTTGTAGGACTAGGGTATCAAAAAAAAGGTGTCATGGCGAAACGCCAGGACACCTGTTTTTGATACCCTAGTGCCACAAGCCACAAATTATTTTTGCTTTCGTTTTGACTCTCTCAAAACCTCTAGAGTTACGGATATTGCCATCCTTTTACCCAACATAAAACTGGAAATTTCTCACTAGTCTCCTGCCTGGGATCACAGGGAAGACCTAGCGCCACTCCTGTGTGAAAATGCTGGGCGTGTGGGGCTACATCTGCCCCTCTCGCTCCCCCAACAAAGAAAAAGTTCCGTCAAGGAGAAGTTGGGAGCAAAAATAGCGTTACCCGATAATGGAAATGTTCAAAAACCTCCAATTATGTATAAATCTGTCATAAGTGGTTGCTTGTTTTGTGATATGCGGCAAGGTGATATGTCGGACCAGCCCCATAAATTAGCCACAACAATCGGGAATTTCGTGATAAATTCTGCCATTGCCGCTTGCCGTGGTTATTCACTGTAAATATAAACGTCTTTTCAGAATAACGCGTCGAGAAGCATAGGTGTGTGTACATAAAAACCATTGAATAAATTCATATCACGGTCACAGCCTGCAGCACATCCACACCGCATTCCACTTTCACCAGCGATATCCGAAGATAGCTCAGGCCATGAAAGCAGACCACAACAATAGTTTTTGTGACAGAAGCTTCGAGCAACTGTCAGACTCCCCAACGTATTAACTCCATACAAGCAGGGACGGACTGGGCTAAAAAATGTTCCCGGAAATGCACCGGAGGGGAGGGGGAGGGGACCCGGAGAATATTTTGATGTTTTCAAACTGAATGAACGCTGCTTCCTTGCATCTGCGCGCGATCAGTGACGGTCAACATAGAGGGCATTTGTGGTGGCATTTTTATATCCTCTGAGTCGCTCATTCGGCAAAAATGGTTGCGACAAAGGGCGGGGGGGGGGGGGGATTCGTAGGGCCGACCACAGTTCTGTCCAGTGGGGGACCATTTTGATATTTAAAACTGAAAGAAGGCCGTTTTCTTGCATCTGGTCGATGCGGATGTATCAAAATGCCCTACATATGGACTGCCAATTTCCGTCCACAGACAGGGCATTTCGATATACAGGCAGCCTTTTCGAAAAGATCCATTTTGCCTTTTGGTAAATTTCACGAAATTTCATGTACGAACAGGTCGTCCCATGCGTTCCAATGTGTTCTATGTGCCAGTAGGCGCATATAACACATTGGAACTCAGTGGATGAGGAGTTGGGCTGAATTAATTTTGGGTGCCGCAGGGAAATTTCCCGGTGGAACATACGGCCAGTCCGCCTCTGCATACAAGCAGAGTTAGCGGCGGCTGAAGACAAGTGCACTAACTAGGTGCAGTACGCTTAAGTACGCAGAGTCACCATCATGCCCCCACGTGAGCAAACGGGATTAGGTGTCTTGCCCAAGGACACAACGTAGCTACCGGTTTTTTGAATGGGCAATTACCGAACAATATTACAGGTAGTTAGTGCATGTTATGTATTCTATTGAGATTATTTCCTGAGAATTTACAGATTATCGTATAATAAATGTCAGGTTGCCAGTTTTGCACTGAAAAATTTTGGCAAATCTTTTGATAGAATATTTCATTGTCAGTGTTGGATACACTTATTGTAGCGTTATAGTGTTTTATTCACATAACAATAATAAAAAAATTATTAAGCAAATACCTGTCTACATTAATTATCTGAATAACAATTCTGATTTGATAGAGATGAATACCTTTCTTAAGCTGCTATCTTATCTTTCTCGAACATTCATCTGCCTCTGATAAGTGGAGAAGCATTTTTTTCGCATTTATTGACAACACATTACATTTCTTTTCTTGCTAAATCTTGAAACTGATGGAAACTGATTCAGTCCATTTGCTACAATTAAAGATGTAGGGCAACATGGCTGTTGGACGTACATGCAGTTTGAAATTGTGTCTGTGGGGGTTAGAGAAGGTGTGTACATGTGTGATGGTGGTGGCCTGTATGTACCTAATGAATGCAGGCGCATAGCCAAGATTCTATAGTAGGGGTTGCCCTAGCCAGGTTGTTTTGTTTTTTTTTTTTTGGGGGGGGGGGGGGGGGGCATGATATTTGGAATGCCGTCGTGGGAGCGGAGGCATCCCCTAGCCCTCACTAGGACCCTCCGCTGGCCACTCCTCCTGCCACTTACCCCAGGGAAGTGGAAGGGCGGGGTAAAGACTGAAGGATCCTGTATTTTTTTTTCGAATCGATTCTCGGATCGAATCGTGTCTCTGATATCGATACCGAATTACGAATCGAATCTCAATAGAGAAGTTATTTCATATTGCACCAAACGGAAGCTACGGTACATTGCGATGACCCTTACAAGACTGATTGACACCTTAAACATCAATAAATATATATTCTCTGTAGAACCGTCGCCGAAACAGCTAGGCCTATATTATCTATAGTTTTAGTTTTTGAAGGCTTAGCTTGTTACTGTTCACGTTCCAAAGAACGTGAATAGTAACAAGCTAAGCCTTCAAAAACTAAAACTATGGATCATGTTCTGGAAAAAATTCACTAGCTTCCTAACAATTAACCATCGTCAATTGCTCAAATAAATATGAATTGAGGCCACATGAATGAATTGTCTGATGTCAATCATATCCAATTTTTGTTGGAAATGTACCAAATTGGAGTTAATACGAGAGATTCGGAAAAACCGAATCGAATCTTGAGACTGATTTGGGGTCGATCTCAAAGCAGACTTATGGTATCGATATCGAATCGAATCTCGAATATTCGCAGGAGCCTAGGATTCTGATTATGACTCTGCCGCCATCTCTCGGCCCTGAGAAAAGTTTGCAAAATTCAATGCTCTAAGAGCGAATGTGGGGTATTTGTAGTCTGTGGAACCCTATACTGTACACCATTTTAGGGAATTAAGTTATACCAAAGTTGCATTGGGCCAATTTTTAATTTTCTTTTTTGGTGGGGGGGGGGGGGGGGGTGGTGTTGGCTTACGATACTGACTAATATCCAACCTATATCACCAAGGCACGCCTTCACCGAAGGCATGCATTAGTCGTGACGCAATTTCTTGTTTGATTAACACGTACCTTACCATTACTCCAAAGTGTTCAGGCTAGGCTCACAATAATCCGAAACAGGTACTACAGACCTCCTTTTGTATGACCGACTGATGGTTCAAATGCGAACTGACTAATATTCCAACTAGATCATCAAGGCATGCCTTCTAGATGCCTTCCTAGAAAGCATGTCAAGATAATGCAGCTGGAATATTAGTCAGACAGGAACAAGGCTTTCTGTGACTATACTAGTGAATAAATAAAATATACATTATTTAAGCTTTTTTGTTTTACAGGAATTGGCGAACAAGTTGTGCAACTTATATTAACGCCCCTCCTTGGCCCAATGACGCAGGTGTGTGGGGTGACCTTCGTAGCTGCAACTTCGTGGCCTCGCTCTTCTCGAATACTTCGAAGGGAACTTAAGTCTGCGCGGAACGTTTCTCTGTCCGAACAGAGGACAGCCATTTTACGTCCCAACCCGATAGGACGGCGCGCTGTGACAACATCACCCCAACAATTGATGCTGACAGAGAGTGTTCGGACACCTCGAGAACTTTCCCCGACCGAGGATTTATCCCGGGACCTATGACATGAGGGACCAGCGCACTTATCCACTCGACCATTACTTCCCATAGAGAATATAAAATATACATGCAATAGTCGTGACGCAACTTCTTATTGAATTAACACGTACCGTACCGGTACTCTAAATTGGTCATGTTGGGCTCCTAACAGCCTCAATCGGGTACCACAAAGCCCCATCCGTATGGCCGGCTGTGTCTGTACAACAAGACCACGTCTGGAATCTAGTCTTTTAACAAGGTGTAGATTATTACTAGAAAGACAGAATCGATATATTAAGATCCGGATGAAAATGTCCCTACTGGAAAATTATTGGAGGGTGTTACCCCTCTCCCACCCTAAAAAAACCCTTAGTGTCGCTCCTGGTAACGCCTACATTTATAGGTTACTGTTTTTAGTCAATTAAGAGTTCTACAATACTTGACTAGCGGGTCACTACACACCAAGAACTCATAGTGGTGGCTTAAACCATTTACCTAACAGGTGGGGCCCTGCAAATATTTGTACACCATCGAATCGAATAACGGCCATTAGAATATCGAATCGAATATTCGAAGACCTTTCCCCGATATTCCTGTTACCACATAGGTAGAAATTTCCAACCTAAAGGCAACAATCTACTAACAAGATGACGTAGAATTAGGTCAGGGGAATTCCCGATTATTTTTCGATTCTCATATGGAATCGGAAACGGACACAAATAAGATTTTTTTTTTGTAATCATGTACTGGCAGAAGTGAGGTTGTGGGTTGTCTTTTTCTATCTTAGAATTGGATCATGGTGACGATTTAGGAGCTAAATGTCTCTTGTTGGGTTAGCCATTCGGGAATTTGACTATGGAAAACCATGTTTTCCATAGTCAAATACCCGAATGTCTAAGGAAACAAGATACGTTTATCCCCATTTTAATTCCTGTCGTCGTCAGAAGTGAAAAAAAACTCCACACCCGTTTTATTTGAAGAAAAACAATAAAAAATGTCATATTCGATCTCGAATCGAATTTACAGAAAACAACTCCGGGGTATGTTCGATTTGAGATATGAGCGGCTTAGCGCCGTTGCTCGCACGTAGCGTGGGTACAGACATGTTACAATGTTCTAATTGACCCGCTTCCGGCAATTGGAGCATAGTAAGAGTGGATGTTTCTGAGATTAGATCACGGAGCCGACTGGCTCTCAGCCAATCAAAGTACGGGATGAGAAAGAACAACGGGGTCAAATTTACCTAATGAATCACGATACTTATTACATTACGAGGCAGGTTTCCGTCCCTCGGGGATAACATTTGCTCATCTTATATATCGCTCGAGGATCACTATTACGCTCGACGTAATGCTCCAATGAACGATGTTCTGAATTTCAGGAAACGTTTCCCTCGGCTATGTAATAAATTGGAATATCGAGTAAGAGAAAGTCAAATTTGATCTTAGAAGCCGCAACTGTTAAATTCCGTGATGATTGATGTCAACAACAATAACTATCGTCAATACCTGGCAGTTATCGATGCAGACATGGGATAAAACACGGACGAAAACATTCGATAGATATGCACGGGAATTGTCGAATCAAATTCGAATCGAATACGGGAGTCGAATCGAATACATTTTCGAATGCCGAATATTCGCAGAACCCTTCTACTAGAATTGGCAGTAGAAACTTTCAAAAAATGTGAATAACTTAATTTTTGACACAAAGCCATACCTTATGGACTCGCACTGGAACGAGCTCGACTGAATACAAACAAATGCAATATTTCCTGCTTCCCTTTTTCATATGTTTCATTTGTCTGTCAATGAGTCATTGCCGCACGCGAGTCTCCGGGATACCCATCTGGGGAAGACGCCTAGGATGACAGGAGTGGAGGATGATTTGCTATTGCTCTCTCTCTCTCGCGGTGTTTTCCACGACTCATCTGAATTTGATTACATGTACAGTACGTGGAGAGTGGATTGTAACTAAATCACCCACAGAGTTATGTTATCACCCAAGGTATAACTCTAAAATTGTGTACATATCGACGAAAAACACAAGCAATGTTTCAGCCAATGGACCTCCGGGTTTAACCCGGAGGTCCACTGGCTAAAACTTTGCTTGTACTGGTTATGCTTTCCATCAAATTTGCAATTATTGCTTGGGTGGAATCTCCACTCTGTGGGTGATTTAGTGATAATACACTTTCCACGTACTGTACGATTGTATCTAATATTTTTTATACCTATTAGTTTGGTACTGACTATTCGTTTTGATCAGCCGTTTCAAAATCGGAAACACAGAGTGAAGCGTAAACAATTTCGCTAGCAAGAGAATGGGCGGGCGTTCTTGGCAGTGTCATGCAAAAGACGAAGCATGCGCAATAATTACCTGGGTATACGAGTAACGTGTCAGTTCAGACAGTCTAGTTCGGGGGTATATGAGACGAGGCAAACTTATGTATCGAGAAAGACAGATATGATAATACCCTAGACAGGCTGACTTATGCACAGATGAAGGCAGATTTCATAACTCTCCAGACAAAATCTTGTTATCTGAATAATAAAATAATATTGCAGCTTAATGAATCGGTTTAAAACATCGCATGCGGCCAAAGATGATCAATTATCCCACCTCCCTGATTGTATCTGCGATTATTACTAGGTTTGTGTTCCTTGCCAACAGGCGTTGACACTGAAGCACATTCTTTTACACTGCACAAATCTTGATCTTGCCAGAGGGTAGTATTTCACTGTAGGATCTAAAAGAGATCTATTTTTTCATACGAGTCCACACAAAATTCTCTCATTTCTGAAAGTAAGCAACTTTTTTAGTAAATTTTAAAATTGTTTTTATTCTTTTACCCTAGACTCTCCATGTCTCAAATCATCAGGTTAGTTTACAAGGAATTCACTTTGTTTGTATCATCACTCATTTCTTTTTACATCACTCTTGTCTTTGATATTTCTACTGTACTCGTTTCCTATTGTATTCAATCCGCTTTAATATTTCATAATTTTTACTGTTTCTCGACACGACAAGGCTTTGACTGCTGATGTAGTGTTAAGCACCAATACTAGTACACTCTAAAATCAGTTGGGTTAAAAATCAACCCAAATCAACTGGGTTGAGTGAATATGAACCCAATTTGGGTTCATATTCACTCAACCCAGTTGATTTGGGTTGATTTTTAACCCAACTGATTTTAGAGTGTATATTAACGGAGTTAGTTTAGCAGGGCAATAAATTTCCGTGATTCATAGCGTCATGCAACCAGAAGCGGGCGGTGGGCTGTTAAGTAAAACAAAATTCATTAACAGCCTGCCGCCTGCTGCCGGTCATGTAATAATAGAAATAACATGATTTTTGTCTGGCGTACGGTTTAATAACAACCCTCAAAGAATTAATTGCAGCCCTCTGGCTTATTAACGGCCATCGACTTCGTCTTGGGCCGGTAATGACCCCCGGGCTGTTATTTACACATCTCGTGCCGCTGATATACCGTAAAGCTCCCCAAATTCAGGTTATTGTTATATTATTACCACTTTGCAGGGCGTTTCCTACTGCATTAATGTCGATTTAACGGGCAATCATATCCTCTATTGCTCGGTAGTCACTTGATAGGAGGGCCGCTAATGGAAAACAAAATTCATTATCGGCCCTCTTGTCACGTGACGTCTTTTAGAATTGAAAATTTAGAAATGAGGCGAGAACTCGCAAGGAAAAGTTGATGCTTTCGCCATGTTGCGGTCTTGTTGATCGACAGCAACAAAGAAACAAATGACACGTGGCCATGTTGTCAGTTGTAGCCATTTTCCATGGCAACTGATTCGTCATCTTTATTGCGTGCATTACCTCCCTCGCTGGAAGTGGAAGACTACAAATTACGTAGTGGTAATGATATTAATAGCATGATTGTTGTCGGGCATAATGGTTCGTGAGCGGCCCTGCATCGATGTTGAACAGCCCTTGGGCTTATTAACGGCCCTCGACTTCGTCTCGGGCCTCTAATAAACCCTCGGGCTGTTCAACATCGATGCAGGGCCGCTCACGAACCATAATGCCCTCCAAAATCATGTTATTGTTTAATTATTTGGGCGAAAATACTTCATGTGTTGTTTTCAGTTTTTTCCAGGGTTAAATTTAATTCATGAATTTTTAACACAAAAACGTTGCACATCACTCGACATGAATAAGTATGTCTCATTTTATCTCGTTAAATTTTTCAGAAACCATCAGCGCTAAACAAGGCATTGGAATACAACCACTACTTGATGTACGAGGTAAAAGGCATAGCGCATCAAAATGAAATATAACATACTGCAAGGGAATTGATTTCTTTTAATGAATCGCAAAGTGAATCGTGACATGTTAGTCTGCTCCTAACACACATGTGTAATATCATTCTTATTAAGTCGAAGACGATGAACAGTATCAGCTAATATACGCGTCGGGGAAGCACAGCAATGTTTGTGTGCACAATGTATTATCTTCACCGTACCGAAACTCGAAGTCGTGTGTGATGTTACAGAGTAGGTACTCCGATACTGAAAGCCCGAATAATAGTGAGCAATGGAAGACGTAGAACAGTAACAATTGTTACTATTCAAATCTCGTCCGCCAAAGCACGCAGACAACACTCAACCAAAAACACCTGCTAGACTGTGCGCCTTGAACATGTTTGATGTTGTGTGTGTTGAGCCCGATGAAGGTATGGGCCGGGGGCTTGTTCCGAAGCGGTGTGGCATATCCCCGGGTTTCTCGGGGTGTTGAATGTATCATGCTGTTGTCAATGTGTACATATATATAATTTTGTCAAATTGCCGTCATGGAAATACTCGTATAGTCGCATTCTGGTCTCCTATTCTGCCAACGGTGGCACTGTGTACTAAGGCGTACTGTACGTCGATGGTGCACATGTTTTCAACCAATGCGTGGGTCTATAGTACCCGGGTGGTACCTTGGGGGGGGGGGGGGGTGGGGTCACTGCTGTTCAAACTGAGGTCGGAGTGGTTGGAGTTTGTGGAAAATTGGGAGAGGTGGTGCAAAGTAGTGCCGAATGTGAAATTTGTAAGTAATGGTGACCCCAAAACACTTTCTCTTAGAATGTGTTAAAATATCAGTCTTACAGAGTATGATTCAATAGAAGGGGATAATGAGAAAATGGCATGGGGGAAATGAAGGGCAGGTGTTTTTGGAGGTGATACAAACGAGAATGTTAGTATGTTGATAAGTGAAACTGGAAAGAAATAAGTACGGAATGACATTAAGCAGTTCGTTTCTGGGTGTTGGAAAGCGAGAACTCCTTTTGGAGTTCAGGGGTAATCAAGGACGGTCTCATAAGTAAACCTCGACAAGCCAGCTGATGGCTAAATAGAGTTATTATTATATTTAGTCAACGTAAGAATTACGTTTGATAACCTGGTATTATCCGGTTACAGCCCGACGATGGCCCTGACAGTTTTCTCTCTTAGCCTCTAATATAAAGACAAAAACACATGAGACCACAGCAAATGCTAATTTGTAATAAACTGATAACTTAACACATCCACTGCCACCAAAAATCATCTTCTCTATCCAAGTCTTAGTAACGGTAGTTTTGATGTTTTGCCCAGGGGTGGCGCCAGGATTGCCCTGATACGGGAGCTTATGCTCCCGACGCGGTGTGGGGGGGGGGGGGGGGGGGGGGGTGGAATAGGGTATTCCACGATAGCACATAATAAACAAAGCAGTTTCCCGTCAGGTGGGCGTGGGTGAGTGGGTGCTAACCTATAGCCTCCCGATCTCAGACGCCCCACCCCGACGTTGCCCTTGGTTTTAGCATGACCGATGAACAACACATAGAGTTGAAAAAATAACAAAGCCGCATGCAGTATTTATTTCGCAAGCGTATTCCTGATGAAGTGTCTCCACCTGGACCTGTCCAAAACTTGTTAACTGATCTTTCTTAGGGCAAAAACGAGAAGACTTCAGTCGCGCAAGAACGTATTACGCTTTCTAAGTACAGGCATTGTGATTTAGAACTCTGCAACCGATCGGGTAGATAAAAACCAATGCCCACAACCAGTTTAATAGAAACTAGAGATCGGAACAAGAATAACAAGAAAATGTGAAGTTCATAGATTGCAGGGCAATCTACAACCACCCGGTGAACTAGGAACTACGAATATTTGATTATTGGGTACCAAAACTCCCGCTTGTCTTGTGAGTGATGGGCTTGGGGCTTGAGTGAGTGTAATGGTCCTCATTGAGGTTGCAATGTTCAGGCCTGGGAATAACTCCCAAACGCCCGTTTAAGTTACGTGGGGGTTATAGTACAGCCGCCGTGGTGGACTGGTCACTTTCCACGGGCGGGCAATATTTCAACCGACGCAATAATATTAGATTTCAAACACTAATTATTGGAATAATCATCAAAGATTTAATTAATGAAGCACCGGGTACAACTCGGTGAATATCATTAATTAAAATGTTCCTGATGATGATCTTTATTACCGGTGTGACAGGAATGATAGTCCGTAGGAAAATTAGTCCCTCTGGACTATTATTCCGCGGAATTATAGTCCTAGGTCTAACATTTCTAGGAATAGTAGTCCGCCGGACTACTATTCCTAGAAATGTTAGACCTAGGACTATAATTCCACGGAATAATAGTCCAGAGGGACTAACGTTCCTACGGACTATCATTCCTGTCACACAGGCCCACACGTGGATTACGACCAGCCCATCAATTGTACCGCGAACGAACTACAAGTAACTAAAAAATAATACAACATCAACTAAATTAAATTTCCAATGCTTGTCAGTTAGATTTGATAATCTTTTGGGTCTAACTCGACTTGTGAAAGGTTGTGAACTGCATCCGCATATGAATAGCGTGGCATGCCGTTAACATCTACACAGAATTTCTGCCAAAATAAATAGCTGTTTATTTTACAAAAGTTCTATTAAGACGTGAACAGCATGGTTGGCATAGTAATGCAGAGAATGCATAGAAAAGCTTCAGAACACATTTGTTTCTCTTGGTTACAGCCATTTATACCATTCTCACCTATGTTACTACCGGTGAAAAGCCCGTATGTTAAATCTTGTCTTTTAACCCGACTACCGGTGTAAAGCTTCTACTGCGGTTGAAACGTGTTCAATGGGAATTCCGTTACAAATTTTTTCACCTATACGTGTTGTAGGAACTACATCCAACTTGACCTTTGACATGACCCAATTTGCCGACCTCCATACATTCACACTTCGTGATGTTTCATTCAAACATACGACGTTCTGCTGTACTATCTACTATGTACAATTACTTATTAAGTTTAAAATACCTACAATTAAATATTTAAATACAATTTAAAAGTTGTTAATAATAATTTGACTGAAAAAGCAAGGTAAATTCAATGAACGTTGACAATGTGTCTGGCTGTCAATCAAGCATTCACGTGCAACCGGAAATACTCTCAACCGGCGCAGATGTGAACAAAACAAACCTATGTGTTCGTCCATCTGCTAATGGGAAATTACGAAAAAATAGACGTCGTTTCATCAAACAAAATTTGTTTCAAATATGGACGAAACATAAGAGCATGGCATAAATAACACAAATAGGTACTAGGACCGGTAATGAGATTTAAACCACTCGTAGAATAAGTGTTCTAACCACTCGGTAGAGCTTCGTGGTTACCCCCCCCCCCCCCCCCCCCAACTATCTTACTCGTGGTTTAATTCTGAATACCGGCCCTTGTACCTATTTATTCTACATGCTATGTATCGTAACCCGTTTAAATGCTTACGATATACGCAAGTCAGAAAATAAGCCGACTGTCATCTGCAAAATGAGGTCGCCAGAGGGTGAATTTAGTGATGCTACCCTGCACAGCAGGGTAGCATCACCAAATTTACCCTCTGTGAACCTCAATCTGAATCAGGATCTCAAAACAGAACAGAAAGAGGTACCCAGAGGATAAATTGGCCAACTGTATGGAATAGCTTCATCAAATTCACCCTCTAGGGACCTCATTCTGCAAATGTCAGTCGGCTTATTTTCAGGCCTGGATATACGGTCTTTATTCTGTGGCCCGATTATTGATACAAAAACAAACTACATCCTAGCGTTCCCAACTATCCAACATAAAATAAATCTTAGGAAATATGTTTGATTGGGAATGAAGAAATGGCACACATGCCAATTTTATCTGTAGTTGTTTTGTGGTAATGGGATTTGCAATGAAGGAGATCACGAAAGGATGTGCGTCCGCTGATCCATATTACGTTAGTTATTAATAATGATTTATTAGTGCAGACAGTCATCGGGATTACAGTAATTTGGGTTATGTCGATAGAAGTGCGCCTGCAAGGATCACACACTCATATGCGTTATTACAGTGTCCGTAAGTTTAGAGAATGAAACAGAACATTATTCATTCTCACAGCACATGGTCGGTAGTGAACAAATATTAATACTCGTGGCAATTCTATACAGGTTATTACCACCATGTGAGTTTTCGAGATGGTGTATTGAAGTCGAAACCTCGTCTCTGGGTCATACATCGACGAGTCCGTTCGGATTATTAGTTATCCTTGTGTTTTCCAGGGTGTATGGGAATTTACACCGGTTTGGGAACTCATACACCCTTCGGCTTTGCCTCAGGGTGTATGAGTTCCCAAACCAGTGTAAATTCCCATACACCCTGGAAAACACAAGGATAACGGATTTATTTCCAAGAATTTGGGGGTACTTAATACTTTAACTTAAATTGTGGGCAAAAACTGACAGAAAATTTACTTTGTAAGTTTCTTAATACAAAAAAACAGACAGATATGGATGTCATTGGAACTGGCTCAATGAGCCAGTTCCAATGACATCCATATCTGTACAATTTTATTGCACATAAATATTAAATTTCCTGCATTTTTATTTTTGTTCTAACATAACAGAGCAGAAGGTATGAATTATTAATTAAAAATTGGTACTTTTTTTAGCCATATAGCCTGCTATTGTATATTCTTGTTTTTACACCGTGGTTAACCACGGTGTAAAAAAAACCCACTGTGGATTGCAAGTTACACCGTACCTCTCAGCCAATCAAAATGCAGTATTTTGTTTCATTTGGAAATAATCTAATTTACATCCCAACAAACAAACACACTAAAATCTTTGAATTTGGTATGGGTGTTTCTCTTGAGTTCGTTTGCTGAAAGGATTACGAGACATGAGAAACACCCATACCAAATTTAATGATTTAAGAATGTTTGTTTGTTGGGGTTTAACGACACTTTCAACAGCCAGGTTAGTATCGTGTTAGACGAAAATTTAAGTCAGTCATGCTAATTTTCAGAATCCAATGTTAAGTTTATTTGCTACAGTACGGCCGCCGTGGACTGGTCACTTTCCACGAGTGGGCAATATTTCCACGGACGCAATAATATTAGATTTAAAACACTAATTATAGGAATAATCATCAACAATTTAATTAATGAAGCACCTGGTAGAACCCAGTGCTTCATTAATTAAAATTTTGCTGCTGATGCCATCACTGCCCACGCGTGGCTTACGACCAGTCCACGGCGACTGTACTCATATTGAACTATTTCTTTTCCCCTGAATGCGCATGCGTGTTAATAGTAGTGAAGATGACAATCTAAATTACTATGGCGGTCTATGGGAGAAAAGCGAAAAATTTTCATTTGCCACAAATTTCATTTTCTTACAGAATAGATTGACATATGATCAAATATTTCATAAGATGCTCTTTAAAATGGTATCAAATACTTTTTTGTTAAAATTTGTTCGTAATGGTTCTATTTTAGTTTAAAATTTTCGCTTTTTATTCCAGTACATCGCCTTATTAGTTTGTTAGAAAAGACTGATGGAGGTAACTTTAATGCCCCCAAAATGTACTAAATCCTAATGAGAAAGTTTGGTCGGTCAGAGATTTGATTAAAGCAAAAATTAATTTTCTTTGTTCCATAAACATATTTTGGACATGTTATTGTTTTAATGGTTCCATTTAATTTTGAAAAGAGGAGTTTTTCTATTTTTGTGACCTGGAACAGATAATACCTTTCCTCCCCTAGTGTCAGCACGGGTAATTTCTAATGGCTGAATAATAGAGGTGTTTATTTTTACAGTGGCGACAAAGTGTGTGATGCTAACAGTCTGGAATATATTCACTAATGTGTATTTAGATCAATAAGATGAAAATGCCCACTTCTAATGATAAATCCTTTGATGTGGATGTTCCCGATTGCCCACATGGGGGCACGGTGACGCTGTGTACTAAGCGTACTGCACGTCGATGGTGCGCATGTCTTCAACCAATCTAGCCCTGCCTGTGCCGCGGTGCAGAGTTCAGAGTTACGATGTTGGAGAGCTGACAGCTGCTCGTGGTTGCTCGGTAGTTCTCTCCGGGTACTCCGGCTTCCTCCACCCGTAAAACTGTCACCTATATGATGTGACCCTGGCTGTTAATGTGTCGTTAAACCCTAATAAATAATAATAAATAAATAAATGTGGATGTTGTTTTCTAACAATTAATTAATATCACGTCTTTAATTGAAATAAAACCTCTAGCTCCCCATCAGACGTTAGAAGTACTATTCGTTTAAACGGGATTCATTTAAAATCAACATACATAAAGCTTGAGCCATGGCAGAACTTCGGCCTCATTGAGAAACTGACTGGAAGAAACTATCTGAAGAACAACTTCCTCGACCTGAACGCATAATTTCAAGGAGATTAGTTTTGGACACAACTTATAAAGTGAAAGACACATGTCCGGAAAGAAGGGAAAGAACGTGAGTTACTTGTTAATTCAAATTCTTATTAATTTCTGTATTTCACCAGATATTTTTCTCTATTTTGTTCCCACATAATAGTATATATCATGATATAAGATTGCGTAGGAACAAAATAGAGAAAAACATCTAATATGAAGATAAAAAAGTTAACAGTGACGATGTGAATCTCCGACGCTGCGGGGACAATAATATGTCAAACACGATCGCGTGAGCTGTGATGCGTGAAAAATCTGCCTCTTACTGCGGGAGTCCTTATAGTTCAGTTCGGTATTTCAAATGTCCGATCTCATGCGTTGGTCAAGTGCTCCACTCCACGGGTAAATTACACATGTATCTAACTTGTCTTGTCTCAGAAATGTATCTCGACAGATCCAAAACGAAACAGGGAGGACTTGGTTGGCTGATTCTTAAGCAATTCTGAATTGTCATTCTGACTTCTGTCACCCCCAGGTTAACCCTTTACCCAACGTAACGGTCAAAACCGGCCAGCGCTATTCTCAAAAATCGCCAATTAATTTTAAAAATATTTTCATTTTTTTTCTCAAAAACATAGGTTATGACCCCTCGTTGGAACGATCTCGTCGAGCTCGTTCCAACGAGGGGTCATAACCTATGTTTTTGAGACAAAAAATGAAAAAAATTAGTTATTCAAGAATTTTTTTTGCAAGTATCGTCTGCTTTTCATGTTAGGTAAAGGGTTAAAGCGTCCATGTTAATAAGCGGAAGTGAATGGGATGTTATAGTGGTGGTACGTGTGTATAGTTTGAAGGACGCAATCATGTTTTGGAGGAATTGAATTCAGAATGTAGGTTTCTGATCCCTCCCCTGGGAATCTAACCCTTGGCAGTCCCACATAGCAATCAGGAGTCCAACACCTAAGCTTCCAGACCAATGCACACTGTTAAAAACGAAGTCTGGTCTCTAAAATTTTAGCTGAAGTTCTCATGATTACTTGGATAACTTTCCTTATGAGAGTGACATAAAAGTGCTGTGGGTGACCACAGACGAAGACTGGGACAGTCATGTGTGTATAATTTGAAGGACGCAATCATGTTTTGGATGAATTTAGAATTATGGTTTTTGATCCCCCACCGGGGGGGGGGGGGGGGATCAGAAACCATAATTCTAAATCATGGTTGTATGAAAGTGCAAAACGAGTAAGCTTCAGTGCGACGAAAATGCTGGGGTTGGCCTCAGACAAAGACAAGGCGGGCCGGTTTGTGTGTGTGGATGATGGGTGAAGAACGGCAGTACGTAGTCGACCCCAGGGGACCGCTGATTTGTTTATCCCGATGCCTCTTCACTTTCTTTCACCTCAGGATACTTGTCTGTCAGGTTGAAAAATGCCATTAAGGAGAAGTAGGGGACAAAGGTAATGTGTTTCCGAAGCCATACTCCCCCACCGAAGAATTTGTGCGACATTTAGAATTTAATCAGATTTATTTTTTCCACCATATCCATTTACAACACAAAAAAATAAATTGCCAGGCGTCAACCAGGGTCAAGGAAATCACATTTTACAGACACTTGTTTTCAAAAGTGGTGTCGAGATGATGTATGACATATCCGTAAACTATTGCAACGAGAAGGGTCGTCGTGAGACAATGGTGACACTCGGTGATGCTTTACACAGACAATTTGGGCCTGAAAATTATGGTCTTGACAACACAAATGAAATTCGCCTACACTCAGCCGATTGAATTATCTTTGAAAGTTGCATCAATCGTTTTGATTGTTGGCTCGTCGGGTGGTGGGTCATGTAGCCGTATAACCTGTTAGTTTAGTTCTTAATCTTATTTGTTTTACAGGGATTGCGATCAAGTTATACAACTTATATTAACTCACCCTCTTGGCTTCTCCTTGGTGTGGTTATGTGGCTGGGTTTCCCCGTAGCGGCATTTTCCTGACCTCCCCTTTCTTGAATAGTACGAAGGGATCTTCAGGCTGCACAGAGTGTAGACAGCCATTTTTCGTTTTCCGATAGAACGGTACGCTGTGGCATCATTAACCCCACAATTGATGCTGTTAGAAAGACGATTTCGGGTCATATAGCATGAGAGACCTACACCCCGATCCACTCGATCACCACCCTAAGTGTAACTGCCCAAACCGGCCAGCGATATTCACAAAAATTCGCCATTCAAATATTATTCTGTTTTTATTTTATGCAACAAAAACATAGCTTATGACATCATTGGAGCGAGCTGATTGAGCTCGCTCCTATGAGGTCATAAGCTATGTTTTTTGCGACAAAAATGTAAATATTTCGTTATTCCCAGTTTCCCCAACTTTTTCGAATGGATATTTGGCCTAGTGTTTTATGAAATGTAAGACATGAAGAATCCCAAGAGTTTCACAAGAAAATGTTATTTATTTATTTATTTATATATTTATTGGTGTTTAAGGTCACATATTTATGCACAATGGCTAATCATGACCGCGACAGTTTTGCGGGTGGAGGAAGCCGGAGTACCCGGAGAGAACCACCGAGCAACGACGAGCAGCTGCCAGCTCTCCAACATCGTAACTCCGCACTGCAGCACAGGCAGGGTTAGATTGGTTGAAGACATGGGCACCATAGACGTGCAGTACGCCGTTGTACACGACGTCATCGTGCCCCCACGCGGGCAATGGAGATAAAGTGTCTTGCCCAAGGACACAACGCGGTTGCCGCAGGTGGGATTCGAACCGAGGACCTCTCGGCTTGCAGCCTGCACCTCTACCAACTGAGCCACCGCGCTCCCACAAGAAAATGTTAGTTGTGAAGTTAGTCTATGTGAACCCTTAACCACTACAACGACCACTAAGCAGGTCGGGGATAGTGTTTTGAGAATCACAAACTGACAAGCAACATATATTTCATGAGATCTTTGAGTGCGTTGTCGTTGACTATGCTATTTTTATACACTTTAACCCTTTGCCCAACGAATCGCCCGCATCCGCTCGCGTCATATGCAAATTCAGCAGCTGAAAAAATATTAGTTTTCGAAAAATATCAACAAAACCATATCATGTGACCCCTTTTTGGAACGAGCTCGTCGAGCTCGTTCCAACGAGGGGTCACATGATATGGTTTTGTTGAAACAATTTAAAAAAAGATATTTAAAATAGTAAATTTTGAAATCGTCTGCGTTGGGTAAAGGGTTAAACACGTCTGCGTTATACAACGAGGTAGAACGATATGATGCTCACGAGAAAGGCCGTGTGCTCGAGCAATATCGAACTGGTATGTGTGCTGGTATGTGCGCTAGTATGTGCACTGGAACAGTGGCTAGAAATTTGGGTGCGACATTCTTGTCAAATTGGTCAGGATCAGGTCGCTCTCCCATTCACAATATGAGGCAGATATATCCAGCGTGCGTACAAGTCACAGAGGGGCCGAACCGATGATGAGTAGAAAAAAGGAGTTTTGTGGATACTGGCCACTCGTGCCGTTACGGGTGATACCAGGAACACTCTTCAATAAATTTGTCCGAAACGACCATTCGTTTGTCAAAAAATGAATTAGCTGTCACCTGGTACACTGCAGTCGCCGTTGACTGGCCGTAATCAACGCGTTGGCAATAATGTCCACGCATGCGTTTACCAGGTAATAAAAATAATCACCAGCAGAATTTTAATTAAGGAAGCACCGGGTTGTACCCGGTGCTTCATTAATTGAATTTTTGATGATTATTTCTATAATTAGTGTTTAAAATTTAATATTATTGCGTCCATGGAAATATTGCCCACCCGTGGACAGGGGCCAGTCCAAAGTAGCAGTACTGTATATTGCTTTTCATTATTGTTTCAGTTTTGTGCCATTAATACCAAAATGTTTTGGGCGAGGTTTAAAACTTTTGTGCAGTATACTTTAACCCTTTACCAAGCACGAAAGACAGACAACGCTTGCAAACAGAGTTCTTCAATAACCAATTTTTTTAATTTTTTGCATCAAAACGTAGGTTATGGCGCCACATTGGAACGAGCTCAACGAGCACATTCAAACGACGGGTCAAAAGGTATGTTTTTGGGACATAACTGAACAAAATAGTGAAAATTGCCGGTTTTGACCGTTACTTTGGGTAAAGGAATAAACAAATATTTAATCTTACCTGTCAACAGCAATGGCCACGAAAGTAAGGACGCTTGCTGATATGGTACACACCTGTACAAACATAGAAAATTTACAGAATCCTTTTCCAAACATCCAGTCTTGAGTCAGCACAAAGATGAATGCAAAGGGTGCATTGAAGTTCGAAATGAGAGCATCTGCTGCAGCAAGATTCACCAAAAAATAGTTTGTCACAGTTCGCATCCTTTTGTGAGCCAGAACTATCCACACGACAATTAAGTTTCCTCCGGTGGCAACGACATACATCATCACAAACAGCAAAACGTAAATAACGTGCCACCACCACGGCAGAATGTAAGGGTTCCCATCTTGCCCGATACAACTCCCATTCCCACTGCAGTTGGACAATGTTGTATTTGTAGTAGTTGTAGCGTTATACATGAGTCCACTTGGCGGCAAAGATCTATAAAATATCCCTTCGTCGAAGCTCTGTGCACTGTCTGAATGCCCGTACCATAGTCACTTATAAGCTACTTCGGTATTGAAGGAAGTTTTACCAGCAACACTGAAAATCAAATCATTGTCAATAACTGCTCGTTAAGAGAAGAAATATGCTTCGAGTTCGCAAACAGTTTCATATGTGCCGCGCTAAATATTTGATAAATATTTTCATAAACTGAATTTATTCAAGATTTCGAACCAATGTGATACATCATCAGAACCCGATCCCTCCGCTGCCTGACAAGAAATGTTTCATCAAATTTAATATTTCAGTGCGTGATTGAGTAGTTGCCTGTTATATGAATACACTTTCAACAAGTCTGTAACTTCAACGCTTCAATTATCATCCGTTTTTGTGTCCTAAGTGGGCCGGCAATTAGCGATGCTCAACGTTCATCTTCAGAAAACCAATATTCTTTCACTACAATCTCTAATGTACTACATCGTCACTGAGATAATTCGGCATAACTTGTCTGTTCGTTTATTGGTCGCGTCTTCGAATGTTCAATTCAGAACACTTGTGCGTATGAAATTTCTGAAACAAAATCAACATATTGCTATTACAATTTCATTCTGGGAGTGATGATGTAAGACAATTGAATAAAACACATGCGCTGAACCATTTATTGCTTTTAGGTAGGCGTTTCCACATTACCACCTGGAATAAATTTAACCCTTTACCTAACCTGGAAAGCAGATAACACTTGCAAACAAAATTCTTGAATAACTAATTTTTTTCATTTTTTTTGTCTCAAAAACATAGGTTATGACCCCTCATTGGAACGAGCTAGTCGAGCTCGTTCCAATGAGGGGTCATAACCTATGTATTTGAGACAAAAAATGAAAAAAATAATTAAAATTAATTGGCGATCTTTGTGAATAGCGCTGGTCGGCTAGGACCGTTACGTTGGGTAAAGGGTTAATAATTGCATTCTATGATTATTTCGTTTTATTGAACGTATGTGACAGGAAAAACTATTTACGGCCAATCGTGCCAAAGATGAATGGACACCTATGTGATAATTAGAATTATTAAGCGTACAGGGCCTAATGAACCAAGTGGAAATAGAAGAAAACTGACACCCCAAAATTATACTATCGTATGAGGTATTAATCAGATGTGACCCCGAAATCCCTCTTCTCAGGTCCAGGATCGTGTTCCGTCCCAATTTCCTAAAGCAAAGGGCTGCACAATGAATTTGTGTGGCAGAACTATCCATATTTTCAAAGTGCAGCCTTCCGATTGCACATTGAGAATATTGATTAGTCATCAACCAGATAACGAATGTGGACCCATTGAGGTCGTTCCAATGAGGGGATTACATGATATGGTTTTCCTGAATTTTTTTTTGAAACGTTTGAAAATAACAACAATTATTACAATTTTACAGGGCGTTCCCAGGTATAATAACGATGCTTTACCGGGCGTTCAAATTGCATAATGCGATAAAGTGGCGGGCTGATATTGAAATCAATTTCCAATATCGGCACGCCACTTTAAGCTCGTGTAGCCTGATCGAAGAATTTAGTGTTAGCTCCCAGAAATTATTCTGCCGTTTCGAACTTCAACGGGAAAAACAATGCGATAATTTGTTGTTTTTATGGGATTTATCGAACTGACCATTAATAATGAATTTATGAAGTATCATGTTTCTGGGTCGGAAAAGCGACCGTTCGGTTTCAAGGGGTTAATAGAGTATTTGTGCGAAACAGTTAACCCTTTACCTAACATGAAAAACAGACGACACTTGCAAACAAAATTCTTGAATAACTGATATTTTTCATTTTTTGTCTCAAAAACATAGGTTATGACCCCTCTTTGGAACGAGCTCGACGAGCTCGTTCCAAAGAGGGGTCATAACCTGTGTTTTCGAGACAAAAAATGAAAATATAATGAAAATTAATTGTCGATTTTTGAGAATAGCGCTGGCCGGTTTTGGCCGTTACGTTGGGTAAAGGGTTAAATAAGGAAATACATGTCTTCAACAATGAGGATGAGTCTGAGAACATAACCCAGACGCTCTATCGCAGCCGACCACATACACCTGCTGTGTATTAGCATTGCAAGTGGCATCCTATTGCACTCAACGGACGATATGATTCCCCCCCCCCCCCCCCCTTTATGCAATTTTCACTTTTCTTGACGGTATCGTTTTTTAGAAAGTTGACTCGTTATAAACAGAAAATGAACATTATTTCACAAGAAAGGCGAAGGGTATTACCCTATGTCAATTGAAATAAAAGACGCGCTACAGCAGTACTTATTATGGAGCCATAAACTGCTTGGATCACAATTAACTTATGTAACAAATGTTGAGAGGCATGCACAAATAATTACTGTACTGTCCTGTAAGTACAAACGACGGCAACTGACTCCTCTTTCCCTCTTCCATCTCCCAAAACACACATCGTATATTTGAAACTTTTCTCTATAACATTTCTACCACTTGTATAGCGAATGCAGCATGGTCTCCTATGACATGCCTGTTAGCCCCTATGACACCGGTAAGTATGATGCTTGGTTCTTCATAAGGGGAAATTGATGCACTGCGATTAACATGCGACTGTCATTCCCTTTAATTTGGGGTCAGTTGGATCGCATTCAGGGCGGTTGGGTTAACTAAATCCAGCCCGTACAATCAGAGGCGCCTTGAAGATGGCCGATACAGGAGGAAGGGGGTGTAAACCCGATTTGACCCGACGGTGATGGCTCAAGTCTCGATTGATCAAATATTTCAACTACATCACCAAGGCATGCCTTCGTTGAAGGCATGCCTTGATGTTGTAGTTGAAAAGTTAGTCAGTCGGGATTATTGTCCAAAAACTCAAGACTTGTTTGGAATTTATTTTTAGATATATACATGTAGTAGTCGTGACGCAACATCCTATTTAATTAACACGTGACGTACCATTACTCCAAACTGGTCATGCTACCCCCCCCCCCCCAGCAACCCAAATCGGGTACCGTGCTAAATACATCGAATTTGTGTGACCAACTGTGTGTGTGTGACATAAGTGAGAGGATCAAATTTAATCTGGCAAGAAAGAACACGTTTACTAGCAAAGCCGAATCAATAGCTAGGTCTCTAGTCCAGAGAGTTATGCCCCGACTGTAATATTATTATGGGGGGGGGGGATCAGCCCTCCCCCACCCACCTTTAGTGACAGCCATGCATACAACCGACTAGCGGAGGAGTGAATCTCCGAATGAGCGCACTCTAGCGATTTGTACAAATCGTTGGGAAAATGAATTTGCCAACAGTGTTTCAACATTTACTGTTCACATCAAAGTGATTTTCGGCAATAAAAAACCACCTGCATATCGAGGAGACAGACTTCATATTATGGATGTCTGAGATTGCAAAAAGGTCGAAAAACATCGGCTTTGATCTGCTTTGGGGCGATTTGCCTTAAAATTTCAGAATGGATACCTACCTTTCCAGTTGTTTATGAAGAACACGTGCATTGAAGTATTGACTTTCAGGAACCTCCCTGTGTGAGTAACGTGTATTAGGCTTAGAATAAAAAAAAACTGTGTAGGGGCTAACGTTGGGGCGTACATGAGCCCAGCGGAATGTAAATAACCCCAAGGAAGGAGAAAATTTGATAAAATGTGAAGAGTACAAGAAGCCCAAGGACTCTTTCACAGACAGGAGTCAACTTTGTCGTTCTATTTTTTTTGTTTATCGATTGTTGCAAGCTCTTTCAGAATATTTTTTGTAACGCATTTTCAGTTAAACATTGGTCTATTTTTGCGATTCCACAAACTGAATAATGTCCCATATGTCAACAGCTTGACGATTCAAACGCGTAAACTGAAAAACGCTTTTAAAACAAAACATCTATTTTGGTTAAAACACCCCAATAGCATAACACCAAAATGCCCAATTTCAGTTTAGCGCTAGGAGTTACGTTTTTCCCAAATAGAAAAAGGTTGCCTTTTGAAAGGGTAATTACTCTGGGTACAACTGTCGAAGGCTCAAATCGTCGCTGCTGCGTAAATCGCTTGTCATGAAACACCCACCGAACGCCGTCATTAAAAAAAAACATCTTTTCAAAACGATTGGCTCCAAAAGGATTAAAAGTATTGGAAATACAGTCTAAAACGTATGTTTTTAGTCAAAATATTAATATTTTCTTCCTGGCGAGCCGAGGATTTTCCGACAAAACTTATTTCTGGTTGGTAGCGTCTTCCTTTCTCCGCACCACCCACCTCATTATCTATGCCACTGCATACGATGGAGAGTATCCATCTAACGTCGGGAAGTGACTGACGATGAACAAACCTGTTTCTAGTGTCTTTTAATACATAGTCAGTTTAACAGCAATAATAGACATTCGTGCATACCCTATAGTACTCGTCCACCAACCATTCTAGCCAACATGCAGATTAATTAATTAATTAATTAATTGATTAATTAATTAATTAATTAATTAATTTATTTATTTATTATTTATTTATTTATTTATTTATTTTTATTTATTTATTTATTTTTTAATTTATTTGTTTAACGACACTTTCGACAGCTAGGGTCACCTCGCGATGGACAGTTTTACGATGGAGGAAGCCGGAGTATCCAGAGAGAACCACTGGGCAACTTCAGACTCCCCAACTTACTAACTCCGCACAATTAGGGTTAGCATTGGCTGAAGATATGTGCACCATCGACGTTCAGTACGCCTTAGTACACAGCGTCAATGTGCCCCCCACATGGGCAACTGGGATTAAAAAATAACTCGTCATCTATTTCTTTTCGGCACATATGTGCGGAACAGATTTTCATTTTCCGCATGGTTTAGTGTTGCTGTAGATGGGGATTACAAAGAACAGGTGTGTAATAAAATTTAGTTCTTACGTTTTGACCAAGCGAAATTTTAGTCTCCCCAAAACATCAGTTTCTGAAAATGTGTGCTAATGCCCGGGAAATTCATAGACTAGAATCGGGAATCAAAGGTTGCGGAACGCAACCTTTGATTTCCGATTCTGTCATGTGGATTTCCAGGGTGTCGGGACTGATATTCCGAAACGACAAACGAAAAGTCGCCGATATCGTGACTGACTTTTCAAAAACGGAAAACAGAACATCCCCGTTCCCGGTATTAAACTTTAATTCCTATTATTTCGAAAGAATTAGTAAAAAAAATAAATTCAAAACAGACAATAAAAGAAAAAAATTCCCTGGCACAAATCATGGGAATTTCAAAATATTACTTGCACCAAATTTCATATGAATTGAAGTCCGGGAGGTTTGCAAGTTTTTCGAGGAGACTGGATGACTGGAAGTACCCAAAAAGTAACTAAATAAAAAAAACAAAAAAAGGCTAACAATCGCCTTAAGTCATTTTAGCTCAGTTGAGGTTGAGTAACTCAGAAATCTCCCCCAAACTGCAACTGTTTAAGGCCAAACTCCCACTCAGATGTCTTTTTTATGAATAAAATAAACACTTCACTTGCAAACAACCTCAACTTTCGTAACTGAAATTCGGTACAAATATGTTTTTTAGTAACTTAAAGATCTGCGCTCGACACTTAATATTTCACATCTACGTCCAAGCTTTCTTTTGTTATGTGAATGTTTACGCGTACAGATATATCGGCTTATTGTATTACAAAAGATGTGAAATTCAGATATTTGTACTGTTTCAGATATTCGGATGCATAATAGTTAACTCTTTCTAAACTGACCCCATCAATGGTAGAGTACAGTCGCCGTAGATCGGTCGTAATCCACGCGAGGGCAGTGTCGTCCACGCATGCGTTTACCGGGTAATAACAATCATCATCAGCAAAATTGTAATTAATGAAGCACCGGGTTGTACCCGGTGCTTCAATAATTAATTTTTGATGATTATTCCTATAATTAGTGTTTGGAATCTAATATTATTGCGCCCGTGGAAATATTGCCCACCCATGGAAAGTGACAAGTCCACGGCGGTTGGACTGTATTCTTCCTATACTGTCTTGTCGGGAGGGAAATGGTCGAGTATATTTTGTTTTTATAGGCAGGTTCTGTCATTACTGACAATTTTCGTCATTGGTGGTAATTTACAGGAAAGTGAGCTCTCCTTAACCCTTTACCTAACATGAAAAGCAGACGACACTTGCAAAAAAAATGTTGAATAACTAACTTTTTTCATTTTTTGTCTCAAAAACATAGGTTATGACCCCTCATTGGAACGAGCTCAACGAGCTCGTTCCAATGAGGGGTCATAACCTATGTTTTTGAGACAAAAAATGAAAAAAATAATGAAATTTAATTGGTGATTTTTGAGAATACCGCTGGCCGGTTTTGGCCGTTACGTTGGGTAAAGGGTTAATTTCCTAACGCTGCCAAAAGCTATGGGAATTTCATACAAAATTTAAAAATTCGAAATGTTATCGAATTTGTGACATCGATATGCGCATCATTTCACAAAAATCGGGTATTTTCCTGTTGAGTAGTATACAAATAGAAATACTGACTTTTTACAATTTTTTCCCCAGTTTCAACATTTGCCTATTATTCTCTGTTGAAACCCCTTTGGGAAGGGAGCGCGGTGCCTCAGTAGGTAGAGGTGCAGGCTGCAAGCCGAGAGGTCCTCGGTTCGAATCCCACCTGCGGCAACCGCGTTGCGTCCTTGGGCAAGACACTTCATCTCCATTGCCCGCGTAGGGGCTACGGTGACGCCGTGTACTAAGGCGTACTGCACGTCGATGGTACGCATGTCTTCAACCAATCTAACCCTGCCTGAGCGGTAGTGCAGAATTACGATGTTGGGGAGCTGACAGCTGCTCGTCGTTGCTCGGTGGTTCTCTCCGGGTACTCCGGCTTCCTCCACCCGTAAAACTGTCACGGTCATGATTAGCAATTGTGGATAAATATGTGACCTTAAACATCAATACATAAATAAATACCCCATTGGGAGATAGGAAAACGGCCTTGGCACCATCTTTTGATGTTCTGTAACTGTTTCGTCTTTTCATTATATCAACATTGTGCGCATCATGATATACAATACAAATATTGTTATTTCTATTAATATAAAAATCTAGGATTCGAGATTTGCTGATTTTCTCCCAGAAAAAAAAAAGCAAATTACTATAGAAACGCATTCTGTTTACAGTGCGCCAAGTGGACACTCAGCTTTGGTTGGTGTGATACTGATAGATATTCTTAATGACGGATTATCTGTGAACCATTTTCTTCTAATTAGTTTGTCATAAAAGCCAAGTTTTCTTTTGTTACTTTTAATAAACGAAAACAACAGTCTGTTGTTTTCATTTATTAAAATGAAGCCAAGGAAATGCTGCTTTATTTCTATTACTGTTTCTTCCACAATTTCCTGCTTCTTTATGAGATCTTTCTCGCTCGTCAAATAATATTTAAGGGACATAACTCTATCGAAAGTCGATTTCTATGACGATTTAACCCTCTGAATTCGTAAGACCGATTTTTCGGGCCAAGTCATAATTTCGTCCAAGTTTTGTCTTATTATAAGAGGTCTATACACTGGGTACTGATGATAAAAGAATAACTGCAGTCTGCAGCCAGACGGCTGCAGACTGCAGCTATTATTTTATCTTCCCTGTATATTGGTATTGGTCTGACCCATCTCACTGTGAGTGTACTTAAATGCGATACCATTCCAGGAAATGAGGCTTCATTGGGTTTAGTTATGGATGACTAATTTAATCCTACAGCCCTTTAAGTCTGTGAGATGAAATTATTACTAATCATTCTTCCAAATTTGTTATTTAATTTCTATCTTACTCGTGGGCTGCCAACTTTTTCTTTACGAAAAAAATGATGCATTACGTGTTGAAAGTTAACCTTTTGAACCCTGGTGGCATCTTCCATGCCAGTTCAATAACAGCAATGGGAAGAGTCCACATTTATTATTTGTGGGCAGACCAATTAATATTTTTCAACGTGTGGTCTCGGGGCAGCACGTTGATAATATCGATTGGTCTACTCCACATATTTACTGATCAGCCGTCCTATATAATGACGTATCATGTTCTTGGCCGGAAAAGAGGCCACTTGCGTTGAAAGGGTTAAGTAAAACCCGCAGCAGTGTAAAAAAACAAACAATAAGCTGTTACGTGAATATTAAAAACATTTTAATAGATGAATCCCCGACAACGTTTTGTCTACGTTGTTTCAGAAAAATGTATGTACCAAGCACAAACTATTATTCACAACTTCTGATTTATTTTGTTTTAATTTATTTATTTATTGCGGTTTAGCGAAACTTTCGACAGCCAGGGTCACCTCGTGTCGGACAGTTTTACGGGTGGAGGAAGCCAGAGTACCCGGAGAGAAGCACTGATCATCGGTGAGCAACTGTCAGACACCCCAAAGTACTATCTGCACACAAGCATGATTTGTATTGGTTGAAGACAAGTGCACCATCCACGTGCAGTACGGCTTTGTACACACGCACCGTGCCCCACGTGAGCAATTGGGATTAAGTATCTTTCCCAAGGACACAACGCGGTTGCCGCAGGTGGGATTCGAACCGATGACCTCTCGGCTTGCAGCCTGCACCTCTGCCTACTGAGTCAGTGCCCTCACTTCGTTTTAATTACAGAAACCTCGACGATGCGATGCCTTTTTTCAAGTTTTATGACGGTGATTTCTGTTACAGAGACTTTACTCATTTAAAACATTGGCAGCTGTGCTGTTAGACCAGAACATTTTCAATATGAGTTGTAACTTCCCATTTTCCATCACTTTGTGGCTCATTTCAAAATATCACTAAAACAGTTTCAAAATGTTTTGCCCTGAAATGAATATTTGGGGGTGGGGGGGGGGGGGGGGGGGGGGCGGTGGGTAGGAGATTGTCCGGGAATGATAATAATTCAGATTATTTATTGAAATTAAATGCGCGTTTTCACTTATTCGTTATGTTGATGGTTAACGGATCTTACCAGCTTCTGACATTACTTCTCGGAAGCTCTTCGGAGACCAAAAGGGGAAATATTTCACTCATCGGGCACTACAAAGTCAATAATACCAGTATATTGCGCGATTTGGAGAAACGAGATCACATTTGAGCTTTCAAAAGTCTCGTAGTTTGAACAAGCTTGAATTTTGCGAGCATTTTAGCCATTTGTGTGTGGTAAAGGTGAGAGACGATGGGAGTAGCCAATCTCAACGTACGCTCAGAAATTGGTTCACGGTAATCTGCGCGCGTGTCGAATTTGTAAGTGTGCCAAACGCTTCCATAGTGACACCTTCCGCAGCATGATTTTTCTTTTCAAGCAATACTGTTCCATGCGGTTTTAAAACTAAAAGTTTATGTGTTTAGTATCGGTCTTTCAATTTAGAATTTATACATCAAACTACCATTCAATTAAGGCATTAAAATGACGATCATGATGCGTGTTCACTCTTAGCCATCGGTCCGAACAGTACCGTCGCCGTGGATTGGTCGTAATCTATGCGTGGGCAGTGATGTCCACGCTAGCGTTTAGCAGGTAATAACAATCATCAACAGCAAAATTTAAATTGATGAAGCACCGGGTTGTACCCGGTGCTTCATTAATTAAATGTTTGATGATTATTCCTATAATTAATGTTTGGAATCTAATATCATCGCGTTCGTGAAAATATTGCCCACCCGTAGAAAGTGGCCAATCCGCGGTGGCAGTACTCTAAGGTAATAAGCTCATAATGCGCACCATACCTGTTTTAGTTTTCGTGGATAGAGCATGCTAAATTACCAAAATATGGTTTGCTTGTGTCAAACTTATTAAACTAGATTTTTTATGGAAGTTACTTATTGAGAAGATGTTTTGGATTAAAGGTGAAACAAAATCGCAGTTGTTATGTGTGTTTAGTGCAGTTTGCAGGTGTCCTGTGTAATTAGACTCAACCTTCGGCCTCGTCCAATTCACAAGACACCTACAAAACAATCGTTTCATCAAACACCACAAAAAAACTTTGGCGTATCTATTATCAATTTTCACTCACTTTTGACCCAGGCATCCATTCGTTAGCACTGAATTGATTAATAAAGGTCATCTCTCTCAAAGTCTACCTTGCAGTATATTATTGTTTGTAGTTTCATCTCAACTTAATATGCAGTTCTTCTTTACGTAAACGTTTAAGCTAAATCGGGCACGATAAACCCACAGGTACGCCCGAAATGGTAAAATATCGTGTTTGTGTTGTCTCTTGTCATTCGAACTAATATTGTACACCGATTCACAGCTCCAATTACGGAAGGAATGTTTTGATTTGCATTCTCTTGATGAAATTCAAGAAACATTGAACACTTACCTTCTGTTATGTGGACGCACAAAATTGCTTGATGTATCCATTTCGAAAAATAGTTAATCTAGAGCTTTACTCCTCTTTTAGGTAGTTAGATACCATGTAAAGACGGCGATCGATAAACGATTTTCTCGGCCGAACCTTTTAGCTTTGGTCCTCACCTGGCTTCGAAAAACCATGATCTATTCGTTTTTGACGTTTTCCTCTCTATCGAAGAATGTTATATACTTCTACGCTCAACACACCCACACAAAAGAAAGAAAGCCTCTTTTCCAGATAAGCTTGGTTTTACTAGCACCAGGTAGAGGGAAGTTTATGGAAATAATTTATGGAAATTAGTCTTTTATCATCAAAGAAATCACAACCTATGTCAAATAAACGACAAATTTGTTTCAGTCGCAGATGCTGCTCCTTCTCTTTCTAATTAGTTTCCATAGAAACAGATTGAAAATATCAAAGCTTCTACTCTTTAGGATCGGTGAAACACGAATGGTGGCATTTGCCGTCTCCGAACATCACACCCTAAAAAGGTGCGTCATCTTCAATTTCAATTAGCAGTGTAAAAAAACTGTTGCTTCAAGTAAAGAGCATAGTGACGTGCGAACATTCAATCTGCACTCTCCAGGCAGTGTGATTCTTAACAGCAGAGAAAACTTCGAGAGTTTGTTTGTCTCCTTGGCAGTTGTACCTATAACCATGCATTCCTGAAAGGAAGCGTCTTTCAAATTAACTCGAAATGGGTGAATCCATTCTTTAATTTGATGGGAGATCTATTAATACAGGGGAGTCCACTTAACCTTTTGACCGATGGTGTTATCTTCCATGTTTGTTGAATGGCAGCAATTGGGAGGGTCCATATTCATAATTTGACGATAGACCAATTAATATTTTCAACGTGCAGCCTCAGTGCTGCACGTTGAAAATATTGATTGGTTCAAGCCACATATTCGCTACCTCCCATCATACTAAATGAAATTATGATGTATCATGCTCCTAGGTCGGAAATTAGGTCTCTCGGTTAACTGGATATAAATCCAATAACACTTGTTAATTGCATACAGTTTCCAACACCAAACCATTTACAATACCCCCAGTTACAAACTAAACCAATTACTTGTGTATGTTACAATAAATCCGTGAAGTCAGTAAATACATGTATTTACTGAAACTTTTAGTAAATACATGTACTTCCTGATTGGGTCAGTAAATACATGAATTTACTAAAAATTTCAGTAAATACGTGTATTTACTGAAAAATGAGGTCAGTAAATACATGAATTTACTAAAATATGTTTTTGTTGACAGAAAAAGTAAGAAGAAGAAAATTTGGATCCTATTTTATTAAAAAATATATCTCTAAAATGAATAACAAGGAAGAAAAATACATAGAACAACTACAATAACACAAATACAGTGACAAAGAAACACGTTCACATAGATAAGCAGTTTCAAAGACACCTTTATAATCTGCTTCATTTGTTTTGTACAATTCCAGTTCTGGTGACATTTTGAATTACATTTTAATTTTTCTTTAAAACATTAACAACGATTTGTTTGACATTTTTTAGTTCCATTGCAGTTGCATTTTTCAAACCCTTGACCACCATAATTTGACTGTGCAGCGTAATCTCTTCTTTGCTATATTATATTTCTGATCTTCCACAGACTCGGGATTTTTTATTCCATGGTCTGCCTGACCTCAGATTTCTGATTCTGTAGATGACGGATCAGGTATTTCTGACACCTAAGATAACTGATCAGGTATTTCCGATGGCTGAGATAACGGATCAGATATTTCTGATGGCTGAGATAACTGATCCGGTATTTCTGACACCTGAGATGATTGATCAGATATTTCTGAGACCAGAGATAATTGAGCAGGTATTTCTGGTGGTTGACGTAACTAATCGGCTACTTCTGACACCTGAGATAACTGATCAGGTGTTTCCGATAGCTGAGAAAACTGATCAGGTATTTCAGATGGCTGAGATAACTGATCAGGAATTAGTTGATTTCAGAGAGTAAACAACAACACAAGAATCCATTCAGAACTAATCTATTAATCAATTACACAAACTTCCTAAAATCAGCTCAGGAAATCTGTGTATTGAGAGTTCGCAGTTTTCAGTAAATACATGAATTTACTGAAAGTTTCTGTAAATACACGTATTTGCAAAGTGAATTAAAAACTAGAGAAACAGAATTTACTGCACCCAGTAAATTCAGATCTGTGTGAAAAGGGTTAAAGTATCAGGAATAAACTATACAGAAAGAGAATTTATGGAGGCTTATTTTCTGGAGTAAAATATTTGTTAAACAAATCAGAAATCGGTTTTCGTTAACAGCATTTACAGGTATTAATACAGGAATCAGAACAATGTTTTTATAAGAAACCAGAAAAGGCATATATGTGACCAGCATTCAAAGGGTTCGATACACGAATCAGAAATGGACATGTTTGGCTCTGTCCACTAATTTAAGTGATGAAATACACTCATAAACTTTCGAAATGCATTAAGGTGTAATAAAATGCATTTCCCAGTCATTCTGAATAATATGCACTTGATGACCTTGGTGACCTCTTTCAGGTGGACCATATATTGAACCTCAAGCAACTTTTAACTCAGTCGGTATAGTCCCATGTATACATTCATTTTAAAGTAATGGCTCCACCAACTACAGATCTGTCATTTTTGGGTGATGATAGCAAATATTTATTATGATTTAGAAGCCTCTAAGGCAATCAGCCTATTGTATCACACACAAGGCCTCAAACGAGCTGAAAAAAACAAAGATGAGTGCAAACTGGTTGTTGGTAACCAGCATGCAAAAACGAATAGAGATAGGACGATTTGTATTTGAGGTATCGAGCCGATAAAGGGTGTATAGACTCTATATTGGGGATAGTGCTAAACCTTAAAGCCCCCAAGAGCTCGTTTAAAGGCCTACTCTTTAGAGCATCTAGTGCCCTAAACAAGGCATACATAAAATGAGATGATGGAATCTTGAAGCATGGCATTTGTGTAAAGACCGGCAATATGGAAGGAAGCGTGCAAAATGTTCTGCAGTCATAAGTTAAACGATGTTGTTTGTTCTGAAGTATGAAGTGGGCGGTGAAGTATGAAGGGGGTTAGAGACATACCATTTAAATATTTCATTTCATTAATTCATAATTGTGATAAGTGTTTTGAGAAAGCCACTTACCACTCGGCCCGAACCCTGTTGATCTGTTGATCTTGCGTTATGACTGAGAATGGAAAAAAGAAAATTAAAAATGCAATGAAAGGTGAAGGGTTGTTTATTTAACTACAATTAATCAACTGTTGTAAGATAGAGCTGTATAATAAACAAATTTTCTTGCCACTCAAAGGATTTCTTTCAACTTGATTTGGGATGGAATTTAATTCTGATCGCAACAGCTGATAATAGTAGATGTGTGTCAGCTATAGCAACTTCTCTCTAATTTGATTGTTTACATTATTCTCTTGTGTATGTAAATATAAAACAGCTATCTCTTTATGATGCATTTCTGTTATACAGAAATTAGGGGATGTAAAAAACTCTGTGACCCAACGGGCCACATCCAAAGGTTCCCTAAAAACATAGCTGGGCCAGTACTAGTGACAGGCTGCCAGTATGTCAAACAGCACAATACAGATGATTTGTTTCTGAGTTATCGTCAAGACAAAAGGAAGCGTATAGAAAGTGTGCATATGAGACATTATCACAAACTGTGCTTGAGATATTTGCCTGACCATTTTTATTGGAGTTTAACAGCGTTTTCAACAGAGAGGTTGAAGTTCATCTCATATTGGACTGTTTTACAGGCGATGCCAGCAAGAGTACCTGAATAGATATGCCGAGCGCCGATCAGCAGTTTTCAAAATTCACAACATACTAACTACACTCAAGCAGGGTCGATCTAAGTGCAGTACGCCTTAGTACACAATGTCGCTGTGCCCCAATGGGGGTAATCAGGACTGAGTGCCTTACCTAAAACAAATCGCAGTTGCATTTGGTGGGGCACGTACCCTGAACCTTTCGATTTTAAAGTCCAATGCCGTAACCAGTGAGTCACTACTCTCCTGACTGAGCCCCTGAACGGCATCTAGAGTCTTAAATGAGGCATACTGGAAATAAGAAGTTGGTTGGATCTCAAGACTGGCTTTTGTGTACAGTGTGGCAATGTGACAGACACGTACACTGCGTTTTACATCTATGAGTTACATTAAATGAAAGCTTTCGGGCGCACATTGAAGTATTGAGGGAGTTAAAATAACACCACTTGAATATTCCATTTCCTTCATTCATAATTGTAATAGGTATTTCAAGGAAGACACTCGCCATTCCACACAGGCACGTATCTACGGGGGTAGGGTGGGGGCGGGGGTGTAGGAGCGGTGTCTCACCAAAAATCAAGATAATTGGAAATTTTTCAGGCAAAAATCCCAACAGTTGCAAATTCGAAGCATTGTTGTAACAGATTTTTTTTTCTGACTGTGGTTTTGCATTTCCGTTAAAATTCCAACCGACAACTCACACAGACAAAATTCTGATTGAACAACGCAAAATTTCTTCACTACCCGGTGAATTCTAGGTTTATTCCACAACCGTGGTTATGCTACTCATTTTGTTCTCTGCTATGTCTCTGCTATGTCTAACCTTACTCATATTAGTGAACGCAGTTAAAATGTTGTAATAATAAAAAAAAGGCTCTGGGGGAGAAGTTAGCCGAAGAAATCACGCATCATACAGGTGAAATTCTACAATGAAAGTGTCAATGACACTGTAGCTCAACTTGTTTAAGGCATATTCATGTATAGTATGTGACACAGCAATGACAAACATCTAGGTAATGACCTGATAACAAAGGTACATGCAAAGTATTGTAACAATCTGTACATAAATGCTGACCGTAGCTTGTAACAAATATATAGGTAAAGTATTGTAAAGGTGGGGGACAGTTAGATGCTAAACTAGACAAGAGAATGTTACTAAGGTAACACATGCCCCCCCCCCCCCACCTTGTCCTTACGGACCTAGCTGTGGTGTGTGACACATCCACCCGTTGTCCTTTATAATTGAGCGAAGTTAGATGATTGTAGCCGTAATAGTTTTGAAATTATGCTTGAGACACGATTTGTGAACTTGAACATATGAAGGTCAATTCTGACCTTCACCTTACAGATGCGGAGCAAACTATTATACACAACACACCTTCTGACTGTCCTTAACATTTGTAAACAGTTTAACAATTGTACTATGGTTCGTTTCTGAGTTATGGCTGAGACACGAATATTGACCGATTTTTAGTGTGACATTGAAATGTGACCTTGACCTTGAAGGTACGAACCCGACCATGGTGTGTGACACATTCTCCCATGGTACTTTATAATTATGTGAAGTTTGATGACTGTGGCCCTAACAGTTTTCGAGTTATTGTTTCGGGCACACACACACAATAACACACACACGGACGGACACACGCACACTTCAATCACTATATGCCACCCGACTTTAGTCGGGGGGGGGGGGGGGGGCATAAAAAGAAATCTTTGAGTCCCAGAGTGGGTCTGACTGAACCCCAAAGTATTTGTTCTCATAGCACAATGATAACAAAGGCACCCAAATACACTCATTCCTGTCACAAGTTTATAACAAAGGTACCCAAGAAGTTTTGTGAAGATCGGTTCATAAATACAGACTCCAGCCCGAGCCGTATTAACATATGCACTTACTGTGTATAAATAACACTGAACAAATCAAAGTTTATCTAATTTGCATAATTTCTGCACGAGAAGAAAACCCCGTATTATATGCGATGTATTCCATGTTACTAAACATTCCTACAAAAATTTATTCAAATCCGAACTTTCATACAAAAGTTCTGTACAAAAAACTGATTGCACTAATTTTGGTACAAAATGGCTGCTGGCGGCTATCTTCAATTTTGGACCGCACCCCAAAACACTCGTTCTCGTCCCACGGTGATAACAAAGGTACCCAAGAAGTTTCGTAAAGATCGGTTCATAAATACAGCCTCTAGCCTGTGCCGTATAGAAGTTGTGTACAAAAAACTGATTGGACCTACTTTCGGTACAAAATGGCCACTGGCAGCCATCTTGAATTTTGGACCACACCCAGAAACACTCGTTCTCGTCCCAAGGTGATAACAAAGGTACCCAAGAAGTTTGGTGAAGATCGGTTCATAAATACAGCCTCTAGCCCAAGTCGTATTGACACGTGTACTTACTGTGTATTAGTAGCACTTAATAAATCAAAGTTCTTCTAATTTGCATAATTTCTGCTCGAGAAAAAAACCCATACTAGATGTGATGTATCCCATGGTACTAAACATTCATACAAAAATTTATTCAAATCAGAACTTTCATACATAAGTTCTGTACAAAAAACTGATTGCACTAACTAAAGTGCTGGTGCCATCTTGAATTTCAGACCGGACCCAAAAACACTTCTTCTTGTCCCACGGTGATAACAAAGGTACCCAAGAAGTTTCGTAAAGATCGGTTCATAAATGCGGCCTCTAGCCCGAGCCGTATTGGTATTTGCACTTACAGTGCTGAAAGTAACACTAATTAAATCAAAGTTAGTCTAATTTGCATAATTTACGCACGAGAAAAAACCGCGTATTATATGTGATGTATTCCATGGTACTAAACATGAATACAAAAAATTATTCAAATCAGAGCTTTCATATGGAAGTTCTGCGCAAAAAAATCTTATTGCACCTAATTTTGTACAGAATGGCTGCCAGTGGCCATCTTGAAGTTCGGACCGGGCCCAAAAACACTTGTTCTCGTCTAACAGTGACAACAAAGGTAACCAAGAAGTTTCGTAAAGATCGGTTCATAGATACGGCCTCTAGCCCGAGCCGTGTGTACGGCGCGACAGACTGACAGACGGACGACGGGCCATGACAATACCTCGAATTTGGCTTCGCCAAAGTTGAGCTAAAAATGGACTTAGTTTAACAACCAGTAGTTTTGTAAAATATTGAGGCAAGTCAAAATTCTGACAATATGCACACATCTGGAAAATATAGAAACATCCTGTGAAATAAAAAAGTAATACCTTGAAAATTACAAGAGGCCTCACGGGGCCTGAAACACTCATCTTGAACAGAACACAATTTAAACATAGTCCAAGAATGAGTACATTAAGCAAGCCATCCCCATAGGCTACACTCTCAATTCTTGAGTCCATCAGGAGTGACAAAAATAATACGGGCATCATGCCTTTTCTTCAGTTGATCATAAAGTAAAATGTAGAGCTCTCCAATGAAGCCCCTTCATACAACCTTTGTGGATTAATCTTAGTTACACACCTCTAAGGGGTACTGAATACAAAATTTTTAATTCTTCAGCAAAATGGTCAATTCCGGCTCCATAGGGAGCCCAAATATTAACCCAAGCTCTCGATTTGAACACAGTTGAATCTGACATCCCTAGAGATGTTGTGTACCAAATATGAAAGCATTTTGACTGTTGGATCTGAAGAAGAGAAATTTTAAAGAAATCTCTTCATATTGCATCAAGTTAAGATTTGGGCTACCATAGCGAGCACAAATATATACCTAGGGATCTGATTTGAACAAACTTGAATCTGACCCCCTAGAGATGTTGCGTACCAAATATGAAAGAATTCTGACTGGTGGATCTGAAGAAGAAGATTTTTTTAAATTACCCCCCATATTGAACAAAGTTAAAATTTGGGCTTCTGTAGGAAGACCAAATATCAACCTAGGGACTTGGTTTGAACAATCTTGAATCTGACCCTCGTAACAATGATGCATACCAAACATTAAGAGATTCTGACTGGTGGTTCTGAAGAAGAAGATTTTTAAAGAATATTCCCCATATAACCCTATGTTAAAAATTCGGGCTCCTGTAGTGAGCCCAAATATGAACCAATGAGCTTTATTTCAACAAACCTGTATCTGACCCCCCTATGAATGCGGGATACCAAATATCAAAAGATTCCGATGATTGGTTCTGGAGAAAAAGATTTTTTTTAATTTTTGCAAATATGCTGACTCAGCACTTTTTCGATGCCCATTAGAGAACACCCTAACATAACCGATGGCAATTTTTTAACCATTCAATTCTACTGGTCCTAAGGATACTTCATACCAAATAACAGCTCTCTGTTCCACGTGGTTTTGGAAATATGGGCGTTTGAAAATATTTCTATTTTTAGCTCCCAGGGTTCCCATGGGGATGCGGAAATTATTTTTGTTTGCATGGGTCAAGTACTTATGACCCAATAATACCACATACCAAATTTGGTTCATACCGGACCATCGGTTCAGAAAATAAAAATTTTGGACGGGGTAAAAAATCTTACCCCTCCCATTACAAAGCCAAATATTGCTTCACGAACTTCGTTTGAACAAACTTGATTCTACACCCCAAAAGGAAGTTCCAAAGCAAATATTAAGTCATTGTACACACTGGTTCTTGAGAAGAAGATTTTAAAAATATTTTGGAGCATTTTCCCCACTCCCTTCCTGTGGGACTGGGCATGTTGAGTTGAACAAAAATGCAATGCCCCTTTGGAACCATGACTCACGCAAACTTTCGCTTGAATTGGCCCAGTGGCTTTGGAGGAGAAGACCAAAAATGGTGTTGACGGACGTACGGACGGACGGACGGACGAACGGACGACGGACGGAGAGCGATGAGATTAGCTCAGCTTGCCTATGTCAAGATGAGCTAATAAGAGGGGTCAGACGGACAAACAATGTACCCTATATGCAGAAAGGTAGAGGGAAAGGCAGGGGTAAAACAATATGCCCCCTGACTATTCGTTGTGGGTATAACAAGGACATACGCCAATTGTAGACCATCCAAGGCAGTCACTTGAAATTCTGAGAATGTGTTCTACTATCCCCGCTTTCTTGATTCCTGCGACCGGGTGAAAACACCGTGGATGTACCCATAAGGGAAGTCTCAAATCTGCCAAGGGTTAATCGTTTATTAATAACATGATATAGAACTAGAAGGGTGGTTAGGACTGCCGGCAGGTCATAAAAAGTATACACTCCGTTACATGTACGGTAGATTGTGGAGAGAGTTTTTGGATTAGCGACTCGAAATTTTCAACGTTTGTTCTAGAAGCTCTGCCCAACTCGACCTGTGCCTAAAAAATCCAACAACCGAGGGCGTAGCCCGTGGGAGCCTCACGCTCATGCGCATACGCTCTTTTCGAACTGGACTTGAGGAAATGAGCAACTCGTGTCGCCTTTCCAGGCATCCGATGGAGCAACTATTCGTGAATGCTGAGTGAAAATGTCGTGGAAATCCGCGAAGAATTCGCTGACATATAGCGTTTTTGAAGAGAGGAGGTAATTTCCTGAATTTGGTCTTTTTTTCAAGTCGGTGCGAAAGAAGGGGGCGGGATTGGACGCAGTCTCTCGTGGTGCCTCCTCTCTGGGGTAGGTCCACTTAAAAGTTACAATACAGTGTGACTGACGGAGAGATGGCTGTAAATCGAAGTAGCTTCTTTAAGAACAGCACCCAGGGATCCCATCGCAACCTTGAAACCTTTGAGAATCGTCGGAAGTTAAAGGTGAAAAGAAAACGGCGGTGAGTACATGTAGGTTTTTGGCGGGAAAAGATTAATGAGAATTTGCATATAAGACATTAAAATAGCACTTCAGACATACACGAACTGTGTCCAGACCGCTGAAGGCAGCAACTTGCAATTTTCAGAACTTGTTCTACGAAGCCTGGCCGACATTTCGGCATGAAATCGAGTGTTCTGACCACGTGGAAAGCACCGCGCCTCGCGTGGAAGCCGCGGGAACAGTTCGTTGCTACTTTATTTTCAATGCAATGAAATTTCCATTCATTATTTACCTGTCAACGGCAGAGTTTGGCATTATTTCTGTCTGATGAACTGTTCAACTTTAACTATTTGCACCTTTATGATATAGGACCGAAAGATCACTGCATGCTTACCAGTATTCAGGGACTGATTTTACGAAAATAACAATTAGTTCAACAGTACCCACTTGGGAACTCTCAAATCTGCCAAGGATTAAACTTTTAATAATAACATGTAAAACAAAATTTGTCATACTTTGCTAGCCGCATGCACCAATAGACAACATTCAGCACTCAATCAGTGAGGAATAGAGTAAATTGCGACTTAAACTTACCAAATTCTGAAAAATGGAGTTATTTTCGACGGCACCTATCTTTATGCAACCGAAACAGGGATTGGGTTAAACTTTACAGCTACATTATAACAGAAAATCTTCTTGGACTTGAACTGTGAATCTGAATGTCAACAGAATTTTCAGATATTATGAAAATCACAATTATTCAGACAGTACCCATATGGGAGTCTCAAATTTGCCAAGGGTTAAACTTTTAATACTCACATATAAAACAAAAGTTTTCATACTATGACTGCTGCATGCAGCTATTGAAAACATTCAGCACTCAATCAATTAGGAATGGAGTAAATTGTCACTTAATGGTACCAAATTCTGAAAAAGCGTGAGTTGTTTGGGCAGCATCTATATTTATGCAAACAAAATGGGCATATGGTTAAATTTTACAAGCAAACGTACAACAGAAAATATGCTCGATAGGTAATTGTGAATACGAACATGTAAATCATTTTTCGATATACCATTCGTAAATTGAGGAAAAATGAACTAAAAATGAGCCATTTTTATGAACAAGTTAAGGGTACTCGTATTCAAGGCTCGAAAACGGGTTGAAGGTTAAAACTTTGAATAGAATATATAAGAGACAAATTATTCTTGGATGAATGCCCAAACTTCTCATAGGAAACGTTTTGAAAAAATGTGGCCGCAGAGCTGAGAAATTGCATGTGGAAATTGACCAGTTTTTCCAAAATTGCACTTTGCTCGGAATTTTGAGGTCAAAAGGGAGCAACGTGGGTAATACAGCTTATGTAGTCAGATGTAGTAAGTCATGCTACAAATATAATGAAAGCTCCAGCCAAATCGTCCAGGGTCTTGTTTGAGAATTGTGGCAAAACGTAACATTGTGACAACATTTTGCACGGTTTTGGCAGAAAACTAAAAACTTCAGAAATGCCATGATCCAGGTGAGAAACTTCTAATGAAGCTCTACATATGTGCCAAATTTCAGTAGAATAGTAAAGAATCCATCAGACAAAAATCATTGAAATAGAAAATAATGTTAATACTAGAGAAATAGAATTTACTGCATCCAGTAAATTCAAGCCTGTAAGAAAAGAGTTAAAATATCTGTTGGGAAAAAACTATATAGAAAGAGAATTTATGGAGAGTTATTTTCGGGAGTAACATATTTTTAAACAAATCAGGAATGGATTTTCGTAAACAGTATTTACAGATAATCATAATGGAATCAGAACAATTCTTCTAAGAAACCAGAAAAGGCATATATGTGCACAGCATTCAAAAGGTTTGTCAAGAGAATGCATTAGGTGTCCAAAAATGTGATTTTCAGCAATACTAAAAAATGCACTCAGTTATCCCTGGGCGACCTCAGCGACCTTGTCCATATTGTGAACCTCTATGGAGTGTTGACTCATCTGGTGTTGGTCCCATGTCTATGTGTCATACCATCCTTGACATATGAGTGTGACCCACTCTCAAGAATTTTGCTCACATCCATTTTTTCAAGTAAAAATGCATGTATGAACATCGGGAATACATTAGGAGGGTCAGAAAATGTGATTTCCATTAATTCTGAAAAATGCCCTCAATGACCCCTAGGTGACCTCTGTGACCTTGACCTATATTTTGAACTTCTATTGACTGTTGGCTCATTTGGTGTTAGTTTCAGGTCCATTCGTCATACCATGCTTGAGATATGAGAATAACTCACCTTCAAAAATTTTGGCCATGCCCACTTTTGTTACGTAAAAACTCATTGTTGAACTTCGGGAATGCTTTTAGGGGTAAAAAATGTTCTTTTCGGCCATTCCAAAAAAATGCACTCAATGACCCCTAGGTGACCTCCATAACCTTGACCCACATTTTGAACCTCTATCGAGTTTAGATTCATTTGGTGTTATTTCCAGGTACATTTGTCATACCCTGCTTGAGATATGAGCATGACCCACTTTCAAAAATTTTGGCCATGACCACTTTTTTACGTAAAAATTCATGTATGGACATCGGGAATGCTTTAGGGGGTCAAAAGATGTGATTTCCAGCAATTCCAAAAAATGCACTCAATGACCCCTAGGAGACCTCCATGACCTTGACCCATATTTTAAACCTCTATCGAGTTTCGACTCATTTGGTGTTAGTTCCAGGTCCATTTATCACACCATGCTGGAGATATGACCGTGACCCACTTTTTAAAAATTTTGGCCATGCCCACTTTTTTACGTCAAAATGCATGTGTTTACGTCAGGAATGCTTTAGGGGTCAAAAAATGTGATTCCCAGCAATTTTGAAAAATGCACTCAATGACCCCTAGGTGACCTCCGTGACCTTGACCCATAGTTTGAATCTCCATCAAGTGTCGACTCATTTGGTGTTAGTCCTAGGTCCATTCATCATACCATGCTTGAGATATGACCGTGATCCACTTTCAAAAAATTTGGCATTGCCCACTTTTTTTTTACACCAAAATGCATGTGTGTACGCCAGTAATGCTTTAGGGTTAAAAAAATGTCATTTCCAGCAATTATGAAAAATGCACTTAATGACCCCTAGGTGACCTCCGTGACCTTGACCCATATTTTGAATCTCCATCGAGTGTCGACTCATTTGGTGTTGGTCCCAGGTCCATACTTCATACCATGCTTGAGATACGAGCGTGACCCACTTTCAAAAAGTTTGGCCACGCCCACTTTTTTACATCAAAATGCATGTGTGTACGTCAGGAATGCTTTAGGGGGTCAAAAAATGTGATTTCTAGCAATTATGAAAATGCACTTAATGACCCCTAGGTGACCTCAGTGACCTTGACCCATATTTTGAATCTCCATCGAGTGTCGACTCATTTGGTGTTGGTCCCAGGCCTATACGTCATACCACGCCTGAGATATGGGCATGACCGACTTTCAAAACACGCCTACAAACATCACTGATATCCCAGGAATCTGAAAAACATAGGTGGCCAAGAACTTGTGATGTCTATCAGCATGCCAAAAATCAACGAGATAGGGCAATTCGTTTTCGAGTTATCTTACGGACAAAAAAAGTGATGAGAAGACAGAAGACAGGAGAAGAAGAAGAAGAAGAAGGAGAAGAAGAAAGAAGAAGAAGAAGAAGAAGAAGAAGAAGAAGAAGAAAAAGAAACCGTGCAAAAACAATAGTCTGTGTGTTTCACACAGACTAAATACATGTATTTACTAAACAATTCAGTAAATACATGTATTTACTGGCTTCATGGATTTAATGTAAAAAAGATTATCGAGTAAACTCCTGATAATGCAGGTTAATGAATAAAAAAACCCTTGTGATCTTACGAATATCAGAAATTACCCTGACTGCCAATGGACTCCCGCGTTTATATACCCGTGAGACTGCCATACATCCAATATAAGAATTTAATCTAGTATATCTTGTTTGGCTGGGCATGATAGAATAAACGCACAGTTTTTCAGTAGAATACAGATAAGGTAAACGCCCAAGTTTCTGTTAATTGAATACACATGTAAACTGATTTTTTCACTGCTCACCGTTGCACGGTGAGTGGTTCTATCTGGTTACCCCGGCTTCCTCCGCCCATAAAACTGTCCGACACGACGACGTGACACTGGCGTTCGAAAGTGTCGTTAAACTCCAATAAATAAATAAATAAATAAATAAATAAATAAATAAATAAATAAATAAATAAATAAATAAACAAACATTTTTTTCACTCTCAAAAGTGAATATTCAGTTAGTATGGTTCCATTGTAATAGAAGTAATGCTTGCGTCTTGTACACAAGGTTGTATGCTTAACAACTTCTCCTTCACGACTAGAAGACATTTTGCTAATATTTTTCTTGAATAATTAAGGATCTTAATTTTTTGCCTCCACAACATTGCTAATGACCACTCATTGAGCCTCTCTTGGGAACGAGGTCGACTATCTAGTTTTGTGAAGGAGTCATTAGCGACGACTTGAAATCAGAACTTGAATAAATATTATTGTTTGTGTTAACCCTTTACCTTACATGAAAAGCAGACGACACTTGCAAAAAAAATTATTGAATAATTATTTTTTTTTTTTTTTTGTCTCAAAAACATAGGTTATGACCCCTCATTGGAACGAGCTCGACGAGCTCGTTCCAATGAGGGGTCATAACCTATGTTTTTGAGACAAAAAATGAAAACATAATTAAAATTAATAGACCATTTTTGAGAATAGCACTGGCCGGTTTTGGCCGTTACGTTGGGTAAAGGGTTAAAGAGCTGTAAGATTAAATTATTACTGAACCTCACTGCCAATTTACTTCCAATTTGACATCTGATCATCCACTGCCAAATGTTTCTTCACCTATAAAATTATTGCAAACAGGGTTGAATGGGGTTAATCGGGCAGTACTGAAACATACCTGTATACATCTGTAACAGAACAAGAGAGAACTGTAAACGGGAGTCGGCACTCGAAACCACAATCTCAAGAACATGAAGCGATTGATTTACCAAAGAGTCAAGGAGATGCAGACCAACGATGCTGGGTGGTAAATGTCCTTTGCATATGGACCGCTCCACCACTGTCACGTTCTTTTGTGGTTCAGCACCCTTTGGATCTCTCCCGCACCCCTCCGCCTCAGAGCAGCAGAAACATCCACCACAATTCACCACAGCGCCAATAGTATCACTTCCACCAATTATCGAGGGCCAGGTGACGGCACCAGTGAAGAAGGTCGATGGATACATTCGTGTACCGAGACTCGGTCCCACGACTCTAGCACACAAAGCGATCAATCTACCACAAGACTTAAGATATCCGAACCAACAAGGCTTGTTGATTGATGGCCTTCAGACCTCGACCTCTACACATGCACCTTCTCTCTCCTATCCTAAAGTACAATCGTGACGAGAAAACAGTCAGGAAATAGACAATGTCACACATAATCACTCAAAACCACATAATCGTTCACGGTTTTACAATTCCGAAATCTCCAGGAATACTAAACGTTGATGCCAGTATCTAAATATACACATTCTTCCAAACAAAATTAAAAACCATGCTGTACATCGGGAGAAGAAGTCAGTTTTGTGGAGAGAGAGTGTCTGTTGAGGGGTGCTTCCCACAACAAAGTTAGAATCAATTTTTCTTTAAAAGGTGCAGAAGATATGACTGTCAGGGTAAATATGTGATTCGGAAGAATGAAGTGTTTGTCCGATGACGCTCAAAATAAACTCTAACTTCAAATCTTGGGCTTCTCCAGGTTCTCCCCAGGTTAGATTGTTGTAGCAAAAAATAATTAAACCAAATTAGAAAAGTCCAGATAGCAGCAGATCACTCTCATGTTCACATTGCTTTACTGAATATGTGTATTAGGCTGGAGTTCTTAATGCTGGAGCATGTACGACATTCTTTGATTTCAATATACTCGACCCCAAAGCTGAGAGTTTATATTCTTCGATTTCACTGTAATCTAGCCCACAGCACCAAGAAGCTCCACTCGTGGAACTCGGATAATGTGCACTTCAGCCGTCCTTGTGGGAGACACTGGAGTGTTAGTTGTCAGTGTATGAACGTGAAAACATCGTTGGTGTGAACATAAAAGAGTAGTGACTATAATTTTTGAAGAGGAGGAACTGTATGTTCATTGTATGGAAATATACTGAAGTTGACTAAAAGACTAAACAAAAGGTCAGGCATGTATATCGCGGGGAGGGGTGGGAAGACACCCAACGGAATTCTTTGTCTCCTCGGGCAGTTAGAGAGTAGAGAACATATACTATTACCGCATAATCATCCCTGAATTATCTCGTCACGAAAATCGACTTTCGGTAAAGTTAACTCCACTGAAAGAATTAGACTGGCGAGGAAGATCCAATGAAGAAGCATATAATTGTTAGATAACACCAATGACTTCAGTAGAAAATAAAGTGAGGTTTCCTTTTGTTACTTTTAATAAACGAATACAACAGACAGCTCTCGGAGCTGTCTGTTGTTTTCATTTATTAAAAGTTGCAAGAGGAAACAGCTTTTTATGGCAAGCTAGTTAGAAGCAGCTAAGTAACAGTCCCATTTGGATCGTCGTTTAGCGTACAGTAGTTTGCGTATTTTTATTCTTCCCAAGAGATAATATTAGCAAATCTTACCGCCTGCATGTTTACATTATGCCTGTATTATAATTATAGTACTCAAAGTTCGCTAAGCACCAAATATTTGACACATCATTGTGAAATTAGCTTGTGACATATTTGCGATAATTTTGGTGGATATGATTGAGGAATGTATTGTAGCTCTCTTGACAGGCAGACGTTTCATGACAGTCAAGGAAAGCATGTACACCTTGATTTTCATGATGTTTTCGTGTACTGTCTAAATGTACATGACATGTGCAGGGTATTCAATCTTCATTTCAACACGCACCCTTGTGATTTAATGATTGAATATGGCGAATGCAAATGTAAGAAGACATTTGTCTGAAGCACAAATGTGGCGGGCTGTATGGATTGAGGAGCAAGGAGCTACCCATCGTCAGGTTGGTGAAGTCATTGGTGTGCATCATACGGTGATTACCAGAGCCTGGCAAGATTTCAGAAGTATTTCACATCAGTAAGACGGCATGGTGGTGGCAGAGACAGGACAATATCTGCAGCTGAAGACCGGTTTTTGATCATTCAGGCCAGTGGGAACCGCTTTGCCACAGCAAACCAGCTTCGTAGTGATCTTCCGAATGCATCCGGGATAAATGTTTCGACGCAGACTATCTGGGCAAGCTTGCACGAAGGTGGTCTCCGACCGAGAAGACCATGTATTCGCATTCCGCTGTCCCAGAACCTCCGCCAGGCACGATATGAATGGGCCATAAACCATGTTTGATGGAACAGAGAAGATTGGGGACCTGTCCTTTTTACAGATGAGTCAAGGTACTGCCTGGACTACACAGATAGGCGTTCTAGGGTATGGATAAGACCAGAAGAGCGATTCCATGCAGCCAACATTGCTGAGCATGACCGCTATGGTGGACGGTCAGTAATGGTCTGGGGCGGCATCAGCTGGGATGGACATACAAAGCTCTATGTCCTTGACCGTTGTACATTGACTGCGCAGCGATATATTGAAGAGATCCTGGATGCCCACGTCAGATTGTATGCAGATGCAGCAGGTGATAGATTCATTCTGATGGACGATAATGCCCGTCCTCATGTTGCCTCTTCTGTCCGGGAGTACCGACAGAGGGAGGGGATTGAGCGTATGGACTGGCCAGCAAGATCCCCCGACCTTAATCCAATCGGACATGTCTGGAATGAGTTGCAGCTTGCAATTTCAACCCATCCAGTCCAGCCAAGAAGCGTTTAGGAGCTTGGCGCCATGCTGGTCCAAGAATGGAAGAAAAATCCCACAAAGGACCATCAGGAACCTGATTGGGAGCATGAGAAGGCGTTGTCAAGCTGTAATTAACAATAATGGGTCTCATACTCGATATTGAACCCATATCAGTTCGCTCCGTCAACTTTTTGGCAAGTTTGAAAAATGTCCTGTTTCTCCAATAATATCCATTTTCCATGGTTATCGTATTCAAAAGCTAAAAAAATAATTTCAAACACAAACAAAATCTTAATTTCTGTACGTAAATCATTAAAGATATGATTAAATAAAAAATATATCCACTTTTCATAACATTATTTCAACTAAAAGGTAAAACAGGTAGTTGGATATACTTCGTGCTTATCAAACTTTGAGTTGTTGAGACAATTGTTAAGTTTGAGGGAGAGATTGCTGAGCTGAAGGGAAAACTTGGTAGGGCAGGGCTGTCTGGAGATACGCCTGTGAAAGTAGCTTTCCGAGAAGGATGGAAGGTTGTCGGTGGTTCCAAGAGGAAACATGGGGTAGAACCTTTGATGTGAATGAGGTAGGTGATGAGGTGGGGGCTGCTAGAAAAGTACGTAGGACAGATGAGGGGGGCCCAGGCCGGAGCAATGCTGTAAAGCGTTTGGCGTGGACTATCAAAAGTGGTAGGAAAGGGGGGCCAGAGAAGCAGGTAGATAGGGGTGTAAAGTCCAAAGGCAGTGAGGAGTGCAGCACCAGAAACAGATTTGATGTGCTCGATTCGGAAGAGACAGAGGAGGAGGTGGAGGTAGTTGCAACAGATAGTAGCTTGGGGTCTAGGCCAGGAAAAAGGAGGAGGAATCCGGGAGAAGACCAGGGGAGTAGTCCAGGTAGTTCAGGGTCTGGAAAGAGACGGAGGGACAAGGATAGGAGTAATCCTAGGTCAGAGATACCGATACCGATATTAATTCCGAGTGGGGCTGTTGGAGAGGAAGAGGACGCTGTAAACAATAGGAGACTAGAGGAGATAAATAGGGCGAGGGCCAAAAGTAAGTTGGTGGTTGCGGGAAGTAGCATAGTTCGGGGGATCGACAAGGTTGTCTGTGGTCCGGACACTAAAAATAGAACAGTTCTGTGCTTTCCGGGGGCTAAAGTGGAGGACCTGAGGGATAGAGTGGACGGTATTGTAGCTGGGTCGGGGCCTGATCCGGTAGTGGTATTACATGTGGGGTCCAATAACATCAGGGAGAGGAAATCAGTTCGTTTGGTGGACACATACAAGGACCTAATTAGTAAGCTACTTAGCAGGAATGCTCGGGTCATCGTTTCAGGGGTGCTCCCCGTTATGGGTGGTGGGAATGAGAGGAACTCGCGGATTATGACACTAAACGAGGGGCTGGAAGAGCACTGCAAAGACTTGAGAATACATTTCATTGACCACTGGGATTCATTCTGGGGACAAGGAGAGCTGTATGGGCGAGACGGATTGCATTTAAGTAGGATGGGTACAGACCTGTTGGGCCAAAAAATTTTACAGGTGGCTGGGCCTTTTTTGGAGAAAACGGGGGTAGGGGACCACAGCCGATAACCCAAAGGGGCACAAATGCTGGGAACATAGGAAGAACAACAAACATGCACAATACAGGGACATACCAGGGTTATAATAATGTGCCAGTGATGACAAAAAAACAAAGATTCATTAAGTTTGGGTACTGCAACATCCAGGGTCTGCACAAGAAAGTAAGCGAAATATCAACAATGATGGACGAAAGAGACTTCGATATAATGGGTCTAAGTGAGACGTGGATACGACGGGATGAGCGGGTTGATCAAATGAAGGGTTGCGTGTGGATAGGAGCTGGGCGAACTGAGGGTCAGAAACGGGGTGGGGGTGTTGGCATCTACGCTAAAGGGGAATTACAGCCCTCATTGATTACAGATCTCACAGAAGCAAGGACTCAGATTCCAGTATCCAACGAAATAGTCTGGGCAAAAATCAAGTTAGGAAGCAGGAGTGTTGCCGTTGGTGTTGTATACTTAGCAGTGGAGGGAAGTAAGCCCGAGTGGAATGATTCAATATATACAACTCTTAGATCGAATATCACAGAGCTTGGAAGCAGAGGGTTCAGTATTGTCCTAATGGGGGACTTCAATGGGCACATCGGGGATAAGGAGGAGGGCATACAGGGAGGTGATAGGAAAATTAACACGAATGGGAGGAAGATGTTGGACCTATCAAAAGAGCTTGGTTTAAAGATCCTGAACAGGGATGCGAAATGTAAGGGTAAATGGACCTGGGAGAGGAACGATAAGAAAACAATAATTGATTATATACTCACTGACATTAGCGTATGGAGGGAGGTTATAGATGTAGAAATAGATGACGAGGGAAAAAATGACTTGGGTAGTGATCACAACCTGATAACAGTTAAGATTATGGGCAAAAAGACGAATAGAGACAGAAATACCTTCAAGGAAGTTTGGGGACTAAAACAAGGAGCCGACTGGAAGCAGTTTCGGGAAAAACTAAAACCAAATCTTGAATGTATACCTAGGGATGCAAATGTCCAGAGTATTTCAGATGGCATAGTAAATAGCCTAACAGAGGCAGGGAAGGATTGTATAGGAAAGGTGAGGGTCCCAACGAGAGAGCTTGGATACAGGGTTAACGAGGGACTAAAAAAGGCTATAAAAGAAAGGAGGGTAAAATGCGCTGCTTACAAAAGAAGTAGGAAGCTTAAAGGGGTGGATAACAATGACACGAGACTAATGAAAGGAGAATATGAACTGGCACGGAGAAAGGTGAATGAGATAAAGAATAATAATAGGAAGGAGCGCAATTGCAGTCTTGCCAGAACAATAAAGAAAACGGGGGGTTCGAGCTCAAACGTATTTTGGAACTGGGTAAATAAACGGGGGAAAAGTAGTGTGCAGAGTATCAAAGTGGATGGGGAAAGTACAGAAGATAAAGGCCGTATCGCTTCAGAGTTAGTCAAGCACTGGGAAAAGATAAACGATAGGCGATGGGGCAGTGGGTCCCCACCAAAAAGAAATACACTGGTGGAGGAGAACCTATCCAATCGTGTATGTAGCGAAATAACGGCAGAAGAAGTGCGGAACGTGGTCTCGAAATTAAAAAAAATGGTAAAGCGGAAGGGACTGATGAAATTCCGAACGAATTCCTCAAAAATGGAGGGGAGGCGCTTATTGAAGTCCTGACAAACCTTTTCAACCTGGCTCTGCGAAAGCAAGAGGTCCCCAGAGAGTGGAGGGAAAGTAAGGTGTCGTTCATACACAAAAAGGGGGATAAGGAAGTTCTAGATAACTATAGGGGAATATCAGTTAGTAGTAACATCGGAAAAGTATTCTGTAAGGTCATATACGGTAGACTAGAGGAAGTTATTGAAGAGAAAGGTTTTTTAGGAGAAATTCAAAATGGTTTCAGGAAAGGACGAAGAGTCACTGATCACCTATTTACACTCACCCAACTTATAGAATCAACAAAGGCTGAAAAGAAAAAGATGTTTCTGGCATTTCTAGATGTGAAAAAAGCGTACGACCGAGTGTGGAGGGAAGGTATGTGGCGAAAGCTCGAGGGCATCGGACTGGGGGGTGACTTTGTGGGAATCATGAAAGCACTGTATACAGATGTGCAAAGTCAACTCAGTCTAGGGAGTATCACTACAAAACGACTCCCTATGGATATAGGCCTCAAGCAGGGGTGTATCTTTTCACCGATTTTGTTTGCATTGTATGTTAAAGATTTAGGGGACGAACTAATTCAGAGTGCGGAGGGGGTAAATGTTGGAGACATAAAGATACCAGGCTTATTCTTTGCGGACGACATGGTGTTAATGTCTAGAACTGAAAAGGGGCTAGAGAAACTGCTGGAAATTGTTGGTAGATATGGGAACACTTGGCGGCTCGAACTAAATGAAAATAAAAGCAAGGTAATACCCGTTGGACGCAAGGTAGATATGACGAAGAGATGGAGAGTGAGGGAGTTCTCATTCCCCGAAGGGGAAAGCAAACAAATCACTGTAGGAGAAACGGGAGAGTATGAGTATCTAGGGGTAAGCATAAATATAACGGGAAGAGGGGTGTACAGAAATTACTCAGCCAAACTGATTCTGAAGAGGAAAAGAATTCTGAACCAACTAAAACTTTTAGGGAAAAATAGTTTCAATAAGGTCTTTGTGGGGAAAACACTGTGGGAGAGGGTGGGTTTACCAAGTATAACGTATGGCACGAACGTGATTCCATTAAACCAAACCGTTATTAAGAAGTTGGAAAGTACTCAGAATGATGCCGGCAGATGGATAACAGGGTCGAGTAATGCTGCAGCTTTGGAAGCAGTAAGGGGGGAGCTTGGGTGGATGAAAATCAAGGACAGGGTAGATTTGGGAAAACTGTGTTACTTTAACTACTTGAGAAACCTGCCTGACAACCGGTGGTGCAAATTGATGCTCGATACCATTTGGAATTCTAATATAGAAACGGGGTGGTCAAAACATGTGAGGGAACTAATGGACAATTACTCTATAGAGGTCACAAACATAGAAGTAGGAATGAAAGAAGGCAAAAGGTTTGTCAAAGAGAGAGTCATGGAAGATTGCAATCGAAACTGGCGAGCAGGGGTTAGCGTGAAAAGATCACTGCAGGGGTTACAATATAAAGAAAAGCCAGCTTTTGAGAAGTACCTAGATGGCACCTTTGGAGGGTCACTGCTGTTCAAACTGAGATCAAGATCACTGGAGCTTCGGGGAAAAATTGGGAGAGATGGGGAAAAGGGATGCCAAATGTGCCACTCTGGAGTAGTAGAGACCCTGGAACATTTTCTCTTGGAATGCCCACAGTATATACCTCATAGAATAAAACTTACTGGAAGAATAATGCAGAAGTGGGGTGAAGAAACAAAGGATAGATGGCTGAAGGGGGACACGAGGGAGAGGGTAGGAATGCTTATTGAAGAAATTGAAAAAGAGGAAGTGAGGGACACTATTAAGCAGTTTGTATCTGAATGCTGGGAGGAGAGGAGGGGAAGAGGGGGTGGGGTGCAGGGGGAATGATGGCCTTCTCTTATGAGGACCGCGACAAATCAGCGGCTGGCCAAAGAGTTATTATTATATATGTCATGATACACACACTGTTGATACACTGTTGAAAAAATGAATAGAAAACAAATGTTACAGAACATCAATAGATAGTGAAAGCGCCGTTTTCTTATGTTTAAATGGGATTAAACAGAGAATAATATTGAAACGTTCAAACTGATTGGAGAAAAAAATGGAAAAAACAGCTCCTGTAATTTCATACTACTCTGCAGGAAAATGCCCAAAGTTTGTGAAAGGATGCGCACATCGATGATACAACTTCGCTAATATTATGAAATTTCAATTTTTATATAAAATCCCAGAACCTTTAGTGTTAAATCTACTGACAACTTTAGAAAATTGAGGGGTCTTAACGTTTCTGTATATCTCTTCCAATGACGAAAATTGTCAGCCATGAAGACCTCCTCATTGTCATAAAACTATCAGAGGCGTTTGCTGGTTTGATATGAGAATTGGATCAGCCCCAGGATTGGGACATTTCAGAATGCCATGCCTAGGTGTATTACAGCATTGCAGATTGTCGTCTTTATCCACGGTGGATGTAGAATGTTTGTTTGAATAATTCGCTAAGATGCATAGGGATTTGTACATTAAAAATCGCCGGACGAACTCATGTCAAGGTCGGGCAACCACAGGTCACGTCCAAACAATATATGAAGATTGTTTGTTTGTTTATTGGCGTTTAACCCTTTACCCAACGTAACGGCCAAAACTGACCAGCGCTATTCACAAAAACTACTATCCAATTTTCATTGTCTTCATTTTTATCACAAAAACATAGCTTATGACCCCTCATTGGAACGATCTCGTTGAGCTCGTTCCAATGAGGGGTCATAAGCTATGTTTTTGTGATAAAAATTAAAAAAAATAGTTCTTCAAGTATTTTATTTGCAAGTGTCGTCTGCTTTTCGTGTTAGGTAAAAGGTTAGCGATGATTTCAACAGCAAGAGTTCAGTGGGCGGGGGAGTCGGGGTACCTCGAGAGAACCACTGCACATTGACGAATAACCTTCAGACCTTCCAGCTTACCTAAACTGCACAAGCAGAATTAGCAGCGGTTGAAGGTAAGTGTACCATCGACGGGCAATACGACTTAGTACCAGGGGCCTCTGTGCCCCACGTGGGCAGGCAAACAACACTAAGCGTCTTGCCCAAAGACACATCGCCGGAACCACTGTCAAGGATCAAACCGTTGGCATTTTAGTTTAAGGTCCGATGTTCCAACCACTGGGCTATAACGCCCATATATGGGACCTGCTGAAAGTGAATATAAAAATAATGACTGGGCTTGAGGGTAACAATATGGATTGTCTTCCCGAGGAACTATTATCTCCCGAGGCGTTAGCCGAGAGAGATAATGGTCCCAAAGGGAGACAAGCCACAGTGTTACCCTCAAGCTCAGTCATTACTTTTTATTGTACCGAATGAAGATTCCGTCCTGATATAATTATTTAGGGATTATTGTCTCCAAGACATATATAGAAGAGGAACGAAAGTTTCTAACTTTTCCGCTAGACATTTTGAGCGATTACATTATTTCATAACGCGGAAGTCGTTTGGTACAGAAACTAAGTGCAACAATACTTCGGGTGTCTCTGCTGGTGTTGTCGGGAATCTTTGGCTGAAGCGAGTAATAATGCAAAAATTACTGACCGGCATTATTCACCGAAATGAAATGTTTAATGGGATTATATGGGGGATTAGCATAACATTTGTAGATGAGGTATAATAATGATGAATGTTTTCGTGGAAACATAACACAATGCTGTGTCATAGTGGATTAGTTACCAGGCAAAAAAAGCAGCGATCTTATGAGTTTTCAATGCTTCGATAATGGAATACGCAATCCGCACCACATTGCGGTCTAAGACTTCTCCAAATAGAAAACACATCAATATTAAAGTTGGACATGTGGACTCATTCTCGCGAAGCTTGCAGAGTTTTAAGGCCGAGTAATACGTTAAAATGTGTCGAATTACAAACGCAAGTCATCGTTTCTAATAAATAAAGGTAAGAAAACGTGATAGTGCATTTTTGGAGTCGGAAATTAGGAAGGAAAATTTCCCCTTCTGGTGAAGGTTAAGGGTGTGGGAAGAAAAAAAATAAACAACTGTACATGGCGGTAAAACATTTGCTCGAACCCGTGTCTACATGGTGCTCACGCCCTGCTAACTGGGCACCTAGGATAGGTTTAAACTTAATACTTTGTATTTCAGACATCAAGGCATCTATGGCTAAAAACGTTCTTAAATTGAACGATGACAAGACAGATGTAATATATATAGGTCTACCACATCAACTTTCAAAAATATCCAAACTGTCCCTCAATATTGGAGGTTCTGCGATAAAACCCAGTAGCTGTGTTCGAAACTTAGGGTATTTCATGGATGAAAATTTGGCCGCTGATGAACATATCAAACACGTCTCTCGCAGTGCAGTTTTTCATCTTAGAAATATTAGCAAAATTCGATCCTTTGTTGATACACAGACGTCACAACAGCTTGTCCACGCCTTTGTTACCAGTCGCCTCGACTACTGCAACTCTCTTCTCATTGGCTCCAAAACATCTGTTCTTGAAAAGCTACAACACATCCAAAATTGTGCTGCACGGGTCATAACAAGAACTCGAAAGTACTGCCGTATAACACCAGTTCTCTCTGAGTTACACTGACCACCCGTTAAGCAAATAATTCAATTTAAAATTGTCCTTTTGGTGTTTAAATGTATCTCGGGATCTGCACCATCTTACCCGTCCGATCTGCTTACCATCCATAAACCTCCGAGGTCTCTTAAGTCAGCAGGTCAAATCAATCTGGTTCAGCACGCATCTAAATTTACAAGTGCTAGTGATAGGGCCTTTGCGGTTGCTGGCCCAAGGCTTTTGGAATTCACTTCCAATCGACATCAAAAATAGTAAATCACTTGAATCATTCAAGTCTGGCACTATAACCTACCTCTTTCGAAAGGCATTTCCTTCAGTGGTCTTTTAATTTTCGTCATAAACTGACATTACCAGGTGCATGGGTGTGACTGAGTCAGTGAGGATTGCCTCGTTACTCGTCAAGTTACACTCACATACTTGTTTTGGTCAAGCTGTAGTTTTTACTAGTTTTTTTTTTATTTTGTTTTAATTCAATACCCCTTTTCTTTTAGGTTCTGTCGCTTATCGCCACGATATAGCCTCGGTTGCTGATGTGACGTTGGGCACCAATAAATGATAATAGTGACCCATGTTTCAATGCATCTGTGAGAGAATGTATGTGTATGTGTGTATATGTATGTATGCAATTATTGTACAGCCATTGAGCACCGTGTGTGGATTCTAGGCTTCAAAATTATTATTATTATTGTTTACGTTTCACCACAACACGTATCCTTAACCATTTACCCAACGTAACGGCCAAAACCGGCCAGCGCTATTCCCAAATATCGCCAATTAATTTTCAAAATATTTTCATTTTTTGTCTCAAAAACATAGGTTATGACCCCTCGTTGGAACGAGCTCGTTCCAACGAGGGGTCATAACCTATGTTTTTGAGACAAAAAATGAAAAAAATTAGTTATTCAAGAATTTTTTTTGCAAGTGTCGTCTGCTTTTCATGTTAGGTAAAGGGTTAAAATAGTTCAACCCGGTGGTCAGCTGGCGAAAACTCCACATAGAGACATTCAACTTTTACATTTTTCCGTGTTTGTCCCCAAAATAAGCTTCTCTTATTGGAACAAATTAGACAAGCCTGTAGAAATAATAATAGCAACAGTAGTTATCACTTTGGACAGCTGCATAGGACAGGAACAGTTTCCCTCAACTATCTGGGGCTTCCTGACAACTGCGCCCTAAAGACTGGTTATCAGTTTGTGTTCCTTACTCCAGAAGTCGAAATGAATCACTCTAAAAAGACGCCTCATAGTTAGGTAATCCCACAACACAGCAGCAGCATCGTCGATACTTCCTTCTAGATCATACTGGTCCATGTACTCAACCCCTCTTAGACCTTATTTCTTATAACATTGCCTCTGAAACTAACGATATGTTAAATGCAGATTACATAACCAGCCACTTGAGATTGATCGTCGTATTTCGCCAATTTAACGAGACCAGCTGGGGGCCAATACTATAAAACTTTTGCAATTGTATTTTCAAGAATTGTATTTTCTAGTTTTGACTTTAAATGGGTTGAAATGAAGCATTAGCATTTTCAAAGATGTGGCAATTTGCCAGTTGGCAAATTGAAATATCTTTTAAAATGCCATTGATTCATTTTAGTCAGCTATATTAATAGTTAAAAAATACAATTCTAGAAAATAAATATACCTGTAAAAGTTTTATCGTGTTGGCTCCAGATCGGCCAGACAAATACAACGCTGTGAGCGTCGTGTTTGAGCTGACCGCTCTGTTCCCGTCGAAAAGGCGGAATATAACGACCCAGATTAATTGACTGTTGTAATAATGTGTTATTTATAAGACAATGGACAGTTTTAGAAAAAAGTAACACCTCGTCACCTAAATTGTAAACAAACAAATTATGATAACCAGAAAGCACCTCTCAACTCCTAAAATTAATATACGTCTCGTTGTAATATCTTTCAATGGCTTTCAAGAACACCGACTCGCTTACGGATTTGCAGTCTCTCAAGCCTCAAGTCAAATTCTGTAAAGAATGTGACGCCGTTTTGTTTTGGAGTATATTAACTAGTCCATCGCTTATGTTCAGATTCACTCATTTGAAATATTTCAGTTGGTCGGAAAAGCGAACCTTACGGTTCGCTTTTCCTATTAACTGAAATATTCCAGACGATTAGATCTAAAAACGACACTACAAATAATAATTTTCTTTGAATAAACGAACGAAACGTTTCTCATTCGAGACTTGATTTGACTGAGTCTTTAACGATTTTACCAATACCATGAGAGATGTTTCTTCTTTAAATAATTAAGGACAACACATTTATTATTACTCCATGAAGTTTCACTAATTGTGTTAATATCTTTGATGTTTGCAAGATGAATTAAATACATATTGATTAGAATATCTATATCTGGTTTACGAAAGAATATATGTTTATCGTTGTGAGTAAAAGGACACCACTTTACATCAACGGTAGTATGCGCGCCAACTGCACGAAAAATAAGTAAACAATAGCCCATCGAATTGCTAACAGAATTAGTCTGGTGGCCTAAAAGCTTGACGTTTTTGGTGGATCAATCTCTTGACAATTCGTTTTGAGTACAGTTTTTTCAAACACACCTCAAATGGGGTATTCAGCGAAAAGTCTCTTTATTTCTTCCCTTTTATAAAAGTGTTGCCATGTTGGCGACAGACGTGATGAATTTCAAAAGTCATAATTCATGGGCATTCTTCAGCAACATTGTGACGCTAAATGTGAAAATCATATAATAAATTCTGAAACTGTTCTCCTTGTTGCTGGAAAAACAATAGTCAAGAGTAGTTTTCTAAAATCATGAAAAAGATATAAACAAATCAAACAATGGAAGAGCAATTTTACCCACGCCACTGATAACAACGGTAGTTGAAAACAGGGGGGGGGGGGGGGGGGGGGGCGCCTCGAGTGGTATAGCTTGAGGGCAGCAAAATATGTGAATAAAACCAAGAGATCCAGCATGCAACCAGCCACAAAAAAATACTTAACGGTAAATACAGGAGATAGGCACCTGAGGGTAGACCTGGTCGGCAATCAATGCTGGTCCGTTCCTGAACAAAAGTTGTTGCCCGGACAGGTTCGATTCAATATTATAATTATTTACCAGCTGTAATATCAGAAATTTCAACAATTCTTTGCAACATCCATGGAATGACACGTACTGGTCAGTCCATTCTATGTATACGCGTCTTAACAAACAGGAAAAACAATTCGAGTTTCCATCTAACAGTGGAATTTGGGACGATAGAATAGCAACCACCTCCTTCGGGGAGAGGTAGTACCTTTCGTGATAGGAAGGAGCCAGGATCAACTCCAGCGGAAGAGAAAAAATAGAGGAGTCCGGCAACCAGCGTCTGGTCGCACGGCAGTTGGAAGCTTTCAAGCAGAAAAAAGAGATCTAAGGGTGATGGGAAGAAAACGGACAAAACAGCCACAACTTCTACTCCTACCACACCACATATAACCCAACCAACTGCCAGCGGATGATCAATGGCCTGTGGGGACTAAGGTTGAGAAATGAAGTTGCTTTCTCTTTGTTTCCCGTTCCTCACTCGCCGCTCCCTTTTGACCTTAGAGGGCAAGGCGAATTATGATGAATCAAATAAGACGGCTTTCCGCCGAGGCCCGGCCAAATACTGAAGGTGATGGAGCCAACTAGAACACACACTGGGAATGACGCCGCACCTTCAAGTTCATCTTCTCCTCCATTAGCAGCAAACACCAAACATAAGCAACAACATAAATCAAAAAAGTAGAAAATAGTCCACGACAACGACGATAAGGCACTACATCTCCTGCTTCTTTTCCTCCTCTACCTCGAACACACATATTGAACAGTCACTTGAAATATACTCTCCTGTCCCACTAACGTCCCTGCACGCCATCGGCTCGCGCAAACCATTTCCACGTGACAGAGTTCTAGGACAGGAAGCAACAACGCTTGTGAAAATATGTATAGACAAGTGAATGAGTCCATCCTGCATTTGTAAAGACTCCAACAAGGGTCGTGCCTCCTGTCCACCGTACTCTACCCGAGTTGTACTCTGTCTTGGTACCTAAGATAATGGTCATATTTTTCCTAAACGACTTTAACCCCCTGCACACTGATGTCAAAATATCTAAATTTCAGGCTGCAAGTGTTTCCCATCATGCAACTAGAAATTTAATCAATTCAGCCTTGTTTGACAGAGCTCATTGAGCTCTGTCAAACAAGACTGAATCGATTAAATTCCTAGTTGCATTATGGGAAAAATGGCAACTTGAAATTTTTGTGTTTTGACACCAGTGTGCAGGGGGTTAACAACTTTATTCACAAAACTCGACAAGTAAATGTTGTTGCTTTCTAATAATTGTTTTTCACACAAAGCTTAAGTTCCCTCACTGGAACGAGCTCTATATTTCTGAGGCAAAAATTTATCATTCTTAATATATTCAAGCAATTACTTTTCCAAGTGTCGTCTGCGTGCAGTCTTAGGTGAAGAGTTAAATTTCGTACTCACCATCGGTCACACCACAATTTACATTGAGGTACGCGCGTTCTGCAACCATCCTTTTAGATCCATTACAAACTTTGGACGGAACAAAACACACAATTTCACCTCGATAATCAGAACGGGCTAATGCGTTTTACTCTATCTCGGATATGTATCCCTCGTCGACGGGTATCAACTTTTCAGCGCTCGATATCTGTCGTTTACTTTGAACGTTGGAAATTTCGATGAGACTTTAATGTATTTGTTTCTCAAACAAAGGATGTTCTTGTGATATTGTGTTTTATTCTTTGTGGTGTCTCACGACGTTGCTATCGCAAGACATGTTTATGGAAAAGTTATTGATAATTTTTTACAAAACACTATCCATCTCGTCCGATCCATTCGTTTCTGAACAATGGATTATTCTACAAAGAGATAACCAAACAAAGGTCATATAGCCCCTCGGTACTGACACGTATGACAAGTGAAAACTAAATTATTTAATGGTTGGACCATGAACGGAATATTTGCATGAAATCAGATATTTAGCAGAGACGGTATCCATCGGTCGGTTAAATCAACATATTCAGGAAACGGTTATTTCGTCCCATGAGTGGAACAAGGCGGCATCTGCAATGCCTTAGCATTGCAGATGGCGCCTTGTTCCACTCAACAGGTGATCTGAATATTTCAGTTCTGAACTCTTAGACTGTATCGTCATGGAAAATGTTTACAGGCAATTGGAAGAGTCCACTGCTGTTGTTGGACGGTTTAGTAATATAACTGGGATCTCGGTAGCCAGTGGTTACCAATTCCTGGGGATGGAAGTCCTCTCATGTAGGCTGCTAGGTATAAATAATTGGCTGAACTAGACTTTATCTTGGATTTCATGGAGCGTGGTCAGAACATTGGACTTTAAATCGAAACGTCGACGCTTCGATCCTGAGTGCTGAGACTTGGACAAGACACTTAATCCCGGTTGCCCACCTTGAGGCACGGTGTACTCTGTGTACTACGGAGTATTGCACGTCCCTGGTGCACTTATCTTCAATCACTGTAAACTCTGCTTGTGCCGAGGTTGTAAGTAAGAGAGTCTCATGGCTGCTGGCCGCTGCGCCGGCATTCGCCGTCCGTGAAACTGTCATAGAGCTAGCAACAGCAGCGGTAGTAGTTGTAGTGACATGCTAGTAGTAATTCGCAACACAACTCGCTCTATGTGTGGAACTTTTTCCAGCGATTTAGTTTAGCGGTTTATAATCGAAACTTATGGACTGCCTGCCGTCGGTATGGCAAAATGGCATTATCGTCAGAAGTGATATGGCAGAAATTTCTGAGAGAGCAATCTTCACGAAGAATTACGCAACTCAGCTACTTGCAAGACCAGCTTCTTAATTGGTATCTTGTAGAATGGTTAACTGCGAGCAATTAATTATCAACTTATTAAATAGCGTAAAAAGTGCACCATCCAAGTTCACAGAGTCCATCAGCCGACATATTTATCGGTTTAGTTGACTATGCAGTATTTTAACTATTCAAACTAGAGACGGTAATTTGTGTCATAGTCAGACTAAATTGTATCTATTAAAATTGCGATCGGTTTGTAGATACGGTGATAACATACTTTATTATACGCTAAACAAAACATTATCGAAAAAATTGCGGAAAGACGGAAATCGTATCCCCTACTGTGAAGATATAGAAATGTCCACCTTTACGGTATAAATCAAAATGGCGGCTTTCAAAAACATCACTTCAAGGTGAATACGAGCCAAAGTACAACTGGAAATGATCACTTTTTTTTTAAAAAACGTATAATGAAAAGAAAATCTAGTGTTTTTGAGTGGATTCCGATCATTTCCGGCCATAAATACTTGTTCCGAGCATCGAGCAAATCACTTCCGGGAATCACTGCGAGGTTTACTTAGATGTATCAATCAGGTTGAAACAAGTGGAATTATCGATAGGAATGATCAGATTTTTATAAAAGGCGTATAATAAAAAGAAAATCTAGTGTTTTTGAGTGGATACCGAAAACTATCTCACTCGTGACCGAGACAAATGGTTATTTTTCGCGAGCGCAAGCGCTCACGAAAATAACAATTTGTCTCGGTCACGAGTGAGATTATTTCCGGTATCCACTTAAAACACTAGATATCCTCTATATTTACATTCTGTCTATTCTGCATTTGAATTGCTGAATGGCTTTGCCTGAATGTTTCAGATGGGTTAACCAACAAACAGCGGCAGCTAGACGGAATAGTACGTTGGACATTCATGACTGAAAGCGCTACAGACAGCAGTTAATACTATAGACACTAGAACGACGGGATTTGACCTGAGGTGCGTACAAAATAGAACTGCCCCTGCCTGGCCCGAAATGAAGTGAAATTTTTGTTCTGAATTTGTTTGGTGCCAATTGAACGAGTTTAGTGCCAAAATGAAATGTGATTGTCAATGATAGCAAATTAACCATATGCCTTCTTTTGAATGCAATAAGGTGCCATCTGCAATGCTTAATAAAGCATTGCAGATAGCACCTTGTGGCATTCAAAATACGATATTTTAATTTAGTATTATCTGGCGCTTTTAGTTATTAAGTATTTTAGTTGCCAAAAGCTAGAAATGATAAAAATATAGATAAGAGCTAACACTAAATAAATAAATAAATAAATAAATAAATAAATAAATAAATAAATAAATAAATACATGCTATTATTAACGTTTAAATAATTGCATGATTATTATTCATTCACTGTTCACTCCAAATAACCTAGTAGCAAATAAAGTATTATTTTCCAAAAGGCTTATAAAAGGATTAAGCAAGATAAAAAAAATAAGTAACAAAGAAATGTTTTGGTAACATCAGATTAATTCGATGAATAGTTAATTCAGATGACCCATAACGAGGAGTCAAACATTTTGTGTGCATTTGGCACCATTGGACTGGCTCCTGCAGAAACATAACTTACCAGGCAACTCAGTACTTGAGAATGAATATATAAGTTATGGGACGTTTAGTTGGATGATACGGTGTCACACGAGGCGACGTAAGAACAATATTTGGCGAGGGTTTAGCCGATACCAATATTGTTCAAACCGAGCCTCATGTGACACCGTATCCATACTAAACGTCCTGTGACGTGTTTATTATGCAAGCCTTTTTTCTCAGAAATTTCATCTTCAATTGTCTTTCCAACAGTTTAATGTTTTCGTTAAATTTTCCCATCGGCATTCGTGTGTTTACAAAAGCAGAGGGGTATTGATTCAATGCAGGGGCAATGCAACATCGTATTGATCGCATAGAAAATTATTGATTTATTTCCTACGACATGTTTGGGCGCATTTACAATTCTGCCTGCTTTCCGATGCGTTGAACTGGAAAACAAACTTTAAGTGCCAATTTGTCGAATTCAGACTACGAGTTTTGTGATAGAAACTAAATAGTGGACAGTAACCACCAGTGTCGGCATATTGAATTCATACGGCATCACTATTGTCAATTAATATCGGTGTATGCCTAAGTCCTCGACCATTGTTTATGACCATTCATTGATTAATACGATTGGCGAAATAATTTGTCGTCCGCTCAGGCAAGCGAAAGATTATAGTATCAAGAACCGTGAAGGGTTTTGTTTTTATCTCATCAAATAAAATGCTGAAACCGAAACAAGATGGCAGATATCTGAGTCATACACACTAAAACTCATTCCAACAATTCTGTTCCTAGCCGTAACCGTTTAAGTGCCGGACAAAATATTACATTTTATTTAAAACAAAACTCAACTGAACAACTTTTTTAACTAGTCGATTTGGGGTTTTGTAATAGATTAATATGTATAATGAGGGGAACAATTGTGTTTCAGTTATAGCCCTAGTATAGACTGGATTTCAGATTTGATCTGCTCCATTTTATGCGAAGTAATGTGTGTTTCCAGCAGCAAGCGTTTCGGTTCGTCCCGATAGACTACCATCATCTTTTCAGAATTACTTGTAACGTACGTAACGATGGCGTAACAACTAGACAGACGGGGTTATTAAAGATAGGGAAAACTGGAAACAAATTTCTGGATACATTCCCATCTAATCGATTTCCAAAACTATGGAACGATTTGGACGCTGATATTCCTAATATATACAATAGATCATTGTTTCGGAAAACATTGGTTGAAAAATTCGTTAGTACATATTTACCATTAGTGTGTTGCAACAATCTCTATTGCCAAGAATGCAATTGATTTGTGGAAGGCTATTGAACAATATACCGCGCGTGAAAGTGGAATTGTCAAACATCGTTTCCCGAGTCTTATAGGGTGCTGTGTCCCAGTGGAACGTAGTTCACTGTAATGCTGGGACAGGGATGTGTGGCGGATATAGTATTTATTTCAATGTAGCACTTAGAGATGGTTTTGTGAGTCCTTAAAGGGGGAGGGGGATCATTAACCCGCACGTAACAAGTTTATTCCCCACCACCATTACGTTACATACCATGTTAAGGGTCAATTAGCCGATTCTCGCTTGCCGGACTCTCGTTTGACTTGACATCTTGCTCGCTTCACGAAACAATTACCATGAACTGATGGCATTATAATTCAATATTACCTTATAGACTCTTAAAAATTGAAGAATTTTGGATAATGTTTGTGTGTCATGGATTGTTCTTGAGTAACACAAGGTGACATATTTTGTGATATAATATCTATCAATGAACTGTGGAATACAGTTCATTGGCGGATATCATATCACAAAAAATGCGTTAATATTCAATTTTGTCTCATAACCAAATTGAAGTTGCGACAGTGAAACTGACATTTATCCACTAGCCATTGAACCCACATTCAACAGTTATAAGAATCAAATCAACATGTTGTGGATGCTTGTAACGATAAGCGAGAGCGAGTAAGTCGACTTTAACAGCAACCTGGATCGAAGGTCTTCTATACGTCACCAACCAATACAAACTACAGTCTGCGATAAATGTTATAGCCTGTCTGGTGGATTTGGCAGGAAGACAGCCAACTAGGCTATGCCATCTCCACGCAATATATGTAACCAATTGAGTAATTGTTTTCATACATCCACATTCATTTAATTATATTTAATCTTGTCTTTCGATTACTTTGTACATGTAAGCGTTACATATGTTGCAAATAAACATTCATTCATTCATTCCCGATTAGAGATTGAAACGTCCATACTGAAACGTACCCAAGTCAAAAACACATAGATGATCCCGTGGGTTTTGAGTGAAATATAAACTTTAAAAGAGCGGCCGCGAAAACATAGATATTGTTTTTATTGTATACATTGCCTATTTTAACGCTCTGAATCCTGGTGGTATCTTCCATGTCAGTTCATTGGCAGCATTTGGTAGAATCCGTATTGATTATTTGGACGTAGACCCATTAATATTTTCGACGTGCAGCCTTGTGGCTGCACGTTGAAAATATTGATGGGTCTACCCCACACACTCACTTAGCAGCCAGCCTACTTAATGAGGGGAACGCGGTGGCTCGGTGGTAGACTGTTGGTCTTCTATGCTAGAGGTTCCGAGTTCAATCCCCGTCCGGGACGACACGCGTTGTGTCCTCGGGCAAGGCACTTTATCCCGGTTGCCTATACGGGGGCACGGTGAAGCTGTGTACTAAGACGTACTGCACGTCGATGGTGCACATGTCTTCAACCACTGTAACCCTGCTTGAGCGGAGCTTGCACAGAGTTAGAATGTTGAGGAGCAGACGGTTGTCGTCGATGCTAGGTGGTTCATACATACATAAGTATGTGACCTTAAACACCAATAAATAAATAAATACCTACTTAATGAACTTATGAAGTATAATATTCCTGAACGGAAAAAAGCCTCTTGGGTTCAAAGGGTTAAATAGTCTTCCCGTTTTAATCATAACGTAATGTCTAGTACGTGTAATTCCTTCAAACGCGACAAACAATTCAATTTAAAGCCCATCAGCGGGTCTCCAGAGAGCCGCTCTCAGCGACTAAATTCGTAGTTTGCGAAACAGAAGAGTTTCCTGGGCTTTTCCGAAACGTTAATGGATTTAGCAAATATCAATAACAACTTTTTACCAAGATATAGGAAACATCTCTCAATTTCAAAACATTTTAGCGTGCTTACTTCATTTTCGTTGATACCATTTTAACTGTGGTTCACGGGATGTACCTACATTGAAAAATACGTTTTTCAAATAACGTAACCGTGTGGCCTGTTCCCTTTTGTCTAGCGAAGCACATAATATAGTTAACCATTCGGAGACAATCAAATTGTCGTATTTCGTCTTCAAGGATACTTGTATTGGAAGTTTCGCTATAGTTTTCACGAATCTAAATAATATAGAAAAACAATATTGAGTTCGTACTATAGCAATATCTTTGCTCTGATATAGTCAATATTGATTTACCATTGAATAGTTACAAAGCAGGGCTAAGCGTTGCAGCATATCCAGCGAAAAAGTGTGTTGACCCTCAGCTCGGAGTAACACGATCAAGTCACAGTTTTTGGTGTGCTGAAAACCCCACTAGTGCTACAGTCAGTGAATAATTAATCCTTTACTTTAACGTCTCTACTTTTTCAGTTCAGCATTAATTTTAATTCAATTCTTTCGTCGTCGTAACTGGCAGTGATAGTCAGCGTATATTAAAACAGAACACAACACGGCTGGAGTACGTGAGGCCGGGATCAAATACTTGAATAAGAATTGTGTCGGTATTTCACGTGCGGCGAAGGAAAAATTCCAAATAGAGGTCATTGATTCCATTTCTCCGTACCCCCCCCCCCCCCCCTCCCCAACCCGTACTGTGTTCTGTATTTATACCACAATTAAGTGGTTGGAGCTAATATTTATAAGCAAAAATGTCAGCTTTTGCTGTTTGTTTACATTCTTCTTGTTTGACTGTGTTTTGTGTTGAAGCATTTCATATGGTCATTACACTCCTCAGACACGTAAAGACAACCAGAACCGTTCTTACATAACGTCAGTGTCTGTATTGTTTCGCTTTGCGTTGAATGCACATAGCAATCATAGTACACCAATCGTTTGTTGCGAAACTGCTAATACCGCTCTTCAATCTTGGAATTTGGCAACATGTGTGAAAGTGCTTAATAATTTCTTGTCTTAAAAAACGCTGTCACCGAATCCAGAAATTATGAAAAGCTATTGCACGGTCAGTAATCTATCATCTTTATCGAAGATTACGGAGTGGGTGATCGCCTATCAGTTAAGCTCGCACCTTGCTGACCACGACTTATCTATCTGAACTGTAGTGGTCTGCGAGCAGGTCGAACTGCTGTATTTCCTCCGACCTCAATAAGCTTAACCCTTTGAACCAATGAGGTATCTTCCGTGTCAGTTCGTTGGCAGCAACTGGAATGGAAGAGTCCACATTCATCATTTGGAGGTAGACCAATTAATATTTTCAACGTGCAGCCGTGGGGCTGCACGTTGAAAATATTAATTGGTCTACTCCACACTTTCACTCAGCAGCCATCCTACTTAAGGAATTTATGACGTATCATGATTCTGGACTCAAAAAGCGACCGTTAGGGTTCAATGATTAAGAAGAGTATCGTCCGATAAACAAATATACACAAAAGTGATAACAAAGTTCTGGCATGATGAGCCTCCACATTGGTCAAATACCACCCCCTAGAACTGTTGGGAAATTAAAGGGAATTAACTGAGAACGGGGCGTGATTTCTGTTGTCAGACCCTTCCAGTCAGCGTGTCAAGTTGCGTCACACCCAGTTTAGTCCAAACTGCAACACCGAAGTAACAGGGCAAATAGGAAGAGCATATCTATTTGAGGCTTTAGCTTCATTTCGAGTGTTGAGTTGGGAACTCCAGACTTTCTTGAACGGAATTTATATTCTGCCATTATCTTCTCTCTAATGGGGCTGCTCTGGATTCTGGAGTTACTCAGTCACTAGCATTCCAAGATATTTGTATGGCTGGCCTTCCACGGGGTGCCCAATTATTCCTGTATTTTCGAATTTGATAGATCCGCGCCCTATTGCCTCGCCTCGCAGTAAAATAAAATGTTACATTTCTTCTCTTGAGTTCCAATGTGTTCTATGTGCCAGTAGGCACAAAGAACACATTGGAACTCAGGGGGCGATTACAGACTCCAAACGACATTTCAATACTGTTCGAGAAGGACTCCACAAGTAGTGCCTGTTCTTTTAATGCAGGTTTCCCATTGGCACAGAGATCTAAGTCACTCATACAGAGAGTGAATAAAGGAAGCTGCGACTCTCTTTGTTGAGGACATCACGGAGGATAACCTTCCACTTGTTTAGCCTGACACGTAGGGGTTTGATTGACAAACAAAATGCCAAGAACTGGGATAATCAACTCTGTTGGTTTTGGCAAAATCATTAAAGATTCTTTCAAATCAAATCTGGAATCAAAAACATTTCTTATGTCAATTCAATGAACATTTCTGTACATAGCCTTCTGTAGATTCATTCGTGGGTTCACTTTTCAGGCCAAGTGACATATTCCAAACGAGTGAATCGCAATATACGACTGGACTATTTGAAGGCTGGACTGGTTCCCGACTCCAACAGCGTCAAATTCCTTACGTAATTTGATTGGTGGTTTGAACACCTTCTCTAGCCATTAATAAGTATCTAAGTAACATAATAATTCGATAGGTTAATAAAACAAAATATCAGTGTCAACTTGTGTGAGATGTACAATCAAGACAGTTCGGTTTGTTATTGCTCATTTAACTCTAAAGAGTTACTCGACGCAACTCGTTTTGTTCATTGTTTGCCCATGGGAAGTTGTTCACCAGTAGCCTGGAGCTCTGTATTGTATTCTTCCTATTCTTTAAATCCGTCTTTACGCATTTTGAAATCCAAAACACGAATAAATTTCTAATATTCAAACAGCAATGAACAGCAGCTTCATTGGACACGCTAATCAGTCCAACCTCTTCGTTAGGTTCGGAGTAATTCTCCTGCCAAACCACACCATTTAATCATTTTTTTAATAGACAAACACTGACATCTGTCGGAGAACGACTGATCGATGATCATACCTGCGGGAGTTTCCTTCACTTGAGAATCATACTACTGGCTTTTAACAGTTGAACAGCAATTACAGTTGTCCCCATACACCTCCATAATGCGGTCATACGTTTAACCCTTTACCTAACACGAAAGCAGACCACACTTGCAAATAAAATAAAATTCTTGAATAACTATTTTTTTTTACTTTTTGCGACAAATCCATAGCTTATGACCCCTCACTGGAACGAGCTCAACGAGCTCGTTCCAATTAGGGGTCATAAGCTATGGTTTTGAGATAAAAATGAAAAAATAGTGAAAATTGAATGGTGATTTTTAGTGCTGGCCGGTTTTTGCCGTTACGTTATGTAAAGGGTTAATATCCTTTTGACTGTAGCCTTCATCGGGCAAACTTTGGTAACTGTCATGTACTCAAAATATCAATTTCCACAAAAACAACATGAACTACCGCCGTGGACTGGTCACTTTCCATGAGCGATCAATATTTCAACAGGACGCAATATTAGAAGATTCCAAACACTAATTATAGGAATAATCATAAACAATTTATTTAGTGATGCACCAGGTACAACCCGGTGCTTCATTAATTAAAAGTTTGCTGCTGATGCTTTTTATTACCTGGTAAACGCATGCATTGGCATCACTGCGAAATTACCTAAAACTGTAATTGAAAACTTTAATGCAGACGTATTGCCACGAGCTACAGTACAGCTGCCGCGGACTGGCCGAATCCCACGTGTGGGCAGTTATGTCCACGCATGTATTTAATAAGTAAAAAAATCATCAGCATCAAAACTTCAATTAGTTGTACCCGGTTAATTAAATTGTTAATGATTATTCCCATAATTAGTGTATGGAATTAAAGGAATCTGATATTATTGCGCACATAAAAATATTGCCCACCGTGAGCAATGACAAATCCGCGGCGGTCGTATTGTGCGACATTGCGAAAATATAAACGAAGTGGCCTGAAAGTCAACCGGAAGTAAATATAATGTCTGAATGCACTTGGTTACTAAATTCACCTTCACTGTCCTTCCAATAAATGGCCACCTCGACCAAGAAGCGTGCATTATTTCAGCAATAATTGGCATGATTGGATCACTAACTTTATAATATTTTTTTAACGCGCACTTATGCTTCTAATAAAAGTCACACCACCTTTATCAACAACAATATCCGAGTCAAATTGATTGAACGCATGTGCTATAAATGGAACCATTGTTTTCAAAAGAAATAACGCAAAATATTGAAAATTACATTGCGGGTTGGACGGAGCCGGAATTTTCAGCGAGTGATCGGCTAGCCAGTTCGGGTAGAAAATTAAAGCAAATTTCCGATATGTTTTCGCCTTCAAGTCAATTTATTTAATCCAATTGTACGCTTTCGGGTGAATAATATATTTAAATATGAGGGCACTTTTGCATAACGGAAATTGTGGTTTCATGAAATGGTCAATTTATTTTTCTCAAAATCTCGACTTATTGTCTCTTTTAATCATCACCGTGTGTTATTCGGACTTATATTTGCATCTTTTCGCTTTTAGCCCTTTGAACCCGACAAACCGCTTTACCGACCAAGGAACATGATACGTAATAATTTCATTAAGACGGATGGTCATTAAGTGAATGTGTGAGTTGACCAATCAATATTTTTAACGAGCAGCCTTAGGGCTGCACGTTAAAAATATTGATTGGTCTTCCCCAAAATAATGAATATGGACTCTTCCAATTGCTGCCATTGAACTGACATGGAAGATACCACCAGATTCCACCAAAGAAACGCTGTATGGGCAAGTAAAAAATCGAAATATTCCAAAGCGGAATCATAGTAGTTTCGGAATCGGAATCTCGAGTAATACTTCTATCATCACGTCTCCAACACAAAAGACCTGGTGAGAGAAGAAGAGTTTAAGGTGAGACACTTGATGGGTTTTTGAAACATCTCGACGGTTTGAAAAAAATAACGAATGAGCGCGGATCGTATCGCATAAAATAGAATCATCGGAATGGTTTCAAATCGAATGGAAATTAAAACTTTGCGTGGCCTTATTCAATGCATGCAACAAGCGGACAAGGTCACAGAAAACATTGCTCGTTAAAACTAAAAAAAACTATAAAAACTTCCAAAAATGCTTAAGCTTAAACTCTGTTTTAAACTCTCAATAATAACGAGTCCATAGACATTTTTATGAATTATCTCCCAAAGATCGGTGTACTCATTATTCAATTTCTCGGGATACTTGTAACAAGTTTGTAAGACATAGCAATTCATTTAATTGTGTTTGAGCAAATGTTTCATAGTTTTACCGTACGTTGAACACTTTTACCAGAGGATTTATTTCTTGAAGGTGGAAAGGATAAAACAAAAGATAACAAGCTTTTATTATTCCGGCCAACAACGGGTTGACGTGAGTAGTAGACCATTACCCGGTCGCCCCTTATTGAATGGGTCTCATGCTGGATCTCATGTGACGTCATAGTCACATGACTTAGTGACTTCATGTTTAGTTGTCAGGTCAGCCCACGTGAGCGGTCATATTGTAACGTCATCCCCATAGTCATATGTGATATTAGTTCGCATGCGCAGCGCATGTTGAAAGGGTGATACGTGTTTCCGTCGGCCATTTTGTATGTTTCTTGGTTTCTACGGTAGCACGTGGTTGCTATGTTACCAAAACCTTCTTATAGGACAGGGGTCTGTTCGGACTCATCGCTGCTTCGCGGCTCGGTGTCATTCAACACAAGTGCCAGATTATTAAAATTCATGGAATGCCGTCAGCTCGACCGGTATCCATTGCTTAATCCATTGAAGCCTGATGGAATTTTCCATGTCATTTCAATGACATCAGTTGGAAGAGTCCTTACACTGCACGTTGAAAATATTAATTGGCATACCACACTAATTCACGTCACAGCCAACATACTCAATGAAATTATGACGTATCATATCCCTGGGCCGGGTACGCGGCCTCTCGGCATTAAAGGTTAATCTAGGAGACCAGTATCGAGTAGACTAAATGCGCTGCATGTGTTTTTCTAAAGTTCATTAATAAAATGTTCTTCCGTCTCAACCCTCTGCACATTGATGTCGAAATATCAAAATTTCAAGCCGCAAATGTTTCCCATAATGCAGCTGGGAATTTAACCAATTCGATCGTCCTCAGCTCATTAAGCTCTGTCAGGCAAGAGTGGAATGGTTAAGTTCATAGTTGCCTTATGATTTTGTGAAGACTTTGCTGGATGCAATTTCGGTATTTTGACAGCAGTGTTTCGAGGGTTAATAGGACTTTGTCTTTAATTTTAACTAGCAACAGATAATTATGTACATTGAACAGCAACACGGTTCCCACCCACACTGTAGTGCAGATTTTATTTCCTGTTCAGTAAAACTGTCACTAGCTGCTACAGTACAGTCGCCATGGACTGGTCGTAATCCATGCGTCTGAAGTGGTGTCCCCGCATGCGTTTACCAGGTTATAAAAATCATCACCAGCAAAACTGCAATTAATTAAGCACCGGATTGTACCCGGTGCTTCATAGATTAATTTTTGATAATTAGTGTCTGAAATCTAATATTATTGCGTCCGTGGAAATATAGCCCACCCGTGGGAAGTGACCAATCCACGGTGGCAGGATTGTTGCGCTGTCAGTTTTGTCAAGTCCTGATTTACATCAAAGAGTGATTCTTCACCGTATTCATCTTTTCCCTCCTTTGTCTTATTCTCACGAAAGGGACACCGAGCCGGGAACTCTCATATAATTTCCGGCCTTTTCTCAAGCAGTCTCACTTACCACTGTCCCCGCTGCAGCATCTCGACAAATATATTTCACTCCTGCAAAAAGGGGGCTTCGTGCAAACAATTAGCATCTCTTTGTGTTTTTGTAGCCTAGTAATACTGACATAAAAAGTGTTGGTTTTGAACAAATATATCAATATCAGGGGGTCTAGTCTTGTGGACAACACTAGTTTTCTAAATTTCCCGTAGGTGCGCACCTCCAAGACTAAAAACTCCTGACGCATTTTTGAAGTTCCCTTTGTATCATAACACCAGTAATTATTACATACCATGTGTAGTGTCGTAATTGCTTTCATTACGATTCGATTTAGTCCTGCAACCAATGCACCGTTATGTGTTTTGGCGTCTAAAGTTTTTTTCCTCAGCGAATTATGGTTGTCCACAACACCCATTTGAAGAATCAATCGACTGGCCTTTTGTCAGCCTTAAGGAATTTGTGATATTTCGGTTTTTAAAAATGACAGTCAAAATGGCGGCCATTTTTACAAACAGGAAGATTTTAACCAAGGTGGAGTGCTAATTGAAGCAAAATAGCATCTTTCTTATCCAATAGATACACCTCTTTAATTTTGTGCAAAAATCAGACTGCCTAAATCCATCATGGTAGACAAAATGGCAACAAAAATCAGAAAAATCGATTTTTTTTTCACAAATTTCACCTATTTGTTCCAGTTTACTAGTGCAATGATGGTCGTAGTGACCAGTGTTTGTGATGGACAATCACATGACAGGAACGCTTAGGCATTTCCGCACAATTGTCCAAGCTCTATCGGTTCAGGTATGAAGTTCGGAATTGGTACTAATATATCGCCCGTAAATTATCAATGATAGCACTAGTATTAAAAATATTAGAAACAGAGAGTCCTGGTATATGGTACATGTACGACAAGAAAGATTATGTAGACCACTAGGTAGTTTCAAAAATTGGTAAATACCCAAAAGTATAACAAAAAGGCGGCCAAATGTAATGTCCAATATGGTATTTTCTAAAAGTTTGGGCAATGATCAGTCTTCATTTTCAGCAGACTCGCCGGTAGCCCCGCTCGTCTGTTCGTTACAACACTCAGTTGTGTCTGGCAAGTACATTAAACAGCGCTTGCTAACCGCGAGGCAACACAGCTGCACCTTGACGTCTTGCGTGGTGGTTTATTGGAAGACGAGCATCGACTCAGTTTTAAGATATTGTCAGATGCTAGAGAAACATTGTGAGGCAGAGTCAATGGGAGAAATGACTTCGCCTTCTCGTCTCTAACAAACCCATAATTTGTAGATTCCCATTTTGGGTGGGTCTGAATGCAGTGCATAATTCCAAATGCACGCTTGCACGTGGCCTCGTTTGACGTTCTCTGCAAACGACTCAGTACTTGCTCCTGGTCGTCCTGCTTTGGATGTCCAACTACTGACTCTTGCATCACACATTGATTTGGATGTAGGACACCCACAATAAGCAGCCATGAAATGTGTAACATCACGCAAGACGTCGTCTATCACAGACCTATCCCTAATGGGTGACTCCATAAACATGGGAGATGTTATCTTCTGTTCCAGATAGTGGTGCGGGAGTAGGGTATACACATCTGTGTCGTCTGCAAGGACGACTACCTGCTTTTAGTCATCCACAGCAAGTTTCACTGCCTGTTGAGCTACATGTATAATATTATCAGCTTCTTTGTGACTGGTTTTCATGTCACGCCTTTTTATGAGGATGCCTTTGTTAATTTCAGTTGGAGCGTTGTCTTGGACAGTAGCGACAAGTTTGTGCCCCTTAGTACTTTAAACCACCAAAACTCATATGTGACTTGAAATACTGACAAATTATACTGATGAGCTGCCTTTTATTCTCAGTGAAGGTTAGCATAAATTTCTGGGACGGTAATACTGACGCTGCGCTCAACCTGAATTATCGGCAACAACTTTCAGCACTCCTGTAAGTCATTGTACTACGTTTCGTGCTGAACTCGTTGCACCTGTCGAAAATAAGATAAACGTCGCCCAACAACAACTTCTGTTTCACAGATTCTTGAAAGTTTTCAACGAAATCCAGTACAATGGGACTGCGAAGTGTATTCGGTGTCGGTCAGTGAGGAATCCAGAGTAGGGCACATCCATCAATTTCTGTGCAAACATTTACGCCTGTCGGTGTGGATATCCTTGCTGATATTGTGCACGCAGTTCTTGTTTTGAGGTCTGATGTCGATTTTGGAATATGCAAATCACCAGCTTCATTGAACAGTGCAGTTGGAACTGGCGCCAGCTCATAAGAGATCACTTCCTTGATATCAATATCTCTCATATTCGATTAAAGACCCATTATCCTTGAATAAGTCAAGTTGCAATCATAAACGTGAATCACCTACTTTTATAACCTTCTTCATGACGGACATAGTTGCAACTGGTGTGGACATTGTGCCATAAAACACGGCTGGTAACCGTCTCTCGAACTCAACCATTTTCTCTTGACCCAGAGCTGTGGCGTTGTAAACATTTACGAACGCTGGCCCAATCCTACCAGTGGTGATATTCACGACCTCGCTCGGGTGTTGTTTCGAATTCAAGGGATGGATAACTACGTCCAGCCATATCGATCACGTTTATCACTGTTGTATTTAAAGAAATGTCACCCCACTGCAAATCGTAATGTTCAGTCACGCCCCGCAGTCCCAAATGTAGAGTGTTATTATACCACAAGTGTTCAAAATTGCTTCGGGAGTTTCTAGGCCGAGAAGTCTCTTTTCGTACATTTGTCGAGCTCGCTATCAGCTATTGCTTCAGCTTTAAATGGTTTATTTCCCTTTCCACGCTTCTTAAGTTGTTTCTGCTTTGCATCAAGTGCACGTCAAGCAGTATCGAAACTTTCTGTTAATCACTGAAGTGCCATACTTGTGTCGCCTTAAGTACCGAACAATGCTTGAAATTAGCCCTCTAAGGGAGCTTGGCTCAAAATCCCCACCATCTTTTTTACTTACACTGAGCATGAAGTTAGCAGTTAATGGGTCCAGTTCGGTTGGTAGAATTTGATGTATTTCAGCTTTTCCCCATTTATCTGAAGAAATTGCTTGAATAATTTTATATCATTCATTGATTTTCTCACTGTATTTTTATTGTCTTGTTTTGATATAAAATCATTTACACTTTCATTGTAAAATTCTAAGAATCTAGATATTCCATCACTTATATCAGACTCAACTAAATGTACAGTGCCATTTGTCACTTCAAACGTGTGAGGTGTTAATGTGGCATTTTCAGTTTCTGCTTCAACAATAACAGGCTGCATCATTAAATTATTTTCAACTTCAATTGTTTCAGTATTCTGCTTTGTATTTTCATTTTCTACCTCGCATTCAAAGTCAGACAAAAAATCATCTGGGTTTATGGACAACAAAAGAAGGTCAATAAGGTTGCCACTGTCACTTTTATCATCCTCCTACAAAAAAGTCAATGGTCACTGTGAAATCTCCATAAATTTTTGTCTTTCTTATTTTTCTTGTTTATTTTTGTTTTTTCGTGGTTGATTCAACTTGACTTTTATAAACAGAGCAGACGACACTTGCATTTGTTTATTTACACTTTCCTAATTTGCGAAATGAAACATCACTCATCATGTCCCCCACCTTTCACAATCGAACTTGTATGCTTTTCAACGCAGGGTTTCGATGGATATAATTTGTGTTTTCTTCGTTAATTGTTGTTCGTTTTATTGTTAGGCAGTGTTGAAATGTGTCATATATTCTAAAACTAAACATTTAAGCTGCGGTCAACGTTTGATAAACAGCGATTCATGACGAATTTACGTGCGTTTGTTCATTTACGCTTCCCTTATTTGGAAAATCGTACCGCCCCATTGAACATATGCACATCCCAAAATTAACACTACACCAGTCACTGCTGGCATTACGCATTTCAAAATTGAGTTTTATTTTTGAATACTTTTGTTAATTATGAGTGTTCTTCATTGTTTGCTCGCCATGAACGTCTTACATATATTCTTATGCCGGTACAACTCATTTAATTACGTTTAAGTGACGATCGTCGCTTCGTTTCCACAGATTTCTGACACGCGTAAATCAGGTCAAGATATCACGACCTTCCAAACGGAACGCAGAGGTCAACATAGTATAGTCCGTTTCCAACTCCCTACTAGGGTGATAAATTTTTCGTGTGTTAAACCAATGGAGAAAATTTATCACCCCACTAGGTGAGTAAAGCAAACATTTATCCAAGGCTTCTGTTGTTGGAATAAATGGCTAGTTATGGGGTAAACTTCTTTATTTATTGGATATGATTTTCATTCCCAGAATAGCCCATTATCACACTCGGCTGATATGACTTCAAACACGGCTGATATGACGCCGATCTCGACCGACATCAGCTAAGATAGAGTTGTTCCTCTTGATGCGTTACTAGGCACAGCCACTTTGTTTACATCGAAATGTTCACAGTTATTCGTCAGGAAAAATGGCGTTACAAGACATGGTAGAGTAGTTTCAAGCAGAGCTTTATATGATGAGGAAGGAATTAATGTTCGCGATAAGTAATGATTATGTGACTAAGAGAAGAAAGAAAAGAAATGTACAAAAAATTCTTCGCGTACTAAAATACAGGCATAAGCGAGAAGAAAAGACAGTTAAACTCTCCGAACGTCACGGCTTTCCCAGCGGGGAGCCGTGACGTTCGGATAACGGAACTAGAAGCAGAAAAAGAGGAACCTACGGACTTTATGAAAAGAACGAGAATCAATTACACTGTCAGGGAACAACAGATTTGAGATTTTTTGTAATTGTTTGTGTTGGTTTAATAAATCAAGAAGTTATGACTTGGTTACTTTCATATCGGCCGAGATATTACCCCTCGGTAACTGAAGTTACCGAGAGCTACTATTTTGGCTGATATGAAACTAACCAAGTAATAACTTTTAAATCGTCCCCTGAGTGCCAGTGGGCACATAGAAGACATTGGAACTCAAGAGACGAAATGTTTACTACTGGGATCTATCACTCTACTGGCTTCCACTACTACTTCCATCATCAATCTTATGATCGGCTCTCACTACTACTACTGCCTTTGTCCAGTTCATAATCTTCCGCCAAACTACTGGCTTGTGCAATGTTTATCAATATGTGTCGTGTATTCGGATTTTAGTACTGCTGTCGCATTTCCTTGAATTACTAGCTGCTATCTCCTCGGGTCGGTTCGTATCAATTTCGTTTCTATGATTGGCCTCTACTACCAGTTTTGCTATTCATGCTTCTATCACCACTGCTTCTGGCATATTCCAGCAGCCCGCTCCTACTTTCTCTCACTATGATTACTACCTATACCTCATCTGTCGCCTACCATCAATACTAACATTAGTTTCTACCACTAGTAAGTAGTATGTCTCGTACCTTTCACCCCCCATTGGCCGGACCCCTGTGGCGGACCCCGGAAGTGACGTCATGTCACGTGACGTGGTGGTGCCATGTTGTGTTGTCATGGTAATCCGCGTGAGCGGCCATCTTGTGACGACATCTCCATAGTGATACGTGGTGTGAGTGCGCATGCGCAGCGCGTGTTGTTAGGGTGATACGTGTTTCCGTCGTCCATTTTGTGTACCGGAGGCCGCCATGTTGGTTTCTATGGTTGCACGTGATTGCTATGTTACCTAAGACCTACAACAGGACAGGGGTATCTTTTGGGGGTATGTTCGATTAAATCGAGTAAATCTAATTACCACAAACAATCCGACAATCCTTCCAAATCACCAAAATCCACCCCAAATCACCGCAATTGAATATTATTTCCCCAATTTATCGGCTTAGCACGTAGTGCTATAGTACTAAGGGGGTACAAGGGGTGCGTTCGATTGAACAGGAGTAATGTTCTGGCTTAGAATTCTCCCAGAATCCCTTTTTGGATCCTTATCCCGTGACGTTTTTCCCAATAAGAAAAGCACGTAGTGCTATAGGGCAAATTTATCCAGAATTCTATGCTTCTATCTATATAAGCAACAGTTTTCGTCTATCTGGCCCTGTTTCTTTGTTCTAGAGTATACTCCAGTAGCGTAGAAGAGCCTATCATATGGAACAGCTTTGCTTATTATTACTATATTTAGCAATTTCTGGTCTATTCTTGTTAGTTCTGACCCTATTCCAAGTACTCTTGTTGTTTCATTTATCTAAATTATAACTAACCAATCAGATTGCTTGATTTCCCATAACCTGTACTTAATCGTATAGAGTTATCTCCCATGTGTATAATAAAAGCCTATATCCAATGGCCATATCCACAGGCACCCCAATTTCGGCACCCCTTTTTTGAAAAACATATGACCTTCGGCACCCTTTTTTTTGTCATATGTGCTTATGTGAAAAAGCACAATGTGACACAATGTGTCCTAGCACAAAGGCACATGCTTTATGTGCCGATGTGTGCTTATGTGAAAAGGCACAATGTAACACAATGTGCCCTATCACATAGGCATATACGGGTATTTGAGGATACCTATAGGCTAGTATTGTATTATTTGAGGATACCTATCTAGGATACCTTCTGCAGAATCCCTTTTTGTCATATGTGCTTATGTGAAAAAGCACAATGTGACACAATGTGCCCTAGCACATAGGCACACGCTTTATGTGCCGATATGTGCTTATGTGAAAAGGCACAATGTGACACAATGTGCTCTAGCGCATAGGCACATAAGACCAAAATGGGATTCCATAGCCACAGGTGTTTCCCACAAGGGATTCTTTAAAAGGGATTCCGTAAAATGGAATTCCTATCTGACTCCGTAAAATGGAATTCCGTGTTTCATCATCGACACTCGAGGGTATTCTCCTTCCCTATTGGAAGAATTCAGTTCAATGGATTGTAGTTCATTCAGTTAAAATTTATTAAGTTTAAAAATTCATTCAGTTCAAAGGGTGTTAATACCTTCATTTAGGTTATAGTTCAAAACTGTATTGGCTTCAAAGGGATTTACCCTGGGTTATAGAGGTTATAGTTAAAAACTGTATTGGCTTCAAAGGGTTCATTCAATTTTGTTCAGTTCAAGAGGGTTAACATTGGGTTATATATGGGTTCATTCAGTTGAAAACTTTGTTATGTTGACTTTGATCTTGGTTGTGTTCAATGAGATCAGTTCGATCTTCGTTCACTTTGTTATGGTATGTTCACTTCGATCTTGGCTGTGTTGGATCTTTGTTCATTTTGTATGGTCAATTCACTTCGAGTTTGCTTATATTGGATCAGATCAGTTTGATTTTCTTCAATTTGTTCTGTTCACTTCGATCTTGGTTGTGTTGGATCTTCGTTCACTGCGACTTCAACAGTTCAACTGTAGTTGAGTTGGTTCTGTTCAGTTGTTTCCAACTTGTTCGATCTTCGTTCATGTTTCGTCTGTTTAGTTAGGTTGTTGCATGTAGTATTTAGGGGTTACAGTCCATTCAGGTTAAATTTTTTTTGTATATATTGGGCGTTAAGATTAAATCAAAGTTTATGTTGTGTTCCCTTCGATCTTGGTTGTCAGTGTATCTGTTCGGGTTCTTGTTGTAGTTGATGAATTAGGCTTTATTAGTCCCTTTCAATACCCTCGAGTGTCGATGATGAAACACGGAATCCCATTTTACGGAGTCAGATAGGAATTCCATTTTACGGAATCCCTTTTAAAGAATCCCTTGTGGAAAACACCTGTGGCTATGGAATCCCATTTTGGTCGTATGTGCCTATGTGCTAGAGCACATTGTGTCACATTGTGCCTTTTCACATAAGCACATATCGGCACATAAAGCGTGTGCCTATGTGCTAGGGCACATTGTGTCACATTGTGCTTTTTCACATAAGCACATATGACAAAAAGGGATTCTGCAGAAGGTATCCTAGATAGGTATCCTCAAATAATACAATACTAGGCTATAGGTATCCTCAAATACCCGTATGTGCCTATGTGATAGGGCACATTGTGTCACATTGTGCCTTTTCACATAAGCACATATCGGCACATAAAGCATGTGCCTTTGTGCTAGGACACATTGTGTCACATTGTGCTTTTTCATATAAGCACATATGACAAAAAAGGGGTGCCGAAGGTCATATGTTTTTCAAAAAAGGGGTGCCGAAATTGGGGTGCCTGGGGGTATGGCCATTGGATATAGGCTTTTATTATACACAGGGGAGATAACTCTATACGATTAAGTACAGGTTATGGGAAATCAAGCAATCTGATTGGTTAGTTATAATTTAGATAAATGAAACAACAAGAGTACTTGGAATAGGGTCAGAACTAACAAGAATAGACCAGAAATTGCTAAATATAGTAATAATAAGCAAAGCTGTTCCATATGGTAGGCTCTTCTACGCTACTGGAGTATACTCTAGAACAAAGGAACAGGTCCAGATAGACGAAAACTGTTGCTTATATAGATAGAAGCAGAGAAGTCTGGGTAAATTTGCCCTATAGCACTACGTGCTATTCTTATAGGGAAAAGCCAGAACATTACTCCTGTACAATCGAACGCACCCCTTATACCCCCTTAGTACTATATCACTACGTGCTAAGCCGATAAATTGGGGAAATAAAGTCAATTTCGGTGATTTGGGGTGGATTTTGGTGATTTGGAAGGATTGTCGGATTGTTTGTGGTAATTAGATTTACTCCGATTTAATCGAACATACTCCCAAAACATACCCCTGTCCTGTTGTAGGCCTTATGTAACATAGCAATCACGTGCTACCAAAGAAACCAAGATGGCGGCCTCCAGTACACAAAATGGACGACGGAAACACGTATCACCCTAACAACACGCGCTGCGTATGCGCACTCACACCACGTATCACTATGGAGATGACGTCACAAGATGGCCGTTCACGCGGGTTACCATGACAATACAACAAGGCGCCACTACGTCACGTGACATGACGTCACTTCCGGGATCCGGCACCGGGGTACGGCCAATGGGGGGTGAAAGGTACGAGACATACTACTCTAGTATTCTAATGCAAATATTGTTTCCATTGGTTCCCACTACTGGCTATCTGATCCAAATAAATTGACTCCGTTTTGAGAAAAATGAATAGGCAATTATTTCAAGAGGAGACAGATAATTGGCCAAGGAAAAAATCCGATAGAACACGAAAGTTCTGTCGAAATCGTCGGTTGGCGAAAAATGTGGTCACCCTAGTTATATCTGTGCTACTGATTTAATTAATAATCAGTCTGAATGCTTTCGGTACGTACACCTGCTATTGCCCTTAGATGATGGCAGATTAATCGACTCGTTTCTCTTAATGCACTGGGCATCGCGGGGCTCGCGTCTTTACAAAAATACTGCCTTTAATTGGATAAATACTTCACACCGCCACGAGCGACTCGCGGCGTTATGAAGTATTTACCTCATAAAATGCCACCTTTTGTAAAGCTGATAATCTTCATTGTTTTATTCACCAAATGACAGTGGCTCTTTAATACTCACCGACAATAAACGTTGAAAGTCTGTCCAACCACTGTTTCTAACAACCTTGCTGACAAAATCACTGGATTTGGGTTTGTTTTGTAAAAGTCGACTATTGTGTCCGTTTTAATACTCACCGACAATAAACGTTGAAAGTCTGTCCAACCACTATTTCTAACAATCTTGCTGACAAAATCACTGGATTTGGGTTTGTTTTGTGAAAGTCGACTATTGTGTCCGTTTTTATCGCCAGATGACGATTTCCTTATACTAGGATTGAAAAAAAAATCGTTTTGTTTCTTTCGTCATCGCTCGCGCTCTTCATTGCTGCAATGACTTTCTTTTACAAGTGAAAGGGCTATTTTTGGTGCCAACAGTTTTGCCAACGACAATTGTGTGGTGACAAATCAAAATTGTTAGTGTAATTGGCTAAATTGACACCAGACGGCGTGATCACGGCAACTCAGCCTTTTTCAACAGTTTCTCTTCCACATTCATTAATGTACAACATTAACTGTATGTCGCCATAACATTCTGTGTCTTAATCGACCACCGGGTTTTGCTACCCACATTGTATGTGTCCTATCGCTTCTCCTCTAGCTTCTATCACATTCAGTCATAATCCTCTGTTATTGATCGCACTGCACTCGTCTTCAATACACCTTTCTATTAACTCAGTACTAACGAATTTGAGCACTACTACTGGCTTCTTCTACTACTGGTTTCCTTTTTTCTCATACACTCTACCTTTAAGGACGATTGTTTTTTTTTTCAGTTCAGCTATATCATGTAGTACTAGGAGGGAGGATGGTGCTATTTTGTTAACTATTAGTTCGACGGTTTCCCTATCCGTGCCGTTTTGTTTTTACCAGAAGTGCTGCCAGCTTCCGTAAGTTACCCACGCCTCGGTCGTCTACCTTTATCACTGGGCTCGGCCATTCAGTCGTGTCGGCTGCCTCTCCAATACCGCTTCAGTTACTACCGACTTGTCCCATGATTTCTACTATATGCCATCTTTCCTGCTTTCTTCGATGCTATTTCGCCCAGCACTATAGTTTTTATTATTCCATGTTGGGCTAAACCTGGAATATGTTACTATCACTGTTCACTGTTACTGTCTTCATTACTGCTGATTGGAAACCATTGTTTGTCCAATGATCGACTTCAATTTCTACTATCATTGTCCCCAAACAGACCAAACCACTATCTATTGACATCATCATCACTGGTCCACATTAGTCGGCATGCCATGGTATTTTGGTGCAGATCCACAAAAACTGATCCATATTAGTCGAAATAGTGATACACAGCCATCGAATTCTTGAATCACAGCTCGCGACTCTTAGATCCTATGCGTAACCTAGTGCCTGCATCATAGTTTTCATTTCATCTGTATATAGGTCCGACGCGGCTTCTAGTTCTTATACGGCACTTAGGTCCTAGACATAGAATCTATGGCTCTTTCTTCCAAGATTTTAGCTATCGTGCCTCCCAGGTCCTACATACTCCAATGAGGTTCGATTCCTAGATCCCAGATCATTCCTGGCATTCATAACTTCCAGTTTCCAGCTGCATTAAAAATCGTATGGCACAAAAAGTGCAGCGTTGACACAAAAATATACTTTTGATAGGCCTCGCAAGCTTTGTAGTTTATTATTTCAGTGCGTCATTTTCGATAAAATCGCCGATGAAGGCAGAGACGAGAAAGAATTCATGCCTATCAAGCAATCTATAGGCAACAAGTTAATTGTGGCTTTTTATTATGGGCGAAACTTTTTTTGTTACATAATCTTTTTATTTTCCTTAATCTTTTTTTATAATTATTCCGGAAGTTACTATATATATAATCTGCTACCAGTTTACATGAATTGAATAAAGAGTGAGTACATAATAATCACGGAAGTCCTTTGTAAACGTTTAATAAATAGAGGATATGGAATGAGTGATTTTCTCATATAATATTTATGAAACGAGTCTAAGAATTTCCCGTTTTGGCGAGCCTTTAGCGTGGGTTATATTGTATTAATCTTTTACCTACAAGAAAAACGCCATTGATTTTTTTTTATATTTTCACTTTTTGTTTCCAAAACATAGGTTATGACCCCTCATTGGAACGAGCTCGTTCCAATGAGGGGTCATAACCTATGTTTTGAAAGCAAAAAGTGAAAATATAAAAAAAAATCAATGGCGTTTTTCTTGTAGGTAAAAGATTAATATAATAAACCCACCCTAAATAGGACAGTTAACGTAAATTCTCCCTACTGAAATTATGCAAATGTGACCCAGTTGTATTTTGTTTAGCCAATCAAATTGTCCAGCTTTGAAATTGACCAACGAAAGCTCCCAACTCTAATTATGCAAATTATGAAAATGTGGCCCAGTTGTATTTTGTTCAGCCAATCAAATTGTCTAGTTTTGAAATTGACCAATGAAATTGACGGAAGGCTTCATTTATCACTGATTAATATGAAAACAAAATATCAAATGTTTTAAAGTGAACAAAACGGACGAGTCATATGATAAATAGAGGATATCTACGCTGTTTTAGTGAATAGCGGGAACTATCTTATGGGTGTGGACCTGAAGGCTGTATTTTTCACGAGCATTTCCGTAGATTTTCTTTTTATTATATGCGACGTGGCATTTTACTGTGCAGTATTCAGCCCAATTCGACTGCAAACAGTGTCAAGACAATAACAAAAAGCTGATGATCGTTCCTTCAAAGCGACGATCAAGACGACATCACGTACCGAAGCGTAACGTCATTTTGGAAGCTACTGAAAAAACTCATCGTGTGGACCTGAAAGTATTATTTTTCACTCGCGCAAGCCCTCGTAGTGCGAGTGAAAAATAATACTTTCAGGTCCACACTCATGAGATAATTCCCGATATTGACTGAAATAGACTAGATTTTCTTTTTTATTATATCCTACGAGACACAATATTCAGCCCAATTCGACCCCAAATGCGTACCTTTCTAAACAGTAACAAAGATCAGGTCATCGTTTCTTCAAGGCGACGTGATGCGACGTCGTAGTGTGACGTCATTTAGGAAGCTATTGAGGAATATTTATCGATATCTACCGAGTCGATAGATATCGAGAAATAACTTTTAGATAATTTGCGATAATTCAAAGGCTGGCATATAATAATAGCCTGTTACTTTTTATTATCTATATTTTTATCATTTGTTTTTTGGCAAATATTTATTTTTATAAGAGCCCGGTAGTGCTACATTAAAACATCGTATTTTAAGTGCAACAAGGTGGAATCTGCTATAGCAGATGGCGCCTTGTTGAGCTCGAAGGACGATGCATCGTTAATTTGTTCTCATACACAATCGGATTCCATTTGGCATTAAAATCTTTCATTTGGCACCACCACAATTCGTTTGTCACCGAATAAAAATCCACTTGACACTAAAAGAATTCAAGCCAATGTGAACACTGTTTGCAGACCATCCTATGGATTTCAGGATTACTTATGGGCTGTGATGTAGAGTAGATGTTTACATGGCATGTTGGCAATGCATGTTTGGTGTCTTCAGGAAGAGTAAATCATTGTGTTCGTGGCTACTGGTGATCTGTTACAATTTTGTTTAAACAGTGTTTTTTTCCAACTGTATCAATAATTTTTTTTATAAGCTTTTAAGTCGTCGTCTCTGTAAAACGGAACAAACCTACATATAAACATTCAGAATGGCAAGAAAGTCATAAATGATGTTGAAACTAAGGTTTAATACCGGGAACGAGGATTTCACAGCTCTGCGGCTCAAGCTTCTGAAAGTCAATCACAATAACAGGGAAGTTCATAGACCGTGTTATCAATGATTACGTGTTATAGTTTATGAGATTGCGGCGAATATCAGTTTCGTCCGAGACCAGTATCGCCGTTGGAGCTATGGTTTAATTCCCGGTGACCGGTTCTGAAAAGAGTGCTAATGCCTGAGAAATTCAAAGACTAGAATCGGTAATCAAAGGTTGCGGAACGCAACCTTTGATTCCCGGTTCTGTCCTATGAATTTGCCGGGTTTTCGGACTGATATTCAGAAACGACAACCGGAAAATTCCCAGCTTCGTGACTGACTTTCAAAAATGAGAACCAGAAAATTACCGTCCCCGGATTAAACTCTAGTTGAAACAGATTTTTCAGTGTTTTGGAAATATTCTTTCACTTTTAAATACATCTATATTACACGGGTAGGGAAATAAATTATAGGAGAGAGAGAGAGAGAGAGAGAGAGAGAGAGAGAGAGAGAGAGAGAGAGAGAGAGAGAATTTACAGTTTGGGAGTTATGCTAACCTCTTTTCGGTAGAATACAGATGGACACAGGCACTTCGATCAAACTTTTTTGTCTCCCATAATATTTTACGGAAGGAAGATGAAAAAAAACTGACTGTCAAAGAAGGTGTGAGCAGTGCGATCCAGTTCGAGCCACAATGTAGTCGCCCCCCCCCCCCCCCCAACTCTCCATCCAACAGCCCCGGCTAAGGCAAAATTTGCATGAATGAATCATTAGAAACATTTCGAAAAAAGTATAAAATTGTGAACTGAAGTGAAAATTCCCCGAATTGTTTCACTCGCGAAATAATACTCTGCACCATACAGTATTTATGTGATATAATGTGGTTTGTAGATTACCCCATTCAGTAATATTTGGCATAATATTTTGGTAATGCAGTTCGATAATTGATAGTTCAATGCGATTTTATGTTCTGCAATACTTTGGTATAAGAAGTGAAAGTCGGGCTGTATCAATTTCAGTTCAGGGTGATTGATTGCATTTGTCTATCATAGATTAATTGTACCTGTTTCACAAGTTCAGACCGATATTTTAGGTAGTTCGTGGTTTACAATACTGATTGATGCAGGCTTTATCGTCGCCTGAGTGCTAGAATGTTCTATGTCCCCTATGGGACATAGAACATTCTAGCACTCAGCCGACGTTATGTATTACTAGCAGAAGAAGGAGTAGATTCATCATAGTTTTTAACCCTTATTGTCTTGCAGAATTCACGAATGACTGGACGCAATGAACCGCTAGAGGCTAGTTTACATGATAATGAATCCTTAATATTGATAACCTGTTGTGGCAGCTGATTGTTTTATCACATCTTCGTTTGAAGCAAACGTTCTTTACAGCTGAAAACGTAAGTAGATGAATTGGATTGTTTTATAGGTATAATATATCGCGTTCATAAATACTCAAGAAGGTATAAATCTTTGTAAATTAAAGACAATTAGTCGTTTCAGATGAATTATTGTCTTGGTTTAGGAAACGATCAACATCAGGTGCAAGGCAATGTACTTCAAAAGTTTCTGTTTGTGCGTGCCTCTAAACACTTGCGTGCCTTCATTAAGTTGTTAGAACCTCCCAGCGATTAATATATAAGCTCCGGCAATAGCCTTATAGACTATAAAACACATTCGTATTAAATATCGCAAATTGGTATACGACAGCAAAAAGAAATAGGGGTGTTGAATGTTCGCAACTGATTTTGTTTTCTAAATTTATGTGCCTCCTGATCATCTTGTTTATAATTAAAAGAAAAATATTCGAGACATGAACAGAACCTGCAAAATACATCACTTAAAACTCCAATATTGATGGCTGATTGTGTAACTTATCCACACCTGGGACGTCGCAAAAATGACTGACTGGAGGGGGGGGGGGGGGGCGTGCAGAACAGATTTTTTTGCGACTGTGATGGATCAAGTCCTGAATGCCAATATTCCAAGAACATCGTCAATGCTTGCCTTCTTTGGCATGCGGTGATGATGTTGTTGGAACATTAGTCAGTCGAAATTATAGTTAAAAAAAAAACTCGTGGCTTCTTGAAGATTTAGGAGTGAAAAATTGTAATCCCCCCCCCCCCCCCACCTCCAAAAGCCGGAACCTGATAACACAGACCTCCACATGTATGATCGCGACTGTGTATGTGACAAGGTCACTCAGAAATCTTGTCTTTTAAGAAGGTGCATGACTACTATAAGAGAATTCATATCTTAGACGCCAATCCCGAATAATATGTCCCAACATTACAAATTATTGGGGGTTGGGGGTGGGGGTGCGGTTACAACGTAATCTCCTTAGCGACAATCCCGGTCCACACCTGACCAATGCTATGAATTGGAAAAGGTGCGAATATGTTCCATAACGGGGACAAATATGTCGATTTTAAAACTCCACCGACCATGGCAGTTGCTGAGTGATGATGATTTATTTATTTATTAAGGTTTAACGACACTTTAACAGCCAAAGTCATATCGTGTCGGTGACAGTTTTACGGGTGATGGAAGCTGGGGTACCCGGAGAGAACCACCGAGCAACGACGAGCAGCTGCCAGCTCCTCAACATCGTAAATCCGCCGCACTGCAACACAGGCAGGGTTAGATTAGTTGAAGACATGCACACCATCGACGTGCAGTACGCTTAGTACACGGTTTCATTGTGCCCATTGGACAATCGGGGTTAAGTGCCTTGCCCAAGGACACAACGCGGGAGTCCGAATCGATCGCTCAGACGGTCACCCATCCAGTGACTAACCGGGCTCGACGTCGCTTGACTTCGGTGATCTGACGAGAACCGGTTACCGCAACGCCACCGCACCCCTTTGGGGTAATGATGATGTAGGTATGATACATGTGATTAATGTTCAGTGATTAACTTGTCTTTAGCTCTTTACCTAACTAATCGGCCGTCCCCGTCCGCACCCGCTCAAACCCACCAGCACGCGCCCGGCGCGCACCCGCCCGCGCGCACCCACCTCCATGATTCACAAAGTTGAGCAGTTGATAAAAAAAGAAGAAAAACAAATCAACAAAGCCATATCATGCGACCCTACCCCTCATTGGAACGAGGCCGTCGAACAGTACCAAAGAGATGCCACGTGGTGAGGGATTGTTGAACGTTTTTGAAAACTTAAAAAAAAAGTATTTAACTGGTTGAAGGCTAGATTATTTTTGGTGGTCTGAATTTGATCATCAAAATATTTGTTTTACTTCAGCTTATTGGAGAGTGCCCACAGACACTCTCCAATAATTTGGAATAAAACACACTTATATAAACTAAATATTATTTGCGTTTGACTGAATACGAAAGACGAGCAAGGAAAATGTTGCGTTTGATCTCGTACCCTCATTTCTTTCAAAAGCAATGATACTGGCTTCTAGCATTCAATCAGTTAAAATAGCAGATTTTGATATCATTTGCGTTGGGTAAAGGGTTAAACATTTCGTCGGGCACTTCAGACAGCAAATTGTAATAGGTCCACTCTCTGAACGTTCTTTGTAACTCAAACATTTTCGAATCTATTATTCGAACTGTCAAAGTTTTGGCTAAGGTTGCAATCTCACAACTTAGGCGGCATACCCAACTGATTCATTTTTGCATGTCAAACTGTTCCAACAGGCTTAACACGTAAAGTACAGCAGAGCGTCTACTAGCTATATACCTGGAATGATAGTGAGACCACAACTTACATATATCATCAATAAATCGACTTTCGATAAAGTTACCTCCCTTGAAATTGTTTATGGAGAGAAGAATGCCCAATTAAGAATCAAGTAATTCATGAGAAAACACTCGTGACATCAACAGAAAATGAAGCCAAGTTTCCTTTTGTTATATTTAATAAACCAGCTGCCTTTTGTTTTCGTTTATTAAAAGTTACACAAGGAAACTTGTCTTGTAATGGCAAGCTAATTAGAAGCAACGGATTCACAGATAATCCGTCATAACGAATAGCCATCAGTATCGCACCTACCTCCACTAAGTAAGTGTCCACTTTGGCTCTTTGTCTAAAGGTTCTTCTCATGAAAATAGCGTTTGTCTTTTAAAGAGGATATCTAGTCTTTTTAAGTGGATACCGAAAATTATCTCACTCGTGGCCGAGACAAATGTTTATTTTTGATGAGCGCTTTGTCTCAGTCACTCATGAGATAATTTTCGGTACCCTCTCTGTACGTTTTTTATAAGAATCTGATTATTCCTATCGATAATTCCACTCGTTTCAACCTTCAATTGATGCTTGGAAGTAAATATTGATACGCGGAAGTGATTTGATCGATACTCGGAACAGGAAACGTCTTGTGATACGATTCAGCTGGCGGGTTTTATGCATCAATTGAAGGTGAATATGTGTTGAATTATTTCTGGAAATGATCGGTATCTACTCAGAAACTCAAGATTTTCTTTTCATGATAGGTTTTTAGAACAAATTGATCATTTCCAGTGATAATTTGATTCGTATTCGCCTTGAAAGTATGCTTTAAAAGCCGTCGCCATTTTGCTTGATACCGTGAAAGTGAAAATTTCGATATCTTCACATTGGGGGATACGATTTCTATCTTTCCGCATTTTCTTCGATAATCTATCGTTTTGTGTATAATAAATGCCACTATGCCCACTCTGTTGATATTATGAACACAACGTTATTACAGCATATATAGAAGTTGACGAAAACGTTGTTTTCTTGTTTGTAACCCTTTACCCAACGCAGACGATTTCAAAATTTATTATTTTAAATATCATTTTTTAATTTTTTTCAAAAAATTTCAACAAAATCATATCATGTGACCCCTCTTTGGAACGAGCTCGACGAGCTCGTTCCAAAGAGGGGTCACATGATATGGTTTTATTGAAAATTGTCGAAAAATAATATTTTTTCAGCTGCTGAATTTGCATATTACGCGGGCGGATGCGGGCGATTCGTTGGGTAAAGGGTTAAATGAATTTCAGCAGAGAATAATAGTCAAACGTGCAAACTGATTGGAAGGACATTGTTAAAAGCCAGGTTCTGTATTTTTGTACCGCTCTGCAGAAACTTGCCTGAAGTTTGTGAAACGATGCGTACATCTATGTTACAAATTAGCAAACATTTCGAAATTTCAATTTTTAAGAAAAATTTCCATATCTTTAGTGTTAAATTTACTGACAGCTTTTAGAAATTTAGAGGCGATAACTTTCATCTAAATGTCTTTCAATTTCAAAAATTGTCAGCCATGCTATATATATGTATAATCGTGGTCTGCGAATTCCGCGCCTTTCTGTCTTTAGTTTTGGTAATACTTATGTTGCCGATCGCATCTATCGCAGTGTATTTTATTTTGGTGAGTGATCCCATGATATGGTGTTGATGGAATTGTTTTGATTTTTTTCTCAACGTGTAAATTACACGAGGGTATGACCTATCCTTTAGATAAAGGGTTATGCATTGTTCTTAAACGTCAATTAAATTTGCGCATTTAATTTTGTGACTTGTACTGTTTTCTGCAAATCCGAATCAAGTCATGACCAATTCGCTGAAACGTGTTCCTTAGGCTGTTGTTGAGAGAATTCAAACAAAATCTCCTTGGACAAAATCGTCTCACTTTAATGTTTATAAGCTGATTAAAATCCCATAGCTCACTTTAATTTTCAAAGGCGGTCACAATCCTCTCAGAATACACCATAAAGGATAAACAAAGAGACGAAGTCGATCATCAATTATAAAATATAGTCTTAAAATATAGTCTGATGTGGAATTTAAAAAAAAAAATCTTTAATATAACATGAATTAACTAAAAGTTATTAACCCTTTGAACACGAAGGCAGCTTTCCAGCCCAGGCACTTGATGCGCAGTGATTTCATTGAGGGGATGGCGGCTAAACGAATGTGTGGGGAGTGCAATCCATATTTTCAACGTGCAGCCCCAAGGCTGCACGTTGAAAATATGGATTGTTCTACACCCAAATAATGAATATGGAGTCTTCTAATTGCTGCATAAGAATTAAACTTTTTTATGTTCATGCATTTTCAGGCAAAATGATTGGCTGAAGTATTTCTTTTTTTCTTTTCATAACACAATTAACCAAAAAAAACACATTTAGGCCTGCCCTAAACCACGCCCCGAATGTCCGTCTTAAACAAGTACGCTGCACAGTGTAAATGGAAAGGAACCCCTGCACTCTCATGATGTTTCAACATTAAAGGTAATTAATACCCATCTCATCATATTAAAATGATTTTCAAAATAAAATTTAATAAACAATGAAATCCTTATCATGCTTTTTATTCCATGTTCAATTTGTTTATATGCAATAGATGATCGTCTGCCTTCATCGTTTTACCCAAATCAAACGTAAACTAGGGCAGGTCATAATAATCCACAAACGAAACTCACGCCAACAAAACTTTCCAATTTCCAAATAGCCTGAATGAATTCTTTGTGAGACGAAGTTCAACCAACTTCATGTCATCTGGGTTTATATCGAACTCAACATTTACAAACTGTGTTTTCAATTTTTCAGGCAATGGTCAAAATCAGAATTAAATTTAATTCAGTGTTGCTTTAAATGACAGCACCCTCCCGTCAAGTGGAAAGGGAGATTGAAGTTTTGCGTGGGCATGGTCTATGACGTTCCATTTAACTTACGCAGTTCATTGGTCAATAAAATTTTTAATGACACAAGAACATGTTTCTGTGAAATGTATCGTTATTTTAATTAGAATTTTAGAAAACTATGCCTTTTTATTCAGTTATCACTAGGAAGCGAGATGCGACCTGGTTTTTATTTTAACTCCAAAAAGTAGAGAGTGTTTAAATTTATTACCCCTCAAGTTTAATTATAGGGAATGATCGTTTGTTTTTGTCTATTTCTTGAGTTATGAACCCCCCAAAAACAAAGGCCAAACATAGTGTAAATGGCTACGCCCATTTATACAGTTTGGCCTTTGTTTTATGGGGGGTTCATAACTCAAGAAATAGGCAGAAAGAAAATATCATTCTTTATTGAACTGACATGGAAGATACCGCCAGGGCTAAAAGGGTTAAACTTATTTTTTCCTAAACTGTGGGGATTGTGCTGTATCTGAAAAATAAATCTAGGGGATTAGAGTTTCTAAACTCTCGGGGTTATGGTAGGTCTGAAAAATTAAATTGATGGGATTGAGTCATAAGGAGATTTCTGTTGGGTGGTTGTGCCTCCGGGAACTTCCCTCCAAGTCGATTTGTGCCTACAATCTTTCTCTCAGGGTACCTACTTTTTTGATGTTGCAAAATGTTTGTTGGTATTTTTGGAAAAATAGTGTTCGGAACCTACGAAGTTGTGTCAGTTAGGGTGTTAATAATCGACAACAACAAAATGATTTACTTGTATTATTAGAGGTTTTAATTAACCGATGGATGTCCATAAAATACTCGTTTGTACGCAATAAATAAAAAACCCCCAATAACTATTGTAAGTGTGTGGAATTTTATTATCTTCTTGAAGACTCTAATTATTTTCCAACCGTGGTTGCGGTTTTAAGTGTCAGAGAAGGAATAAACACAGTAGCAACTTGATTATGAAATTGCAAAAGTAATTCCACTTCAAGGTTAATTAGATATGGTGATAAAATTCCTGCACCGTTTTGATCAATGTTGATAGTCTTTAGTCCCGTAACTTGGTTTTAGATTGATTCAACATGAGGATAAGAGAGCTGAAGATGCAGTACAGTTCTGTAATGGCAAAAGTTATATATTTCTCGGCGAGATCGCGATCAAATCGCGACATATTTTCGCTCGTGGATTGAGAATTTCTCAAGAAAATTTGAAAAGGAAAAAGAAAAAATGGATAATGAAACACACTAAAGAAAAATAATATATGAGATTTAATGTTCTGGCATCTTTTTCCGATTGGGGAGATTCTGATATTGAAGGGAGACATGCAGATAGAACATTCAAACCGGAGCGCAGCCGAGTCGCAATCCGGTCGAACTGATCTGTTCGCTTTAGTGATGATCACAGTACTCCATTGCATAATATATAGACACCTGATTTTAACCATTTGAAACCGATAGGCCATTTTTGCGGGCAAGAAACATGATACCTCATAATTTCATTATGTAGGACGGCTGCTTAGTGAATGTATGGGGCAGACCAATGAATATTTTCAGCATGCAGCCTTGTTGCTGCAAGTTGAAAATATTCATAGGCCCACCACGAAATACTGAATATGGACTTTTCCAATTCCTGCCAGTGAACTGGCATGGGGAATACCCCGAGTATTCAAAGAGTTGACATAAGTTTTATAGGCGGAGTTTACTTTTACCTATGTCGTTCGTAATGATGTCCTGCTAATGATTTATAATAATAATAATAATAATAATAATAATAATAATAATAATAATAATAATAATAAACGTGGTTACAACTGCCCGCAGGTCATAAAAAGTATCCACTCCGTTCCACGAATAGTAGATTGTGGTGAGAGTTTTTAGAGCAGTGTCTGCTCCAGAAGGTCTGCTGCACTCGATCGTGTCCTTCAAAAGTTTCGAAACCGAGCACGTGTACTGCGGGAAACCCACGCGCAAAAGCTCTTTTTCAAATTCGACATGACGAAATGCGAAATTCGTGTTTCTCTTTCGGGGAAATGATGCAACAGCTATTCATGAACGCAGAGTGAAAATTACATGGAAATACGCCGAGAATTGGCTGAGATAGAGCGTGTTGATAAGAGGAGGTAATTTTTTTAAATGTGGTGGTCTTTTTCAAGCTGGTGCGAAAGAACGCGGCGGGAATGTGCACAGACTGTCCCTTCCTCTAGGCTAGTTCCACTGAAAAGTTATAATTGAGTGTGGGGGTTTGAGCGATGGAGCAAAAAAGTGGCGTGACCAGATCTGTAATGCTTTCCTTGTCTGAATCTCCCCCAAACATTTAATAAAAGAATATCGGTCTTTGTTATGTATTGCATCTTTTGAAAAGAAATTGAAACTTATTTACCACCTGTACTGCCTCATCCTCGCACTTCCAAATAGGAGATGGCAGGAAGACAGCCATTGGACTATGCCGTCTCCTTACAATATGCATGCTTTTTTACAACTTGTCACTATTCTAGTTACACAATATTCTTTTCTTTTTTTTTTTTGAAAACATCTAAATACATTTATATTTGTAACTACACTATATGTACATTTATATTGTGAATAAAATATTGTATATATTGTAAATATTGTATTGCGACGAAACCGCGTGGAAACACCACGCATCGTCGATTCGTCCGGACTCTATCAGTTTGGAATGCACTTGGGCAGTGTTGTAGACTACTGTAGAACAGCGAGTGCACATAAAGTCCCTGTTTTTGGTGCCAAATTACCTAACCAGCCCCAAAGTATGATTTTTTGTTTGTATATCGTCCATACCATCTTTAGTTTATACTGTTGCCATACGTTAAAGTAGCCTTTTGTCATTTTCGCCAGTTTCAACTCAAATTTGAGGGTACCTTCCTTCACCTCCAATTTACAGCAAAATGAAGTAATCACGTGTTTTTTGGTTTTTACATTTTCTGTTAGGGTATAAAATGAGCTATCAACTGTTGACCTTTATTTTAAAAATCCCGACTGGGATTCCGAGGTACAAGCGATTTCAGATAAGGTGTGTTTTGTTTATTTTCCGTCGTTGTTGCCATGGTAACATCAACCATTGCGAACAGTTTGGCGACAATTCATCGTCAACTATTCGGCAATGGTACATACTTGAAGTTGCAAAACTTCATATGGCTAGTTTGAACAGTTATTGAGACATTGCGCCAAATGCCTCAAGTGGCCACTTTTAGGGAAAATTAGCCTCCATCTGAAATGCATGGTAACACCTGCGGAAAAAAACATGTTTTCTGCCAAAATACGTAGACTCTGGCGTTTCACAACTTTTGTTAATTTCAGCCATACAGACCTATTGACTGTAGACATTATAAAGAAAATGTCTTTGAAACTGTTTTTTTACAAACCAAATCGTTAAGCCTTCTTTTCAACTTGATGCTGGAAATGCGTCAATTTGTGTTTTACGCACGTTCTTATAGAGACCCTAACTTTTTCTAAACTATCCCGCACGTTTCAGACAACGGTATAACTGGGTTATGACGTTACAGCTGTATTCCCTAACCCCCTATGTTATGAGCTTCCATGGTTACCAACAGAATTTATCGAAAGTAATATAGCATACGCCACAGAGGAGTTTGACCATTTTCCCGAGATGAAATTTCATCATGCTACTGTGTATAGTTACTTAGAACATTCGCGTACAAAACTGCAGTGGAATAATAATCAAGAAAAATGACGAAACGTTACAATTCCAATAAGAATACACTACGTGTATACTTAATAAGAATACTCTACATGTATACATAATAATGATAAAAGAACAGATGTAAAAGAAAAATAAAAAACAAAGAAAAGCTTCGATTTCCTTTTCAAGGTAAGGTTGTGCCGACTCCTTTCAGCCTGGTTTCTCTGCGTGTGAGGTTTTTTATTTATGTCGAGCTTTCTGGTAACACGCGTCGTCAGAGTACAGTTGGAAGTGAGCCAGTGTTCTAAAACATACACATATCAATCGCGAAGATAGCTTCTCTGATAGCATGCCAATCGTGGCAGCCCCCGATGCTTAACTGCCTAATGTTTGCCGGTACGTTTTGTGGTTCCAATTTCCCATTTCACTACGATAAAGAGATACACCTTAAACTTTCTTAGCCCATGTATATTTGAAATAATGTTGCTGAATTACCAAGATGTACCTTACTCAAAAACTAACATTAACTGTTGTCATTTATTCTTACTGTTAATTGACCGTCATGATAATACTTAAAACATCCGAGAGATATCTGCTTTTCCGTCAAAATTAATTGGGGCGAGGTCGGGAGACCTTCACTCAGGATCCTTCCCATAAATACGCTACTTATGAAATTACTGCACCCTAAAGAAGAACAGAGATTTCCTAAAATACTACGAATAATAAGTAGTATTTGCATTTTCCTGTTTGTTATTGTAACATAATATAATGTCACAGTCCAGGAAATGTTATATCCACAGACAGATATAACTGACAGAAGCTATAACACGAATGGAATTACAGTTTATTTTTGGTGTATATATACTACTCAAAGTTTGCTAAGCACCAAATATTTGACACATCATTGTGAAATTTTCTTGTGACATATTCGTGCTATTTTTGTTGGATATGATTGAGGAATGTATTGAGATCGTCCCCAGTGTTTACATTAGCTCTATTGTCAGACAGACTTTTTGTGACAGTCATGGAAAGCATGTACCCCTTGATTTTCATGATGTTTTCGTGTACTGTCTACATGTACATGACATGTGTTGGGCATTCAATCTTCATTTCAACTCAAACCCTTGTGATTTAATGATTGAATATGGCAAATGCAAATGTAAGAAGACATTTGTCTGAAGCAGAAATGTGGCGGGCTGTAGGGATGGTGGAGCAAGGGGCTACCCATCGTCAGGCTGGTGAAGCCCTTGGTGTGCACCATACGGTGATCACCAGAGCCTGGGCAAGATTTCAGCAGTATGGCACACCAGTAAGACGGCATGGGGGTGGCAGAGACAGGGCAACATCTGCAGCTGAAGACCGGTTTTTGATCATTCAGGCCCGTAGGAACCGCTTTGCCACAGCAACCCAGCTTCGCAATGACCTTCAGAATGCACCCGGGGTAAATGTTGCGACCCAGACTATCGAGTCTCCGGTCGAGAAGACCATGCATTCGCATGCCGCTGCCCCAGAGCCACCACCAGGCACGATATGAATGGGCCATGGACCACGTTGGATGGACCAGAGAAGATTGGCGACCTGTCCTTTTTACCAATGAGTCAAGGTACTGCCTAGACCACACAGATAGGAGTTCTAGGGTATGGAGAAGACCAGGAGAGCGATTCCATGCAGTCAACATTGCTAGGGTAGAAAGTGCAATTTGGTAGTAAGGAAGACCCCGAAACATTTTCACTTAGAATGTCATCAGAAAGCACCTACCCTGACGATGAGCGCTGCACACAACCAAATACAACGACAGGTGTTGCGACATGTGCCAAAAAAATGGTGTATTTGAAGGGTTTTTGACCAATTATGTATTTTCCCATGATTGAGTATAATAAAAGAGTCAAGGTAATGAACTCTCTGGCTTGGAAGATATCTACCTGCCCTATTCGAACTCACAGAAAAGCCAAAAGGAATGAATGAGATATTGAGATCATCCGAAAGCTAAGACATTAAGCTTTACGTTGGTATACCACGTGCCCAGTTAAATACTTTTTAAAGCTAAAACTTGTCAAATATATCTCGGGAGCGAGTCACTTTTTTCTAGGTCGGACACGGCTGTTGACAGAAAGTTGACTGGGGCCGATCAAAACAATTGATCAATTGATCAAATCTATCGAACGAAACGACCCATTTTCTAACTGCGATAGTCACTCTATGTAAACTCGAGAACACTAATCATACAATACGGTATTGGGGCTTCGGGTCTCTTGAGTGTTATAAAATTGAAAGATGGTATTGCAAATTCTCTTCAACACAAATCGAAATTTCCTTCCGACTCCATACTTGTACGATAGCGCATTGAATTTGACTTCGCCATCCCATTGGTAGATAAATCTGATCTCGCCACCCCAATGGTAGATAAAAAATAAAGTAAAAAATTCCCAGGGATTCCCCATATGATCTCATCACTTTAATTTTGGCATTCAAATATCTTTGTTAAGTTCACCCCTTCAGAAAACTTTTTCTGCCCTGAAAACAGGGGGGTCATGCAACAAGTAAGAGAGAAAATGGCACGAAGGGAAGTACCGCTCACGTGCACATATTTTTAGGGGAATTTCCAACAAAAACACGCAAAAAGTAAATTGTATTTTTTAGGTCCATAAGTCATCAAATCACCCTTTTTAATCAGGAATATTCAACAATAATGCAAGATGCCAATAGGATGTTTCAAATGTTTATTGAAGCAATACATTTCCCAGGCTGTTTATTTTTCGATATGGCATCATTTCCGAGTGCAACATTTCAAGGAGGGTGACTCAAATTCAAATATTTAGTTCAGCGATACCTACAGCCGTCTCCGACGTAGAAAAAAGTGCCATCCCAGAGGTATATTTGATCCGTTTTAGCATTACACAAGTATTTAATGGGGCAAGTGGTATACCAACGTAAAGCTTAATGCCTTAGCTGCCGGATGACATCAATATCTCAATTACAAATCCACGCGTTTCGTTTGTCTGTGAGTGTGAATAGGGCAGCTAGATATCTTCCAAGCCAGGGAGTTCATTACTTTGCCCCTCTTATTGTATATAATCATGGGAAAATACATAATTTGTCAAAAAACCTTCAAATACACCATTTTCCGTGATCCTTGGTACATGGCGATCACTTGTGTATACAACATATGAAAATACAAAAATAAGATTCCATGTTGGTGACGGGATGGACAGGAATTGATGTTTGGACTAATATCTCAATTTTAATATGCAAACAGTGTTTAATAATGAAGGGACATCGAAATTTTAATTTAAAACTCCATGTTAGTTTGTAGTTTTTATATTATGCAATCTGATTAAATATTGCGTAAGATTTTTTTTAATAGTTTACAATTCATTAACTTTAATTTTTTGGCTGAACACCCTTGTCATTTTCGTCAATATGGTTTGTAATGCGAATTCGTTGATCTTTAATTCTTCGCAGCTAAATAATATGATTGGAGAAAGTCGTTACTTTATTGACTTTCTTTCAGTTTCGCCGAAAGCGCCTATTGTTACTTATTTTATGATGGTTATCTGTACGTTCTGGTATGCTTAGATCAAACCTACCACCTGATTAATTGTTGGAAGGAGCCCTTAACTTCATCGCATAAAAAGCCCTTAACTTCCTCGTGACAGTTTTATGGGTGGAGAAAGCTGAAGTACCCGGGGAGAACCAACGAGGAATGGCGAGCAACTGGCAGCTCCCCAACAACTAACTCCACACAAGCAGGGTTAGCATTGGTTGAAGACAGATGCACCATCGACGTGCAGTACGCCTCAGTATACAGCGTCACCATGCCCCTCGACTGCAGTGGGGGTGAAGTGTCTTGCCCAAGGACGCATAGGTGGGAATCGAACCGAGAACCTCTCGACTTGCAGCTTGCGCCTCTACCTAACGTGGCATTGAAGGGGTTAAGGGACAAACTATTCATTAGTCAAATTGTTCTCCAATATAACAATAACAATAAACTCAAATCAACTGGGTTGAGTGAAAGTGAAGCCAGTTTGTTTTATATTGAATCAACCCAGTTGATTTGGGTTGATTTGAACCCAAGTGATTTTTGAGTGTTGGGGAACAAAAGGTGATGACACACTGTGGTATTCCCACTTTAGTGTTTTAAAGAAGTAATATTTTGCAGGGAGTACGGATATGTATAAGGTGTAATGGGTGGGACATCCCCTAATAATTTTCCAGTCGTGTCATTTTCATCTGGATTGGCGTTTTGGATTGGCGTTTTGGGTACACTCTAAAATCAGTTGGGCTGAAAATTAACCCAAATCAACAGGGTTGAGTGAATATGAACCCAATTGGCTTCATATTCACACAACCCAGCTGATTGGGGTTAATTTTCAACCCAACTAAATTTAGAGATTATCAGTTCGCTCTTGCTGGTAATCATGTTCTTCATTACGGATTTCTTATAAGATCTGCTTCTTAAACTTATGTCAAACACACAGTCGATCTTATACAAATCAAGGTATGTGGCTGTTTTGGGATGTGGGGGCCCCAGTCTGACCAAATTTGAGTTCTGTCACTTTTTCGAATCGAATCTGGAATCGAATCGTGCCTCTGATATCGATATCGATTTGAATCTCGAATCGAATCTTAATAGACAAGTTATTCTATATTGCACCAAACCTAAGTTACGGTACACTGTGATTACCCTTACAAGACTGACTGGCACCTTAAACGCCAATAAATTACTATTCTCTGTAGCACCGTCGCTGAAACAGCTGGACCCATTATCCATAGTTTTAGTTTTTGAAGGCTTAACTTGTTACTATTCACGTTCTTAAGAACGTGAATAGTAACATGTTAAGCCTTCAAAAACTAAAACTATGGAAAATGTTCTGGATTAAATCCACTACTTACCTAATAATTAACCTTTGCCAAATACTCAATTAAATATGAGCCTACATGAATGAATTGCCTGATATCAATTTTATCCAATTTTTATTGGGAATGTAACAAAATGAAGTTAGAATGGACGATTCGAAACAATCGAATCTAGAGACTGATTCGGGATCGATATCGAAGCCGACGTACGATATCGATATCGAATCGAATCTCGAATATTCGCAGGTCCCTAGTGCTGATTAAATAGGAAGCAGGGAAGCCCATGCTTCACGACTACTAGTATTTATCCACAATTCATTGGATATAAAGATTATTACCATTATGTGGATGTACAAAATATGTATCCGAGTCTCGCTCCGGGTTCTAAGGGCAGATCACGACTCGTCTTCGACTCGTCGTGATCTGCCCTTAGAACCCGGAGCTCGACTCGGATACATATTTGGTACATCCACATAATGGTAATAATCATTTTATCTTACAATATATTGGGGATAAGTCAAGAATGTAGACGAATATATAACGAACTATTTATCCGTACGGATGAACAAAAAGAAAAAAACAATGGAACTGACGCGAAAGGAACGTGCTTGTATCCGACCCCCTGATACAAACATCTGTATCGGGGGTCGGATATATGACAGTTGCGGAGTTAATACAGACTAAATACATGTTGATTGTAAGATAAAATGATTTATTGGACTTGCCCACTAGCCCTTCTTGAAATCTCCGTGACTCACGACTAAAATTCCTCAGTTTTTTATCTTAACCCTTTGAGCCCTGGTGGCATCTTTCATGTCAGTTCAATGACAGCAATTGGAAGAGGCCATATTTATTATTTGGGGATAGACCAATTAATATTTACAACGTGCAGCCGTCGGGCTGCACGTTGAAAATACTAATTGTTCTCCCCCAAACACCCACTCAGCAGCCATCCTACTTAAGAAAATGATGACGTAACATACTTCTGGGCCGAAAAAAAAACGGCCGCTCGGGTTCAAAGGGTCAATTCGCATTGATGAATATTCCAACTATATCATCAAAGCATTCCTTTGAAGAGAGAGGGCATTCTTGTATGACGTAGTTGAAATATGTCTTCGGTCTGGACTCGAGTCATGACAGCTGGGACAAATTGGGTATTCACGTCCAAACGGTCAATTTCGCAATTTCGCCCCTGCTCGTCAGTATCAATACAACTTTGATACTATAGTGCATTCTTTTACAGCAGATAGCAAACAGGGTCGTTCGCTTTTTCGTTTGTGTCGTTTTTTTTCGCCACAGATATTAACTGGTTAAAACATGTTACACCTAATTATCGTCAAGTAAATTGTGAGTTGAACTTAGTCGTTTTGTAACATCCGATGGTCTAAAGCATCTTCATCTATGGTAAATCTATAAGCATTATTAAGTTCTAATTACCATTTATAATGATCTCGAAGCAATCTGCCTACTAATTGCACTAGTCTCAATATCTACCTACCTACTAATTGGACAACCGCCATGAAACAATACTTGACACATAATAGTGAAGCTACTGAAGAAACGATCTTGTATGACCCTCGAAGAAACCCGTTAAATTTAAAGCAACAACAATAGGTATCGACCTGATACCACATGGATTAAGATAGATCAAAAATTTACCTCCTTGCGAACGAAGCACACCATAAATAAACTGTTATCGATCTCTAGTATATACATGTAACTACAATAAAAGAGCCATACAGTACTACTGACGTTTGCTCATCTTGCTTGCTGGAAATCAAGAGTCTCAGATTCAGGGTGTCTTTTTCGCTGATCACTCTGTGAAATGTTCCATTCGGGTCTATTAACAAAATACTTTACGCCATAAATTACCACGATGCTAATTACCCAAACACTTCTCCGTAAGAAGCCCCTGGATGTGGAGCAGTGGTTGTTTACTGCGATAATCAGGCTTTGCTGTACTGGTAAAGCAGTACTAGGGACCAACGCCTGGGGCCCTCTAAAGTGGGCTGCACAGATTAAACGATTGGCTAAACTCTACTTCATCCATATGTTAAGGTCATAAGATAGCCAAATATGCTGAAAGTGGGAACACGTGTACACATGCGCATAAACTTGCATAGTGTAGTTACGTAACTAGTTCTTCGAAACGGATATACTCTTGTCAAACGTTATCTAGTCATTAATGTTCGTGTTAGTGGTAGCATCGAGGGGCCACTCAGTGTCTGGGTGGTTTGACTTGATTTCTGACGATATGTAGAAACATTGAAAAACGCAGCATTTCAGATCAAAATATATTTATTTTGTTCAGTACTCTCTGTCATTTGAACTATTTTCATTTTTCTATATATGTATGTATATATGTATATGTGTTTGTAGGGAAACATATGTGTCTGTGTGCCTGTAGATGGGTGTGCCTGTGTATATTAGTTTATATGTATACCTTCTTTTGACTTATTTTCACATTACTGATCGAACTTAACTGCTGTACCCTTTTCGTTCTTCCTTGCCCATTTCGGTCTATTCATGCGTTGCAAGGAAGATCCGCTACTTGGGGTATATCGCACTTTTTTGGATTCCAATAAAGTGCGAACTCCTCCACATTGCACTTCGACCAAGGTTCTGGAAATTAGTCCCTCCCATATGTCTTCTCCCTGATCTTTTTTGATACATGTGGAACTTCCAAGTGTTATCTATCAATACTTTTTGTTTTTGGAACCACCCATTCGATGAGTAATGTCAAACCTTTCTCAAGTGTCGGTAAAATATAGCTCACATATAGCTCGATTACCAAAGTCGTGTAATTATTAAATGAGTAACTTACTGTGCACTTGCTGACAATACAATGTATAACACGTATCACCCCAACTGTTTGTTCCATGACCCTAATTAATAATTATAGCATATAACAATAACCTTATCTGATACAAATCTCTAACCTCTTCAACCGTTTCTTGTTAACACCTGCCACTACGCTTGGTGTTATGCGAAGAAGGCTGTCATATCAATCTATTCTGTAGTACTGTCAACGTTACCGTTGGGTCTCCAATCCAAGCTATAAGTAAAAGTATTGATCTTCCTATATTCTTATTTCTTGGCAAGTGACTCCCCATTTCCAATGGAGTATCTTATGGGTGTGCACCTCTTAGGGCTCACCTCGCCCGTGGGCTGCATCATTTGGAGCTCACATGGGAGATGAGCCGTGTGTACTGACAAAACATTGTAACATACCTCATTGGCCCAATAGTTATTGGTTCCGATCTAACACAATCTTGTCTCCATGAACGATAGCCCATTTCTTGTAATTGTGTTTGTGTCACATATTCATCGCTTAATATTGGAGTATCTGAACTTTACCAGTCTTATTATACCGCTACTCATCAGATTTGTATATACTTCTGATCCGTTATATACGTAACATATCCGTCCCCCCCACACCCCACCCCCACAATATCCAAAAACAAACCATCAAGGAATATTCCAACTCAAATTCCTGCTTTATATGTGTCTGTCTCATGGAAGTTAGCAATGTCAAATTGACCATATCCCGGAACGGGTGCCCGCTGGTGACATCTGGAATAGGACTCACTCACAATGAACATGTGATCTTCTTGACAAGTGACCCTCCTGATGGCTGACATTGCTATCTACAGAGCTCGAATGGGTCTATTTCTGACACGTTCTCGAAGATGTGGGCATCCAAAAGAAGTTCTTGACTTACCTTCTGTATTACTAGTAAACCTAACTTGCTGTTTTGGTAGTAAAGGTATTGCTATTATGGTATTACTAATCCTCACTGACCTACACGTGGCTACCATAAACTGTAGTATTTTGTTATGTTAGCAAGGCCTTTGACAAGGCCTGGCATGCAGGTCTATTGTATAAACTTGAACAGATTGGTATTACAGGGGATTTTTTGGAATTTATCAAATCTTACTTAACTAACAGGAAACAAAGGGTAGTTGTAAACTCAGACTTTTCTTCCTGGCAGCAAATAAACTCAGGTGTTCTACAGGGGTCTATTTTGGGGCCCCAGTTATTGCTTGTCTACATAAACGATATAACATTAAACCTCACCAGCAGTATTAGATTATTTGCTGACGACACTTCCCTTTACTTAATCGTCGAAGACCCCAAACAAGCCCCTTTAATTTTAAAGACAATCGAGCAGTGGGCCCAGCAGTGGCTTGTCGAATTTAATTGACGAAAACACAAACAATGGTAATTTCACGAAAAGCAGAAACCACCAATCATCCCCACTTCGTATGTCCAACGTACAAATTACTGAGGTTAATCAGCATAAACATTTGAGTGTAATTCCTAATAGTGAATGTGCGTGGAATAGCCATATTGGTTACATATGTCCTAAAGCATGGTCCCGACTTGACATGATGAGAAAACTGAAATCCACCCTCGACCGGAAAAGCTTAGAAAAGATTTATTTCGCATTCGTGAGACCTTTATTGGAATATGCAGACACTGTATAGCTCAATTGTACTGTCAGCACCTCAAACAAACTTGAAAAAATTCAAATAGAAGCTGCCCGAATTGTTACTGGAGCTAAATCAAGTGCAAGTAAAAGTCGTCGGTATACTGAAACAGGTTGGCAGTCGCTTAGCTCCAGGTGTGACAGACATACATTGATTCAGTTTTTCAAAATGTATCATAACCTGGTACTACCTTATATTGTAAGTAAAATACCCCCCCCCCCCCCCTCCCCCCATTAGTGTCAGTCCATCAGGAATACAACTTGCGGACGAGTAACATCCTTCTTGTTCCAAGGTGTCGCACCCTGAACTACCAATCATCATTTATACCACCAACAACAAAAATGTGGAACGACATCCCTAATCATACTAGAGAAGATCCTAACATTTGTAATTTCAAAGCGTACCTCAATGAGGACAAGTGTCGCCCTCCATCTTTTTATCAACAGTTCAAATCTCGTCTCGGCCAAATCTACCACTGTAGACTGCGGCTTAACTGTAGTAATCTTAATACACACTTATATGACAATCATTTGAAATCCTCCCCCAACTGCTCCTGTAGCGCAATTGAAACAAATAATCATTTCTTACTGAATTGTCCACTTTACGCTGACGAACGTTATGCATATTTTGGAACGCTCCCGGATGATCTTGCTGCGGGCGAGCTAGTATTTGGATCTGAAACTTTAACTACCGAGGAAAACCGGCTTGTTTTCAACCGAGGTGAACAGTTCATTGTCGCTACGAAAACATTTTGTTTTTACACCTAGATCGTAACCCTCACCCCATTTATTGGCTTGTCTCCCTGTCCATGTTGAAACCGATGAATCATAGAATCTTGTATACAGCTCATAAAAGTACAATACCTGTCCACAATTCTTGACAATGTGCATGCGTAATGTGTAATTGCACCTGGTATTAGCGGTGTTGCCAACGGGTTACCGTCTTTGGGTTGAGGCCAATGATCATTGCTTCCATGACATAACACAGCTCCATTTCCAAAATCATTACATCGTTTGTGATTCTCCCATCCTCGTGATATATGTTCCTTTGCTTGTAATATGCTCATTAAGTGGAAACGGCTAAATATAAGCTTGCATGCTTACTGCCGAATCCATATATTCTGTAACGTATTTTACATTTTGAGTTTACGAAATAAAATATTGTTTAAAATAAGCTGACCTTAAAATAAATAAATAAATAATAAATAAATAAATAAATAAATAAATAAATAAATAAATAAATAAATAAATAAATAAATAAATAAATAAAAAAATAACTTTAGACATCATAAGATATTACTACAAGATGGATATTTCGTCTCTTGAATGGGAAAAGGCGATATCTGCAATGCTTTAGCTGTGCCTTTGTTTAGGGACCCACTTCTGATTTCTAGATAATGAGCTGGCTTATCGGGAAAACTTTAGAAAATGACGTTCTTTATTTTGATCACTGTTCACGAAAAGATCCAACTATACAACGCAACCTGTAATGGAAAATGTCATTTTGTATTTGTTGGTAGGATCACTAATTTTATCCTACAGCCCTTCAAGGATGTAGAAACGAATTGTTTCTGACCCTCATTAGCTTTATGTTGTTCTTTATGTCGATCATCTTCCGTGTACAGCGCCCAGTTACCGACCAACACGACTTACATCCTAGCCCCTCTTGAAAATTTCGGGTATCTCATCCTACCAAGCTGCACATGTTTCCAGAGAACGAACAATTGATAACTGTGGCAAGATGTAGGTGAATTCAAAGTATGACGAGTTTGTCAAAATGGTCGAGATATAATTAACATAAAACGTTCCAGTATCTTCTTTGGTATTTGTTTATATATAGAATATACCCATAGCAGATTGGTGTACCAAATGTTCACCACGAGTGTTGAATATTTGGTACACCAAGTTACTTTGGGTATATTTTATTTATACCATGATCGTCAGATTATTAAGAGTCGCTATTGCAGCCGTACATACAACAGAAATTCAAATAGAAGATGCCCGGATTGTTACTGAAGCTGCAGCTGTGCCTGTAGCTCCAGTAACAATTCTTGTTTTTGTTTACATGAGCATCGGTGGGCGGTACTTCCGCTGTCAGTTTTATCACCCAAACGAAATAGAAAAAGAAACAGGGCGTTTTTGATTTTAATAACATAATAACATAATATTTCGCGCTATGGATGCTCTATTAACATGAGACAATGCATGTTTGTTAATTTGTGGTATTTTATGGGGTAAACTCGTTTAAACACGTAATAAATAATTACCACTTTCATTTAACTCTTCGGGAGGCGACGTGCGATAAATTTAGACAAGGTCGCATTCAGGTCGACGTCATTAAAGGTCAACTTGGATGTAGTTCCACTATAGGTGTAAATTTTGTAAATTTTTTAACTACTGAAATCCCATTGCTTGCGTGTTCGTAACGGTTGGTGTATAAAGCTAAAATTTATGTCATAGGCCTTTCATATATAGTAGAGTAGGCAATCATGGTATAAATATATATATATGGTCTATTTATTTGCAAACAGCTCAGATAATCCACTTTTGCATTCAAACCATAGATTATAGCCAAGACGACTTTATCTACCATGTTCAGTTGGACTGAGTCATCATAATGCTGAAACTGAATAAAAAATACCGAATAACAAAAAGGGAAGACGATATTATTGTGCTAAGCAAATGTCTGATATTTAAGGCGATGTGTTACATTTAAATTCAAACTGCGAGGCCGGCTTGGCCGAAGTTGATATCCGGTCATTGTTGGAGCAAGCGGGTGAGGGTACATTACTCATTCCTCGATGCGAAGTTAATTCACAACAGTTTAAGCAGAAGAGATGTGGGATTAGCAGGCATAATGAAATAGTTTGAAGTCGAGTTTTTGTATGGTTGGGAATTAACCCTTTACCCAACGTAACGGCAAAAACCGGCCAGCGCTATTCTCAAAAATCGCCAATTAATTTTCATTATTTTTTTCATTTTTTGTCTCAAAAACATAGGTTATGACCCCTCATTGGAACGAGCTCGTTCCAATGAGGGGTCATAACCTATGTTTTTGAGACAAAAAATGAAAAAAATAAGTTATTCAAGAATGTTTTTTGCAAGTGTCGTCTGCTTTTCATGTTAGGTAAAGGGGTACAGATGGCAATAAATAAGGATTAGGTGGATGAAGAGAAGAAAGAAGAGAGTTGTACAGAAAATTCAACACACACTATGATTCAGGGTTGAAAGCTGAGATTCGTCTAAGTAGGAGAAGACATTGTTCAGCCATCCGTCGTGGCTTCCCCAGTGAGTAATTCCGAGCCTTTCGGATAGCTGAACTAGGAGAAGAGAAAACGTCCGACCTGAGAAACAATAACAATGTCAGAAAAATGTAAGAGATCTGACAATTTTTGTAATTATTTGTTTTGGTTGAATATAATAAAGAGATTATAACTTAATCAATTTGTTATCAGCAGAGATATCAGCCCCAAGTAACTTCGCATCAGTCTGAGGTCGAAAGTCGAATGAATTGGAGTTATCTCGGAATGATATCTCCCTCGGTATGAAAATAACCAAGTAAATAACGTGTGAATGTATATCATAGACGTGACTAGATACTGCATTTCAAATGTACTGAATGTTAGCCACATGGTCTGGATTGTAATGGATCAATGTGGATATATTCAATAGTATAGTCAGTTGTCGCGTGTTGTGTTGTAAAAATGACAGGCAGGCGGGTAAGAAGTATTTCGAGCTTAGGTGTTGGGCGCATGGTCATACAGCGGCACCCACTCATTGATAAAATACCGACGCACATCTACACTGTGAAAAATGGACATTTTTGTCTCGTTAACTGGTTGAGGGCTAGATTATTTTGGGTGGTCTGAATTTGTTATTCAAACGTTTTTTATTACAAATTATTGGAGAGTGGCCTCAAAATTTATATACACAAAATATTATTTGAATGTGACTGAATATGAAACATGAGCAAGGAAAATGTTGGCTTATGCTATGGTATCCTCATTTTTCTGAAAGTCCTGATAGTGGCTTCTAGCACTCAATCAGTTAAATATGGAACAACAAACGTGCATTTGTCTTGACTTTACAGACCACAGAAGAGACAAATCAAAGGTACGAACTTTCGGTAACATATTAAGGATAAAGAGTCTTTGTAATAACTTTTGCTATTTGCTAATTCCAATTAAGATTGCAATGACGGGTTGGTAACGATAATGTTGTCTTAATCTTTCTCTACCTCCCTCCCTCTCTTTCTCTTTCTTTATCAACTATTTCTGAAAAAGTTGGAGGACATGTGCCCCCCCCCCCCCCCAACGTGCATTCCGGTTTCTATGTCCCTGACGGAGGACCAAAATCGAACTTCTGTTATTTCCCCTCCATAATGTCTGCGCATTAGTACACAGATCTTAGGGTCATTTCTCTCTGCACTCTAATATCAAAATATCAAAATTCAGAGCTGCAATTGTTTCCCATAATGCATCTAGCAATTTCACAAATGAAATACTTTTTGACTGGTGTCATTTCACAAATGAAATATTTTTGACAGGTGTCATTTAGTTCTGACAAACAAGATTAAATTGGTTAAACTGCTAGTTGCATTAAAGGGAAAAAGTTGCCGTTTGAACTTTCGGTACTTTGTCAACAGTGTACAGAGGTTTATCTGAGAAATGCAAGGAGTTTGCATCTTTCTTGTGTGAACCATCAAGATACGCAAAATTCGCCGACCTGGTAAGTATTGCCTATAGCCAACTGACCCGACTTTGCTTTGGCCAGGTGAGAGGTATGAACATAGAATATACCCATAGTAGCTTGGTGTACCAAATGTTCACCACGAGTGGTGAAGTGGAGTTAATCGCGAGCCTTTGGCACGCGGTTAACACCACTTCAACACGAGTGGTGAACATTTGGTACACCAGGCTACTTTGGGTATATTTTATTTATACCATGATCTTCAGATTATTAAGTGTCGCTATTATTTTTTCTCGATCTTACTGAGCAGCAGACGTACAAACGTGCGAATTTGTTTTTGTTTACATGAGCTTCGATGGACGGTAATTTCGCTGTCAATTTTATCGCAGAAACGAAATGGAATAATAATAACAGAATAACATAATATTTCGAGTTATGGATGCTTTATTAACATGAGACAATGCATGTGTGTTTAATTTTTGGCATCAAATGGGGTAAACCCATTTAAAAAGGTAATAAATAATTGCCACTTTCATTTCACTCCGCGAGGCGACGTACAATAAATTTAGACAAGTTCGCACTCAGGTCGACGACACCAAAGGTCAACATGAATGTGGTTCTACAGTAGGTTTAAAATTTAACTATTGAAATCCCATTGCTGGCGTGTTCACCACGGTTGGATTGCAAAGCTAAAATTTATGTCATAGGCGTTTCATATATAGTAGAATAGGCAATCATGGTATAATGGTATTTTAACTACCCAAATCACTCGAACACTGAAGTAGGTCTCCTGCGCCGAAGTTTCCCGGTAACCTTATCGGAGCAGCCCGTCTCTGCATGAGCAGGGGCCTGCTTACCATAACGACTCTTTAGCGAGATACACATTGGGTATTGGCCTACTACCAATTCTGTATTCCTATGTCGTACAGTACGTTCCTCTTCTGATATATTTGTTTAAAATTTGTTGTTGCAGTAAATGATAAAAATAAAAGGGCAGAAGCTATCAAGCCGCTGGTGGAGTTTAAAGCTCTTTTGAGCAAAGAACATTCACAAAATATCCACTTACCACTTCAATTTTCGCAAAACTCTTTTGTGTGGAGACCAATTCGGACCCCATTAAATGTAAAAGAATATGGTTTCCAGTGCCCGCGGTAAACTCTCAGAGAGTCTCTAATTAAAATAAAGATTTTCGAGGTGAAACATTCCTTCCGGCACCCTTTCGGTCGGCCAGAACGTATACTATTGACATTTATCACATCGTATTTTCAGTTAACTCTTTAGGTAACACGAAAATATTTGAACTGGAAGCTTTCTCATTTGATTTAATGGCGTAGCTCATGGTCCTCATTGGAACGAGCTCTTTAAGCTAGTGAAGGCTGACTCTAATCATTTCTATTTTTCAATTATGCATTGCTGGTGTTTAGAGGAAGCTCTCTTTCGATTTTGGACTACTTAGCTGGCCAAGATGGCCCCCACTGAACAATTCATTATGGTGACCATCTTGAATTTGATTTCCGCCCAATAACTAATGAATACTGACTCAAATCAATTACAGTTTTTAGTTATGCATTATCGGTGTCCAGAGGAAGCTTCCTTTCGATTTTGGTCCAGATAGCCAATTCAATATGGCCGCCATTGTGGCATACCGAATTTGGTTTCCGTCCAATAACTAATGAACACTGTCTCCAAACATTTGTATTTTTTAATGATGCATTGTTGGTCTCTAGAGGAAGCTTCCCCTCGATTTTGGACCAGTCAGCTGAACCACGATGGCCGCTAGTTGCTAATTCATTATGGTTTCCATGACGGCCATCTTGAATTTGGTTTCCATCCAATAACTAACGAATACTGACTCGAATCAATTTCAATTTTTGGTGATGCATTATTGGTGTCTAGAGGAAGCTTCTTTTTCATTTGGTTATGCCCCCGAGAGATTTACCAACCCTTTTATGACACCATCAGGGGCATATGCTACCCTTTGCATTGCTCTTGTCTTATATGAAATTCCCATACCCTAAGTGTTAATTGTACTGATAACTTTTGAAAATTAAGAGGGGGGTAATATTCATGTAAATCTCTTCTAATGGTGAAAATTGTCAGCCATGCATGTTATGATGAAAGTTGAAGGCGTTAGCATCATATTCATGGATAGTTAAGTACTTGCCGGTAGTATCTCATTCTGGTGTAGTTTATACAGTAGTATTTATTATTATATTGCAGTGAAACGAGCGTAAGCTGTTATGTTGTGTACGTATATTTACACCACATGATTCATGCCAGTCATATGAAAACGTGAGGTTCTTTAACAGTTGTTAAAGGTTATGGACTTTGGTTTCAAAACATTGTTGATTTTGTTACGAGATATAAATACAAACATCCCATCTTAATAGCAGAGTGGAAGCGATAATGTTATCTGCAAGATGTAAGTCAAGATTGGCTTGTGGAACAATGCATAGAATTACAATACCTAAGTCAGGTTGCGCATCAATCTTATTAGTGTAATAAGCGTGGACGCAGTGTGTGATTAGGGCCTCCGAAGGAGTGAGATTCTCTTATTAATTTGGACTCCAGTTTTGCAGTTCAATGAATTGCAAGACTGGGGTCCAAATTAATAAGTGAAACAATAGCAAAGGGATCCATGTCTGGAAGTTTTTGTTCAAAAATATAAAAAAATTCAAGACCGCTGATTCCGTTATCGTGAAGGTTACGTGAAACCAACATCACGCGAACGGCGGTCCGATTAAAGAGAATCTTAATCCAACATTCGAATTTCCAGATTGGAAATCGGCCTAGGCATTCTTGTTGTGAACCGTCGTATGAGTAATATATTGTAAATTCCCATCTTAAACCTTTGAACCGTGGTGGTATCATCCATGTCAGTACAATGACAGTAGTTGGAAGAGTCCATATTCGTTATTGTGGGTAGACCAATTAATGAATTAATACAGAATGTCACACTGCAAAATTTAGATCAAATCGTGGATTAAAGGGACTGGGCAGGAAGCAGCAGTACTTACTTGAAGCCATATCCCTTTTCTGGAACATGAACACCCCTGAATACTACATATAGAAGTGTGTGTGTGTGTGTGGGGGGGGGGGGGGGGGGGGGGGGACTGCATGCCGACATTTATTGTAATTCTCGGCATAAATAATACATATGTATAGAACATTAAAACACGCAAGTCAGTCATCATAAAGAAAGACAAAAGTATTGCCGTTAGGTGTAACTGTGGGATAAATTAGCTTAAGAAAAGCAATTGTCGACTTTAACATTTATTTATATTTAATGACGGTAACCGGCCGTGTTTCTCTCCTTATCGGGTACCAAACTACTGGCATCACAATATTATCAACATAATATACAAAACAGCAGCTCATAACAACGGCAGATAAACATAACTCATAAACATTACTCCTAAGCATTAATTAAAACTTTTTGAATTACAAGATTTGTCAAGTAACATGAAACTGTTATACGAAGGACTAATTATCGATTATCAGTGTATGCACACTATACACTCTAATATATTCGACACTGCACAATTAACACTGTAATTACTGTCTAATCACCGCAACAATTTTTGCACTTACGTTTTGTTTTCATTCCATAGTTTTAAAATAGGCCGCGGAATATCTGTACTTCGGAATGTATCTCATGGCTGACAATTTTCGTCATTGGAAAAGATTTAAAGGAAAGCTAGAGCAACTTAATTTACTAAAGCTGACAGTAAATTTAACACTAAAGGTATGTGAATTTCATATAAAAATTGAATGTTCGAAATGTTAGCGAATTTGTATCTTCAATGTGCGCATCAGTTCACACACTTCGGTCATGTTTCCATAGGGTAGTATAAAAATGCAGAAGCTAGCTTTTTACAATTTTTTGACCAATCAGTTTGAACGAGTGTCTATTGTTCTCTGCTAAAACCCACTTAGAAATAAGAAAACAGGCGTTTTCACCATCTTTTGATATATTGTAACCTTCTCTTCATTATATCAATAGTTGGGAGCATCGTGGCATATGATACAGACACTCTCCTTTCCATTAACCCTTTACCCAACGTAACGGCCAAAACCGGCCAGCGCTATTCTCAAAAATCGCCAATTAATTTTCAAAATATTTTCATTTTTTGTCTCAAAAACATAGGTTATGACCCCTCGTTGGAACGAGCTCGTCGAGCTCGTTCCAACGAGGGGTCATAACCTATGTTTTTGAGACAAAAAATGAAAAAAATTAGTTATTCAATAATTTTTTTTGCAAGTGTCGTCTGCTTTTCATGTTTGGTAAAGGGTTAATATAAAAGACGAGGTGATATTTGCAAATTTTAACAAAGACTTGAATACGACTGTAAATGTACATTCGCTATTATTCACGGAGCCAAAGTGGACACTTACTTGGTGTTGGTAGGTGTCATACGGAGGGACATTCTTAATGGCGGTTTATCTGCAAAGTTGATCCCCAGAAGAATAAAAACTTGCAAATTACTGTAAAAATACATTCGCTAAACAAAACGCTAACGTGGAAGTTTATTTCATGTTGGTAGGTGTTATACTGATAAATAATCTTAATGATGGATTATTTGCAAAGTAGTTGCTTCTAATTAGCTTGCCACAAAAATCCAGATTTCCTTTTGTTACTTTTAATAAACGAAAACAACAGACAGCTCCGAGAGCTGTCTGTTCTTTTCGTGTATTAAAAGTAACAAAAGGGAACGTAGCTTTATTTTCAACAGCTGCCATAAGTGTTTTCTCAACAATTACTTGCTTCACATTTGGATCTTCCTGGCTCGTCTATAATTTCAAGAAAGATAACTTTACAGAAGTTCACTTCATGAAAATATGAATCAGATAAGGAAAAAAAGCCCTTGACAGTATATATTTGCCGCAGTTCTACACTGCACAGCATTTATTTTCAGTATTGCTGAATAGAGCCTTTCGATTTGAAGCCCTGTAATACTACCAGATAACAAGTTCAGTCCTTGTTTAAACAATTTTGCTTCATTGAATGATGAGTTAACCTCCTTCGCGAAACTGAATAGTTGAAGAATAAGATAAAGAAGACCCTTAAAGGATAGAGATTCTGCACAAAATGGGTGGACCGATTTCAATCTATTCCAGCCACCGTTTATCGAGGTCTGCCGAGGTTTATCGAAACTCAAATCGGATTTAATGGACGGAGTCTGTCATCTACGAAGAGAAGGGACGAATTGGAGACCGTGTTTATTTCATAAACGCGATGCTGAAAATAGCGCAGTTATTAACTGATTGTCTTGGCTATACGTTAAAAAGTTATCTAAGCCTACAAGCACTAAAGATAAGTGAATGTTGAAATGCCTTTCTGTTTCCCCTACTTCCTGTCACTTGAAAACCCTTCAATCAAGCAGCATTGGAAAAAAAATCAGTAGTTTGTCCGGAAATTCATTCAATGATAAAGTTCCTGGCCATAACATTATGAAACAGGCCGAGTTGCGACTTTCATTATTTTGCATTTCGCAAAGAAGGAAATGTATCGGTGAAAGAGTTCAATTTCAAATCGTAAGTTGTGAATGCAATTTGCAGAACACACTGTTTACAGACGAGATGCTGGGGGTTTCAGGTTTGTTGTCTCTCCCTGTGACAATTTAATTCCGCAAAATGTTTTCGTTGCCCTCTACAGCAAACAAAGCATAACAAACTCACAAATCACTCGAAAAACTGTTTTGCCTGAGTGATGGCTTTGTTCGAGAGTTCGATCCACGCCAACACATAATCTTTAAAATCTAGATTGAATCCAAATATGCGAAAACGTATCGCCTCACATGCTACAGTACAGTCACTGTGGATCGGTTGTAATCCACACGTGGGTAGTGACGTATAAGCTTGCGTTTACCAGGAAATAAAGTTTTAATTAATGCTTAAACACGTCTAGACTTCTTCGGAATGTACTTGTAGGTGCATAAAATATGCATGTGTGGTGCAGTCGTCTTGGATTGGTTGTAATCACATGTGGGCAGTGATGTCCACGCATGCGTTTACCAGGTAATAAAAGTCATCACCAGCAAATATTGTATCAATTAAGCACCGGGTTGTACCCGGTGCTTCATTAATTAAATTTCTGATGATTATTCCAATAATTAGTGCTTGGAAGCCAATATCATTAAGTCCGTGGAAATATTGCCCACCAGTCCACGATGACTGTACTGTACCTTCGTTTGTTTTGCCTTAATCTACGCGTTGATTTCGCAATATTGTGTTTATAAAATTTCGATCCCGTGCTTTAAACCTTAACGGCCACGCCTACTTTTACTGTATATGGATGATCTATATATATGTCCCCATGTGAGGAAGTTTAACTCTATCATCTGAAAAAATGTTGGGAAAAATGCTCTTCTGGATCCCGTCATTTCAATCTAACGGGGAATAAGCAGGAACGAGGTGACATATTACTCCTAAGATGTGAGGGAAGAGTTACTAGTATGGTTTGTCACTTCATCAGTCTTTGATGTCGAGAAAAGTGCACACTGTTGGCTCCATATTTAATAAATTTTCCCAACGGACCCATAATCATCAACAGTAAGTGGCACCGGTATGTATAAATGGCGACAGTAAACAATCTTCGCTGTTCGAAGAGCGATATTTGTTTACAAAATAAAACGTATCACTCCAGGTATATTTGAAACACCCTTACATTTACTGTCATTACCACCTGAAAAGGATTAACAAAGCACGTTTAAATGTTCAAAAAATCACTTTTCATCAGTTAAGTAAACTGTAAAGAAAATGTTCGCTTCAGCATAAAAAATCGATAGCCTATAGTCGGTATAGTCGATACAGAGCCGTAAAAACAACAAAGAACATTTGGGTCTGCAAATTATATTTTCTGTCTATTTTTGAAATATTTAACGATTTAAATCAATAAATACGGTACCTTGAAAATATTTTTGGTACTTAACTTCTCTTGTTTTGTTTTCATCCAAATTCTGAAACTTCGAAGCGAGTTGAAATGCATCAATTGGATCAAAATAGTAATGATTGCTACTCACCTGATATAAAAAATATCAAGTGAGTAACCTCATACGGCGGAACTCTCAGCGTTCTGATTGGACAAACTAACTTTGAGGTATAATAAATATATATATCAGTGTCTGGGTGCCCTTATATGGCTGTGACACCCGAGTTTGAAATGCTTCCTTTGCTCCTGACCTCTGAGTAGACTGTCGGTAGTTCTTGAACTGCATAACTGCTTGTTGAGTTCACACGTTTCCAAGAGTTAAGTAGCTGAGGATTTGGAGGGAAGTCTAACCATTGGGCGGCCAAGCATAAATCACTCTGTGCGAACTGTATGAAAGATATTTATGTTAAAGTTTCTTTTCAGAAATCGTAACTTGAAAGCAAAAAGCTGCCAACTGCAATGCTTTAGCATTGCAGTTGGCACTTTCTCCTTTAAGGGACGAAGCGTTTGTTGGTAATCAGTAACTAGCAGTTACAAGGGAAAGTACGATATCTCTCAGACCCAGCTGGAAGTGTGTGAAGATTAATGTAATTTCCACTTTGTATAAATCGACTTCCGATTTTACTGCAAAAATATCTTACTGACAGTGTTTCGAATTTGAGCGAAACAGACAGTTTCTTATTTTTTGGAAGATCTGAATTTAACAAATTGGTAATTATGTTTTATTTAACGGTTCTTATTGATTTCATATACCTCCTAAAAATAGCTAAAGTAATAAAGTGATCAACAAGGAATCAGCTAGGAATATTTTTTTAAAATAATAAGAATGAATGTTATAATTTTCAGGGTTTACCTCTTCAGAAAAAGTCCACATGCTGATGGCATTTATGAAAAATAGAAGCTACCCGAACAACAGGGTATTGATACGTTTACAGCCAAAAGAAACCAGGGACCAGTACTATAAAAAGTTTACCATTGTTTTATTTTCAAGTTATGACTCTAAATGGTTTGAAATGCAATGAAACATTAGCATTTTCAAACAGGCACATTTCCATATCTTGTAAAATGCTAATGATTCATTTTAGTCAGTCACATTAACCCTTTACCCAACGTAACGGCCAAAACCGGCCAGCGCTATTCTCAAAAATCGCCAATTAATTTTCATTATTTTTTTCATTTTTTGTCTCAAAAACATAGGTTATGACCCCTCATTGGAACGAGCTCGTCGAGCTCGTTCCAATGAGGGGTCATAACCTATGTTTTTGAGACAAAAAATGAAAAAAAAATAGTTATTCAAGAATTATTTTTGCAAGTGTCGTCTGCTTTTCACGTTAGGTAAAGGGTTAATAAGTAGAAAATACAATTCTAGAAAATACAATTGTAAAAGTTTTATAGTATTGGTTCCAACTCTCAACAAATACGCTCGGATATAATGAGTACCCAACAAATGTCTCAACCGCATAACAAATTTCCACTAAATTTGAAGATGGTGTAACCACTCATTCGTTCTATTAAAATATCCCGAGGCAGCTGATTACTTAAAAATATGGCAAGGCGTACTGCATGACGTGTCTCGCCGAGGCCGACTAATGATGTGAAAAAACATGTTTTTTTCCTGTGTCTGTGTTATTACCTAGACATTTTCTGCAGTCAAACGCCAGTATCTTCATTTTTTCAAGTCAATGAAACGATAATAAAAAACAGCACGGAAATAACTTTCCTCTCCCTAAAAGATAATTAGTGTCCAAAGGCAAGAAAACGATTGATTCTTTTTTTTTCAATCATTAAGCACGTATACCTACAATGACCATTTTCTTTACTTCAGAACGTACCATTCTAATGATGACTATAATACATGTACAAATTAGGATGATTTAATAATACCCCTATTCAAAATGTGTGCCTATTTTCTAAGATCCTGACGCCGGTACCACGCCAGCCACGAGGCTTCCGAAACGAACTCAGCCGGCTATTGTATTTAGCCAACTATGGTATGATGTTCGAGCTTCACACTGTAAATGCGTCTTAGCACAAGCAGGACCTCGAATTTATTTTACCTTTGAGACTATGCGGAACCGCATGTTACCATCCAATCAACTACCAATCCAAAACAACAACTAACCATGCTATTAACTGAAAGTTTGTTGAATGCAACGTGATACATATATTATGACTGAGGCGTACTGGGCCAAGAAAAATTACCGGGAAATGCACCGGGAGGGGGAGGAGGGGGCGGAGAAAATGCTGATTTTTCGAACTGAAAGAACGCTGCTTTCCTGCATCTGAGGGATCAATTGCACTCTTCAAAGAGGTCATTTCGATATTTTAGCCATCTTCGTCACTCATTCGAAAAAAACTGGGTACACCGGGGGGCGGGGGGGGGGGGGGGTGGAACCATCAAACCGATCATAGTTCTACCCACTGAGAGAAAACTGTGGTTTTTCAAACTGACAGAACACTGTTTCCTTGCATCGGAGCGTTCAAATATAGACTTTAGTGATGGTATATCGACTGCCAATGACAGGCCACATAGAGACGATTTCGAAATACCGGCAGCAAATGCAATCAGATCCATTTCTCCTGTGGATTATTTTCACAAAATTTCATACACCAACACGTGTTGGGCTGCATAAATTTTAGGCCCCAGGGGGACCTCCAATAGAGGGCACACCGGGTATTTTCCCGGTAGACCATATGGCCAGTACACATCTGTATTATGAGTAACGCCGGATTTTTATTATGTCGAATATTTCGTCCCTTCCCTGCAAGATCCAACGACTGGTCAGCCAGAATTTATTAGCCGATGTAGCTCAGAGAGCTAACAACCGAGAAGCACCCAAGGCAGCCATAAATGTCGGTGATCTATATTTTCAGTTCGTTTGTTCATTTATTGGAATTTGACATTTTCAACAATCGGGCCACATCGTGTCAAACAGTTTGCTTGTTTATTTACAAAAACAGAGTCACGTCGTTTCAGACTATTTTACAAGCAGAGAACGCCCGAGTACCCATAAGGAACCACAGAACAGTGGTTAGCAGCGTTAGCAGCTGTTAATTGAAAGCAAGTGCATAATCGACGAGCAGTACGCTTTAGCGAACGGCGCCACCACGTTCCCACGTGAATTAGGCGTCTTGTCAAAGGACACAACGCAGATGGCGTAGGTCAAAATCGAACCATCGACTTTCCAAATTAAAGTCCAATGCTCTACCTAATGAACCATCGTATTTCCATATTTTCATAGGCAGTCAACATTTGGCTAGAACCTACAACTAATAGACGTCTCTGTCGTTTCTGTAACGTGTAATTTTCACTGTTCCACAGATGTTTTGGCATACTTTAACTCTTTCAATACTGAGATCCTGAATGGGATTGACGCATACAATACCGGTTATAGTTATGGGCGAATCCATTTTACATTTGTAGGGTAGTCCATTAATAATTCAATCCAACAGCCCCCGCGGAGTAGTTAGACTATGTTAGTACTGTCTCTATACTACAAGGGCGTCGAGAAGATGACCGATTTGGGTGGGAGTGTAAACCTTATTTATCCCAACTGTAAAGACTCAAGTCCCGACAGTAGAAATATTAAATATTAAAGTTAAATATTAGTTAAATACACCATCTATATCGCCAAAGCATGACTTCGTCGTACGCATGCCTTGATGATGTAGTTAGAATATAAGTCTTAAAAAAACCCTAAACTTTTTAGGAATGTACTTGTGGGTGAATAAAATATCCACACCAACACATAATTTTTATAATTGAGATTGAAACCAAATATGCGAAAACGTATCACCTCACATGCTAACAGCACAGTCGCCGTAGATTGGGTGTAATCCACACATGGGCAGTGGCGTTCACGCATGCGTTTACCAGGAAATAAAATTCATCACCATCAACATTTTAATTAATGCTTAAAAACCTCTAGACTTCTTCGGAATGTACTTGTAGGTGAATAAAATATGCATGAACAGCAAAGTCGCCGTGGATTGGTTGTAATCCACAGGAAGGCAGTTATGTGCGCGCATGCGCTTACCAGGGAATAAAAATCATCACCAGCAAAATTTTAACTAATGAAGCACCGGGTTGTACCCGGTGCTTCATTAATTGAATTTTTGATGATTCTTCCTATAATTAGCGTTTGGAATCTAGTATTACTGAGTCCGTGGAAATATTGCCCACCTGCTGAAAGTGACCAGTCCGCGGCGACTGTACTGTAGTTTCACAAAAAAAACTGTTGACAATTATTTATTGGGGGAGACAGGTAGATAGGGACCCATTTAGTCAATGAGGTCTCATTCCCATTGGTGCCCCGACGGCTGTGGTCCTTGGCCTTTATTGGCCACCCTGATCCATAGGACGAGCCGTCACTGACATGATTACAAGCATGAGCGAAATGATATCTATCATTCCAATCCAGAAGAAAATGTCTCAATTGGAAAAATTGTTTGGGGTTACACCTGAATTCACCTCTGCCCTCCCCATTTAGGGATGGCACTGTCTAAATATTGTTTGTCCATTTCGCGGTTTACTAACCTGCAATCTGATCTTATCGACAGTTTACGACGCGTGCTGGGTTGTAAGGGATAAATGAGTGGTGGTACTATTACGAAACAAGCGACATGTTTTACCGATTACGAAAATCAAGCAGGCGGAAAGTTATCGCCTGACTCTTGCGTCAACATAAGATGTAAACGACATAATCACTCTAATATCTGAATAACGTATTAGCTAATTTCCTCCTCCACGCCATTACTGCTATCCACCCCAATAGAGCGTTGCTTTATAAAACGCGAGGAAGTATTTAATTAAACTTAACCAACAGCGATAGCGGAAACAGAGATAGAAAACAACATGTGCAGCACGTGTTGCTGCGGTAACGGGACGCATTTCTTTATATGAATAAAGGATGAATATCTTGGCTCCGGTTGTCTCCTTTGACAACTTCTCTTGCGCCTGAATACCTCTACTGCGCAGACGCGATACGAACATGCTAGTAGAGTCCAGCGAGATCCTACTGGAAAACACTTGTCACGGGGACTTATGTTGTAAACACGGATGTAACTATGGGTGTGTATGGGGGTGTGACACCCCCTCCCCCAATACTTTTGCATATCGATTCACTTAAGATGGTAATCATGTACTTTCTCCAGGGACTAGATTTGCTTCTTGGACTTACGCCACAAACGCAATCGGTCTCGTGCAAATGGAGGTCTGTAGTTGATTAGGGATGTTGGGGTCACAGCACGACCGCTTTCTATTTCGCTAATAAGAGGTCGAGGAGCCCATGCATCACCACCACTACATGAATTCATGAACAAACAAAAGTTTAACTGTAATGTGTATTGACAAATATTCCAAATACATCATCAAGGCATGCCTTCACAGAAGGCATGCCTCGTTGATTTAGATGGAATATTTCGGGACAGACTGTGTTTCCACACCCCCAATCGGTAATCGTCGCGATGCCCCTGGTTCTACAGAAGCCAACGGCTGTTCCTAATTGCAGTTGGCATGCGAGCGAGGATGAGACGAGAAAGTGGGAGCCTCCTGTTGTTTCTGGGAAGTGGAGAAAATGTTAGAAAATCGGAGACACTATCGTGCAACCTGGCAGATACTGGAGTGAATATATACAATATTTTAACAATTGTTGAGACTTATAATGCAAACGAAACAATTAGAGCCATAGAATGTTTCAAGAATATATAATCAGTGAGCTCCGCCAAAAACCAAAAAAGAATGAATGTGTTAATTTCATAGATGTATTTGAGAAAAAACACTAGCGCTTGAAATGTCAATTTGCAGAGGGTTAATCACAAAGGGTAAGGCCAGTTAACACCCCCCCCCCCCCTCTCCCCCAGCAATTTTCGGTTCAGAACAGAACTCTCTGTTGTGCAATTTGTATTCCGTATACTTTTTTATTGTACATGTACATTGTACAGGAGGGCGCAGTACCGGTCATACGTGTACACATTGCATAGACTATAGCTTGCCCAAATCAGCCCCTATGACTATATCTGTATCGAGACTATAAAACGTAATGGGCAAACATCTCTTTATCGTAAATGTAGCAAAATAAATGTTTGAACCAGCATCCATTTACTATGTAGTGATACGGGAACAAGATGTGATAAGAGTAAAGATTAATAATAAACTCGGAGTAATGAAGAGCACGTTAATCAACCTGCTGAAGACAGATGGAGGCGAAATAGTAAAAACAAATTAAAATTTGTCAAAAAGTTTGATTTCTTTGAGAAACGACAGAATCTTCTGTGAGCTCTAGTATGATGAAAAGATCTCTCAGAGAACCTGCATTGATGTAAATCTGATACTATGCACTTATCTTCACATAATTTTGCATAGGAATTGCGCGAAATTTCCCCAGCGAATGGCATCCGAAGCACGACATATTCTATTGGTTGCTGATGGCAAGCAATGTTTCAGCCAATGGACTTCCGGGTTAAACCCGAAAGTCCATTTACTGAGACATTGTTTGTGCATAGGGCATATGTACAGACGTTGATAGCCTTATTATCGTTATAGCACGCAGATCAAAGCAAAGAGTTGCGTGCTATCTGAGGACAATACACGAAAGAACATCTATTTAACTATATCAAACATATTTGGTCGGAAGCATTTGTTATTTCTTGCTCCATCTGGAATGAGGGTTCAACAATGTTTTGTGTGTAAAAAATGAAAAGAAATTGATACAATTTGAATGGCGCCTTTTTGTGAATGACGCTGGGTAATATAACCGTTTCGCTATGTAAAGGACTTACATCCACTTCTAAAAGTGGCATTCTCCCGATATCTATACAATGATCCTACTTACCAGAAAATCGAAAATAATCCACTTACTCGGGATATATTCTGCTTTAACCAAAGGCCAACAACAATTTCAAAGAATGTACTCCATAAAGAATAAAGATAAAAATAAATAATGGGGAACAGAAAAGAAAGATTACTTTAAATCAACAAACTGTTAGGAAGGTCCTGTGGAAAATGGCTGTATAAGGCATTTAAGTTCGCATGCAGGCAGAACATATTAACTCGTGTAAACACTGATCGATATGTCTAATAGGGGATGAAGAACCACGATTGTCTACTATTATCCAATGCTTCTTGCTCTGATGACCCTATCCGAATCAATCGTTTAGCGTGCTCTCGTAAGTAAAATAACATACACACGCACTCAAAAAACGAATTATGTAGGCCTAATGTTACATAACTGTTCATACATAACTGTTATTAGATAATATACCCATCAAAGCCTTTCTCTTTTGAGTCTAGACATTACTCAGTAACAGTAAAATTACTTTTGGCAGGTCAGTTGAGATACAAGTAATCAGGGTTATTTAGTTGTCTTTTTACCCACTGGTATATTAACGGAGAGAGAGTGGAGTTTAGAGTGTGGCAGGGCGGTACTTTGCATAGCTAATTCCCTACGATATTTATATAGTTTAACCCATTTATCTCTATAAAACAGGATTGCTGGAACATCAGAGACAAACGTCAGACCAAAGCTGTGCCTCCAAAGATGACGTCAAGTCAATCAACGCGACAACTCCTCCTAATCCATGACGTTTTTTAAGTGAAAGTTGTTACGTTGTGACTGCAATCACGGAGTAACACGTTTATCTTATCAAACGTCATGGCATTTCCGTAGTATGGAAATACAGTTTTGTCACATTTGATGACCACTTCGTATTTATATTTTCTAAAATAAAATTTAATACACTGAAAAAATGTATTTCTCCATTTACTGTGACAATAGATTTTGAATCTGACAGAACATCAGGAAACGAGCAAGACGAAAAATTCTCTCTGTCTTATCCTATATACCCATGATATGTTGTGGTCAGTACAAAAATAACACTTAAATTCAAACTACTCTATTTCATAAACATTAACCCTTTGAACGCTGGTGGTATATTCCATATCACTTCAGTTGCAGCAAATGAAAGAATGTCACGGTGATAGCTAAAAGTTGCGATTTTCTTGTTTAAAAGTGTAAATATTTTCGATAATCTTTCTGAGTGGTTAAACATAAAACGTAAAGATAGGCATATGAGGGACCCTGAAAACCGATTTGTCATTTTAGCAATAATTCTAGCGGTGGAAATTAAGCATGAAATTTAATGTCCATTAGGGCCCATTTGTTGAACGCCACATGGGCTATCAGATAACTGCTCAAAGAGGTATCCTTCTGTTGTCATTATCTGGGTAATTATGGCCAGTTAATGGGTGGGTGTTGTAGAAAACAGTGCATCACACATGTTCTGGACACACACCCATATTACGCATGTATCCTGTCTCCGAAATGTCAAAAGATACCAAAATATGAGTCTTTCAAAGGGACTTTAAAACGAATGTTAAATTTAGATAGATCTGAGCCGCCAAGTTCAAGATTAACTTAGAATAAATGTTCTGGCTATCTAAATAAAAATCGGGTGATTTCTCGAAAAATTCATTCCAGGAAATTCCAATCGGAAGGTGTGTAAGGCTGCGGGTCGTTGCGAGTAGATGGGGAGGTCCCATGCTATAGGTTAGAGGAGGTGCCGCATCGGTGCGAAAGTATTGGCTCGTTGTTATGTAGGGGAGCCACAGAAGGCAAGCCACACGTAGGCAGAGTAGGCTTTGCTTGTATGAACATTGTTCTGAGACAAACGTAAGGGAGAATTTAACTCCATTGGTGGCGACTGCTTGTGTGAAAAGCGTCAAGTAAAGTGACAATAAACTAGTGGCCGTGCAACGGCAGTGGTAGAGTGACATTCCGTCACTTGTTGGAGGAGAGGCGTACCGATAAAGTGACAATACGTTAGTGGCCGTGCGACGGCTGTGAAAGAAGTGAAGTGAAGAGGCGTCCAGAGAACAAACACCAGCGAAAAGGATGAGAAACCAGTGACAACGGAGAATGCGGGCTCGCAAGTGACTCAAAAACTGTAGGGGTGATTGACGTTTTGTATTCTTATTCTTATGGATTCCATGTAAGTCACAAATTATCATATTTATTTTTTTTATATATGTATTAGAATTGTTGTTTTCAGTGAACCCCTGTTGATTTATGCTTTTCGAGGAAAAGTTATTAACCCCTTCAGGATAAGAACCACCCCAACAAAAGTAAAACAGGCGGGTTCGTCACGGTGAGACATACGTTCACGCACGATTTTAGGCAACACTCCTTGAGTTTTGGCTGAATACGCGGCGTGAATCTATTTCCCCATCAACGACAAAGCCATGGTTTCCGACAAAGAGTTCATATTCATTATTTGGGGATAGACCAATTCATATTTTCAACGTGCAGCCTCAAGGCTGCACGTTGAAAATAATGATTGGTCTAACCCATACATACACTTAACAACCATTCTACTCTGTGCAATTATGACGAATCATGTTCCGGGGCTGGAAAAGCATGCTCACATTCAAAGCACACTGTCAGCCAAAACAATGAACCTGGGTAATTCAGCTCAATACCAGTGTTACGGAGACTGGAGTTAGCTGTTATGTCGTTGGTGTCGTTGATGAAAATTTTAAGTAGTTCATTATCAACGAAGGTTAGTGAATATTTAACTGGTAAAGAGTTAAATTTATTTGCTAAATGAAATTCTTTTATCAGTTATTAGTGTATTATAGTTTATTTATTGCCTGTATGACCGACATCGCCATTTTGTCAAATAGTTCTCAATATCTACATTTAGCTTTCATTATTTATTTATTTATTGATGTTTAAGGTCACATATTTATGCACGCTGGCTAATCAAGACCGTGACAGTTTTACGGGTGGAGGAAGCCGGAGTACCCGGAGAGAACCACCGAGCAACGACGAGCAGCTGCCAGCTCCCCAACAATGTAACTCCGCACTGCAGCACAGGCAGGGTCAGATTGGTTGAAGACATGCGTACCATCGACGTGCAGTAGGACTTAATACACGGCGTCATCGTGCCCCCACGCGGGCAATGGAGATGAAGTGTCTTGCCCAAGGACACAACGCGGTTGCCGCATGTGGGATTCGAACCGAGGACCTCTCGGCTTGCAGCCTGCGCCTCTACCTACTGAGCCACCGCGCTTCCAGCTTTCATTAACAAAAACAAACAGCAGATAGCTTGCTTTGCAACTAAAGTGAACATATATCAAACCTCTGGTGGGTCACAAGGAAAAGGAAACCCCAAAGGTAATTTAAAGGAATGAGTTGCCGCCCCCATGCCATGCTTAAATTAATATTCAAGAAGATAACATTTTTCACCCCGCCATTTTGTTCAACCGAAAATCTGTAAAATTCGGCGTTCAAATCCCGTTTCACTGAAGACTGCATTAACCACCGCATCCACATTGGCAGTGGATGTAACACACCGCGGAAACATAAATCGAAATACTGCATGCATTGAATATTAAACAAAAATTTCAAAAAGTTTAATTCTTCGTGACACCAAATTCGAATCCAACTCCAATCAAATTTGAATAACACGAAGCTGGAGGAACGTTTCATGACATTTATTTAGACTATTCAGACAACAAGCACTAATTCATGAACATGTCTCTTTATAAACTAAATTGTTTGGGGTGTTCTCTCTTTTCTTTTGTGCTTTATGTCATCTCCCCCCCCCCCCCCCCCCACTCCCCGTTTTGGAATACTTGTTAACTGCTATAGTGCTGGAAGCCCATATTTGGGCTTGATTATGCAGTGCGGGTACCACGACTTAAATGCTTCATATTCAGTTGTTGTGCTTCATATTATCTTTGAAGTGATATTATTCATTCAGTAAGGATTTGCATTGTTACAGTTTATTGGAGAGCGCCTCTCTCATAAATTGTAACAAGTCAAAAACATCGAACAAAATTATTTTGATGGTCAAAAATAATTTGGCACTCTGGCAGTTAAGGAACGCGTTTACTTGTTGAGAGTGTATTTATTTTTCAAGGAGCATATTGCATTTCAAACTGAGTGATCAGTTTTTTCTGGCGAACAACAGGGTATATCACACCTTTCACCCACCAGAAGTTAAATGACTAGAATAGCAATAAATGGATGGGCACCGAATTGTTTTAGCGAGGCAATAAAACGCGGACATTAAGACGATTTTTTTGGAAAGTAAACGGAGCTCCACTATGGACATTACGAAAAGTTCTAACTGGACAATTTGATTTGTTACTAACTCCAACTGTTATGAACCGGTATTATTATGAAAGTGAATAACCGGGTTTATTTGTATGAATTGTAAATTTCATAAGCGGGGTTATTTTAAAAAAAATATTCATGTCTTTAGAATAAAGTGAGTGGGGGGGGGGGGGACCGTTTAGTACCTCCCTGCTGCATGTTATTGGATTCCTACTGGGACCAATACTATAAAGCTTTTACATAATTGTATTTTCTAGAATTGTATTTTCTAGTTATGACTTTAAATGGGTGGAAATGAACCATCAGCATTTTCAAAGATGTGGGAATTTGCGAGTTGGTAAATTGCCATATCTTTTAAAATGCTAATGATTTATTTTAGTCAGATATATTAATAGGTAGAAAATACATTTCTAGAAAATACGATTGTAAAAGTTTTATAGTATTGGCTTTTGAGCGGAAGCGAATGTTGGTAGCTTTTGGGTGTTTTTCGAGTGCCCCGGTGAAACGTACCTGTCGGGCTGAACTCTATACATTTTGTTTTTCTACTTCGTCTTTCGGTTAGATTCGTCCCGTTAGAAATCATTTTCGATTTCAGATGAGTTCATCGACTCAGAAGACAGAAACAAGAATTTGACTGGAGCCGCTAGAAATTGTTTGAAGCCTTTTTGGATTCGCATTAACGAATGGAAATCAACAAAAAATGTGATTCGTGTAACGACTGATTAATTTGTATGGAGTTTCGAGTGATGGATTTATCTGGTGGATTTGTTTGACTGGAGACATAATTCAATAAAAAATAAACCTCACTGCAATGTGTTTTTTGAGCATTAATTGAACATCTTCTCTATAACTGTGCACACTTGTCATTCATCATATCAGAGACATTTATTAACGTTTACCAAAATTACCCATTTCTAAACAGACAGAACCTATTTAGAAACCACCGAGATAGATTAATCTGAATAATGGGATCAAGCAACTGTTATTTGTCCCAGAACACCAATCTCATTGTTAGTTTCTTGGACATGCGAACAAAATAAACTTTGTATTCTACCTGGATCCCTAATGATTTCTACAACTTTGGAAATTGAGTTTTATATTTTTGTTTATAAAATTGTTCAATATACCGTAATTTAACGCCGACCCCCACGACCCCGGATTGGTACACCATAGCTTCCATTTGTATGACCGACGCTGTGTGTGATATAAGCTCAAGTATCAAATTAGTCTCGTAAGAAAATAAAAGCTTAACAAAATGCTTTGCAAAAGCAAAACGACATCAGTTGTTGGACATGTTCTCTTCAGGTCTTGTCTTATTAGTCTCATATGTTGATCTCGTTTGACGGTATGGGCACGCGACCCAGAGACGCCATGTGGGATTGTCGTGATAGCCCGTACATTTGGTCATGTCCTGACGTCATTACCTTTGTGATGAGTGGTGTTACTGCGCATGAACAGTGCGTGCTATTAAAGTCACGCGTGTTTCGGTCGTCCGATTTGTATGCTGGACGACGCAATGGTTTCTAAGGCGGCATGTAGTTGCTTTGAGCAGGAACGATTTCTAATAGGACGGAGTCTGTGTGTGTTCGTTTGAATAGATGTATATCTAATTACCGAAATTGACCCGACAATTATCCAAACCTTCAAAATCATTGGTGTCTATCTACCCTGATCACCAGCATTGATAGTACAATTTAACTTTGAGCCTGAAAAGGTTTCTAATATAATGGAGCGTGTTTGTTTGTAAGATGTGCTCGTTTGGACGGAAGTATGTCTAAGAACCCAAGTGGACCCGACAACCATCGAAAGGCAACAAAAAGGGCCAAAAAGCACCGAAATGCTTTTTATTTGACTCTCCCAGAATCCGTTTTATAAAGGTAGTACAGAGTGCAGTAGGCCCCTACAAGTGAGTTGGATTGTATAAGAGTATCTTCGCTGGGTCGGATTTCTTCAGAATCCCCTGCTTCTAACTAATCCAGCTTTGATATTCCCCCATTAGCACCAATTGCAGGTGCTTCGGCTGTTGATCAGTACACTGACATAAATGTATTATTTGCCAAGACTAGCCAGTCAGATTGCTAGATTCACGTATGCTCCGCCCCACTATCACTACATATTATGTCTAGGTCGTGATGTCCATCTTTCATCATATGAGTCCACAACAGCCACGAGGAAGCACTATCGATAAGGTATAACTTCATTCAAGTTCCTCATATCCTCATTTGTTTATTCAGTGGTCATTGGACGTACTGTTTTAGCCTATGAGTGTTTTGCCAATCTTCGAGTTTGTCGTACGCGGCCATAAGGAAATAAATCAATGTCCTCCCTCATACAGTATTGAAATGCATGGGGGGCTGTGGAATCCCATTTTTATGGTCTGCCTATGCCTACAGAATCCCTTTTAATCGTACGAAGCCATGAGGGACATCAATAAATCCATCAATTGTCCACCCAGGCACTGAACTGCAAGGGGAGTCCGTAGAACACCCTTCTTGACCTCCGTATGCCTATGTTGTCAATTTTATCACACAAGACAATGGATGACACTATGAAATCCCTAAATGAGGTATAATCTGCCACACCCTTGTACCCTTATCTGGGTATTGAACTGCATAGGTAATCGGTGAAATTCCTTCTATGGCCTGCCTGTGCTATTTTTCCCCATTTTTATGATACGAGGCCATATGGGCCATGAGAAAATCCATAAATGAAGTTCAACCTGTCATCACTCATGTCTTCATCTGGGTATTTGGGGATACTTATGACATGATGATGTATTACTTAAGGATACATTTTGAAGATAGCCTTTAGAGGACAGCTTTTAGAGGTTAGTTATCTGATGATGACGTTTTTATCCTGGTACTTGGCTTAGAAAGTTGAGAAAAGATCCCACAACAACATATAACCTTCCTTTCGTTTTTATTCTGTTCTGTTGTACAATCACCTTGTTCACTTTGTCAAGCTCATAGTCAATTTCTCCTGACATCTACTTCGTCGAATACATCTCTGAGTGGTAAGTAGTTCTTTGGTTTTCGTCATCTTCTTCCCGGAGAGATTGATAACCATCCGATCACCAACTTCTGTTTGGTCATCCTTCGGAACTTATTTCTTGGTTTCTTTCTGTTATGTTACTCTGTCCAGGTCCAGGTCTTTAGTCGTGATAAAGTACGTTTGCACTTTGAACTCTGGTAGCTTGGAGTTTTTGCTTGATTTGACTTATTTTGCTTTCTGGGGCTTGACATCGCTGATTCATTTAATTTCCGCTGCTTGGTTGACAGGTAAGTCACCGTTTTGTTTGGTATCAACACCATTCCTGGGTTGGTCTGTAGCTGCGTCCTTGGTTTGATCAGCAGGCTGATCCATCCTTAGATATTCTTTCCTCTGCGTGGTAGCTTCAGTCTTCTGGATAGTAACATCTTTCTTGGTGGGAGCTGTCGTTTGGTTATCTTTCGCGCTCTTGTCTTTCGGCTGCTTTGTAGTTTGAGTGGAAATTTCATTCTTCTTAACTCCATTCTCTTGAACTTAAGTCGTCTTCAGTTCGCTCTCGTCTTTAGAATATCCTTCGTTATCTGGTTCTGGTTGTGTAGACTGACTGCTGAACAAAGAGTAGATTAACCCTTTACCCAACACAGACGATATCAAAATTTATTATTTTAAATATCATTTTTTTTGATTCTTCAAAAAATTTCAACAAAACCATATCATGTGACCCCTCGTTGGAACGAGCTCGTTCCAACGAGGGGTCACATGATATGGTTTTGTTGAAAGTTTTTGAAAAATAATATTTTTTCAACTGCTGAATTTGCATATTACGCGGGCGGATGCGGGCGATTCGTTAGGTAAAGGGTTAAGAGCGAACATACAAAGCTCATTCAAAGGAAGAATGAAATGACGGACTTGCTACAGAGCATCAGAGAACCAGATAACGAAGGAGAGTCTAACGGAAGATCTTTTCGATACTGAGCACTCGAAGAATATGATACTGTCTCTCTAGTATTAACCACTTACCCAGCGCAAACAATATCAAAATTTATTATTTTAAATCTAATTTTTTGGAATTTTCCAAAACATTTCAACAAAACCATATCATGTGAACCCTGTCGTTTGGTTATATTTCGTGCTCACGTGCATCCCTGTCCAGTCTAACACCATTGTTTATATTGCTATATGAAATAGCAATATAAACAATGGTGTTAGACTGGACAGGGATGCACGTGCACATCTCCCCAAGCAATTATCCACAATTGAATATTGAAATTAAGAAATGCATGGAAATACGACCCATTCTATCTCTCCTTTCTCTTCTTTTCTCTTTCTCTTGTTGCACCCGCACCTGCACAGAAACACAGTACAATGTAATTTCTGATATGTAGGGTGAGGTATTACATAGGCCTAGCCTGTTTACCAAACCCATTTCTGTTACAGAGAATTAAAATATTGTTTATAAAAAAAAATGTGAACCCTCGTGGGAACGAGCTCGTTCCAAAGAGGGGTCACACGATATGGTTTTGTAGAATTTTTTTGAAAAATAATATTTTTTCAATTGAGTTTGCATATAACGCGGACGGATGCAGCCGATTCGTTGGGTAAAGAGTTAAAGCAAAGTGTGCACAGTTCACTTTCTGATAATTTACATTTAAAAAGCTATACATGTAGTTCATAAATAATGCGCTTTGTAAAATGTTATATCAGAGAGTTTGGAGATATGTGTTGTCGGTAATTATGAAGATACTTTTGTATAACACTCCCCCAGTGCTCAGACCGGAATCTGATGTGTAAAAAACCGTTCCATTTCTTGTGGGGCTGAATTTGATATGAAGCGGTTCTTTGGAAAAACAGTGTACGAAATGGTTTAACCGTTTTCGTTTTCTTTTTCTTTGTTTGGATTTCGGATACTTTCGATCTTTTTGTAGTTCTGAGTTCACTTTTCCATAATTTGAGTATAGCATTTTTATTCACTGGAAAAGTGTGATCATCTTCATGTTAAATCGTGTGGAAAAAGCTTCGAAGGTCAGGAAGCCTCCGTGCTCACTCAAAAGATCATTGAAGAAGAAAAATACTTTTGTCAGACCAAGTTTGATCAAAAATCAGTTCAGTCCTAATTTTGATATTGTTCTTATAGAACATTGACTGGGAGCAACTTTTGGAATCGATTGATGATTTTGTCTAAAACAGACAAGGCCGTTGTTTTTCCCAAAACTGTTTAAATTTGATTTTTATTAAACTTTCTCTATGCAAGAACCAAATCTCGTAATCGTTGTGCTTTGGCAGGTCGCCTAACGTCAGCGCTTTCCAATGGGCTGTTAATGAGTTCAGTTAGCTTCTTAATCTAAATCATTTTAATGAGTGCTTGTATGATCAAATGTTTGGAAATGTAAGTTCCCCACCCCCCCCCCCTCCCCCGCGTCATGCCGTCAGTTTGGTTTATAAGAACATTTCGTTTAGATTTTTCGTTTCTCCCCGTAAAATATGCAAAATAAGTAATTGAAAAAATGCGATTGCATAGTTTCTAGAACATTATCGAGTGCATCTGGCAGAACTTATAAGCATTTTTATAATATTGGAAGGGCCATGCTTTTCACGGCGGTTTTTTTCAATTAGGGTAAGATTTCTAAAGGTCCATTCATTGAGAAGAGCTTTCATCTTTTAGGTTTGTCCGATGAATTTTTTCAAGACATAGTCGTCAGTAAATAGGTGGGAAGTAATACCTAGAATTATGAATTTGCCACTGCAGTTACACTGGACGGGCTGTAAACACTTTTTTCATTCGATGAACATCTGATCTCATTGGTCAATATGCCGACGACTCAACGTTTTTGAAACCAGATCTGTTTATTGTGATTCCATTGACATCGGCGGGGAGAGTGTGCGTGTGTATTTTTTATTTTTGGGGGGGAAGTGGGGGGGGGGGGGGGGCTATTTTATTGCTGCACTCAATATCTCAACGCTTAAAATCAATAGATAGGGGATAGCGGGTCACTCAACCTTATCCATCTCTGTAAATCGAATTTGTCTGAACAGTGTCCGTTGCTTAAGATGTAGCTGAAAATAGTACTATAAAAAGTGTTGAGCCATTTTTATGATAGAAGGACCAAAGTTAAAGAAATATAATGTTTTTCCAAAAAGTCAAATTTCACGGAGTCGAACATTTTTTTCAAAATCGTGTAACGCTAAAATTCCAGCAATGTTTTGTTTCTCACCTTTTTTTAATCAAGTCAAAAGTTATACGTGTGGATTCACCGATATATCTTCCTTCCATAAAACCAAATTTCGGATGTTAGTTTGGTTAGCAGACTTCTTAGTTGTGCCTTCTGGTGTTAAACTTCCGATTAACCCTTAGCCCGGGGGGGGGGGGGGGGCTCAGTAGGTACAGGTGCAGGCTGCAAACCTAGAGATCCTCAGGTTCGAATCCCACCTGCGGCAACCGCATTGTGTCCTTGGGCAAGACACTTCACCCCCATTGCCCACGCGGGAGCACGGTGACGTTGTGTACTAAGGCGTACTGCACGTCGATGGGGCACCTACCTTCAACCAATGCTAACCCTGCTTGCGTGGAGTTAGTATGTCGGGGAGCTGACAGTTGCTCGCCGTTACTCGGTGGTTGTCTCCGGGTACTCCGGCTTCCTCCACCCGTAAAACTGTGTTAATAGGCGATGCATACTTGGACCTAGCAATTTGATTGATTAGTTGGGGTAAATATATTTATTTACGTTACGGATCAACAACAAAAGTACCTCCAATAAATGAGAATGGAGGACTACGGTAGCTGGATTAGTTAGACGCAGATGATTTTGAAGGAATCAGCTACAGCAAGTCTACTGATATAGAAAGAAACAACACCACGCGGTCCAATATCATAGGCTTCAGGGAAAATACAAGCCAGGTAAAGGTATTTTCATGATTTTTGGTAGATGTCGGGTCCATCTGGGTAATTAGATTTAAGCCAGCCCAACTGATCATACCCTCCGAATACACCCCCACTATATTAGATGCTTTTCAGTATGTAGCAACCATGTGTCATCAAAAATGGCGGTCCGGATAGGTAGAAACAGAGCATTCTCGAAGAATTCGAGTCAAATAAACAGTTTCTATGTTCATTTGGGTAATTAGATTAGCGACGCTCCTGACTTTAATACTTCGCAATATACTGCTTGAAATGGCTCCATGAGGATTCATATCATTTTAGAAAAAAATATAACATAAAAGCCGTTTGTCATCTTAGTTGTTAAGAGTTCCAAAGCTGGTTTCGTCTTATTTAAGCTATCTACGCGACAATGGAAGGGCTTCACGGTATTCCAATTTGTAATACCGAGTACTGTATTTTTTTAAATACTGCGGTATGAGTAAACATCGAGTATTTGAGAACTGATAATCCTTGTTTGATACCATCATGCAGAATTCCAAACGCACGCAATACTGCTCGAACTTTGCGATAGTTCTTGCTTGGAACGAATAGAACCTCGAGTATTTGATTTTGCAAAGGAATCATACAGGCCTGAAAATAAGCAGTCTGAAATTTGCAGAATAAGATCCCAGAGGGTGAATGTGATAATGCTATCCCATACAGTGGGCCAATTTATCCTCCTGGTACCTCTTTCTTTTTAGTTTTGAGACCCTCATTCAGATTGAGGTTCACGGAGGTTAAATTTAGTGATGCTACCCTGCTGTGCAGGGTAACATCACTAAATTCACCTCGGGGGACCTCATTTTGCAGATGACAGTCTGCTTATTTTCTGGCTTGGAACCATATCTAAATTAAATAAAAGTATGGTAGTTTATAGTGTGCGTGTGCTGAATTTAGATGAAATTCAAGTCCAAAAAGTTAAGTTTATATTAGTTTGAGAATATCGACATTGCTAATTGCTAATCGACAATATCGTGAAGGTCGGTCTATCGAGTGAGTTGAAATTGGCTCGGTATGGTATCAATATTGACAAATCCCGAGTTTTGGTGAAATATTGACATACCGTGAAGCCCTAGACAACGGATGACTTTTTTGCATTTGCCATTAACAGTTTCATCCCACAGCCATATATTTGCCTTTAACTGTACTTTGACTCTAATATTTCCTAATGAATACAAAAAGGATTGTTCCATTTCCAGTGTATGATGGTGTAGGGTTAAATGCATCTATTTAACATTATTATTTATTGGAGGTGTGAGGTTATTTTTAGCATATATGTCTATATCATGAAAATAATAAGTTTACCCAATTGTTTAAGCTTTGTTCTCCATATTAGATGACTTCCATGTGTCACCCTAACAGCACATGCAGCACATGCGCAATAACGACATGCATCACCATGGTAACGACGTCAGAAGATGGCCGCTCACGCGGGCACCAGGACAACCCCAAATGACGTTACTGGTCACTTGATTTATCATATCACGTGAGTCTCCCTAATAAGATCCCGATACGTTTGCTCAGTTTCTACATCACGTACTTCTATCTCCAAAACCAGAACAGAGTGAACTCTGTATGCTATCGGATCTAACATTAGTTTTTTTTTCATTTGGCACATTCTCTGAGGCACATTAAACGTGGTTGAGAAGACTACTATCACCCGCTCCATTTAAAAATTCCAATTACCGGTCACATTTCATGTCTACTTCCTATATATATTTTCTAAAATAAAATGTAATATACTGAATAAATGTCGTTTCCATTTACTGTGACAACAGATTGTTGAAAACGCATTAGAGAATCGAAAAATTAGTTTGATAAAAAAAATTCTCTGTCTGATAAGTCTATTTACTCATCGCATGTGGACGCCAGTACACAGGAACCTCATTTAAATTCAGACTACTTGATTTCATAAACACTAAGTTACTTCAAAGCACACTGACAGCCTAGACAACGAATCTGAATAATCCATCTCAGTACCAATGTTACGGAGACTGGTGGCGGTTTCTATGCCGATGATGATAATTTCACGCTGTACATTATCAACAAAGGTTAGTGAGTCTTTAACTGGTGGAGTGTTAAATTTATTCGGTAATTGAAATTCCTTCCTCCGTTAATGGTTTGTTATAATTTATTGGGGAGTGCCTGCTGGCACTCTCCAATAAATTATAATAAAAGAAATCTGTATTTACAGAATTGAGTTTGCTTACTGCTGAACATTTTGCAGATGCAAAGAATATAAAAAAAAATACTTTTTCCTGGCACTTGAATTGTATGATAACGCCCAAATGTAGACTTTTAGCACTGAGTTCGTTCATGTTAGAGTAAGTGGAGATGGTACATTCTGAATGACCCCCTCACCCCACACAAAGAATACTGACGTGTGATTCTTTAAGGAAGAAACAAACGACAACACTTATATTATTGAAACTGCGCAAGGCCCTTTGTCGACAAAAGGGACGCTATCCTATCTTAAACAAATATAGAACATGGTGACGACGAAGAGGGTGGTATCTGTTCAATTGTTATATGAGAGTAGGTTCTTGGTGCGTGCCACAAAATGGGGGTTTGCTAGAATGTAGACGCTGAAATTCGTTTTTTCTCGACAACAATTATATTTTGGTGGAATATTTTCATTGTATCGAAATGTGCACTCCACGGCAGCCATCTCATTTTAAACACACTTTCTTTCAGAGAATCAGGCTTGACCAATAAACTGGCAAAAACAGGCGTTACTTTCAGTTTGTTGTGGATACTCGTTTGCCCCAGGATTCGCACCTGGTACGTGGATGAGAATGTGCCAAACAGTGCGTGGAGAGTGTATTATCATTAAATCACCCGCAGAGTGGAGATTCCACCCAAGCAATAATTGCAAATTTGCTGCAAAGCATAACCATCACAAGCAAAGTTTCAGCCAATGGACCTCCGGGTTAAACCCGGAGATCCATTGGCTGAAACATTGCTCGTGTTTGTTGTCGATGTATACACAATTTGAAAGTTATAGCTTGGGTGATGACCCCACTCCGCGAGTGATTTAGTTACAATCCACTCTCCACGTACTGTATGTAGTGTGTGCCATCACATACTTCCGCCGAACCAACCTCACTTTTGTTGCCTTGGTTCGCCGCTTGTTTAGATTTTAATACTGTAAACGAACATTTTGGACACTACTGGGCATTGTTTATAGGCAATAGGTGCACCTGTGCAAAATCTGACAGGTTTAGGAAAGCATTACATCAGGAAGAATAATGGTTACTAAGTGAGGTTTTGGGCGATTTTGTAGTTATGAACAAAGGTCTCCACGTGTTGTGTGGAATCGTGCTTATTCTCGTTATTAAAGGTAAGAACATGACATCTTATCGTCATGATATACAGGTATATTGGGTTAGGAATTGTCATCTTTAATTGCATACATGTATCAACCTGACCATGTGCTATTTTCTCTTTATTTTTAAATTGCTGCAAGAGGTCGATTGTGCGTAATATTATACATATACTCCATTGTTATTTTGCTTTCAGGATGGGAGAAGCCTCGATTTCAAAAATGTTTCCAATCCTCATCTTGACAGGTCATCGACAGAAAAGTGGCCTTGGCAAATGGAAGTGCCGTTAAACACCAAGGAACAACCATGCCATGTGTATATCTGCGGCCTGCGTTATACATGTATGTACATAATCGCGACTCCTCAGAGCAGTTTGGTCTGCGACGTTGAAATTGTCAGGGTTTGCAGAGTATATCTATAAGAATTACCTGCGCAATTTATATTGTTCATCAAAAGAACGAATGTAGGTATGCTAATTACTTTCTCCTTTCCAGGCGACCGAGAAGAGAAAACGATGAAGTTGAAACTCAACCTCGCGAAGGTGGTTTCGATTGAGCTCAGCGGAAATACGTGTCGCTACGTACGCAAAAGGACACCGATAATGGAATGCTCGCTGGACAGAATAATGTTTCCACTATAGTCTTATGAACATGTACGCAGGTCACTAATCAGATCCATTAATAAACCTCCTGTGTACCACTTCTGCCCTTGTATTGAATTGCCAAAATAAAAATTTAGGGAAAGTGCCCAACCATAATGCTGTTTAATAAATACAACAAATTCAAAGGAATTTATAACGTATTAAACTCTAACGAATGAAAATTTCAACTTAAGTGATGAACCAGTGATTGGAATCGAGCAACGGAATTTCGCGCCGTGAATGCACCATGGCGCCTTGATGAACTCAAGGGATGAAACATTTTTTAGTATGAGGTCAGTCGATGTCATATTCATGTAAGTCCTTCCGTAATTTTGGACTTCAATCTTCGATACACGGGCAATAATGTCGGGAGGTCTTTGGACGGGGACACGTGGGCTCACACATCCACTCTCTGTGAATGAGACGTCTCCGACATCCGTAGGGTGAATTTTGGTTAGTGTATCTAATGGCAGTGCATGTAGTGGCAGTCACGATAAAGAAAGATAGAAGGACGCTTTATTTTTTCGGAAGTAGCAATTCACTCACTTGTTCTGAATAATGTTACAAAAACAATACCATTCGTGTCTACACGGAGCAAGGGTTAACCTTTTTTATCTCTGCTGAAATGATTAACCCTTTTACAGCCACGCCCACTTTAGACATATATGGAGGACCGCTATGTACGCCTGTATCCGAGGAGATTTAAAAAAACTTTATAAAATACTTGAAACTCTATCATCTGATGAATTGTTAGAAAGGGCTCACTGAGCCCTTTCAAACAGTTAATGAAATGGTAGGTTACATCTGGACATACTAGAACGTACAGATAATCATCATCAAATAGGTGAGAATAGTCGCTTTCGGCAGCATAAGTGTTAAAAAAACATTCAATTCTTGAAACCGTAGTCAAGAAATCGTTGGACTTTTCGAAACAGGCCCTTTGAATACTCAGTTCGTACTGAAAATGAGTCTAAAAAAAAGAAGACAGCAATCTCGTGGGATGTCTTAATTCATTTGGTTACATGATTGAAAGGGATCGACTACCGTTAATGTTCCATCCTGTCACGGACATACCGAAAAAAGGTTACTCCTCCACTCTCGCAAATTACTTTTCAGAATGTGTCTTAACTCATTCAAATATGTAGTCAGTAGGCGGGAAGGAGATATATTGGATGCCCCGCCCTAGGGGTGCAAACATGGACTCGTCATTTCTTGCTGATAATATTTCAGATTTTTATACGGCGATTCTATACAAGAAAATAGGGTTGATGGAGATTGCTACTTTTTAGCAGGTTACAATACAGTGTTTTTCTTCCATTGGCGACAGTACTAATCTTTCCTCCTCTCCCCATCTTATCAAGCTGATTTGGGCAAAAACAACCATCTATCCATTTAGTTTATTATCTCATGAAAACAATATACTGAAAAAAATATAGGTCGCCATGTGAATTTTGCCTTTAAATTTGGAGCTTACTGTACTCCCGTCCAGTTTTGCACCGAATGAAACAAACATATTTTTACCTACCGCCACCCAATTTTAATCTTCTCTCACACATTTCAGAAGACAATAGTCACCAATATTTTATATCTTCTCCAAAACATGCACTTTAAATCTTTATTCACACTTACAAGCTCAGTTCATTTTCCACCAATCGGATAATTCCAGGAACTTTTATCCTCCATTAAAGGTTGGGTGCAAATCACTAGAGGCGCTGTTTACCACAAAAACACTGTATTGTAACCTAGCATTGAAAGTCTTGTTTAGCACTAGACGTGTTTAAAGTTAGGACCAGTGTTCAAACGAACGGGTTATAAAGTGTACATTAGTACAATGTCGTCCCCTGAGTGCCACGAGGCGTCAACTGAAATGCTTTATTTAGGAGATAAAGTCTCTGGTTTCGTTTGGCATCCGGGAATTTGACTATGGAAGGTTTTTGTTAACGAGCCCCGAAATGGTTTTCCATAGTCAAATTCACGAATGTCTAACGGAACAAGAGACGTTTATCTTCATTGTAATTCCTGTCATCGTTAGAAGTGAAAAAATTCTCCCAACCCGTTTTATTTGATGAAAAACAATAAACATTTGTCATTTTTGATCTCCGTCTCTCTGCCGTGATGGAATTTACAGAAAACAACTCTGTGGTGTGTTCGATCTATGATAGGAGCGGTTTAGCGCCGTTGCTAGCGCGTAGCGTGGATACAGGCATTTTCTAACTGACCAATTAGGTAGGAGTAGATTTACCTGAAATTAGAGTACGGGGCTGACCGGCTCTCAACCAATCAAATTACGGGTTCAGAAAGAACAACGAGATCAAATTTAACTGATGAATTTCAATTTCAAATGACGCATTGTTGCACTCAAGGAACGATATATCGCATCGCCATTTGAAAATTATTATTTTAACCCTTTACCTAACATGACAGGCAGACGACACTTGCAAATAGAATTCTTGAATAACTGCATTTTTCATTTATTGTCTCAAACACATGGGTTATGACCCCTCGTTGGAACGAGCTCGGTGAGCTCGTTCCAATGAGTGGTCATGACCTATGTTTTTGAGACAAAAAATGAAAAAATAATGAAAATTAATTGGCGATTTTTGAGAATAGCGCTGGCCGGTTTTGACCGTTACGTTGGGTAAAGGGTTAACATCTTTGTTTTACCCGAAACTATGGATTAGTTCATCAGAATACCGTTCAGTTATTTTGAATGAAACATTGTTTAAATTTTTCATGAGTTGATCTGTGTGAGCGATTTTAAGAATATGTGCCAACAATGGTAAAGCTATAAACAAAAGAGTTTTAATGTTTTAAGTTTCCTTTCAAATTTAGGATCGCTAATTCCGCAGTGTTATCGCGGGCTACGAAATAGAAGATGTCAGTGAAAATGCCTCAGCATTCCACTAACGATGTGTCGAGTTTGTGAGAAATATTGCGTTATTACCAATGCTCTCCACAATTTCACAATTTCAACAATCACCCAACAGGATGTGAATACAGAACAACTTTCTTTGCTGTGAGATAAGTAACATTAGTTTTCCAACGTAACATAATTGTTATTTTGCATACGCCGAAAACACAGGATTCCTACAGTTTTAAGTAGGCACGGGTGAGTGAAAGACACCCGTAAAACCTTATATTCCCTTGCCGTCAACCATTCGATAAATTTGGAACCTATTTAAAAAAAAACCCAAACGCAGGTATTATTTTTATAATATGTGTTGCAGTTAAACACCCCGAACATCTGAAACGCACAGTGATATCGATTTTAACGTATTAGGTATTGCGCGTCGCTACCGTAGAGAAATCCTCGTGATAACAAACGTCGAAAAATATTTGTCGGACATTTACCGCTATCGTACATGGTTACTAATAATAAAGGGCCTTACACATATTTTTTAATCATTTTTATGTCATGTTTACACATATTTCATCTGTTACACATTGTTGTGGTATGCGTTATGCTGTACCTTATGAAAAAATTGTAGTTTTCGATAACTGTTTGCCAATCTGAAATGTTCTACTTAGACCGTGAAGTGATTCAGCTTTGGTGGGAAAGAGGCAACTTCGGTATATGTTAAAGTTTGAACAATTTTATACTTATGTTGATATGTTTATGGAACCAATAGCTTTTCCTGACCCATAGAGCGTTTTCATATAACATCACAGGTTAAGAGCGAAACACACACTGAACTCGATGCGATCGTTGCGCGCTATGCGACCAGTACTAATCAGCATTTTTTTTCTTCTCAATTCTTGATTTCAGAATCGTGTGGTGTCTCTACTTTACCCCTTAGTCGAAGATGACAAGGAATTACCCCTTCCCTGTACAATGATGTCAGAACATTCAAACTGCGGGTTTCCTATTCATCCGATTATGTAATTAGAAATTTAGCCAATTCAATCTTGTTTGACAGAGCTCGATGAGCTGGGTGTGTCAAACAGGATTGAACTGGCTAAATTCCAAGTTACATTATGGTAAATATGGATGCTTGGAGTTTGGGTATTTTGACATTTCACATCAGTATGCTTGGAGTTAAAATGGGTTCAGAACACACTAAAAACTAAAGTGTTAAAACTGACACTTTCAAGGTGTTAAACCCATTCTAACGCTCAGGGTTTGATTTTAACACTCAAAGTGCAATGCTTTAAGCACTTAGACATTACAATCGTCAGACATCTGAAACTTGAACGGATGGCACTTCCCATGTGTCTAGCATTGGTGGTTCTTCCAGAATCGTCCATAATTTGATTTGCGCTTGGTGGGTACACAATTAAAATGACACAACGCAGATGACGCGGATCAGGGTCGAGAGTTCGAGCCTGATCCGCGTCATCTGCGTTGTTTCCTTTTAAGTGTCGCGATATTACACTTGTCAAGTGGTATTATTGTAACACCTGTCAAGTTCTGGGATATCTACACTTGAACAAAGTGCTAGTTCAGCACTTAGTAAGTGTTAAATACAGCACTGTAGTTTTTAACACTTTTTTAACACTTTAGTTATTAGCGTGTATCGTGCCACAGTATGCAATCGTTATATCGATGTTATAATGTTTGCATTCATAAGATGTGTCTATATCTATCCTCCTCTTACAGCTAGTACCATTTTAGGTATCATGTTTTGTTGAAAATACAAACTTGTAAATGCAATGGTAATTAAGCTAAATCGCACCGTGAGTCACCCTCATAACGCTCTCAATGAGTCCATTGCTTAACGGCCTCTGTTCAGATTTGTTTTCTAGCGTACACTGTTATACATTACTATCACAGTGCGCAATCGTGAATCGTCAAGATGTTACCCTGTTTACTGAAGGATAGTATCTGTTTTGTATAAACCAATGACAACTCTCTTATGGGGCTTGAAAAGAGAACAATCGGTGTTTGAACATGAACTGATGTCCGTTGACGCACGCCTAGTCTTAACATGAGTTGCTTCCAAAACTTTTCCATTTGTACTTGGCAATACCATGAGGTGCATTCAAGCTTGCGCTATTAGAGATGTGGACCAATGACAAGCATACGTGTGCTTAGTTTGACATTCTGTCGTATACTGTTTTCTGCTGTGAACATGCTGCTTTTTAAAGAAAGAAGCGTTAACAGAGATAAATTAAGAAGGTTAATATTTCCATATTCGAAAAAAAACATACGGCATGGTATGTACGTTGCTGAACCATCTATCCGTGGAAACCAACCATGAAATTATCATGTATAAAAAATATTAGAACAGAAATAATGTAGAATGGTGCATGTCGTCCTAAAAAATAAGCACCTGTGTTCGAATCAAACTAGACATCAATAGGACTAGCAATATCTTGAATATGAATATACAGAAAGGGCAGAAAACAAACTAAAAATTCTACAACGACTTGATGATAACGTAGACAATCTTAGATTCGGATTCAGATTCAGATTCAGATATTTATTTACAGAATACGCATACAATTGCAAATGTAAGTACAGATGTTTCACAACAACAATGGGATAGTGCCCTAAAAATTACCATTAAAATTATAATAGAAGTACTGGCAACCAGTTGCCATTACGTCCACACTAAATTTGGCGGTAATGACAGTTACTCTTCAAAGCTTCATCATGTGGAAATGGAGTGCTCGTATACGGTACAGCCGCCGTGAACTGGTCACTTTCCACGGGAGGGCAATATTTCCAGGGATGCAATAATATTGGATTCCAAAAACTAATGATCATGAAAAATGTAATTAATGAAGCACCGGGTACAACCCGGTGCTTCATCATTAATTAAAATTTTGCTGATGATGATTTTTGTTACCTGGTAAACGCATGCGTGGACAACACTGCCCAGGCGTGGATTACGACCAGTCCACGGCGGCTGTACTGTAATGTGGAGCAAAGATTATTTTGTCACAACAAACTTATTGAACTCCTTAAATTCATGCTTTGGCAAAATAACGTCGGTCGCCCATGAAAAAATATTATTTTTCAAAAGATTTCAACAAAACCATATCATGTGACCCCTCGTTGGAACGAGCTCGTCGAGCTCGTTCCAACGAATGGTCACATGATATGGTTTTGTTCATTGTTTTTGTAAAATTTGAAAAAAAGATATTTAAAATAATAAATTTTGATATCGTCTGCGTTGGGTAAAGGGTTAACCTTCGCACACACGGCTGCAGGTTAAAGATATTAATTCGTCTTCCCTTTTCGAGAACCCAGCTGCCTTGTCGTGTCGTGAAGTAAAACGAAATATCAGGTCCTGAGTTTTTGCTCAAGATCGATTGGGCATTGAGAAACGTTTTCAAATACTATCCTGTCAATGTACATTATACCCTAGTAGTGCTGGCAAAATGCTAGTACTTTTACCTTACGTTTATTAGTAATGTTTTAGTGTGTACTGAAGGGGTGACATAGCAGATTAGCTGTGTACCTGTCATACCCCTTAAACATGCACAATTGCAAGCCGACTGTCAACTAGGTCATGGGTTGGAGATACACCCGACCTACGACCAAAAATAAATGTGAAAATAAAGAGGAATAAGGAGGCGTGTGTGTGGTGGGGGCGATGGCAAAGTGGGGTGATTTCATTATCTGGGTCCAAAATACTGTCTAATTGTTGTCCTACCAGGAGATGTCTTTATAGGATATTGGTAACCTAACATTTAGCAATCAGAGATGAAAAGCAAAGTATTAGGTTTAACCCTTTCAACACAGTGTTCTTAGTCCATTTTTGTCAAAATTTAGATACGGGTTGCACTTGGTACATACACCCTCCCTGCACCTTTTAAACAAAATTTGGTTGCACCTAAAGCTTTAAAACTGAAATATAACCACTATTTTGTGTTCTATCTCCACGAGAATGCGAATAATTAGTAAAAGCTGTTCTATGTCCTTTGACCAATGGAACCAACGATTTAATGACACGTGGTTGAGAGTTACCCATTCAGAGTTGCAAGAAGTCATGTCACTGAGGTAGGTGCATTCAAACGTTTTAACCCTTTACCCAACGTAACGTCCAAAACCGGCCAGCGCTATTCTCAAAAATCGCCAATTAATTTTCAAAATATTTTCATTTTTTGTCTCAAAAACATAGGTTATGACCCCTCGTTGGAACTCGTTCCAACGAGGGGTCATAACCTATGTTTTTGAGAAAAAAAATGAAAAAAAAATAGTTATTCAAGAATTTTTTTTGCAAGTGTCGTCTGCTTTTCATGTTAGGTAAAGGATTAAAACACATTGTATTTGATTTTCCTTTCACTATTGTTTGTTATTTTGTTGCAGCCATCAGTGAAGAGTTTAATTTGAAGGTATGGGTAGTTTCAAATGTATAATATAAATACACTTAATTTTTTTTTCCGACAAAAAGGAGATAAAACATTTCATTTCTAAAACTATATCAGGATTTAGCTACTTTTGAGTGGTAAATGGCGGCAATCGAAACAAAGCTTTCAGAGAACCCCATTGGGATATTTAAGATAATTACACCACTCTGAAAGTATGAATAGCAGTTACATTGCTGTTGTGTAGCAAAACGTAAAAGTTTGTTGCAGGCATTTGATTTAATTTAACCTAAATTCACCTTTTCTTATCCGTTTGTACAAACGATGTTACTGAGTAAGTAAGGGTACTTTCCAATGTCCAGTTGCCATGGAAGTTTACACATAGATAGATCTACAAATTGTATAGAGTATGTGTTTTTTTGAATCAGCATCCTGTTTTTAACGGTTTCCAGGTTTAAGCCAAATAAAATATGCCTCATCTCCGATTGACTTGAGTTTTTTACTCTTGGATAGCTTATCAAATTCCATTGGGTCGTGTATTTTCACTCTTGATAATATCTTGCTGTTTCTGAGTTACAGGCCTTCATAATCTTGGTGTAATTGGTCTTCTGGAAAATTACAGAAAAACAACCAATATTTCCCAGTCACGAAAATGGCATTTTGCAGTGTCCATTTGCCACGAAAGTTTGTACACAGATATATTGTCAGATGCCATCATCACATGTTTTGTTAATTTAATAGTATCTATCATTTTTTTTTTGAGTTATAGAGTATGACAAGTTTGTAGTATTCTTCCTTTGGGGAAATACCTTACGCTTCAGAAAGAAGATTCTCATGGGCGGATTCTCATATGTAAACGTAAACTGCAAATAATTTTCATTTCATTTTATTTCCATCCATCTAACAATGTGTCCATTCAGAAGTTTGTTTATGCAGTAACTTGAACAATATTTATCTGATTTTTGACAGCTTTTCATATGAGCGGCCATATTGTGATATGGCCATGTCCACCATTCTGTCTCTCCATCCATCCATATGTCTAGTCATCCATATGTCCACCTTTTTGTCCATTCATTTACTCTTGCATGCCCATGCAATAACATGAAAACACCATTTCCAACAAATCCTATTTTTATGGTGGATTGTCCTTGACTAGGGTAGGGTTCCTTTTGATAATCAGTATTCTTGCATATCTAACATGGCCGCCATGTCAGCCATCTTTGAGTTTTTGTAATTTTTGCTTGTCTGCTCAATAAACCGAAAAAGGGATGACCATTGCATCCTATCTTGTTATGGTGGATTTAGCATGACTATAAGAAGGTTGTACTTGATAATCACCATTCAGGACTATCCAACACGATGGTCACAATGACAGTCATCTTGGATTTTTTGTGATCTTAAAAACGGAATGACCAATGGATCTAATTTTTTCTGGTGCCTTATTGATGACTATAGAAAGATTCCTTTCGATAATGACATTCAGAAAACTCCACAATGGCCACCAGGCAGCCATCTTGGATTTTGGTATTACTAGATTTTCTGACAATAACTTAAAAATGGAGTTACTGATGATTACAATTTCCTTCATTATTTTTTTTGACTATAAGAATGTTCCTTATGGTAATCAGCATTATCACTTATCCAATATGATCACCGTGGTAGCCATCTTGAAATATTTTGTGATTTTCGATTCTCCGTGCAATGAATTCAAACAAGAATGACCAGTGGATCCATTTTGTGGTGCATTACTAGTGACTGTAGGAAGTTTCCTTTCAATGACCAGCATTCTGGCAAATGCAACATGGCTTCCATGTCTGAGCAATAACTTGATAAACTAATGACTAATGCAAGGTGAGTTTTATTACGCAAAATGACTGAACTTACATGAAGTATAATAATGCAACAGCCCAGCCGTGCCCTTGAAATTAATTTCGGTGTGCTGCTCTATGTTAATTCGATGATCATTAAGGGAGTTATTGCCCTGTTGATTTGTCACTACCCACTCCACAACCAATCTTGATCTTCTTCATTTCGAATAAAGTTCATGCGATTCATTATATATATACAAGTTAAGTTTATTAGAATATACAATGACTGTATAAGTCGCTCAGAGTTCGACAAAAATCCCTATCTCCAGACACAAAATGTTTCTAATCAAACCATAACATACTTTGTATGCAGATGGTCTATCTCCAAAATCATCATCCCCGTTTGGCATTGAAAAAGGTGATCAATCTTTATAATATTTCGGAATAGCGTAGAATATGAATATGAACACATAAAGTGACACAAATTCGCTATCCTGCGCCAAAGGATGTACAAATGACAGATGCCCAAATCTTTGACCCTCGTTTTCTCGAAAAATGAAAAATGGCACTTAGAACACTGTAGTTCTAAGAAGGCAACTGGCGCCCTGGAAGGTATCATTTCAGTCAATACTGTCAACAGAGAAATGGACGAAACCAACCTGGTTTGTTGGCTGGTTCAGTAATAATTTAATCCAACAACTATGTCGAGCTGTTGGATTTAATTATTACCGAGCCTCGCTTCAGATTTTTGGCTCTTTATATCGTCTGCTTCCATTTTTTTTTATATCGCCCTCTCCCATTTTTTTTCTCCATGCAAAAATTTAGGCGCACCGGGTTAACCAAGTCATCAACGTAAGTTTTCTATCCTCATCGAATAGGGAATCAGTATAGTCTTTGTTTATTTTGTTGCTAATTATTTGTAAAAACACGTTTGTGTAAATACTAATTTCCTTGTTAACTTGGGGTTGCCCAAATTCTCACAAAAATGGAAATTGCAAACCGAATTTCAAACCACTGCGATGTGTGATTTATGAGAAGAATTTAAAAGCAAATTTGCCTTTCCAGCTATTGCCTCGATTTCATTAGGCTTAGCAAATTTGTTAAACACATGAAATAATTTGTGCAAAAGGTTGTTGGATTTGCGCCAGTGTTCTTGGGAAAAAACTGGTCAGTCAGGTGAGCTAATAATAATAATAATAACTCTTTGGCCAGCCGCTGAGTTGTCGCGGTCCTCATAAGAGAAGGCCATCATTCCCCCTGCACCCCACCCCCTCTTCACCTCCTCTCCTCCCAGCATTCAGATATAAACTGCTTAATAGTGTCCCTCACTTCCTCTTTTTCAATTTCTTCAATAAGCATTCCTACCCTCTCCCTCGTGTCCCCCTTCAGCCATCTATCCTTTGTTTCTTCACCCCACTTCTGCATTATTCTTCCAGTAAATTTTATTCTATGAGGTATATACTGTGGGCATTCCAAGAGAAAATGTTCCAGGGTCTCCACTACTCCAGAGTGGCACATTTGGCATCCCTTTTCTCCATCTCTCCCAATTTTTCCCCGAAGCTCCAGTGATCTTGATCTCAGTTTGAACAGCAGTGACCCTCCAAAGGTGCCATCTAGGTACTTCTCAAAAGCTGGCTTTTCTTTATATTGTAACCCCTGCAGTGATCTTTTCACGCTAACCCCTGCTCGCCAGTTTCGATTGCAATCTTCCATGACTCTCTCTTTGACAAACCTTTTGCCTTCTTTCATTCCTACTTCTATGTTTGTGACCTCTATAGAGTAATTGTCCATTAGTTCCCTCACATGTTTTGACCACCCCGTATCTATATTAGAATTCCAAATGGTATCGAGCATCAATTTGCACCACCGGTTGTCAGGCAGGTTTCTCAAGTAGTTAAAGTAACACAGTTTTCCCAAATCTACCCTGTCCTTGATTTTCATCCACCCAAGCTCCCCCCTTACTGCTTCCAAAGCTGCAGCATTACTCGACCCTGTTATCCATCTGCCGGCATCATTCTGAGTACTTTCCAACTTCTAAATAACGGTTTGGTTTAATGGAATCACGTCCGTGCCATACGTTATACTTGGTAAACCCACCCTCTCCCACAGTGTTTTCCCCACAAAGACCTTGTTGAAACTATTTTTCCCTAAAAGTTTTAGTTGGTTCAGAATTCTTTTCCCCTTCAGAATCAGTTTGGCTGAATAATTTCTGTACACCCCTCTTCTCGTTATATTTATGCTTACCCCTAGATACTCATACTCTCCCGTTCCGCCTACAGTGATTTGTTTGCTTTCCCCTTCGGGGATTGAGAACTCCCCCACTCTCCATCTCTTCGTCATATCTACCTTGCGTCCAACGGGTATTACCTTGCTTTTATTTTCATTTAGTTCGAGCCGCCAAGTGTTCCCATATCTACCAACAATTTCCAGCAATTTCTCTAGCCCCTGTTCAGTTCTAGACATTAACACCACGTCGTCCGCAAAGAATAAGCCTGGTACCTTTATGTCTCCAACATTTACCCCCTCCGCACTCTGAATTAGTTCGTCCCCTAAATCTTTAACATACAATGCAAACAAAATCGGTGAAAAGATACACCCCTGCTTGAGGCCTATATCCATAGGGAGTCGTTTTGTAGTGATACTCCCTAGACTGAGTTGGCTTTGCACATCTGTATACAGTGCTTTCATGATTCCCACAAAGTCACCCCCCCCCCCCCCCCCCAGTCCGATGCCCTCGAGCTTTCGCCACATACCTTCCCTCCACACTCGGTCGTACGCTTTTTTCACATCTAGAAATGCCAGAAACATCTTTTTCTTTTCAGCCTTTGTTGATTCTATCAGTTGGGTGAGTGTAAATAGGTGATCAGTGACTCTTCGACCTTTCCTGAAACCATTTTGAATTTCTCCTAAAAAACCTTTCTCTTCAATAAGTTCCTCAAGTCTACCGTATATGACCTTACAGAATACTTTTCCGATGTTACTACTAACTGATATCCCCCTATAGTTATCTAGAACTTCCTTATCCCCCTTTTTGTGTATGAACGACACCTTACTTTCCCTCCACTCTCTGGGGAACTTTTGCTTTCGCAGAGCCAGGTTGAAAAGGTTTGTCAGGACTTCATATAAGTGCATCCCCTCCATTTTTGAGGAATTCGTTCGGAATTTCATCAGTCCCTCCCGCTTTACCATTTTTTAATTTCGAGACCACGTTCCGCACTTCTTCTGCCGTTATTTCGCTACATACACGATTGGATAGGTTCTCCTCCACCAGTGTATTTCTTTTTGGTGGGGACCCACTGCCCCATCGCCTATCGTTTATCTTTTCCCAGTGCTTGACTAACTCTGAAGCGATACGGCCTTTATCTTCTGTACTTTCCCCATCCACTTTGATACTCTGCACACTACTTTTCCCCCGTTTATTTACCCAGTTCCAAAATACGTTTGAGCTCGAACCCCCCGTTTTCTTTATTGTTCTGGCAAGACTGCAATTGCGCTCCTTCCTATTATTATTCTTTATCTCATTCACCTTTTTCCGTGCCAGTTCATTTTCTCCTTTCATTAGTCTCGTGTCATTGTTATCCACCCCTTTAAGCTTCCTACTTCTTCTATAAGCAGCGCATTTTACCTTCCTTTCTTTTATAGCCTTTTTCAGTCCCTCGTTAACCCTGTATCCGAGCTCTCTCGTTGGGACCCTCACCCTTCCTATACAATCCTTCCCTGCCTCTGTTAGGCTATTTACTATGCCATCTGATATACTCTGGACATTTGCATCCCTAGGTATACATTCAAGACTTGGTTTTAGTTTTTCCCGAAACTGCTTCCAGTCGGCTCCTTGTTTTAGTCCCCAAACTTCCTTGAAGGTATTTCTGTCTCTATTCGTCTTTTTGCCCATAATCTTAACTGTTATCAGGTTGTGATCACTACCCAAGTCATTTTTTCCCTCGTCATCTATTTCTACATCTTTTACCTCCCTCCGTACGCTAACGTCAGTGAGTATATAATCAATTATTGTTTTCTTATCGTTCCTCTCCCAGGTCCATTTACCCTTACATTTCGCATCCCTGTTAATAACAGTATGCTTTTGTTCTCAGGTAGGCACCGAGAAAGTACATGATAAAAATGAAGAAGACGAATGAGGCAAGTAAAACCTTCTCTGTATACATATCTCGAATTAAGAAAGGTAATTTTTAACGAGTTCTTTAAGCAGATGTGGAAAAATTCGTGGCAAAACAAAGTGTACAAAATATTTCTAATCCGGAAAATACCGAATCTGAGATCTAGGTAAAGCATATTCATTTTGAGGGCGAGCAGACTTTCCAATCGAAGACTATCGATGTGATAACATCTGGGTGCATAGTGATCTGATTAAATACAATGCCGAGCAGTGTGGAAGCTTTCACACTTCCCGACAATGTGAATGTTCCCCTGAAACAATTTCAAGTCAAAATTCCCTAAACCATCTCAGCCAATCAAAAGTCAGTTAAAGAAGTTTCTTAAAAAGGATAAAGTTGCAAATACTTGACGTCTGTCGAGTAAACTGCATGTTCATTATATTATCTTCCCTGTTGCCGTTAAAATTCCCCTGGGTAACAAAACCGATCTTTCTTCAGCTGGTTGCTGGAACGCTCATTGGTCACAAACAGAAAAGTGTCAACGCTGAGGCTGTCTTATCCGATCGCTTTTTAAGGAATACACTTTGTTATCTATTGACTAAAGTGAATTTTTTGATTTGATTGGTTGATAGATACGTGGTATGAGACCATATTCATTGAAACCCACGATACGTCCGCCCAGCCACTGACAAATTTCCCATACCCAGTGGAAGCCTTGTTCCGAAATCTACAAATTGTCCATACCCCGTAGAAGACGCTTTCATCGAAATCAATTTATTATATTTATACAGAAACCTGTATGACTCAACAATGGAAGATAAAAGATCTCATGCTGTGTGTGTTCACACCTAGCCTCATGGGATACGGCTGGCTTCGGGTAGGTAAAAACCCATACCACGTGATCAGACACGGGGTAACTAATAATATCAGCAGAATGAATATGTTTCTGATGTGCACATTTTTCGTGGCAACACAAGTAGAATATTAACACGATATTTGGTTATTATGGAGAAAAGACGAGTTTCCAGATTGGAAAAACGTTTGATATATAGTTGTTAATTTCCATGCAAGGTAAGTGTCATGTCGTTTGATGATTCACATCAACAGACGTCATGGTTTGGGAGGAGTTGCCACCTTGACTGACTTGACGCCATTTTGGGGTGTGTGTGTGTGGGGGGGGGGGGGGGCAGTTTCAGTGGCGACGTCTTTCGCTGACGTTTCAAGAAATTACAATTTCTCCATTACTCCAACATTACACTATATGATCCTCCTTATACCCGTCTGTCCAAAATTCTCCCTGTTGTTCCAGAGTCCTCGACCTCCAGGTGAAGAGTAGTAACCCCAAATGCGCGTATATCACTACTCCTCAAATCCTTCCTTCTCTGTATATTGCAAATCGCGCCTAAAAACCACATTGCTCTGAGCACATCTCTCCATGTGTTGTTTTATCGTACCACTACCACCCGTTTCTTAGTCCACGATCTCTATTGAGTTGTTCCCCAGCAGCTCCCACACTTGCTCTATCTATCCTCTCTGGACATGACAGTGTCAAATATTCTGGAAAACCAGTTTACAGTATTGGTTGTCCTGAAGATTTATCCGGAATATAACAGTTTTCCCACATCTACCCTGTGCTTGATACTCATCCACTCAACTCGCCCTGATTGCATCCTGTGCAGCTGCATTACTGGACCCTGTTATTTCTCTGCCTGCATCATTCTGCGGAGGTTCCAAACTCTTTTCAGCTGTTTTGTATAGTGGTATAACACCTTCAGAATATGTTATGCTCGGTGATCCCACCACCTCACAAATGTCTTTTCCCACAAAGCTTTGTCGAAGCTATTTCTTGCGATGGATTCCAACAGGTTAAGAAGTCTCAGGTTTTTTTTTCGTTTTTTTCTGTTTTAGTGTGATTTCTGTAAATACCCCTTCCGACAGCTTCCCGTGTTGTTTTTTATGAACAATGAAACACTCGAAAGCACCTGTCTCTCCTGCACTAAGCCGTTGACTATCACTTTCGGGGATAGAGAACTGCCCCACTCTCCATCTTCAAGATCAATCCAATTTATGATCTAGGGGTACAACCTTGCTTCTGTTTTCAATTCGAGCCCCCATTTGTTTTCATTATGTTGCAGTGTGAATGTTTTCGGCTTTTCAAAGAATTGCTGGGCCAGCATATTAACCCTTTAACCAACGTAAGGGACAAAACCGGCTAGCGTTATTCACAAAAATCACCAGCCAATCGTCATTATTTTTTCATTTTTTGTCTCAAAAACATAGCTTATGACCCCTTAGTGGAAGGAGCTCAACGAGCTCGTTCCAATAAGGGACCATAAGCTATGTTTTTGACGCAAAAAGTGAGAAAAAAAATATTATTCAAGAATTTTGTTTGCAAGTGCCGTCTGCATTTTCGTTTTAGGTACAGGATTAAATGGTAGATCAGACGATCAAAAAATAGAGTATTTTTAATTGTATTGATATTCCACACTTTCTTCCGTATCGACTGTATCTGCATTTAAAATGATCGTCGAATGTTTGTCTCAACATTTTCAAGTACCTTCTAATGAAGGTCTACCACAAAGGACAAGATAATTGCTCTATATTGGTCTATTATACGATGGCATGCATCCTCTTTAAGACCATGCCACGTTATGTGATTGGATGAATTATCCGAATTGTTATAGCATTCCGAAAAATTAGTATTAAAGTACAGTAACTGGTTTACAGATCCAAATTTAGGCATAAACACGCTAACAAATGGAAGCGGATTTGTGGGCCATTGACCGGAATAATGATAAACGACAGATATTTAAACAAATAGCACAATATCGAATATGATGATTATTCTAATAATTATGTTTTTTCCCCGTGTTCAAGTGCAAACTAGAAAAATATAATGAAGCTGGCTGATGTTAACCCATTCAAAAAATAACTGTGTGCATCGAAATACACATACAGGCCCATGCACGTCTTTATCCGAGGCCCACCACGGCGCTGTCGGCGCGAAATACACTGATGTACTAGTCTATAGGACGGATATCCGAAAATATTTCGGGATAATACTAAAGGGTTTCAGGCCACTTTTTCTACGAGGTCCTCGTAAATCCTTCCATCTTCCCGGGGGGGGGGGGGGGGGGCGGTAGCATTAACATCCCTGGAACCTCGATAATTCGCAATTGACTCTCCCCCCCCCCCCCCCCCCCACACCTCATCAGAATTCCATAGTGCTCTATTGTACCGGAAATTCGGAATGCAATGTTTAACCTTCTATGTATATTGTAAACCATGCAAATGTACAAGATACAGCCTTACAGGTAGCCTCGCATTGAGTGTTTAAAGGGCATTTATACGATTCTTGCAGTGCAAGGACGAAGAGGTGGTCAGTATCAACATTTCCTCAGTTCGCAATTTAGACATAGATTGACACTTCTAAACTGAGTCTTGGTGTAAACGAATATAGAAATACCGACCGCGTGGAGACCAATGAGGAAATTTAAACTCCAAATCATCTCGATTATAATTTTGTCGGGACGAACCTTAAATTTGAAATTTTTTTCACTAATCGCACATTTCACTTTTGATATGTGACTCACATTAATTTCTTCTTGTCTTTGGCTGAGAAACAAGGCTCATACGAGACACCTCCAACAATGTGTACAGTTCAAACCGAGATGAAGGAATGATAATCAGTGATGGATTCGGGATTCTAGCTTTTGGAGGCACATCTCAATCATGAGTTATGATACGAAGTGTCGTCTGATATGTTCGCAAAAGGTAACCCGCTCTCGTCGGCAAGACCACGAGGTCAGTGTGGCTATCCAGATGCTTCTTTGCACATGACCAGTGAGTTATCTTATCCAAAATATTTCCGCAGTTATATACAGATACATTCAGATTTTGAAAGAGGGAGGCAGTTTATAACGACAGATAGGAGATACACGCAGGGGCTATAGCTGAACGCACGGGGTACCGTGTTGGCTATCCATGTGTTGTCGCGGATAATACTGTGCCCCCTTGTATACAGAACAGTCGCCGTGGACTGGTCGAAATCCACGCGTGGCCAGTGATGCGCATTTACCAAGTGAAAAAATCAACAGCAAAATTTAAATTAATGAAGAACCGGGTTGTACCCGGTTGCCCATTAATTAAATTTTTAATGGTTATTCCTGTAATTAGTGTTTGGAATCTAATATTACCCACCCATGGAAAGTGGCCAGTCCTCGGTGGCCGTAGGTGTTTGGAAAAAAGCTGTGATACATAGATAAAAAAAAAACATTTTTGGGGATATCGGTGGGGGTTGCTCCTGGTGCGCCCCTTTTATTCATTTATTATTTTTTATTAGGGTTTAGTTATACTTATTGTTAGGATCATATAGCGCCGCAGAGTTTTACAAGTGGAAGAAGCTGGTATATATGGAAAGATACACCGAGCAGCGACAAATAAGTATCGATCTCCCCAAAACACTGTCCCAGCACAAGCAGAATTAGCAGCTGTCGAAGGAATATGTACCATCGATGTGCAGTACGCCTAAGCGCAATACGCCACTGCACTTCTACTTGGGCATTTGCGCTTAAGTGCCTTGTTCAAGATACAACACAGAGACGCTGTTAAAAATCGTACCTACAATCTTTTGAGAAGAAGTCCATTGCTCTAACGCCCAACCAATGAGCTGTCCCTCCTCTTGGATCCGCCCATGTGTGATGTTCGCGTTGCGTCAAGAGTTTAAATGCATTTATCCACATACTCTACAACGCAACTCCCACTTGTCTCGGAAAATAAACTGACTGAAACGAAATAGAAAACGAAACGCACAAATTACGGGGCCTTTTTAATTTTAATAACATGATAACATACTATTTCGAGTTAAGGATGCTTTTTTGACACGTGACAACGTATGTTTGTTAATTTGTGGTATCTTATGAGGTATACTTATTTAAAAAGCTAATTCTTCGATACATCAGACTTTAATGAGCATAGATTAAACAATATATATGTAACCTTTTGACTATTATTGATTCCGTTATATTGTAACATTGTAAATCTTGTATGTGGAAACGACCTTGTATAAGCTTTTTAGCTTTCTGTCGGATCCACCATTTATTATGTATAATTAATACTATTTTGAATAAATATTGGTTAAACTAAAAAGGTAATAAATAATTACCGGTTTCATTTCATTCTTCACGAGGTGACGAGTGATATATTTAGACAAGATTGCATTCGAGGCGATGTCACCAAAGATCAGCTTGGATGTAGTTCCACTTTAGATGCAAATTTTAACTACTTAAATCCCATTGTTGGCGTGTTCACTACGGTTGGAGTGTAAAGCAAAAATTTATGTCATAGGCTTTTTATGTATAGTAGAATAGGTAATCATGGTATAAATGTAGTTTGAATGTAAGTTAGTTTGAATTATTGTTTAAAAACTCAAGACTTCTTGGAAATCTGTTAATGAATAAATAAAATATACAAGTAGTAGTCGTGACGCAACTTCTTATTCAACTGAAACATACTGTACCAGTACTCAAAATTGGCCATGCTTGTCCCCCAACAGACCGAATGTGGTACTACAAACCCCCCAGATGCGACGGAAGCTCGATAAATGTGGATGGTCACAAATTATAAAGACCACCATGCTTCAGCCCAATGGGAGGAAAAGTTCCACACCATAGTGTCCCGTTTAGATGAGCATGCCACGGTGTGGTAATTGTCCTGTTCATTTCTTCTACATCAATCATCTTCCAACCCGAAGGCTAGCCTTCGGGTTGGAAGAGGGTTGAAGTAGAAGAAATGGACAGAAGATGGGATTCATTAGTCAAATGCTATTTGAGTTTGCAAATAATTTGTTACAGGAATGCGTGTATATTGGCACGTTTGCATGCGCCCATTTTAACTCATTGTGTAATCACGCAAAATGTCTGTGGAAAAAAAGTTGAGGGGCACTTGTCCACTGTGCCCCATGGGTCAGCCGCCTCTGAAACCTCAATTTGAATGACCGACTGTGTGTGTGATACAAGTCTCGGCATCAAATCTAAACTTTTTTCAAGAAAATACATGATACTAGCAAAACAGAATCTATATCTTAACGTGCAATACTGACAAAAATGTGCTGACTGGAACACTTATTGGGAGGGGAACATCCTCCCATAATGCGACGCCACTGGGGATAATACAAAGACTAGGTTATATGTACTAACTTGATGTCTAATTTCCCGGCATTTGACTCTTTACCTAGCACGACTAGACGATAAACTGTGTAAAAAAACTGAATGTTGAATAACTAGACATTTTCAATTTTTGCTTCAAACACATTGCTAATGATCCCCGAATGGAATGAGCTCGACAAGCATCGACTCCTTGAGAGTTAACAAGTGAACATTATGAAAATGGTTAGCAGACAGAAGCGGAGTGCAGATTAAAGACAAGTTGATGATAATCTTCGATGACATGCTGAAAACAACTGAATAGAGAAAATTACGGTCAATAATGCTTTGTGGGAAAACGCAGAGAGATTGTGTAACATCTCTGTCTGAATCGTGTAATTAGCATCTCTATTACACAAATTTGAATCACCTCGGGTACCCCTGGGCGCATCAACGAATTCAACTTTAAATTATTCACATGAGTGCATTCCGGTAAATAGACATAATTTCTTTATCCCACTGCGAATCGTGAAAAGCGAACGAAATTAGACATCATATGTTTGAACAAAAAGGTTTGATGGAACACAGAACTTGTCATTGCATTGAATATCGCTAGAGTAGCAGCGAAACTACAATGCAAGCGGGGGAAGGAGCACAAATCTTCAACCAATGCTAACCCTGCTTGTGTGGTGTTAGTACGTTGTGGAATCTGACAGTTGCTCGCCGTTGCTCGGTGGTTCTCTCCGGGTATTCCGGCTTCCCCCACCCGTAAAACTGTCCAACACGAGGTGACACTGGCTGCCATTCAACCCAAATAAATAAATAAATAAATAAATAAATAAATAAATAAATAAATAAATAAATCTGAAGCACCAGGAGCATTCAAGCTGAAACAATACGTTTTTATACTGTTAAGTGCACAGTCTTTTCGAAAGATTATTCGAGGATCGCAGAAGATCAAGGTTGTCGCATACAGTTTGAACCGAAACCACTAGTATTTTTATTAGCCTGAAAATAAAATCTGAAGTTAAAATGGTAGTTAACCCTTTATTCAACGTACACGATATCACAGTTTATTATTTTAATCATATTTTGTAAACACTTTTCAAAAAAACTTCAACAAAACTACATCATGTACCCACCTCATAGGAAAGGGCTCGTCTAGCTCGTTCGAATGAGAGGTCGCACGACATGGTTTTGTTGAAATTATTCGAAATGTTTTCCTTTCAACTGCTCAATTTATAAATTACATAGGAAGATGCGTCCGATTCGTTACGGAAAATCTTAATCAATCTATAACAAGTAAGAATTGTTAGATTATATTTATTTATTTATTGGTGTTTAAGGTCACATACTTATGCACAGTGCCTAATCGTGACCGTGACAGTTTCACGAGTGGAGGAAGCCGGAGTACCCGGAGAGAACCACCAAGCATCGACGAGCAACTGTCAGCCCCTCAACATTCTAACTCTGTTTAAGCTCCGCTCAAGCAGGGTTGAAGACATGTGCACCATCGACGTGCGGTACGCCTTAGTACACGGCGCCATCGTGTCCCCTTGTAGGCAACCGGGATAAAGTGTCTTGCCCAAGGACACAGCATGGGTCGTCCCGGACGGGGATCGACCGCGCTCCTGAGAATTGTATGATAAACCTATCATTATCATTATGTTCATGTACAAAATATTGTATCAGAGTCGAGCTCTTGTTTCTAAGGCTATATCTAGACGAGTCGAGATATAGCCTTAAAACAAGAGCGAGACTCTGATACAACATTTTGTATATTAACAAAATATACGATAATACCATAGTGTGTTTTGGTATGTTTGATATCTCAGCGTGTTGAAAGTGAGTTTTTTTCGCGAGGCTTGCCGAGCGAAAAAAACTCACTTTCAACGAGTTGAGATATCAAACATATCAAAACACACTATGGTATTGTTGTATTTATCTTATACCGACCATTTTTGTTCTTTTCTGCATTTTTAAAAGGGTTTTGGGGATGAATTCGTGTCAAAATGTCGACTCATCTGGAGTGGAGTCGACTGCTTTCTCTTGTTGGGCATGAATACATGTGATGTGCCCGGAAAAGCTGTTGGTGCGTAACAAGGCTACAAATTCAAGTAAATGATAGAGTATAGTTCCCCTTAGAAAGTGGCCCTTTAACTGGGAAAACAATTACAGAAAATATACTTACGCCTCAATTCTTATGATTTATGACAAAAATATGTTTGATAATCAATTTCACCAGATTTGACACGATTTATAAACAATTTTGCGAATGTCATCATTATATTATAATATAGAAAAAGACTGTAGTCCGTTCTCCAATCTATATGACATAGGGGTATGTGTTATAGATAATCTATAACACATGGGCTATATCTTCAACAGGTATAAGATAAATGGTGATAATACATAATTTTATATGTCAAAATATCCAAACTAATTCAAAGCTTGTTGCGATGTGATGTACGCACACAGTCAATCATGATAAAGTAAGTATCGGGCACAAAAGTAACTGAATTAATGATTCCCTCTCAATAGGTGTGTTGCGATGAATGCCGTCACCATTTGAAGGGGATATATGTTGGAGATACCCATTTGCAATTATATTTGTGTCAATATTATTGCGTCCACGGACGCAATAATATTGACACAAATATAATTGCAAATGGGTATTTTCTCGGGGCTGAAATGTCCAGCAGACGTTCTTTGCGCACACACTGCAAAAAATATAGGTTCTCTTTAGAACCAAAACTGGTTCTAATCTTGTCCCTGAGATGGAACCAGTTCTGTTTAAACAGTATTTATTTCAAATAAAATAGATTTACCAAGATTAGCATTCAATTGTAACCGAATATTACATAAACTGAAGTAGATTCAGCAGTAAACTTGGAGCTTTTTCAACGCAGTCGCCAAACATTTTGAAAGAAAGGAGATATGAACAGTTGGCATATCGAACCAGTTTTGGTTCTGTACAGAACCAAGACTGGTTCGATATGCCAACTCTTCATATCTCCTTTGCTTAATAATGATTTGAGACAACCTCGTATAAGCTCTAAACTTACGGCTGAAACCCCCTCAGTTTATGTTTAATTCTGTTAATATTTAATGTTAATCTTTATAAATTTATTTGATTTGAAATAAATACTGTTTAAACAGAACTGGTTCCATCTCAGGGACAAGATTAGAACCAGTTTTGGTTCTAAAGAGAGCCTATATTTTTTGCAGTGCATTGCAGCGTACCCGTTCTGAGTAGGGTTTATTTATGAAAGGTATTTCGGATACGCAGATAATTCCATAGCTCCAGCAACGGTACGGCAAATGCCCTGCCTTCGATAAAATTAAACTTGGATAAGGACTGAATCAGATTAAATTTTTACGATGACCAAATGAACTTCAGTGGTTTATAATTGGTAAGTAAATTATACAAGTAGGGTGACGCAAATCCTTTGGTTCATTTAACCCTTTACCCAACGCAGACGATATCAACATTTATTATTTTAAATATCACTTTTTAAATTTTTTCAAAAACTTTCAACAAAACCATATCATATGACCCCTCGTTGGAACGAGCTCGTTCCAACGAGGGGGCACATGATATGGTTTTGTTGAAATTTTTTGAAAAATAATATTTTTTCAACTGCTGAATTTGCATATTACGCGGGCGGATGCGGGAGATTCGTTGGGTAAAGGGTTAGAGATAAGCGGAAACAATTTGAATTGAATTCACAGGTCAACAGTGCTCACAAGAGTAAGCGGGGTTTATAACTGGTAAGCAAATTATACAAGAAGTGTGACGCAAATCCTTGGGTCCATTTAAAGATAAACGGAAACAATTTGAATTGAATTCACAGGTCAACAGTGCTCACAAGAGTAAGCGGGGTTTATAACTGGAAAGCAAATTATACAAGTAGTGTGATGCAAATCCTTTGGTCCATTTAAAGATAAGCGGAAACAATTTGAATTGAATTCACAGGTCAACAGTACCCACAAGTGTAAGCGGGGTTTATAAGTGGTAAGCAAATTATACAAGTAGTGTGACGCAAATCCTTTGGTTCATTTAAAGATAAGCGGAAACAATTTGAATTGAATTCACATGTCAACAGTGCTTACAAGAATAAGCGGGGTTTATAACTGGTAAGCAAATTATACAAGTAGTGTGACGCAAATCCTTTGGTTCATTTAAAGTTAAGCGGAAACAATTTGAATTGAATTCACAGGTCAATCGGAAGTCAATGAATTTCCATAAGGACCGCGGATATGTGGCGGTACTTTCTAGTCCGGGTGATTTTACGTGCTGCGCAATTTTGGATGTGCTGTAGCTTTTTCAATGGTAGGTTGTTAGAACCTTTCAAAAGATAATTGTACTGGTTAAGGCGACTGGCTGTAAAGGTATTAACAAGCTATTGTGATGTCTGCATGTCAAGCATAGGTCGAATTTTACTGTTATTACTGTACGACAGCCTTGAACTGATCAGATTCCACGGGTGAGCAATATTTCCACGGACGCAATAATATTAGATTTCAAACACTAATTATAGGAATAATCAATATAGTTGTAAGCCGGTGCTTCGTTAATTAAAATTTGCTGATAATGATTTTTATTACCTGTTAAACGCATGCGTGGACATCACAGCCCAAGCGTAAATTGCGACCACATCGCGGCGACTTTACTATACGTAGGTGAAAGAACTCCGACAAGTGTGCTTAATATGTTCACTAGCTGTCACATTTGCACCTGAAATTACCACCATTACGGACACAACTGCCTGTGTATATCGCTTCTGTTTTGTCAAGGTTCGGTTTGAGGAAGCTTTATATCATTCATACCTTGTGAAATGCAGTGTTCAGTTTTATCGCGTGTACCGTATTCTATGTCATGAACGAAACTGGTTTACAACAGCGTGTCGTCAGTGTAAAAATGAAAAGCAATAACATGGTTCTGGATAATTTCACTAACAGCTACAACATAAAAAGTGTAAAATAACGAACCTAACACTGATCCTTGAAGGACGCCGAAACCAAGAGTGACTTCTGATGATTCACCGCCAATGACAAAGCTTTCTTTTCGATCTGAGTGAAACGAACCAGTCAAGCGCATGTTTCCATCTCCCAACTAGAATTTTATAACATATGGTGTTGAAGGAAGAGCTTAAGTCTAACAAAACAAGACAGAAGACTTTACTTTCCATTAAGACTAAACTCCTCGCCCTCTATTTGGACGAAAGTTCGCTTAGATTGTTCTATATTTATGGCTCCAGTGGCATATGTTAGCGTCTGACGAGACCACGTGAACTATTTGAGAAGATGATAACAAATTAGATTCAAAGTGCACACTGCCTATAGAATTGTATTTTTCGAGATCAGTTATCATTCTATGAATGTATACTCACAATCCACTTATAAAAAAGGTTGAGGTTAATCCATTGAATGTTAGCATGAATGAGAGCATTGCGATTATGTCCTCTTGGTAGGCAAGAGGATAAAGCAAGATGTGCTCTCATAAAGTAGCATCCTAGCATTGGAAAAAAGAAGAGAGAGCGTGTTGGAAAGCAAGCTTTCCAATTATAGAACGTTACATCAGTTAACTGAATTTGTATTAATGGGATATATTTCAAGCTCAAATTGGGAAAAAATCATACTTAATAAAGGAATGTATATAATATAATCATTTCAGATACGGGTCTTTTTGTTTTTTGTAGAAATTTCGGCGCAGACTACAATTGATCTAAAGTGATGCCCTTTTACACCAAAAGATACACAGATATTCTTGGTGTACCAGTTATAGTCATGACTCCTGGTCCGGATCTGTGTGCACAAGATGTACCCTCGTTTTGACTCCAGATGATGGTGGGGAAGTGGTTGGAGTTTAATTTTTTTTTGGTCAGGTGATTCCGGTCATGGTCATTTTCCCGCCATTTTGAAATCCAAGATGGCTGCCATTCTGAGTTTCTGAAAAGTATCATTTTTTCCAGTTTCCATGTCAGATGATCACATAGACACCAAATTAAAAAAAGATACCATTTGGATAGTAATTTAATTAGCATTGACAAATTGAACACTCATTGGCTAGTTAGGTTTTCATGTATCATATTTGGTGAGAGATTACCACAAAAGTCGAAAAAAATACCATATTTAGGGTTGAGGGTACCTTTTGTTTACTCTGACAGGTTCGTTAAGGGCAAAGTACCCTCAAATAGTATACCGATGTCTTCAGTAGGAAGGGGGAAGTCTGAAAAACTCAAACAGTAGGTTTTAAAATGACCCTTGTCCGACAAAATGGCAAAAATGGACCCCCCCCCAACATCATTTTTTTTTTTAATATGTCATTTCGAAAACGGAGCCTCGCTTTTCAGAATCCTGACAAAGATTTTAGTTAGCTAGTCTCATTTGCTTTTGAAAACATGGTGTTTTTGTCAATTATGTGAAGAACTTCTAATTTTGGTTCTATTTTTTTTACAAAAATAGCCGAAATCAACAGTTTTATGTGAAAAATGTATGTTTGTAGACATGTTTGTAGAAAGGCATCCTGAAATGATTTTGAGTTGTGTATGATGCTTGAATCTCATTTCTGTTGTGAAATACACACTATTGAAAGTTTTTTCTCACCTCAGGAGAATGGAAAGTTTGCATGATGGTAATGGGTAACTCTGGCACTAACCCTTTAGCCAACACTAGAGGACGGCACTTGTTCTTAAGAAACTAAAATTTAATTTATTGTCATAAAACAAAGCTCACGATCCCTCTTTAGAACAAGCTCGATATGCCCGTTCCAAGGAGAGGTTGTAAGATATGGCTTGGAGACAAAAATGGAAAATAAATAATTAAAAACTGAATGATGATATTTGAGAATAACATTGACCGGATAGGTATGCTACTTCAAGTAATGTATTAATGTAGCAAAGATAAAAACGGTGATTGATGGGATTTTCCTTCCTATTCATATATATATAAATAGTGTTTTGCCTTTTTCCAGGAAACTTATATCACTAACATCCTAACTGATCAACACAGTCATGGCATCTCCATTCGAAAGCGACACTACAACCATCCTCGCCAGGCCGAAAAAACATAAACGTCCCTCTGTAAATATGGAACTGTGTATAATATGTCAGAACAAAGACTCAAATGAAAAACTCACTAGTACTGAAAATGGTTGTGCAAAACTCAAAGAAGTATCAAAGAGAACAGGGGACTACAGTCTTGGTGGTCTGAGCTCTGAAGACTTTGCCAATATAGTGTACCACATTCGGTGTTATAGACCATATGTTCTGAAAACCCCTAAGTCAGACAGCAAGGGCCCAAATACTGATGTTATATCAGAGCCCAGTACCTCAAAGCACATGGTGACTTCAGGTACCCACATAAGATCCATCTCACCAATGACTGAATCTTCCTCTATTTGTATTATTTGTAACCAAACCAAGAATGAGAAGAATGAGAAGAAAGTTTTCCGTATATGCGAAGAAAAACGAGCTAGTGAGTTCATCTCTGCGACGCGATTCAATCTGGATGAAGTCTTCCAAAGAACATCAACACTCATGGAACCCAAAGATGTGTTTGCTGCAGATATCATGTGCCACGAAAATTGCATAAACAGCTATATCCTTTCTTACAGACGCAATTCCGAAGATGCTGATACCTCAACCGTTATCGTCCACGATGATGTTAGGGAAGCTTTCGAGCAAATGTTATCGTGTCGTTCTCTGCAAGATACTGCATATTCACTCAGTGAATGTCGTGATACACTGAACGCGCATCTGGATGGAAATATGAGTGTTTCAAACAGACGTCTAAAACAACTGCTCATTGATAGGTTTGATGATCAAGTGGGATTCACGTATTCCAAATCAAGGAGTCAAAGTGCAATGTTGAGACAGATATCAACCGAAAGACTGGTGGAGAATACAAGGCCTGCTGAAGCCACTCCAATGAAATTCTGTGCACAACAATTGCGGGAAGAATGCAAAAGTTTTGACTTTGAATTGAGTAACAAAGTATGTGATGCATCTGACCTCAACGATGCGCTGTCTCCATATAAGCTCAAACCTCCAGTGCTGTGGACCTCCTTTTTCGAAGCTTTACTGCCATCTCACGTTAAATCAAAAGCTGTCAAGAGAAAGTGCTTATCTGTGTTCCAAATTATTTACTTCCTCATACATGATGGCAGAAAGGACACCCCGTTACACGTTTGTTTGGCGCAAACTATACACGAGACAACTCGTTCAAAAACATTGATTCAACTTTGTAATCGACTGGGATTATGTCAGAGTTATGACGAGGTTGGGCGACAGGACAGACTCTTAATGAATAGGACTGTGGCTGCGTCAGACGGACATCGTGTCCCCTTACCAGCCAGTGTGAAGTTCTGTGCTACTATTCAAGGCGCGATGGATAACTTTGACCATGAAGAAGACACTCTATCTGGCATAGGCGGGAGTCATGATACGGTTTTAGATCTTTTTCAGAACTGCGAAGAACAAAGAATGATTCAGCAGAAACAACCAAACCCACTGCTCCCGCAAATAACACTGGGCGACTTCTTGAGTGTAAGGAACTATTGCCTTCGTATAAGCCTAATAAAAAGGGTGGTATAGCAAAAGACTTTGTGCCTTGTGACCGTCCAGAGATCAATCGAAACTTTGGGAATGCAAGTGACAAGGATCTGATATGGGCGTTTAGTAGATTTTGCAATGAAAATGTAATTTCTTCCTCATCATTCCCAGCTGCCCACAAAGTACCGTCGTGAAGTGCTTTCAACAGCCTCATCTCCAGGGACGACACTGAGTGCATCGCAGTCGGATATACACCGATTCTTCCATATCCAGCAACACAACATGATACCATCTTTACATGCATGATCAATTTCCAAGTTGCCTTGCAGCAGACTGGCCAAGAATGTTGTTCATTGTGGTGTGATGAATCTGTGTACAGCACGGCGAAGGAGTTGCAACTCCTATTACCAGACGAAAGATTCGGTAATATCTTCTTGGGCCTTGGAGTGTTTCACATGTGCAGTCATATTATCATGTATTGGGAAGTACCTGCGAGATAGCGGCGTGGAACATGTCTTCATTGAAAATGAGATTTTCGGCCCCCTCATTGTGGAAAGTATCATGAAGGGCTCTCACTATTCTCGAGCAATGCGAGGTATTTCGATACTGGCAGAGGCAATGCAAAGACTCCAGTGGCTGGCTTTTGTGAATGATCATCCACCTGACAAATACAGTGATCTGTTCAAATGCGTGGCAAGTCTCCAGAAGGCATGTGATAACCGAGACAATATTGAGGCAAACTTGTGTTTGGATTCGGGCATGCGGTATATTCACACATTTGAAAGTGACCCGCAGGAGTTTGTCTCTAGTAGCATCAAGGCAAGTGACTTATTCCGGTACTGGAACACATTCCTGACATATCTGGTTTCCATTCTGCGTGATCTCACTCGTTCAGTGAGAGAAGGTGACTGGAAGTTATATGTATATACCATAGGGAGAGCTCTACCCTTATTCTTTGCCTTTGATAAAACACACTATTCTCGGTGGGGTTCTGTTTTCTATGAAGACTGCCTGAAGGTGCCTCATAAATTCCCGTCCATACACGCCGAGTTCCTTAAGGGCAACTTCGTTGTCAAGCAGACATCAAGTAAATTAATTTAGCAGAGTTCCAATGGACCAGGCTCTGGGACAGACATATAACAAGCCAGCAAAGGGTAAAGGAGGAATTATTGGGATGACCAGACGAAAAACAGCAGTCGCTCAACACGAGCTCATCAAACACGAGAAGGCACAGTTCTCAAAACTGATGCGTGAGCTCTGCAATATGGATGATGAGGATGAACATTCCTTGCATCATGAATTTTCAGACACCACATCTGCCCGAGATGAACAGTGTATAACCCAGGTGATGGAATATGTAATGCAGAGGAGAAACCCATTCGACATAACTGGGGAATGTCATATAGGCAATCTAGTTACAGGGACTAAGACAGATGCGAAAAGATGTTCTTTCCTCTTGAACGTGTTGACTGAAGGTGAAAAAGTATACACAGGGTTCTTCAACACCCGATTCAAAGACAAGACAAAGCAACTTTCCGACCCCATTCCCTTGATCCATTCAAGAGAGCGAAAGTATGAGAAGGCTTCAGTTGACATCGGAAGAGAAACCCAAGAAGCCTTGCGCTACATTGATGTCGCCAGATCCCGTGGATACAGTATAGCAGAGCTGTTGAAATATGAGGTAACATCAACGTCCCATTTTCTGACGAAAAATGGCTTCCTACGAAAACCTGTTAAAGCCGAGCTACAGAGAGAACTTGAGAAGAACTTAAAGAACACAGCACAATCTGTTGATATCAATGCATCTAATGTTGGCGATTCGCTGGTCATTATCGACATTATGGCATATGCCAGGAAAGTACCCGTCAAACAGCTCAAGTTGCGAACGTTCGGAGAATTCGCCGAGAACCTCTTCCAAAAGTTCACCAGAATGTCGTCACAGGCAAAGCGGTTGGACATTGTGTTTGATATTTACGCGACTAGAAGTATCAAAGACTATGAACGCAAAAGAAGAAGCAAAGTAGACCCTATTGAAGTGACAATCAGCCGAGATGACACACCATTACTGGTTGAGATGGATGCATTTTGGGCATCGAGTAGCAATAAGATGAATCTTCAAGTATTTTTTGCACAGTGGGTCATGAGAAAGGAGTTTGATTCACCATCTTCAGTGTGTCTCAGCGGATGTTTTGTGGACAATGTCTGGAAATGTGTTGAAATTAGCAACGGAGAATCCTCGGAGAACATGTCTCTACACAACCGTCATGAAGAAGCTGATGACAGGATACTATTTCACGTCACCAAGCAGTTACATCAGGCATCTTGAAGAAGATTGTTGTTGCTTCCCCGACACAGATGTCTTTGTATGTTTATTATGTCACTTCACTTCTGTATGGAAAATCCAAGGTCTTACAGAACTGTGGGTTCTCTGTGGCCAGGGTAAGACTACTAGAGCTGTCCCAATCCATAGTTTGGATAAGGAATTGTCACACGATGTGATAACTATTATACTAGCAGTTCATGCTCTCAGTGGCTGTGACTCGACCAGCAAAGTGGCAACAAAACACTTCGCCCTTAAGCTGGCAAGTAGTGGTATGGTCGACCTGCTCAAGGAGTTTGGTAAAAATGAACTTGATGATGTAATTATCGGAAAAGCAGAACAGTTTCTCGTGAAAGCACTCGCTGGCGATGGCAAGTTTGATACGTTTGATGATCTGCGTTACCATCAGTATCACCAAAAGACAATATTGAATAACTTTGAACGGCTAGCTCCGACCTCAGGAAATATCAGACTGCACATACATCGTTCGTACATACAATGTCACCGCTGGCTACATTCCCCATTCCAACCTTCTATAACTCTAGACGCAGAAAATTATGGCTATGAACGACAAAATGACATCCTTGTGCCAGTTGTCATTATTTTGCCAAAGATTCCCGATGATTTCCCCGTCCCATGTCGATGCGGAAAATGTGCGCGAGCCAGCGTGTGCCCATGTCGCATTGCAGATATTAAGTGTGGAGAGTTTTGCCGATGTGGAGCTATATGCCAAAACCCTAAATAACTTGTTGCAGCCAGTGGTGATTAATTTCATTTATAAAAAACAAACAGTCACTGTGTTCTCGTGCAAGCCTGTAATTCAACTTGATATTTCAATCGACCTGAATAGTTATTTCAAAACTGATTATAAATCGGCTCTTTCAGCAGAATCAAATGTAGGAGCATTCGACTAACTGTATGCCCCCCTCCCACCCCCCAAACCGAATACCCCCCCCCCCCCCCACACACACACACACACACCAGCAGGACCAGGTCCATGTTAAATTATCGCTATCACAGTACACAACGTGAGCAAGGTGCTCACGTGGTGTAGTAGGATAGCTATAATTCAATGTGTCAAAGTTATGACACCTATCAACTAATACTTGCATCATCAATATGTTTACAGCCTTACTTGGCTACTGTTTTACTTTGTTTCCTTGCTCATGTGACCATGAATAACATAGCCTGATAATAATCTGCATACTTGTACTTCTGAAAGGAGAAGTCTGGGGATAGGAGCACCTACGAAAACCATAAGTCACAGTTTTCGGTTGAACTTACAAATTTGTACCCCCCCCCCCCACCCCCAACAAATATTTGCAGATTGAACACCAAAATAACCAATCTGATACAATTTCATTTTAAGCTGACATACATCTCTCGCTGGTCAATTACACATAAAAAAACCTTGCCTAACAATATAGAAAGAGACATTTTTCTTTTTGACATGCATTTAACATTCTTTAAGAATGGCCGACAAAATGGGAAAAGTTTAGCGTAGGGTCATGTCGGGTCGGGTCAATTTGTATGGCCAAAGTAGATCCTAGACATACGCAATGATTATCTTCAGATTGCTCCTTCTTTTCAGAAAACAAAAATGGGAAAATCACCTGTGTTTATTGCACATGTGTCCCGAGACAATGAACGAAATGAACTAATGTATGAATAAAATCAGTTTTTAACGCGATGTTTCGTGCTTTCTTCTGATATATTAACCTCAAAAGCATGATATCAAGCCTAAATCTATCTATGGGGACAAAGAAACATACCTTTGATGTTTTTACACCAATATTTATCACCAACATTCAAAAGTGGCATTCCAGCATGATGCTTAGGGAAACTCGTAGATTTTTGGTAATTGGGATGGCGGCCATCTTGGATTTCAAAATGGCGGGAAAATGACCATGACCGGAATCACCTGACCGAACAAAAATTGAACTCTAACTATGTCCCAACCGATATCTGAAGTCAAAATGAGGGTATATTTCGTGCACACAGGTCCGTACCAGGAGCCCAGGCTCTTATAGTTAGTCCAAGAAATAAGCATCGAATTCCCCTTGAAAACACAATTAGTGGAACTACGCGGTGTAATAACAACACTATGGCTGTAGTGAGTCTTCATTTCTAATGGTAACATTTCTAGCTTCGGTTCAAAGAAAATGAATCTTTGCAGTATTTTTTTTAGATTCAGACGTCAAGAATATATCAGTTGGTCGCAAAAGCGAACCATAGGTTCGCTTTTTCGACCAAATGGAATATTCCGAACGAGTGAAAGAGTGACTCTACAGAGTTGCGATGAGCTATTCAAGGGCTAGACTGGTTCCAATCTATAACAGCGCGCGCGGAATTCCTTACTGAACTGCACGAGACTGTTGGCTTGATAACTTGGAGTAGACACACCGAGAAAAGAGCAGGGCTCTGTGTGAATCGAAGCGGACCAGGAAAGGGGTCAAACGTAGGTTGAGAAGAAAATGTCTATCTTTGATAGCAAAACAGTTCCTGGAAGAATACGGTCCCAGCAAGACGCGGAAAATCGAACAGGAACTGTCAATATATGGTCGTGGTGCGGGAAGAGATGGTTCTCGGAAAATCCGATGTAGGAAAAAAAAAACACCTGTTCTATTTGAATGGACATGACCATGACCGAAGACTATATGTTCCCGTAGAACCACCAGATGCCTCCAAATCTCATTACGGGCGTGGAATAACTCTTATCCAGACTACACGCGTCTCATGCCCACTTACGAGACTAATATTTATGGCAAAGCGTCATAACTGGGCCTCATACGTAGCTACCATGGCCTTCGCTTAACACCGAAGTGCATGTGATGTGACCCCATATCCAGCAGTGTTCAGGATGGTCAAAGACTGGCTCGTGCCAAATGTTTAGCCAACGTGAATATTTCAGCGCCAAACAAAATAGTTGGGTGCTCAACGGGTGAGACCGATGTAAGTTTTGTCGAAGAAAGTGATTGATTACTTTGGGTTTAAGTCATTCAACCACCTCTCTGAATCTGTTGGACATTTGCGACAGATTTTGAGACTACTTACTCGTGGTTTAAATGGGGTTTACGGACTTGAGGTCGTTGAGAAACGTGCGTGCCGAAAGCTGGAGTACCTGTATAGCCTGGCAGCGATAAGAAACCACAGGGTAATATTTAACTTATAGATATGTCACAGTCGGGGCCTTAGAGTGGGTTGCTTCAGTTGAAGATACAGTTCCCACAAGAGTAAACGGGGTTAGAACCAAGGAGCTACTCTGACCTCAATGAGGGTCTGTACTTTCCCGATTATGACATGACAAAAAACACGATATCAACAACCCATTTCGTGGTATAGATAATGTTCTTGATAGTGAATCGAGACCCTAAAATTTCCACCAGATAAACCCTTTGTCGTAGTTTAAAAGTTCAGAATGTTTTTTGTTCAATAATGCAAAGCTCCTTGATTCTAATATCGGAAAAAACTAGAACCCGACATCATGAACACTGATACCAATAGCGCAAATGATCTCGGAAGAATTTATTTATATTTATTTATTGGTGTTTAAGGTCACATACTTATGCACAATGGCTAATCGTGACCGTGACAGTTTTACGGGTGGAGGAAGCCGGAGTACCCGGAGAGAACCACCGAGCAACGACGAGCAGCTGTCAGCTCCCCAACATCGTAACTCTGAACTCTGCACCGCAGCACAGGCAGGGTTAGATTGGTTGAAGACATGCGCACCATCGACGTGCAGTACGCCTCAGTACACAGCGTCATCGTGCCCCCATGTAGGCCATCGGGGTGAAGTGTCTTGCCCAAGGAATCTCGGAAGAAACCCACTTGACATATAACACTCACATAGTCACTCTTGTATCCATATGTGTTCCAAAGAAACTCGAATGCTACCTTCTTTCTCATTACCATACATCCCAAACACTGATTATGATATCTACTAGAAACTCCCGAATTATCTTATACATGTAAGCATTACCCCCAGTTTTCCCATAACCATTGTGTCGAAAGCAGACGTAATTATAGGTTATTTATTAACTATGATTTTCTTTCTGTGAATTGCCCATTATCAGTCTTGTCAGATATGACCTCAAATTCGGCTTTTATGACGCCGAGTTAGGCCGATTTGAACCAAACTAGAGTAACGCCCCTTGATGTGTAAAAAGGTGCAACCAATTTGTTTACAAGGAAATCGATCAGCATTAGTCACTGAAAGCAATGTGGAAATTGGCGTTATTAGCCATATTCAACTGACTTGAAGCATATTTTTTATGGTGAGGAATAAATGAGGGCAAATAAGTAAGAATTAGATGGGTGACGAGAAGAAAGAAGAGAGTCAGACAGAAAATTCAACGCAAACTAAGAGAGTCATACAGAAAATTCTCATAAGCGGAGATTCGTCGATGTGGAAAAAAGAGAAACTTCAACTATCCGAGCGCAGAGCTGAAATAGAAGAGGAAACTTCATTCAGACTTGGGAAAAGAAAGAATGAGAGGCAATAACACTGTCAGAAAACTGTAACAGATCCGAGAACGCTTTGTAATTATATTTCGAGAGTTAATAAATAGGGTGGTTATTACTTGGTTCGTTTCATATCGGCCGAGATATCAGCCGTAGGTAACTTCAAATCAGTCTGAGACGTCTCATGCTGATTTGAAGTTACCAATGGCTGACATCTTGGTCGATATGAAACTAACCAATTAATACCCTCTGAAGACATGTCGTCCCCTGAATTCCAATGTGTTCTATGTGCCTACTGGTACATAGAACACATTGGAGCTCAGGGGACGATGTGTGGTTGTTGTTTCAGACTGCTAACTGTTCTGGTGGTTTTGTCAATTAATAAGACGAATACAAATGAAGACACAAATAAAATAACGAATCAGTGAAACAAAACATTGTTGGATCACATTTACATTGTGTCCATTTCGTTTAGATGAAGTGATTAGTTACGAAATGATGTTTGATCCTTGCTAAATTAAACGCAAGTCATACTGTTTGGCAGATTGATTTGTTCTGTTAAACCATCAAATAATACTCACGAGGGGCTATGAGATGTTGAAACGTGTAATTACTTCCTCTCGATTTGTTTTTAAAATTCGGGTCAGCTCCACTGGAGTAGCTATCTGTGTCAAATCAATATATTTGTTTTCCTAATTCCCATTTTGCTGTGTTTTTTTCATTTCCTACTGGGAATTATTTTTGCAAATCATCGAGTATAAAAGACAAATCATAATGACTTCAAAATAAATTGTTTGCCGGCATTGTTCAAAGAAGGGAAAGGTGCAACTATATCGTTGCTTCTGACATTACGGTGATAAAGAACAAACATATCAAGGAAAAGCGTGATAAAATCATATCGCCACGATATAGCCATATATGCTGAAGTGATGTTTAGTACCAAGAGATAAATAAATATAAATAAATAGAAGAAATCAAAATGGGCCAACTGATAAGCAGTGCAAAAATGTCTTTGCTTCTGGCATTGCTGTTATACTTGCTGAGCAAACAATTCTACGACAAGCTTGATAAAAGCATATGGTCCCTACATGGCCAAATGTGATGATGTGGGCTCAACCCTTTGAACCCAAGCGGCCGCTTTCCGGCCCAGAAGCATGATACGTCATAATTTCCTAAAGTGGTATGGCCGCTGAGTGAATGTATTGAGTAGACATATTAATATTTTCAGCATGCAGCCCCACGGCTGCACGCTGAAAATATTAATTGGTCTGCCCCCATATAATGAATGTGGATTCTTCCAATCACTGCCATTGAACTGTTGTGGAAGATACCACGTGGGTTCAAAGGGTTAAGCACAAATAAGCATAAATAAATAAATATAACTAAATACATAAATTCATAACCGATCAACTGAATGATTTTGCAAGAAATGACGTCATATGTTTACTAATTGCCGGGTCTTTATAACAAATTTTGCGCTCAGTTAAGTCTTCATGTTTTTTTGTAGAAATTATTCACCCGGAATGAACTAGATACGGCCCAGAGGCAACTGCAGTCACTCCCCATGCGATGCAGCTTCCAGATCAAACACATTCTGTACCATCCCTTGCCTGCAAAGGACGTCGAATAAAGTCCCAGATGTGTTCTAAGGGATTCAAATCTGAGCTCATTGCAGGCCAAGGTAGTGTTGTAATAGCGTTGTTCTGAAGGAACGTTCTCACAGCATGGGGACTATGTGGCCTTGCATCGTCGTCCATGAATACAGGGCGAGTATCCAACGGTTGGTTGTCAAAATGAGGCACGACAACCAGATTGAGAATGTCCCGGATGTAATGATGACCAGTGAGATTCTCACGTATAGTCACCATATCAAGTTTACAATCATGAGAGAGGCATCCCCAGATCATTACTAATTCTCCACCATAAGGAACAGTAGGTCTGATCTTCCTGGACACGTAAGCAGTATTTCTATTCCTCCACACTCTCATGCGACCATGTGTGACGTGAAGCAGGAACCCACCCTCGTCTGACCAATAGGCTCTCCTCCATGTCCTGAGATTCCAATGCTGTCGTGGCATACACCACTCCAAACGTCCTATTTGATGCTGAACGGACAGAGCTGGACGCTTGATGACCCTCCTATGGACTTCATACTCAGTGCGTTGAGACGATTTCGGACAGTTATGTTGCACAAACGCCTGTTCGGGAGCCAACGGCGTTTCAAAACCCGACTTGAAGCAAAGGGTTCACGCCTATGGAGGCGTGCCAGATTCCGATCTTCCCTAGGAAAGATCTTTGGAGATTGTCTAGGCCTTGGTCGGTCCTTAGCATCGTTGGTTTGTTGATTTTTTTCGGATAAGTCTGCTGATTACAGAATGACTATAGCCAAGTTGCCTTCCAATAGCTTTAGTTTAAACATTATTTATTTCAAGAGTACAAAGCATATAAAGAATCTTTACATACAGTGATTCGGCAGAAAACTAAAAGCTTTAGCTTTGAATGACATGCCTGTTGCATGCATGCCAACGATTTGCCGTCTTAGTGCCTCAGACAGTCTCCTCCTTGCCATGTCAACATTAATTTTACTGATAAAAGAAGTGACACATTTTTTCATTTATACCCAGATATTGCATGTGGGTGATAGTGTTGTTTGTGACATTCGTGGGTAACATTCTTGACGTGGACGAGGGGATGTGTTTGGGGTACGCTATCAACCAGAAACACAATGTTTCACGAGATGAAATGTACTGCAAGACGTAGCAATCACTAAAACATAATAATCAGTAACAGCAGCTCCCTTGACATGAAACATTCCAGCGGTGATTAATTAAGTTCCATGTGTATATTTGGTCTCCTGAACGCATATGTGGCGGAATAACATTTTACTTCACATAATACATTTTCAAAGAAGACCACAACACTCAAACACGTTGTTAAATCGTTTTAAGACAGAAAACTTCACAATTCTTCGGATCGTATCATCTTGTCATCATCTGTTAATGTCGTCTTGTTAACATCGCATCAGTTGTTCTAGTTTCCTGAATTGGGTTGGTTTAGTTTAAACAAGTTTATTTGCATTAAACAATGCAAAAGTGTTGGAATGCAAATTACACAATTAAAGACCCTTTCCTGTACATGTTCAAGATACACTTATTCAGAATGTGGTACAGTGAAATACATAAAAAAGTGTAAGTAAAACCATATGAGATTGGAAATGAGTAAACAGTAGTATTTATTTTTTCAAGTTTAGCGACATTTTTGGCAGTCAGGGTCACCTCCTGTTGAACTGTGTTACGGGTGGAGGAAGCCGGAGTACCCAGAGAGAACCGCCGAGCAGCTGCGAGCACCTGTCGGACTCCCCAGCGTACTAACTCCACACAAGCAGGGTTAGTATTGGTTGAAGACAAGTGCACCATCGACCTGCAGTACGCCTTAGTACACAGCGCCACCATGCCCCCACGTGGATAATCTGAATTAAGTGCCTTGCCCAAGGACACAACGCAGTTATCCCTGGTGGGAATCGAACCGTAGCCCTTTCGGTTTGAAGTCCAATACCGTAACCATTGAGCCACCGTGCTCCCAAAAACAATAATGGAAGAAAAAAAAACAATAGCTCACTGATATTTATACAACTAGATTGCTAGAATGTGAGCGAAAGTCGTCGTGACTCACCGTCAAGTCAATCAAAACGATAACTTCTTCCATCGATGGTGTTCGATGAAGTAAAAGTTGTTAGGCTGTGACTGTCGTAACAGCTTCCACTCAGGCCTGAAAATAAGCAGAATGAGGTCTCCAGAGGGTTAGTTTAATGATGATCGCCCATACAGTGGGCCAATTTATCCTCTGGGTACCTCTCTCTGTTTAGTTTTGAGACCCTGATTCAGATTGAGGTCCACAGAGGGTAAATTTAGTGATGCTACCCTGCTGTGCAGGGTAGCATCACTAAATTCACCCTCTGATTACCTCATTTTGCAGATGATAGTCTGCTCATTTTCTGGCTTGCTTCCACTTCGTTAAATGTCGTGGTTGTTTCCTAACACAAAAACTAGTTACACTGTATCAACTTTCCAATCTCAACACTTGTTTTTTAAATCTAAAATATGCTGTTAATATTCAATTTAGTTTAAACAATATTTATTTCCAATTATCGGAGAAGAGATATTCAACAATGAAATATGTGTGGATTCGACAGTAAGCCTAAAGCTTATAAAGGTCGTCTCCACCAAAGGTACACTTAAAACTATGATGGCATGAGTTGTTAATTAAATAACTGTTATAACCCAAACACTTACCATACATAGCTTCTGCTATGTCAAGTGTGTTCTATTTTATATAATGTCAGTATGCAGTCGTTATTTTGGAAACAAATATTACTACATTGGTTTTCAAGTTAAACAGAGTGAAGAAGAAGTTTAGAACAGGTTAACGAGATAGTACCGATGATCTACAATTGGGCCTCAAAGGTTCTCCGAGTCGAAGGCGAGCAAGAAAAGCCCGTCACAGTTTTATGAGTGTATATGGCCAGCGGGATAAGTTTGTAGTAATGAGCCAATTGTCGGTAACTGTTTGTCGGTATCGGTCTAATACTTGTATGTATTTATAAAGGCATTAGTAATGGCCACCAAGCAAGGACCCCATTTTAAGTTCCAGAAATGTTCAATTTGTATCACAGTGAATAATATATCAATATAATTATTTTTGTAGACATCAAAGTATATTCTTTTAAAAACAATCGGCGATTGCGAGGCGTCAGGAAAAATTAACACGTGAAGTTGTGTTATTGTTGAGCATTGTTAATTTATTGAAACATCCGACATCCCCAATATAGAGATCAGCGTATTATTAGCCCATATGTTTGGGGACTAGGTATTCTCTATGACTTCTAGTACCTTGTTATGGCTTGGATATTTGCGTGTCGCGTCAATGACTCATCCAAGCCAAGGAGTCTTTGGTCATTGGAAACGCATTTGCACCTTTTGTTGATGACCCGCGATTCACGTACTGCATCTTAAGTAGTTAGACCACAAGATCTGGGCTATTCAAACTTGTATTTTCCTGGCCCTGTGTCCCATCCCCCCCCCCCCACACACACAACCCTGTGCCTCATCTATATCGAATCATCCGTTATTTATCTTATTAAAGCCCATTAAATTAATCACACTCTTCGCTTACATCAAACCACCTCAAAGATTAGCGCCCCTTTCGTGGATTAAAGACAAATTCTTGTACATATGTTTTTCCTTCTCCTGTGTTTCACTTTCTGTTTATCCAACTTCAGTATGCCTTATTTGCAACAGTTTCCTTTACATTTCCTTTCTTTATCTGAAGCCAACTTGAATGTATTTTATGCACAACGGACTGAACTGTCTTCATCATGAAGAGTAACATTATCCGAACACTCAGTTTGTGGTACCACTCAGATATTACATAATGTGTAACCCCGCAATGTATCGAGCTCGGATAGGTACCTTCAACTTAGCAGCTTACATTCGTCGCATCAAAAGCAGGTTAGGACAGTCGGAATCCATTTACTTATTGATATATTTACTCATGCGCCTTCATGGCACGGAACACCTTGAATGTCTTGTTGCGATGACTGTTCTGTTCTTTCTCACATTGCAGCCATCGCGGAAGAGCGTTCGGGCAAATATATCTTACATGCCAAAGAGTCCAAAGAAACCATCGTACCCGACGACCTTGCTTACATGGTCCCTAACAATTTTCTGGATACAAACGTAATATATTTTATCTTGTGCCTGCTTCTGTGTTTCCTGGCCATTCTGTTGTTAACTTGCGGAGACATTCACCCCAACCCAGGACCAACTAACGAGGACTTTCACCAAATCGATAACACGCTTAAAATCCTCCATCTTAACATACAAAGTCTTAAGTCCAAACTTGACATTATACAGTGTGAGTCCCCGTCATATGACATTATGTCATTTACTGAGACGTGGTTACATAATGATGACCCAGTTAATGAAATTATTATACGTGGATTCCAGGAACCACTGCCCTTCAATCGTACGTCAAGAGGAGGCGGGGTAGCTGTTTACATAAAGGATGGCATTTAGGCACAGACATGACCTAGAAATGACGCCTGTCGAGTGCCTATGGGTGGAATTAATAAGAGAAAGGGGTAAGTCGCTTCTTTTAGGGTATTTTATCGCCCGCCCAACAGTCCTGTTGATACATGGGATACTATATCCACTTCGATTGACACAGCAACGGATACATCTGTTTCTGACCTTATCATTACCGGTGATTTCAACGACAATCAAATCGCAGGTCCCAGAGGACATCTTTCAGATATTAATAGATATTTTAATTTTAGACAGCTTGTGGATGGGCCAACATGTTTCACGGAATCCTCTACTTCACTGATTGATATTTTCGCTGTTAGCAAGACAGTCAACGTGAAGACTTGTGAGATCTTAGATCCATTTATACCTGATATGATCCGCTATCACTGTTCTACTGTCCTGGAGATCGACTTTATCAAACCATCGCGCATCTCCTTTAGGAGACAAATTTATTTGTATTCACAGGGCCACTATCTCGAACTGAATGACGCGCTCGCTAGTGTAAACTGGGATACTATTTTCAATGCATCGAGTCTGGATATAATTGTCTCTGAGTTCTCTAAAGAGCTACTTAACACTGCTTCCCGTCATATACCCAACAAATGGATCACTGTTAGACAGTATCAACCAAAATGGATGCATAACGAAATAAGATTACTAATAAGACAGAGGAAAAGGTTATATCGTGTTGCCAAACGCAATGGTCTCCCACAGTCCTTTGAAAAATATAAACAGAAGAGAAACGAAGTGGACTCGGCCATCAGGAAGGCGAAGGCAGCTTATGTTGCAAACGTACAGTCAATACTCACTAGTCGTGCATCTACGCCAGCCCAGTGGTGGAAAACCCTTAAGACGTTCACTGGCAACACCAATTCAGATATTCCGGCTATCAGTCATTTGGACAAAACGTACGCCACAAACAGGGAAAAAGCTGGTGTATTTAATGAATACTTTAGCTCTATCTCATCAGTGGATGACTCTCAGGCCTCTCTACATATACTGGCCACACCCATCCATTACTCAATAGACAGGATAATCATACAGAGCAGTGAAGTATACGAAGCGCTAAAATCCCTTAATGCATCAAAGGCTGCAGGACCTGATCTTATAAGTCCCCGGTTGCTGAAGGAATGTAAATTATCCTTATGTGAACCTCTCTCAATAATCTTCAATATTCTCCTGAATAATAATTACTTTCCACTTATGAGGAAAAAGGCTAATGTAACGCCCGTTTTAAAAAAAAGCATCCATCCAATTTAGTAACGAACTATCGTCCGATTTCCCTCCTTAGTTGTGTTGGCAAGATTTTTGAAAATGTATTTTCAAACAGCTGTGGAAGTACTTGAGCGACAACATCCTAAGTCAATTTCAGTCAGGATTCACCCCTGGTGATTCGACTATACTTCAACTAACTGACCTCTATGACGAATTCTGCCGAGCCCTCGACGACGGAAAAGAGGTTCGCGTAGTCTTCTGCGACGTCAGTAAAGCTTTCGATAAGGTGTGGCATGTTGGTCTCATCCGCAAGCTGGAAAAAAATTGGAGTGTCAGGTGATCTACTTGCATTTTTAAAATCGTACCTCTCCGACAGGGTCCAGAGGGTCGCAATTGCCTCCGAGACCTCATCCTGGAGACCAATAAACTCTGGAGTTCCTCAGGGGTCGATACTTGGCCCCTTATTATTTCTCATATATATCAATGACATAACAGATAACCTCTGGAGTAGCATTCGGCTCTTCGTTGATGATACATCATTGTATCTAATAGTTGAGAATCCAACCCAAGCAGCAACTGTGATCAACCAGGATCTGACTACAATAGAGCATTGGGCCAAGACGTGGTTGGTTGAGTTCAATCCTAAAAAATCTGAGACCATGCTCATATCGCGCAAGGTTAGCCCTGCTGTACACCCCCACGATTTCTTGGTAATGCCCATATATCGGAAGTTAAAAATCACAAGCACCTGGGAATTATCTCAAATGAAGCATGTACGTGGAATGACCACATTGAACATATCTGCGGTAAAGCATGGTTTTGCGTAGATTTACTGAGGAGGCAAAAGTTTACTCTTGATCACAGTGTCCTTGAAAAGATTTTCTTTGCCTTTATTAGGCCTCTTCTTGAATATAGTAGCACGATTTGGGATAACTGCACGGCGAGTAATAAAAATGATTTGGAAAAAGTACAGTTGGCTTCAGCAAGGATAGTGACTGGCGCAACCATGAGTGCTAGGACTTCCGCGTTGTACAATGAAACCCGCTGGGACTCTCTTGAGGAAAGACGTCGCAAACACAAACTGAAACAATTTTTCCGAATGTTTCACCATACGACGCCCCCATATATTGCTAATAAGGTACCTCCAACAGTCTCTTCCACCAGCCGATGTATCAATCTCAGAGCAGGTAATGACCTTCGAGTTCCTTCTGCAACACCCAACTGTACCAGTGTTTATTTATACCGAGAACTACAAGCCTATGGAACGACATACCTTTATCAATCAGAGAAAATTCATCAGTGAGTAATTTTGCAAGCTATCTTAACAGGGGCAATCTGCGACCCCCGTCTTTTTATGGCCATGCAAAATCACGAATAGGACAAATCTATCACTGCAGATTGCGGTTGTGTTGCAGTAATCTAAGCACCCATTTATTCAATAACCACCTGTCGTCTTCGCCCCTGTGTCCTCGAGACAAGCGAACACTTTCTTTTGTTCTGTCCTGTCTTTGAAGAGGCACGCAGGTCAACAATAAAATCAGTTCCATTTGCACCAGATGTGACAACACTCCTATTTGCCTCCGAATTCCTCACCAGTGAAGAAAATTTGTCTGTATTTGAAAGGGTGCAGGACTTTATTCTACTTAGTAAACGCTTCCAATATCTGCGACCCTACCGCTGCTCACCTTATAGTTTACAATGGGTGGAATCAGGGCCCAGTCGCCTTCTGGACGATCTCTCAATACAACATCTCTTTCAAGTGAGCTTCTATCGTATTATATAATTATCTTTTCTGTTAATGGACCATCAAACTAACCTGATGATCGGTGGCGGAGGGTTTGCTTGTCTGCCTTACGTAAGTTTTTTTTTTAGTAAAAACCTACATCAAAGGAAATATCTGCGGGTTGAGGGCCTGGTTCACTATTAGCTTCTCACACTGTTGCGGTTTTTCTTTGGGTAGGGGAGGGGGGGCAGGGTTCCGGGTTATTGTTGCCGCGCTGTGTGCCGCGGGTGGCGAGTGGTGGTTCCTATATTATTGAACAAGACATTGCATGCTGATGAATAATGCGTCTTCCACTTGCGAGACATTGTTCGTTTCCCGGCGGTGCATGGTGCTGGTGGCGGTCCTCCGGAGCCGTGTTCCTTACTGAAATAAAAAACGTTAACAGCGCTCGCGAGCCCTCCCCCCTCCCCCTCCCCCCGTCCGTTTTCCATTAGAATACCCTCATATTATACTGGCGTTAGGCTGCGATTTCCAAGTGAGTCAGTTCCCTAACTGTTGTCGATCTATGTTGTTGTCTCTTGCATTCAAGTTGGCCCTTTTCAAATGTCATCCTTCTCCTTCATAGTTCCTCTCGATCTACTTTCTTCATTTTTTTCCGCGTTTAAACAATGTCCAACAGACCCACCCGTTCTATCTGTCTAACTGAAATTGTGTTATCTTGCAGACTTGGGAGACGGTTTACATAAGCATTCAGCTTTCTTCCGAATCCCCCACTACAACAAGTCAGTTTGATATTTTAGGTGTTAAATGTATTCACTGAAATTTATGTACAAAACATTCAATACGTTTACACTTGTTTGCATGTATACAGTTAACTTATCTTTTTTCAATAAATATTGTTTAAACTAATATAGTTACAGTTCCGATATGTTTTATATGTGGTCAGTGAATGTTTTATAATCCAGTTATATATAGATCAGTGGACGAGAGAGAGGAGAATGTATACCATGGTTACCTATTCTACTATATATGTGAAAAGCCAATGACAAACATTTTAGCTTTATACACTAACTGTGGTGGACACGCCAGCAATGGGATTTCAATAGTTAAAATTTACACCTACAATGGAACTACATTCTTGACCTTTGGCGACGTCGACCTGAATGCGAACTTGTCTAAATTTATCGCACGTCGCTTTGCGAAGAGTGAAATGAAAGTGGCAATTATTTATTTCGTTTTTAAATGAATTTACCCCATAAAACACCAAAAATCAACAAACATGCATTGTCTCATGTTAATAAAGCATACATAACTCGAAATAGTGTGTTATTATGTTATTAAAATGAAAAAGACCCTGTTTCTTTTTCTATTTCGTTTCGGTGATAAAGTACAGCCCGCCTGTGCTCATGTAAACAACGTGTGCACGCCTGCCTCTCAGTGAAAGCGAGAAAGATAATAGCAACTCTTAATAATCTACCGTCAGACGATCATGGTATAAATAAAATATACCCAAAGTAGCTTGGTGTACCAAATGTTCACCACTCGTGGAGAACATTTGGTACACCATGCTACTTTGTGTATATTCTATATATGCCAGAAAAGATAGATTAAAATAGAAAATACTGTTGGAGAATATGAATATGTAGCCAGTTCAAAAGATAAAGATAAAGCTGTCGGTATTGTTTTTTATGAAGCATACACCCTGGTGAGATTTATTTTAATGATTGTTTTATTGAGTTTCAGACTAGCAGAAACATTTATTTGGAATAATGAAGGACTGTACTACCTATAAGACCAGAAAACTTTGCGTAAACCTTGGAGCGTAAGATTAACTTGTACGATTATTGTTACCTGCTAGAGGACCTAACTGTATTTCTAGTGCAAAAATACTGGCAAGACAAATGCAGCCTACCGGTTGAGTTTAGGAACAATACACTCGGGGGCAACTTTTTCAAAGTAGTGTAAAAATGGGAGTTTGTGACCGTATGGGACTTCAGGGTTAATAAACAGACAAGTGATTGCGTAGAGTTGGTCAACAATAGACGTAACGTTATAGAAGCGTACCCCAAGCTGCATTTCTGCTAGCTGAGGTTGATAATTTGTACAATCAAAGAAACAATGACGAGGGCCTTCAGTCGAATGATCACAGCTACACAGGATGGTTGACGAAAAAAAATTGAAAAAGTTGTTATCGTTTAAATCACTTCAGCGCTACTTCACAGTCCACTGTATGAAATATTCGCCTTTCTACTACCATTGTAAAAGTATATCAGAGACGTAATAATTGGGTTATGTCAGGGCAAAGCCAGCCTAAATATAGGGGCAAGGGGCCTCATATGTAAAGATATTTAAGTTCAAAATATATTCCGCATCAAGGCGAAAAACCCACGTGAATTTCACTTCTCTGTAAAGCTGGACATAGAAAAAACACACGTGGTGTATATCCAGCTTTAGCGCAGGGACCCAGGGGAGAAACGGTATATTAGATAAGGTCTAATCTCGTTTAGTTTCTACAGTAGTCGGAGTCTTACGAGACGTAATCGGTTGGTGTCAAGATATCGTCATGGTCAATTAAGAAACGAGATTCTAAAACGATAGAAATGTCTATCGTATCGTCACCTAACAATCATGGCAAGAACGAATCGGTTTTCTCGACATGTGAAGTCAGCGTTAAGTCACGCGTGAGATGACTTGTATTGATTCTGCCTCGATATACGTCATCTCCCACCGTTTTGACAGGTGGACAGATGAGCGTCGGTCCACCTGACAGTTTAGGGTAAAAAGTATATATACCTTGAAGAGCAGAGCATTAGACACACACTTGGGGTCACACACGCGTTGGTGAAGTCCAGGACAGGCGGACTCTGTTTCCTGGCATAAGGGTACCTTCGATCACAAGGACCCTGACACGGCTGGAATCGCCAGAGAGGGCATTCCATGATTGATTTAGCTTAACGTTGATAGGCGGCTACGGGGCCGAATTCGTGAGAAGGAACACCCCAGGTGGAACGTTAAAGTTTAGATTGTCGAGTAGCAGGTATCGGCCTGCAATAGTCAGAAGTGTAGGTTAATTGTATTGTGCGTATTAACCCTTTGAAGCGTCAGATTGATTGCGTTCTGAGTAGTTTGTTTTGCTGTCGAAGCATCGTAATACCGACTGGAGATCGGTGTGAGTGACAATTTCGCCCTAGCACAAAAAGGGCATTTGTGAATCGTGAATTCAACCAGGAACGGTGAATATTTCAATAGGACTTTCACGGAGGACTTTCAAAAGGCACATAAGGTATGAGTAGACAATATCTGACCCAAATCAGAAGTACGGTGTCTTTATAGATGACGAACATTGCTGGTCGGAACCCTCCGACAGCCAGAGGTACAGTTACGTGCAGACGTTGACATTTGAGCCTAAGCGGGTGAAGCTCTTATGGCGAGCTCACAGTAATAACATTTCAGATTTGTGAAGCTCTTATGGCGAGCTCACGGTAGTAACATTTCCAGTGTGTAGACTATAGTGCCAGTACAGGGCTATAGAATGACTATATGATTGTTTAGAATTATTTAACCGTAGCGACCCATTTTCTGTGAAAAGAATCGAATTGTTGATTGTTGAAATATTGAAACGGATTTATTTTTATGTGTAAATAAAAGAATCGTTGTTACTTTAAGTCATTCTTTCCATTATACAGCCTGAAGTGATTAGGAATCACACCTAACGGAAATCGAACCTATTTCAGGCCAATTTGGCAGAGAAGGAATCACGGCGTCGGTCTAACTCAGCTCTCTGCGCCGAGTTCGCGACACTTGGATTCCGACCCTCCACGTTGGTCTAATTTTCCCGCAACTTCATCAGCGGGACTAAATAACCCCACGTCAGCCCAGGCCTTACGGGGCCTTATGTGTCCCTGACATTGATTGGCGAGCGCTACCAGGATATTTCTAAAAGGTAAAAAATGGCTATATGGAAATTTTGTTTTATTTTAACGGCGGTTCTGTTTAGGTTTTGACGCGTTCGGTCAGTTGATGCCGTTCAAGGGTTTAATATCGCAATACAGTAGTCCCCAAAAGGATACTTAATAGCCACTATAACTGCAGTAGGTTTCAGAATATTTGGTGCGTTTAATTACGTTAAATTACAGAGGTAAATTAGGATCAATTACCATATTTTTTTTTCTTTCTTTCTTTTCCTTCTTCATTCTTTCTGACGAGTGTTGAAGATAGAAAGAAAAAATCAAAATGGATGTTGTTACACCCCTCGCCCAACTGGTATCATTAGGCAAGGAAATGGGCCTTGAGGGAGCTGAACTTCAGAAGTTCGTTAAAGATGAGCAGAAACGTGAGGCCAAGGAGATTGCCTTACGCAATGACGCAAGGGAGAGAGAGGCCCAAGCAGCAAGAGAGGCGAAAGAGAGAGAGATTCAATTAACAAACGAGGCGAGGGAGAGAGAAGCCCAATTAGAACGAGAGCGTGAGAAAGACGCAAGAGAGGCGAAAGAGAGAGAGATTCAATTAACAAACGAGGCGAGGGAGAGAGAAGCCCAATTAGAACGAGAGCGTGAGAAAGACGCAAGAGGGGCGAAAGAGAGAGAGATTCAATTAGCAAATGAGGCGAGAGAGAGGGAAGCCCAATTAGCAAGGGAGGCAAGGGAGGCAGAACGGGAGCTCGAACAACAGAGGCACGAGAGAGAATTAGAGCTCCTCAGAGCAAGGGCCGATGTGGAGAATGAAAGTCGGCGCTCAGGGGATGGGAGTGCAGGGGTAGCAATTCATGCCCCACGCCCCCATCTCGCTCATTTCAATGAAAACACAGATGACTTGGACTCGTACTTGGAGAGGTTCGAGCGTTTTGCCTCCAGTCAAATGTGGCCAGAAGACACATGGGCTATGTGCTTGAGCCCTTTGTTGTCAGGTAAAGCCCTCGAGGCTTATACCAGTATGCCTCCTGCACTCCTTAACGACTACAGTGAGCTGAAGAATGCCATCCTCGGAGATACCAGCTCACTGAAGAAGGATTCCGGACCAAGTTCCGAGAAATTAAGCAGGAGAAGGGAGAAACAGTACCTCAGTATTTTGCCCGGGCTAGGCGGTACTTTGACCGCTGGACTGATCTCGCAGAAGTGAATGAGTCGTATGGAGCCCTGCGAGATCTATTTCTCCGGGAGCAGTTTTTAACTACATGCTCCAAGGAGTTGGGCCTGTTCATCAAGGAAAGGGGTCCGCCCACCTATGATGAGATGGCAACTGTGGCAGAACGCTACATCGAGGCCCACGGTGGGAGTGTAAACGCACCCAAATTGGCTAGGGGTGGGGCAAACGGGTTGGCAATGGCACCCGTAAGGCAACACCACCCCGACCCTCCTGCGTCGCAGGCCAGCCGGAAGGGGAGCGCTCCCAAGGACACCACTTGTTTTATCTGCAACAAGCGGGGTCATATTGCCAGGGACTGCTGGCAGAAGCAGGTAAGGACCACTGGGAACATTAGGCCACCCCAGCAGGGGGCCTGGAACGCAGCACCAAGGGGTTGGAAGCAAGGTGACCGCGTAGATCCAGGGCCCAGTAGACAGACGGCAGCGTTCTGTCAAACCATCGGTCCAGAACACAACCCCCTCCGGGAATGTATACGAGAGGGAGAATTAAGGCTGGAAGGCGGGAAGGTTGTCCCGATAATAAGTGGCATGTGTGAGAGGCTCACAACTTCGCAGGAGAAGGTTGATATGCCAGTGTACCCAGGGTATGTGGGACAAAGGGAGATCCGTCTGCTCCGGGATTCTGGGTGCTCCTCTGCAGCGGTTAGAAGGCAACTGGTTGTCGACAAGCAATTGCTGGGGCGTGACCATTTGTGTATTTTGATAGATGGGACCGTTAGAAGGTTCCCCATCGCGAGGATAACTGTGGATACCCCATTTTATTGTGGCGAATTGGAAGCCATGTGCATTGAATCACCTGTGTATGACCTGGTCATAGGTAATATCCCAGGGGTGAGGGCAAGCCCTGATGAGTTATGGTCCAGGGATAGGGGGCCACGTGAGGGCCCAACGAGTAATGAAGGGAAGGTTCCCAGGGGGAACCAATCCGATGGTCCAGGGGATGGCCCCTACACGACGAAATGTCGGAAAGTTTCGGGAGGGACGACTCCTGTCCAATTAAGGAGAAGGGGCCGCAGGCGGTCCAGGCTAAACGCCAAACAGCGAGGGAACTCAATGGGGTCATTGGGGAAAGACCCCCAAGCAAATTTATGTGGGGGAGTTGAGCGCCCCAAGAAGTCGGTGTCACTCGTGTGGAGAGGGGAGGCCAGACCCACGCAAATGGCTGGGCAAACTCCCCCAGAATTGAGAGGGCACGGGTCAACACAAGTTGAGGGTGTTGAAGTGGATGGGACCGCTAAGGTGGGCGCGCAGGGGACCGAGAAAAGGGTCCACCAATCAAAGGAGAAGCATCCTAGGTGGCGGAGACCACGTAGAGAGTGCCGGGGGCGCACAGCGCCCAATGGGCGCAAGAAGTCGTCGCAATGGACCGGGGAGTCGACGGCACAAGAGCCAAGGGCGGCCGGTGTCGTTCGAACGAAGGTAATCGCCGGGACGAGCGAGCCTGGGGTATATAGCGCCAAGGGAAGCTCTTGGGAATGCGAAAATGACAGGGTATGGGGACCCTGGTGGAATACCCGTAGAAATAACGGGGCGAGAAGTAGGGGTGTGTCGAGGGTTACCCAAGGGGATTCTGGGAACCGGGCCCCTACCAATGGTCGGTGGTTATAAAGAAGCAATAGTTGGGTGGCTGCGGGCCTGGTGTCTGGGACGGGGGCTCCAGTCGCAAATATTTTTGTTGGTGAGGTGATGGGCTTCGTAAACTCGGTGTTAAGGCCCGGAGGAATTTTCTTATTTTAGTATTATTATTGCTCTGACTGCTCACTAGAGTTGGTTGTGAGTGCGAATGTGAGATACACTGCCCTGTCTGTCGCGTGTGCGTGGACGGGGAGCATGTGTGTCGAGTTTTGTAAGTGTGGGATACACTAACCCCGTCTGTCGCAAAGGCGCGGTCGGGAAATCTGTGTGTTGAATGTGTGAGTGTGTGAGGCACAATTTTAATCCCCTGGTTGAGCTTTGCGAGGGTGAGGCTCAACATAATGCAGGGGTCGTTTGCCCCTTCACAAGACATAGGGGAACGGGAGGCGAAGTTACACTCCGTTGGAATTAACCCATCTGACGCAAAGGCGCGGACGGTGTTACTCGTCGGAGTGAGTGCCAAGTGAACTGTTTGCAAAATGGGCGAACGTGTATAAAAATGTGTATGTTTAGGTGTAAATATATAGTATTACAGAGAGAGAGTGCTGCAAATCTAAGAGTAAGGCTACTCTCCATATGTAAACCCGCAAGACGGGAGCATGTGGTAGCGTGTGTGTCGTGGGAATCGGTATGGCCGACGCATGAGCCCGGTCATGAACCCCACGACCACTAGGGCACAGTTTTGTAGTCTTAAACATGATGGGTAGATTGTAAAAGGGTGTGAGAGGCGAGCGTGTGTGGCTTTGCCCCTTGCGTTTTAAGAGATACACAGGGTGTTTCTCTCGGGAAGGGAGTTGTCAGGGCAAAGCCAGCCTAAATATAGGGGCAAGGGGCCTCATATGTAAAGATATTGTAAGTTCAAAATATATTCCGCATCAAGGCGAAAACCCACGTGAATTTCACTTCTCTGTAAAGCTGGACATAGAAAAAACACACGTGGTGTATATCCAGCTTTAGCGCAGGGACCCAGGGGAGAAACGGTATATTAGATAAGGTCTAATCTCGTTTAGTTTCTACAGTAGTCGGAGTCTTACGAGACGTAATCGGTTGGTGTCAAGATATCGTCATGGTCAATTAAGAAACGAGATTCTAAAACGATAGAAATGTCTATCGTATCGTCACCTAACAATCATGGCAAGAACGAATCGGTTTTCTCGACATGTGAAGTCAGCGTTAAGTCACGCGTGAGATGACTTGTATTGATTCTGCCTCGATATACGTCATCTCCCACCGTTTTGACAGGTGGACAAATGAGCGTCGGTCCACCTGACAGTTTAGTGTAAAAAGTATATATACCTTGAAGAGCAGAGCATTAGACACACACTTGGGGTCACACACGCGTTGGTGAAGTCCAGGACAGGCGGACTCTGTTTCCTGGCATAAGGGTACCTTCGATCACAAGGACCCTGACACGGCTGGAATCGCCAGAGAGGGCATTCCATGATTGATTTAGCTTAACGTTGATAGACGGCTACGGGGCCGAATTCGTGAGAAGGAACACCCCAGGTGGAACGTTAAAGTTTAGATTGTCGAGTAGCAGGTATCGGCCTGCAATAGTCAGAAGTGTAGGTTAATTGTATTGTGCGTATTAACCCTTTGAAGCGTCAGACTGATTGCGTTCTGAGTAGTTTGTTTTGCTGTCGAAGCATCGTAATACCGACTGGAGATCGGTGTGAGTGACAATTTCGCCCTAGCACAAAAAGGGCATTTGTGAATCGTGAATTCAACCAGGAACGGTGAATATTTCAATAGGACTTTCACGGAGGACTTTCAAAAGGCACATAAGGTATGAGTAGACAATATCTGACCCAAATCAGAAGTACGGTGTCTTTATAGATGACGAACATTGCTGGTCGGAACCCTCCGACAGCCAGAGGTACAGTTACGCGCAAACGTTGACATTTGAGCCTAAGCGGGTGAAGCTCTTATGGCGAGCTCACAGTAATAACATTTCAGATTTGTGAAGCTCTTATGGCGAGCTCACGGTAGTAACATTTCCAGTGTGTAGACTATAGTGCCAGTACAGGGCTATAGAATGACTATATGATTGTTTAGAATTATTTAACCGTAGCGACCCATTTTCTGTGAAAAGAATCGAATTGTTGATTGTTGAAATATTGAAACGGATTTATTTTTATGTGTAAATAAAAGAATCGTTGTTACTTTAAGTCATTCTTTCCATTATACAGCCTGAAGTGATTAGGAATCACACCTAACGGAAATCGAACCTATTTCAGGCCAATTTGGCAGAGAAGGAATCACGGCGTCGGTCTAACTCAGCTCTCTGCGCCGAGTTCGCGACACTTGGATTCCGACCCTCCACGTTGGTCTAATTTTCCCGCAACTTCATCAGCGGGACTAAATAACCCCACGTCAGCCCAGGCCTTACGGGGCCTTAGGTGTCCCTGACAGGTTACTATACGAGACGTGATGTTTAAGTTCACTTTGTGTGTTTTTTCTTGGGCAGAATGTGGAAGGTTACCCTCAAAATGTAACGGAAGCCGGGGATTTGAAAACTGTATACGGTACTGTCACTAATATAGTTTGAGAGAATATAAAATAAGAACTCGGAATATTACAGTTGTTCATCTCATATAAAATGCAGAGCTTGTGAAACCTTCCCGAAACTGGGTCAATCACTTTCTAACAGAAACTGGTTGGAAGAGGCAGAAAACCAGCCCGGGTATGATTCTGGTAGGCTCGTACAGTGGTCTATCAGGTTTCTTGCGTAAGTAAACTAGAGGGCTATCCAATACAATACCCCCACAATCAGTGATGTTTTCCGAAATAGAGAAGCCGGGGAACGCAGGCTTATCATTGTAGTATGGGCCGACGATATGCCTTGTATGAGAGAGCATCAAATGGGGTATCATCCTATGGATGTAGGGGGTGGGTGGTGCGAGGAAATTTTGATATTCATTACTGAAATCCCGAAACTTCAGCGATTTAGTAGTTTGATAGCCTGATAATTAAGATGCTTCGCCCTCCCTCTGTTTTTGCGAACAACTTAGAAATGTGCTGGTGAGACATGAAGTGACAACCAAAGCAAACCGGCGCGTAACTTACCAAGGTTGTCACTTTCGTGACACCATTCTATGTATTTGCATCCGACTGTATCTTTTTATATCATTGTTTTATAGTTTGGAAAGCAAATAACTTACATATAACAAAAATGGATTTAATGTAGCTAGCAATACGAAGGAGTGATTGCTATGTTGAACAAAGCTAACACTCCTTCGTTTTGCTAGCTACACATTATCTTGGATATTCATCAAAATCAAGCCATTCCTGGTTTAGAAACTATGGGGGCAGGCCGTTTCCCCGCGTTCCCACAGAAAAAGCATCACTGCACACAGTCCATCAAGGAAGACTAAATACAGTTAAAACTAGAAGTCCTGGCTCGAACTGTGCGCTTATCTAGGCTTAACTGCGCGTAGGAATTGCGCGTAATTGCCATTTCGAATGACATCCAAGCATGGCAGCTTCTTCTGGTTACGCATAGCAAACACAGGCAAAGTTTCTGCCAATGGACCTCCGGGTTACCCGGAGGTCCATTGGCTGAAACATTGCTTGTGCACAGGCCTTACGTACAGAATTTGATATCCTTACTATGGTCATAACGCGTAGATTAACGCACAGATCGACGTGCTATTTGTGCGCATTTTCATGACAGGACTTCTGGTTTTAACTGTAAATGATCTCCATTGTTTTCTACGCGAAAGCACTCGATTCGATTTTCTGAGTTGAGAATGTCGAGTATTTACTTTTTTGCATATCTCATTGAAGTGGCAGTCCCAGTTCAAGTTTAACTGAAGATGTTGCCAAACATGCTTGTGAGAAGTTACAAATGTCCTTAGAAATCAGTAATGGGTTACAGGTTGCTGAACAAATATATGTGATAAGCACCGTCTCCGTTTTATTCAGGATTAAATGCCACAAGTCATTTATAGGACCGGCAGTGGATAGTTTCAAGGTATTTGTTCATAGCAGAAGTTATATCCAGATGAGTGACTGAACAATAAGTTAGAAAATTGTCGCCAGCAAAACGTCTGGAGAGAGAGAGAGAGAGAGAGTTTAGACTTCCCTCAATACAGTATTTTTATATAATAAAAACAGAACAGGCCAGATCACAAACACTTGAAGAACACAGTTGGTTATTGTACAGTATGCAAATGTATTGAGTACTAAGTAAGACTCTTTGTTTTATGCTTGCTAAACAAAATTCAAACGAACTAAGTAAGTTACCAGAAACGCCCTTTTGCTGAGGTTTGAAGATGAGAGCCAGACACCTCAAAAACTTCTGATGTGCCGCAAAAAACTTCAAAGTAAACAGAGTATGTACAGACCCATCGATGTACTCTGTGGGGGTAAGGAATCGCTACTGGTGTTCGTAGATCTGAAGATATGCAGAATGAAGTCAGTGAAACGATATTTTTGAAACTACTTTCTCGAAGACTTTACCCAGTATTCATAGAACATGTATTGGCCTGGCATTTTGGAAATTGTGTGGGTCGAATTGCATTCGCCTTTTTCTATTCGTCGGAAAACTACCTGCATCTATACTTCTTTCTGACAACCTTCTCAAGGAAACAACTACCGTTTCTGTGGTGCCCGTGAGCATTTTGTAACGAATATCGTCATTAATTTTCAATATGCTTTATTAGGCTGGAGTGATCTAGTTGCGTCCACTATGTCGCGTTCCGCAATAACGGTAGAATTTAAATTTGTTTAGCACATGGAGCTAACCTCTGGTAGAAAATGTTTGAGGCCATCAATTGTACTATTGTTCAAAGTCATTTTGTAAAGGAGGTTTGATTTCTCTAAACCACCAATGACTTGATCAATGGGGTTTGTGGAATCACATTAAGATGGAGTTGAATTATTTACATCATTCTCAGGGAGCTTCGTGATAACATGCCAAAGTATTTAGATCCTTCTGTGACAAAGCAGCCAGAATTGAGGATAAAATATTGAGATAAAATTAAAGACAAAGAATATCCCAGCGGCCGCACAGAATCATACCGCTAATTTAAGGCTGCTTAGCTGGTTGAGTGCTGGAAGCCCATATTTCGGCTTTATTCTTTAGTGCAGGTCCCATAACTTGAAAGTTCCAGATTCTGTGGATGTGCTCCATATTATCTTTGAAGTGGTATTATTTAGTCTGTCGGGACTTGCCTTGTAACAATGTATGTCAGAGTGCCTACACTCTCACATACATTGTTACAAGGCAAAAACATGTGAACAAATTTTGATGACCAAAACTAATTTAGCACTCTACCAGTTAAGAATGCTGGAGATAATTCCATTCAAGGATTTGGACGTTTGAGGAAGGATTTTGTAACTGAGCCTTTTTGTAATTGAAGCTAGCGCACTGCTGGTGAGTGATTACAGGAATTCCTGTTCGCAGATACTGCAATGACCCGAGGCTTAGCCGTGTAGTGGGGAATAGGGCTGGGAAGGTGAAATTGATGAGGAGTTGAGTCCTCAAAAATCTCCACAGGCCACGAAAGAATTCTAAATTCTACGATCTGCATGGTACATCAGCTAATGCAATTCCAGGTGCCATACCACACTTGGTGAAAATTGGCATTCTTTTCAGTCTCAGATGTCTACAAATAGTGTCATTTGGGGCAAATGTTTCAAATATTCTTCGGGGAGTCCCAGTCCCACCGTACCAACGCGAGAGAGACATCACCTCCATACCTTTCCCTAACCCACGACTTCAATTTTCGTGATGTGCCTACCCTAAAAATACCTCTGTGCCTCCCTCTACTCTCTAATATACATACCAGCGTACACGCCAGACTGTGGCTATACACTTTCGGAAATTTAAAAAAAAATTTGTTAGAGACAGAGTATGCCCATACAATAAGGAATTGCAGTGATCTAACCGACTAGAAACGGATACGCAAATAAGACATTTGTATGCCCCCACGCCTCCACATTCCTCCCTCGTCGATTACACTCCGCAACTTGCCAAAATTTCTTAGATGAAAAACGTGGTTCAGCACTCTTGCATGAACTTTCCACGTAGTTAACAGTGGTCAAGGGTTCGGACGGAGGCGGTACAAACTGCATCAAAACAGAGATAGATGATATACTTCGTTATTGGGGTTTAATGACACTTTCGAATCTCATGTCGGGGATAGATGATTTAGTTAACTGGTGAGATAAACCAATGCACGTGGTACTTTTGTGTAAAAGATGTTGGAAAAGATGAAAATACTGCTTAGTGTAATCCAAACATCCAGCAGTCCCCCTTACCTACCCCATACACTTGGTCTATAAATGGGGTTTTGAAAACCATTTATAGACCAAGTCTGTGGGGAGAAAAGGGGAATGCTGACCCAACCTCGAACCTCGATAACCTTCAGAATACAGAAGAATGATAATAAAAGTCGATATAAGGAAAACAAAAGAACATTTTTACATTCTCGAATAAAGTTTTGAAAGGCGGAAATCACTTATATTATTCCATTTCGAGAATGAAGGGCAAACATTTAACCCTTTACCTAACGTAACGGGATAATTGGCAGTGCTATTCACAAAATTTTATTATCTGTTTTCATTCATGTCTAACATCAACATGAAAATCGACTTTCTATAAAGTTATCTCCCTTGAAATTATTGGTCGCGTGAGGAAGGTCCAATTAAGAAGCATATAACTGTTGAGAAAACATTTATGTCATGTGACATCAGTATAAGAAAATGCCAATTTTTCTTTTGTTACTTTTGATAAACGAAATCAACAGACAGCTCCGGGAGCTGTCTGTTGTTTTCGTTTATCAAAAGTAACAAAGGGAAATTTGGCTTTTCATGACCAGCTAATTAGAAACAACTTGTTCTCACTTAATATATAAGAAATCCACTTTGGCTCTTAGTTTAGCGAATGTGTTTTTACAGCAATTTGCAAGTTTGTATCCTTCCCGGAGGGAAAAAAATAACAAATCCCACTTTTAAAGTAACGGTAAGACAGTGTTAATGCTGTATATCACGATGCGCACACTGTTAGTCTAATGAACAAAAAAAATTACAGAACATCAAAAGATGGTGGAAACGTAGTTTTCTTATTTTTAAATGGGTTTCAACAGAGAATAATAACCAAACGTTGAAACGGATTGGAGGAAAAACTGTAAAAACCCAACTTCTGTATTTTTATACTGTTCTACTGGAAAATTGGATAACATTTCGAAATTTCAATTTTTATATGAAATTCACTGTTAAATTTACAGGTAGTTTAGGTAATTAAGGAGCGCTAACTTTCTAGTAAATCACTTCGAATGATGAAAGTTGTTAGCCATGTTTAATCCTTTGAGACTTTAATTATTCAGACCCTCAAACGTCACCTGAAATTCCGTTCTTCAACGTCGGAAAGTGCAGATAACAAGAAATTTTTCACATTAGTGATTAACTGGTTGAGGGCTAGATTATTTTTGGTGGTATGAATTAGTTATTCAAAACTTGTCTTATTACAAATTATTGGAGAGTGCCCACAGGCACTCTCCAATAATTTGTAATAAAACAAAAAATATAAGCAAACTATTATTTGTGTTTGACTGAATATGAAATATAAGCAAAGAAAGTGTTGCTTTTGCTCTGGTATCCTCATCTTTTGAAAGCACTGATAGTGGCTTCTAGCACTCAACCAGTTAAAAAAGTCTTAACAGCAGGATTATATTAGTATTTTAAGCTGCGATAACATTTGGCTCAACGGTTGTCACTGAGCACTATTCGGGAGAAAATAGGAATTGAGGTTAAAACTTTAAAAAAAAACGAAAAATAATCACAAAACAAATGATTACAAAGTATCAAGGTGCTGTTTGATTTCGTACGTCATAAGATGTACAAAAGTATCAAAGGGTTAATTTAACTAAAATACATTGGTTATGACACCTCGCTGGAACGAGCTAGCACAGCTCATTGCAATGAGGGGGTCGGAAGATGTGTTTTTGAGACAACATAAACCAAATTTATAGTTTTTCCTAAATTCTATTGTAAGAATAATATTATATATACTAATTATTTCTGTTAGGTAAAGGGTTAATATGCTCATCCTCTTCCCCAGTCAGTTAGTAAAACCAGATTTTCTGCAATAGCTATTATTAAATCTCCTTGTAATGTACGACCAACATAACTAACAAAAGAGAAAAAATACATTTTTATACTGTTTTAAACTGTGAAACGTGTTGTGAATGTAAACATGGAAACGACATTGACTGATTGCGGGCAGATTGCAGAAAAAGAGCACTTGTGCGTGACAAATTACATTTTTTGATGAGATATTTCGGACGTTTTACCATGAGCACACAATTAGGCAACAACATATCCTATGAGTGGCTGATCCCCGTCTTCCCACCCGAAATATCACGTTGATAAAATAGCCACACCTATGAATTACTACAAAGTGATGCAATCGGTAAATAAAATGTTTGAGCAAAAGTCAATGTTGTATTGAAAAAGCTAAAGAGGTATTCAAGTAAATCAACCACAAACGTGTTTAAAATTTAAGCCGAACTTTTTCAAGTTACAAGAACACTTACATTTTTGGCAGTGAAAACCACACATTACTTAACCATGCATATGTTGTTTGCGAGATCCGCACAAACAGGCAAAGACATACATGCACAACCCAACTGTTGCAGCCGTTCGAACGAGGTACTCGGTACAGTCCTAGGTATGGCGGTATAAAACTAGTCTGTGTGTTTCCTGTCAATCTATTTTATGCCTGGTATGAGTTTATATGACATAATATAGTAATGAAATATAAGTACCGATTTAACATATCAAAACATATAACGAAATACGTACAAGTAAGTACATTACACGACATGCGTTATGTAAAAGTCGAGGTATGTTGTTTTACAGCGACATATCGTCGCCTGAGTCCCAATGTGTTCTATGTGCCAGTAGGCACATAGAACACATTGGAACTCGAGGGACGACATGGAGGTGTGTGTGGCCATTGAAATATCTCGAGGTACCCCCAACATTTTAAAACGATATACTGCATCATTTCTGATGTCGCTTTACGGGGATATATTTCGAGGTTACGGAAAAATTACCTCGGCTTTTGGGGGTGACCTCGGTATGTTGAAGTGTTCTTCAGGGAACCCACCTCGGAAGGACAGCTGCGCCAACGCGGACACAAACGCGCAACAGCTCTCACCAAGTCCAGTTTACATATCGAATGTATTTGAAATCGGCCATCGAATCAGTTATTGAATGAAAACCCATTTCAAGTGAAATGCTTATGTATAACTGACTATTTTTCCCAAATGGTCAACGATTATTGTCGTTATGGGACAGAACACAACATAGCTCTGTAGTAATGAAAATAAAGCCAATTTTAAATTTAAGGGCACTATGACCCATTTGACGAGGATTCACAACTAAGTTGCCTCAAAGCTAATGCCCACATCTCTGACCTTTTTTGTCAAGAAGATCGACTTTTGATGAAGGTCCTCCACCCCCAAACTTCCTATGCAAGATATGCGTGTCTCATGTGAGAAGGCCATGTGAGATAGATATCTATCTCACATGACCCACGTGACTGTATATTATGGTTCGTTGGTGTTCAAAGTATTATTGTTCGTTGGACTTCATGTTAATAATAACAGTATATTGTATTTAGTTTGTTCAATTTCTTAACTTAATTCCTATCACTGCACCATCCATCGATCAATTGATGCACACGCCCAACAGGTGTCATCGGAATGTGTCAATGTTCCTTTCGATACAAATCTTTAATCCAAGTCTTATCGGTGTTGGAATTTAATTTTCGCTCAATGAGTTCTGTCAAGCAGACTGAATTATTTATTTATTTATTTATTTATTTATTTATTTATTTATTGGAGTTTAACGACACTATCGGCAGCCAGGGTCAGCTCGTGTCGGACAATTTTAAGGGCAGAGGAAGCCGGAGTACCCGGAAAGAACCACCGAGCAACGACGAGCAGCTGTCAGACTCCCCAGCGTACTAACTTCACACAAGCAGGGTTAGCAGTAGTTGAAGACAGGTGCACCACCGACGTGCAGTACGCCTTAGTACACAGCACCATCGTGCTTCCACTTGGGAAATCGGGATTAAGTGCCTGGCCCAAGGACACAGCGCAGTTACCCGTGAACTGATCGTATTGAAGTTCAAAGTCGTAACCACAGAGCCACCGCACTCCTACTGAATTAGTTATAATTCCTAGTTGCATGATGGGGAAAACTGCTGCATGGAAGTTCGATATATTGACATCAGTATGTAAGGATTTGAAAATATCCCCCACTCCCTAGTTATCATTTTTCTATAAAATAGATTATAGCATGAAAGCAAATAATTCATGTAAAATGTATTCACAACATTGATGGTTTGTACTTTTCTTCGTCTTTTACTCTTTTGGTTCGACAGGCGACTAAAGTCGACAGACGGCAGACCGCGGAAAGGTACTGCAGTAGTCATTTTAGCCAACTGTGTGTGTCCATTTCCAAATGCTTTTAACCCTCTACCCAACGCAGACGATATCAAAATTTATTATTTTAAATATCATTTTTCCAAATTTTTCAAAAACTTTCAACAAAACCATGTCATGTGACCCCTCGTTGGAACGAGCTCGTTCCAACGAGGGGTCACATGATATGGTTTTGTTGAAATATTTTGAAGAATAATATTTTTTCAACTGCTGAAGTTGCATATTACGCGGGGGGGGGGGGGGGGGTGCGGTCGATTTATTGGGTAAAGAGTTGAACAAACATACGTATTCCTATGCTTCATGCACCATTTATGTCCTATCCATGAACAACGGTACCGTCCATTGAAAGTATAAAGATGCCATTTAAATATATTCAGAAAATCATTTGAAAAACTGTCAATGAGACCATTAGAACATCTTTTAACGCTTTAGTCCAGCAACCTATACGTTTTGTAAAATTCCTGATGAATATTAAGCGCTAAGAATTCTGTTTCTCAGATTATTCCGCGCCAAAAGAGTTAATATGTTTACTCTCATCTGTGTGAGGAAGGAAACGTAGTCAATTTCATACCAAGGGGGATAACCAAAGGTAGAATTTCTAGCTGGATGGAATGGAATGAATCACAGAACTCTCATTTATAAACGTATTGGATTTGTATCTGTGCGTGTCGCTACGTACGAAACGAAACGAATTTTTTAATAAGAAACGAAAAAAAAAAAAAACAAATTGAAGGTGGATCCGGCAGTTGCTTAAATTCTCCGCGGAATAGTTTAGGACTTAGGAACATAGACGGGCTATGTGAGAGGAATATATGTGACTGAATGAAAGTATTTTCAAAGATTAGCTCATTAAAAGACAATTCCTATACCTTTTGCACAGAGAGTATCACAAATATTCATCTAAGGATGTAAATAAACATTCTGTCGTCATTTGATTACTTTTGTTCAATTACCCTTTCACAAGTATGGCTCATGGGCACGAGTCTTAAATAGGAGAGTAGCTGGAAAACGTATCATACTGCGATTGCTGTGCATATTCGACGTTACGCGATGTAATACAGGCATTGGTTCGTGGAATCTGGATTTCGCGTAAAAACGTCTTTCAAGAACGGTCTGATTGGAAGTTACGTGAATGAGTGACGCGATGACGCGAATGAAATGCTTCGACACAAATCAGTGTCAAACAAGAAAGTTATCAGACCAGCGAAGGTATTATTTTTCTTTTGAAATATCAGCTTCATACACTAAATTCAAATTTCAATGTGGTATAAATACAAAACATACCTCAGGTTGAGTACGGGGATGGGAATCAATGACGCTTGTTGGAGTGTTTCCTTCGGCGCTTGTGAAATACAAGAAAAACTCCAACTCGAATCGTTGATTCCTATCCTCCCGTACTCTACCTTCACTGTGTTCTGTGGTATACTCCTTTGCTACGAAAACAATTAACCCTTTACCCAACGTAACGGCCAAAACCGGCCAGCGCTATTCACAAAAATCGCCAATTAATTTTCATTATTTTTTTCATTTTCTGTCTCAAAAACATAGGTTATGACCTCTCATTGGAACGAGCTCGTCGAGCTCGTTCCAATGAGGGGTCATAACCTATGTTTTTAAGACACAAAATGAAAAAAAATAGTTATTCAAGAATTTTTTTATGTTAGGTAAAGGGTTAACAAAGTGTAGAGCTTACTATTACACATAATGATCATTATAATTATTTAAAGCTTTGTTGTTAAGTGCAGCCCTACTACAGTATACATGTTTTTTGTTTTTTTTTTAAATTTATTCAACAGAAAAATAATTTTCTTCCCCAAAATATTATACACACATTATCGCTACAGTGAAGTGATCTGAGTCGTAGTATCATGCCATTTGAGGAGGTCAGATTGCCAGATCAAACGAGATGCCACAGGCAATCTGGCCTCCACAACGAGACGTGATGCGACGACCCAGATCACTGCACTGTATAGATAAAAGGTTTATTTTATGACTCATAGTTCAACATCGCATGCCAGCGCTAGCATTAACAATTCCCCCAACCTTTTTTGGTAAATTGGGATTGAAGTAAAAAAGAACTACATGTTTTTTTGTTTACACTTATTTTTGTAACAGGTGCACACTTCCGGGGAATTCCCCGATACGTATGAGTACGATAAAAACATATCATGAATACAATAAAAACCCGGACCGCCGTTTGAGCGCATCCATTCCAGCTAGGTGGTAAGTACACTCTTCGGCCGGAAAAGCTAATTTTGCGAATTCGAAGCACACGGAAATAGTCAGTCACACTACAGCGATACGGAATCGGATTCCACACTGTGGATTTTTCGGGGACCAGGAAAAGATCGTCAAACAGTAGTGATATTTAGCGGCTAAATTAGATAGTCATATAATAAATATTATTACCACTTTAGCGTGCGTTTTTAGGCCATTATCGCTTTGTCTCTGTCCGCTTATAACGCCTCGGGCTGTTAATCATTTATGTCGGGTCGCTAATGAACCGTAATGCTGTTGAAAATCATGCTATTGTTCTATTAACTTTTTCTTATAACAAAATTCATTATTTTACAAATATTATTTATAATATGTCAATAAAACCATACATTCTTACCACTGTATTGGGTAAATTAAGGGATAACTTAGTTTACATTTAATTAATTATGCACTTACTGTACTGTTGGAATTTAGTTTTAATTTAGCCACAATATTTTTTAGCTGAATCAGTGTACACCTTATTTCTACTAGTACTGTAGAAAAATATTAGAGTAGTGTTAATTGGATGATGGAGTTGCTTCCTTCGGCGGTCGTGAAATACAAGAAAAACTCCAACTCCGATCGTTGATTCCTGTCCCCCGTATTCTACCTTCGCTGTGTTTTGTCTTATACTCATTTGCTACGAAAACGTCTTAACTTAAATATTTCTAGACCCATTAACCCATTTGCTGTGCTCTAGACCATAAGCATACTTAGCATCCTCACATACGCACACTGCTTATGTTAAGTTTGTTACACCATATGAAAACCTCATGTACCATAAAAATGGTTTGCGAAATGAAGAACATGGTTCCCGATAGAATACTGTCGATGGTACATGAGAAAATTCATTCGATTTTTATTTGTAGAGAAGCTCAGTTATAATTTAATCTTACAAACCTGTAGGGCTGTAAGATTGAATTTCTACTGATCCTGATTATAGATTATACGTTGATTGTGAGCCATTTTGTATTCTGTTTGTTTACAACGTTTTTGTTTGTCCAAACCATATACATAATGTGCTGAAAAGGTTTAATGCATTCAAAACAAATGTTTCTTGGCCTGTTAATGGAAACAAGTCAGTTCCGCTTCATGCCATAAAGGTGGTGAATTACTAATGCAACTATAAATGGACATGTCTGTGAAAAAGTCAAGTTTTGAACGCTCACAAATAATCGTTCTCGCTTTTGTTCAACAGCTTTACGATCAAACAGACATAACACAATATTGCAGCTTTTCATCGATAATGTAAAAAAAAAATATCAAATAAAACATGCATAGTCAATTAAACGTACTGCTACGTGCAGCTTTAAAAGTAAACGTTTCCTTCAACACACGAAGGGCAAATTTATCTTACTATTATTATTATTTATTGGTGTTTTAGCGACAGTTTCGACGGGTAGAGTCACCTCGTGTAGGACAGTTTTACGGGTGGCGGAAGCCGGAGTTCCCAGAGAGAACCGCCGTGCAGCTGTCAGACTCCCCAGCGTAGTAAATTCGTACGAGCAGGGTTATTATTGATTGAAGACAAGTGCACCGTTGACATGCAGTACGCCTCAGTATCCACCGCCACAATGCCCTAACTAGGGCTGTCACGATTTTTGAATTTAGGAGTCGATGAATTGTCGGAAATAATCGATAATAATAGATTAATCGTACCGAGATGATCCCCCCCCCACCCTCTCCCTGTCTTTGAAGTCGTTAAAAATGAAGTTCAAGTCAGTTGATCTACCTTAAGTAAACAACGAAGACGATCCTTTTTTAGGTACATTGAAAGTTTTGATGTTCTGAACTGTTGAACCGTCAGTGTAACAATCAAGACCGGTCGTCAGTTGCGAACTATGTAAGTTCGCAACTGGCAACCGGTCTTGATTATTACACTAACGGTTCAAAAGTTCAGAACATCAAAGCTTTGAATGTACCTAAAACACAAATGCTTCTTACGGCTTCTTGATGTTTACGGTCGATGCACTTGACCTTTTACCTTTAGAAACAATAGCTTTTTTCATCCAATGTTTTTTAATTATTAAAAGTCTAGGACGTGGTAAAATTGACCGATTCTTCGACAACGAAATATACTAATCGATTTCGGCGTGACCGATCGACAATCGATCAATCGTGACAGCCCTAGCCCTAACGTGGGCAATCTGAATTCAGTGCCTTTACCGAGGACACGAGGCTGTTACCCCTGGCGGGATCGAACGGTTCACCATTAACCACTGAGCTACCGTGATCTCATGGAGGGCAAATATGCATTCAACAGTTTCAGCTAAAATGTGTTTGTGGCGATATTTTTGACAAGGGGAACAGAACGAACTACCAAAATAGCAATATCCTCAACAGATTGTTTGTTTTTCCAAGCAATCGTAAATGATGAATTGTGTTATATTTTCTATTATTTTTACACCTGTGGATGACATGCCTTCTGTATACATTTCCAAACTATATGCCAAATGTATAAAACATGTAACCGACTTAATAAAAAAAATTGGACAATTTATTTGCTTGATAAACAACTGGTATCTGTTGAAAATGTATACAAGAGAGGCATTGGTTTTGTAGCTGACAGTTACAGGACAAGAACGTGTGAAATATACGTTTTTTGTATCGAAACTTTGGTTATAAAACAGGCGATGTACGTTTCATCCCACAGATTAAGTTCCATGGACGCATAGCTAGCCTTAAGTCATGCAGAAGAAAGAAAAGCTGACGCCTTTCTCAAAGATGTTATGAGAAATTTAGAATTCTGCTGGATTTTTTAACCATGACGATGATCAGGTCACAGAAAAAATAATGTTCAATGGTTACAACACTATCATAAAAAACGACCTTTTTGAGGATCAGATCGCCATTTAGTGGGTCGAGCTTGATAAATAAAATATTTCGTAATCAAGACGAGATCAAAAACAAACAAACGCTAATAGAACATGATTGTTAATGTTCTCACATTTTGTTTCTGCAGGGGATTTTTAACGGTCTTGTGGGGACGAAAACGGATACAGAATTTTGACCGGATCGCAATTCTCTGTCCGCTTTCGCAATCGCATACTTAAATTAAAGTAAATATAAATACTTACACCTTGTAGATAACGTTTTTTTCCACATAGTTTTTCAAGTTAACAGGGTGAAGACATCGAATTTTCCAGATATTTTTCAAGTTAACAAGGTGACTATTATCTCCATATGAGGGCTTGGAGTCCAGATCACAGAATATCCGACAGAAATTAGGAATACGAAAGTGCAAGTGACCCGATTTTACATTTCACCGTTTGGTTTTCAATGAGGTTTCATTTCGAATACTGTCTTTTTATTCATCCATTAAAGAGATTTGCGGCTCTAACCACATTCGCGCAAATATTGGCATCTGTGACATTCAGTGAAATATTTTATATGCATGTGTGCATTGTGGGAATCAGTTTGACACTAGTTGCAGAGCGCTGACTCAATATTTCGTTGAGTTTGAGCATGTCATCTCAGCGAGTATGAGAGGGTTTTTCGTGTTTCTATGTAGTTGTGACACAGACTGTAAGATTGTGACTGTTTAGTTTTTTACTCAAACATTGTATTGTATTTCATCTCACACAGTTTGTTACCTACATATACCTCGATTTGATATTTATTCCTTTGGGGTAATCTTTCCAATGTAATTTGTCTCAGTATTGGAAAGATACCAGGGTTCTGCCATTGCAATGTTTTCAATTAAAAATAGAGTTTTTACCTATTGATACATCAAGGCTCTCTCATGAGTCGCGATTTCAAATGAAACTTCTTTTCCGAGTTCACTAAAATCGACCTCCGCCGAGGTTTACCGAGGCTTATGTCTATTTTCGTGAACGGGATTCAGAAAGTTCATGTCAAAAAGTGACGAATTTCAGATTCTTTTTATCAAATAATGTGTAATTTAACACTTTATCTAACGCAACGACTAAACTGGCCTGCAGTATTTTCAAAAATCGCCAAACAAATTTTATTATTTTTGTGCAACTTTTACTTTGAAACATAGCCTATAGCCCTCGGTGGGACATTCGGGTCGAGCTCATTCCAATGAGGGACCATAAGCTCGGTGGGACATTCGGGTGGAGCTCGTTCCAATGAGGGACCATAAGCTATGTTTGTGAGAAAAAAAAAAACTGAAAATGTTAAATTATTCAGGAAATATATATATATTGTTTTGCAATAGTCGTCTGCTATTTGTATTTGGTAAACAGATAATAAAGTATAAGAGAAGGTTAATACAATTCTACTTCTGAAATTAACTCACTTACAACGTCGACGTTGACCTCTGACGCCATTTTAGAATTAGACGTGTTGTGAAGAATATTGTCCGTAATGCTCTATTTGATGGCGATTATATGATGAATGTATTTACCCTTCCACTAAGTATCATTTTAAATTATTCATGTTTAATCTCAGATAGAATTTTTTTTTGGATTTTGCATTTCCTTTTATTTATTCCTATCACATCAATTTTGCATAAGCTTTTCGTAGGGATCTGCGAAACTTCGAAATTCGATTCGATTCGAAATAGTCCCATGACTCGATTCGATTCGATTTTAATCGCGCTGATTCTAGATTTTTCGAATCTTCGAAATGTTCTCAAATTCCTTCAGGGAGTCTCCTCTTGAACTCTTCTATTGTCATCAGGCCTCCTATACAGGAGACAATACTTAGGTGGAGACTGACAATATTTAAGATTGTAAGAAGGTGCAATATCCACTACTTGAAAAGCGGCGTGATTTGATTCGAGATTCGAAACCTAATGCTTTATTCGATTTGCCCGGAATTTGAGGTTCGCAATGCCCTAGCTTTTCGGTTTCGCTTATGAGCAGAAAAAGGCCGACTCCCATCAGAAGTATGCGGATTTTGAACGAGGTATTTGTTCAACCGAGTTTCTAGCTGCTATATCGCACTGTAATTACAAATGCGGACTGAGAATTGCAATCGGTTCCAGACTGTCCTTTTTTCTCCCGAAAAGAAGTGTGAGAACATTAACTTCTTACTTGCTACAGCAGGGATATTCTTTTATTTATCTTGCCAGTGCAATACGTATCATTTACGCACATTTAACTGGTTGAGGGATAGATTATTTTGGTGGACTGAATTTGTTATTCAAAATTTGTTTTATTACAAATTATTGGAGAGTGCTCATTGCCACTCTCCAATAAGTTGTAATAAAATAAATTTATATGAACAAAATATTATTTGCGTTTTACTGAATATTATACATGAGCACGGAAAATATTGGCTTTTGCTCTGGGGCCCACATTTTTTAAAGCCCAGATAGTGGTTTCTAGCACTCAACCAGCTATTGAACCTTTTTCCCAAGTAAACTGCATGGATTTTTTTTAAACAGCGGTTTCTTGAATTAAACTTCGATTATTTTTTAATCAAATCATAGCAGCGATGACTAAATATGAGGAAGAATCGTTAAAATACTCAGCGGGTCCACAGTTAAATTTATTTCAAATCTCGTTTCGTTATTTGTTATTGATTCAGATTTGACTTCGCATTATTTTATTTCTGAAATGTCGTCCCATGCACTGGAGTAAGTATTTCACAACCGGATCGCAAACGGATTGAAAAAGAAACGGCTATTGTTTTCATAATATTGTACAAACATAATCACTCGACAGGCAGAACCAAGTCCAAACCAGAATGAAGGTAAGTGTGTATGTTGATATATTTATTCACGTACCATACCACTTTACTGGGGTTCCACGCTCGGCACAATTTTGATGTTGGTGCCTCTGATATCCGTAAATGGCATTGTTGTCATCACTATATAACTACCAATGCAACAAACACCTCAAAAACCTTCACGTTCTGCCAGACGTTGGCCCTGGTTTGTATCTGCCCAAAACCTCGACATAGCAGCCTTAATGATCCGATCATCAAACACTTCAAAGGGGTGTGGGTGTGGGATCGGGCACTATCGGGGACATAATCACATCACATTTGGCTTCTATGTCCATGCATACGAGATAGGTTTTGTTTCACTTGGATTTTTCAAGCTTCATCTATATTACCCTATTCACTCATATGCCAGATAAGATATTATCATTTTCATCGTTTTGTGTCCAACGAATTTCTCTCTAAGGTGCGTGTGAAAAAACAATGTCCAACCGACAATAATTTGATGATTTAAGATAGAAATATTTTTAAATTGACAGAACCAATAACAATTTTTTATTTGTAAAATAATCCCATGTTTCACATATCATTTGACTATAATCACCGATTCATAAATGACTGGTAGCAAGATGCCGATTCTGCCAGCGCGAATTTTACGGTAACAAATACGCGTGCTTAATGCAAAATCATACCCAATACAAATAGAGGTAGGCTTAATGCTCAGTAGATCAATATCCTTTTACTCTGTAATTCTCGCGTTTTGCAAAATATCATCGCCTATGTCCAGAGCCTAATAGTTATTAATTGTCTGCCCTTCATCAGCAGGGAAGAATCCTCATACGCAACAAAACGGCAACAAAACATTAAACAAAATGCTGTTACAGTACGCCAAAAAGACTGTCCACCAGTTGTCGGCACTGATACTGTAAAATGTAGAAAAAAATAGCATTTCTTACAAACACCTTTTTGTCCGACTTTAGAACAGAACGTTGGGAGTGATCTTTGGTTTAGTTTCATTATTACCAATACAGATCCTCGAGCCTTGAAATGTAAAAGACTATTTTATATCTTTTAAATTACCTTTGTACGTACGTCAATAGGCATATTTTTTAATCACAGAAGAAATCAAATTCAGAAACTCACTATAATTTTTTTATGTCATATGTTTACCCAACGTAACGGCCAAAGCCGGCCAGCGCTATTCTCAAAAATCGCCAATTAATTTTCAAAATATTTTCATTTTTTTGTCTCAAGAACATACGTTATGACCGCTCGTTGGAACGAGCTCGTCGAGCTCGTTCCAACGAGGGGTCATAACCTATGTTTTTGAGACAAAAAATGAAAAAAATTAGTTATTCAAGAATTTTTTTGCAAGTGTCGTCTGCTTTTCATGTTAGGTAAAGAGTTAAAGTTTCCCTGTAATTTAATGAATGATGCACGTACTATAATCTCATTTTTGTAACATTACAGAAGTGAAGGTTATATTGGAACTTCAAATACAATTTAAGTTAAGTGCACTTGACTGGGTTAAGCTATGGACACATACATGTGGTTGCAGTGGTGCGTTGCGGAGGTGCCGTGCCGCTGTGGTAACCATGTCTAATATGTGCAGTTCATCTGCGTTCATGTTTGGCTTAACTTCGAGATTTGAGCAGTTTCCATTATGGGCGTTAAAAGGGGGATGACCTTTTAGGGCTCCTGATAGCCGTTCATTATAGGAGGCAAAGACAGAAGAGGAAAATCCGCCGTTTCTGAGTCCACCCCATCGACATAATGAGGACAACGAGATGAGTGTGTCCATGGTCTTGCGCCCCAATTGTACGAGGACCGAGAAAAATTTATCTCCTATTTTAAAGAGCACGATTTAGAAAAGATCCACAAGGCCTACTGCACGGGGCATCTTGACATGTAGAATTGAAAATGCTCGAGATTTGCTTTGGTATTCAGATTTATCTTACAATCAACATGTATGTTGTTTGTATTAACTCCGCAACTGTCGTGTATCCGACCCCCTAATACAGATGTTTGTATCAGGGGGTCGGATACAAGCACGTTCCTTTCGGATGAGTTCCATTTAATAAATAGTTCATTATATATTCGTCTACATTCTTGACTTATCCCCAATATATTGTAAGATAAAATGATTATTACACGGAATCCCATTTTACGGAGTCGGATAGGAATTCCATTTTATGGAATCCCTTTTGAAGAATCCCTTTTGGAAAACACCTGTGGCTATGGAATCCCGTTTTGGTCGTATGTGCCTATGTGATAGGGCACATTGTGTCACATTGTGCCTTTTCACATAAGCACATATCCGCAGATAAAGCATGTGCTTACGTGCTAGGTCACATTGTGTCACATTGTGCTTTTTCACATAAGCACATATGACAAAAAGGGATTCTCCAGAAGGTATCCTAGATAGGTATCCTCAAATAATACAATACTAGGCTATACGTATCCTCAGATACCCGTATGTGACTATGTGATAGGGCACATTGTGTCACATTGTGCCTTTTCACATAAGCACATATCGGCACATAAAGCAGGTGTCTTTGTGCTAGGACACATTGTGTCACATTGTGCTTTTTCACATAAGCACATATGACAAAAAAGGGATTCTCTAGTAGGTATCCTCGAATAATACAATACCAGGCAATAGGTATCCTCAAATACCCGTATGTGCCTATGTGCTAGGGCACATTGTGTCACTTTGTGCCTTTTCACATAAGCACATATCGGCACATAAATCATGTGCCTACGTGCTAGGGCACAATGTGCTTTTTCACATAAGCACATATGACAAAAAGGGGTGCCGAAGGTCATATGTTTTTCAAAAAAGGGGTGCCGAAATTGGGGTGCCCGGGGATATTGCCATTGGATATAGATGTGATGAGAGTAGGTGATAATTGAGAATACGAGCTCACCTGTACATGTACGTGTACGTGTACATGTACATCTCCATAGGATTTAGTGTTAAAATCGTGTACGTGTACAAGATTTTAACGGTTTTTTAGGGTGAGCTCGAATTTTTTTAACACTGAACCCTATGGGAGGAATCCGTAGTTTTACGTACACGTACATGTACCGTTTTGATTGAAATCTGCAGATGAGTTTTCCCCATAGGATTCAGTGTTAAGTTGCGAGCAAAAAAACGTTTTGAGAGTTCGAACTCATCGTCTTGTCGATTCTAACAATCCGCATCCGTACACGATTTTAACACTGAAACCCTATGGAGAGTGTTAAATTGCGAGCAAAAAAACGTTTTGAGAATTCGAACTCATCATCTTGCCGATTCTAACAATCCGCGTCCGCACACGATTTTAACACTGAATCCTATGGGGGGAAACTCGCTTGTGGATTTTAGGTCTGAAATCGACTCGCGTGAAGAGGTGATGTTTGAATTCTCAAACCCACTGTCGCGTTTCTCGAAGTGAGACTGGCGCACGTTATTGCGAGGTGATCTCGATGAGCACTTGATGAAAATGTTTTGAACGAAGAGTGTTGTCGTCGGTGTGTTGGAAATTCGCGAGCCCGCTGTCACGTTTTTGATTGATAAATATATAGGGGAGAAAAAAAATATAAATAAATAGTTATTTAAAAAAAATAAATATATCAAATCGAATAGATAATAAAAACGTAAAATCATGAGCGATTCTCAGGATATTAGAGTGAGGTTTCTTTTAAAAATGCTGATGAGAGCCTACGCATTCTGCGTGAACGAACAACTAGGTCGTCTCTTGTTAGAACGATGCGTCGGATGTCGGGATCACCTAGACTTCGATCACGAGAATCATTCGTGTCTGTGGATGGAAAGGGAAGATATGGTCGTCAAGTATTTCGAACTGGCGTTCGAACGCGTTCAAATCAATGAAGTGATCGCGTTTTGGAAGAGATTACTCTACTGTAAGAATCGAAGCAAGCCCACAGATTCGGAAGAACAGAAATTGGCGCATAAAAGTCTGACTTTACGAGATAAGGGATGCATCTTGAAATTATTGTTCAACAAAGCATACGTCTAAGTTTTCTCGTTGATATAAAATAAGGGAGAATAGAAAATAAAAATAAATACACACAGAAATTTTTTATCTAATATTAGAAAGAAAAAAACAAAAATGAGAACCAGAAATAAATTGTATCCGACATTAGTGGACGACGAGGACGAGAAGTCGATCGACGTTTTGCCGACGGCGCCGTCGCTAGAAGAAAGAGAAAGAGGAGAGAGGTATCACATCGATCAAATCGATAGAATCCAAGAGTATCTAACTCGAGAGAGAGATTCTCGCCATTCTCTCAAGAAGAAGTATTCGCGTTTCGTGACATTCGTCAATGCGATCGACACGACACTCATCACGATTTCCATGGGTTTACACACAGCCGGCATCGGATTGTTGTCGACTGCGGTTGCCATTCCGATCGTGTTGACCGTAGAAGGAGTGGCCCTCACCACCGGATTGTTTAGCACGCTCGAAAACTTTTTGAGTAGGAAATTATATCTGAAGGTGAGGAAACACGACAAGATTCGCGTCTTGGCCAACTCCAAGATCGACACGATATCCGAAATGATCTCTATGGCATTGAAAGACGGTAGGATATCGGACGGAGAATACTTCGCGATATTGAGCGAGAAAACAAAATACGATGCCATGAAAGAAGCCGTGAGAATCAAGACTCGTCAGATCATCAAGGAAGAGATGAAGGATTCTCTCGTGGAAAAGGGGAGGAAAGAGGCCAGGGAGGAATTCAGTAAGATGATAGAACTCAAGAGCAGCGATTGAAAAAAAAAATAAAAATATATATAATAAGAACAGAATTTAAAAAAAAAAATATTAAATTTATATATAAAATAAAAACGAAATTAATTTAAATAACTCTTTAAAAAATGTATTGCGTAAAGTGTAAGAGAGTTACCGAGACGAGTAATTCTCAAGAAGTGCGAACTAAAAATGACAGACGGATGCTTTGCGGAATTTGCGACGTGTGTGGTTCTGTCAAGTCGAGATTCATTAAAAAAAAAGAACGCGAGCAAAGGTAAAGGCATCGTGAATAAAATGATCAACAATCTACCTTTCGAAATGCATCTGCCCGGTCACAGTTTCACAGGACCCAGAACAAAATTGAACAAGAGACTCAACGCCGATCTGACACCCAAATCTTGGAGCAAACCTGTGAATAGGGTGGACGCGGCCACGTATGATCATGATCTGTGCTACGCCGGACATCCCAACACCAAGACTCGTAACGACGTCTGCGACAAAAACATATTGGGGAAATTGAGAGACATATCGAATCCGACCAGGAGAGAGAAGATGGAACGTTCGCTGGTTGGCAATCTGATCGGTGCGAAATGTCGATTCAGATGGGGCGTTCAAAAAAAAAAAGCGCATCTGAAAAGAAGAAGAAATGATTATTGACGAGCGAATTGGCCGAGGAGTTACACAAACCCATAGTGCGTAAATTTCGAAAGAGAAGGGTGTTCGTGAAGGGTCTGGATGATATTTGGTCTGCCGACTTGGTCGACATGAGATCGTTTTCGAGGTGGAACGAGGGCATCAAATATCTATTGACGGTCATCGACGTGTTCTCTAAATACGGTTGGATCAGAGCTTTGAAGGATAAATCGGGACCTTGCGTCGTCGAGGCTCTGAAGAGCGTGTTCGACTCGTCTTCTCGAAAACCGAGTAAATTGTGGGTGGATAAGGGAAAGGAATTCTGCAACAAGCACGTTCGTCGATTGGTAGACCTCTACTCGATCGAAAATGAAGAGAAAGCCAGCGTGGTGGAACGTTGGAATCGAACGATGAAGGAAAAGATGCACAGATACTTCACGGCGAATTCGACCAAGAAATACATATACACTCTGAATGGTCTGGTCAAAGATTACAACAACACGCGACACAGATCGATCAAGATGACTCCCGCGGAAGCTAGCGATCCTCGAAACGAAAAACGGGTCTACGCGAATCTATATCCCGAGAGATCTAAGATCAGGATGAAGTCTAGAACGCCGAAATTTGCGGTCGGCGATCAAGTGAGAATCTACACTTATAAGAAGCACTTCGAAAAGGGTTATACTCCTCGATGGACCTCGGAAATCTTCATGATCATCAAAATATTTCACACCGATCCGGTGACTTACGAAATCGAAGCTTTGGATAGAGAAGAGATCATCGGAAAGTTTTACGAACAACAATTACAGAAGACGAAGTTTTGATGTAGAAGACAATTTTTTTTTTATTTGCTCTCTTTGACATTTTCTTGTTTACACACTTATATATAACAGAGAAAAAAATAATAATAAAAAATAATTAAAAACTATTTTTTAGATAAAGAAAGCAAGTTAATTAATAAACAAAAAACTAAAAATCCTTTAAAATGACAAATATACTAGATATAGCACAAAGCATAGTGAAAGATGAAAGTATTCAAGAATATGAGGTTCACGAATACGAACCGGTAACCGGAACGAGTTTGAACAATGCGGGAGAGATAAGAATCAATGTCGAAACTCAAGATCTATTCGTACATCCTAGCGAGAGTTACATAGTGGTGCAGGGACGTCTCATCAAGGAAGATGGGAGCGACTACGCCGACGACGACACGGTTACTCTAGCCAATAATGGCATCATGCATCTATTCAGTAACATAAAATACATGCTATCCGGACAAGAGATAGAATCTGTGTTTCATCCCAGTCAGGCCACCACGATGTTCGGACTCTTGACGTATCCTGATGATTTTTCGAAATCCAGAGGACTTAATCAGTTGTGGGTGAAAGACACCATAGGCCCTGCTAGTGAAGGCGCCGCCTTGATATTCGACTACATCCTCAAGACGTCCAGACCTAAAGGAGCGTTTTCGTTCAGGATACCTTTGAAACACATCTTCGGATTCGCGGATGATTACAACAAGATCATGTATGGATTCAAACACAATCTGACGTTGATTCGAAAAGGAAACAATGACGCAATAGTGAGACTCACTGCGACCGATGCGGGTAAGATAACTCTACACAAGATATCATGGTTCGTTCTGCACGTGGAGCCTTCGATCGTGGAGAAAGCACATCTCTACAAGATCACAGAATCCAAGAGTAAATTACCCGTGGGATTTAGAATGAAACAGTGCGACACGGCAAGCATTCCTCCCTCCACGAACCACTTTGATTGGAGATTGACGGTGAAATCCGCTTCCGAGAGACCGCGTTTCATCGTGGTTGCGTTTCAGACCGATAGGGACGGGTCTCAGGAAAAGAATGCGTCGCTGTTCGATCACTGCAGTTTGAGAAACATGCAAGTGTTTCTGAACGCCACGAGATATCCAGCAATCGATTACAACGCATCGTTTGACAAGAATGATTTCTGCAGACTGTACGTCGACGCCGCTGATTTTAGAAAGAAGTATCACAGTCTAGACGAATTGATGAGCAACCCTAACATGTCTCCCGGTGAATACAAGTCGATGTATCCCATGTTCGTATTCGACGTCAGTAAACAGAGTGAACGACTTAAGAGTAGCGTGTTAGACATTCAGATCAAGATGCAATTTGATAGGAACGTGCCGAGAAAAACCGAAGCCTTTGCCCTGGTCCTGTTGGACAAAGAATTACAATTCGAATTGGACGGTAATAAGATGTCCATCATTCGATGAGAAAAAAAAATAAAAAACAAAAAAAAATAAAAAGTAATGAGTAATTATTAAAAACAAAAAACAAAAAAAAAAATAAATAAAGTAATGTGATCTAGAGAGATTGAACATCTTTCTAAATCTCATTACTTTTTTTTTTTTTCTTTTTTTTTCTTTTTAATAATCACACATTATTTTTTTTAATTCATTATTTTCCACGCGTTCACTGTTTGTTCAAAGGATCCAGTTCGATCAGTAGACTCACCATGGAAGTGGCGGCTTCGGGATTATTGGTTTTCGTTACAAAATTAATCCTGTCTCCGGCGTTCACATTGAGAGGCGTGCCGAACGTGCTAACATTGGCGTGTTGATTTTCATGTCTTTTCGATGCTGTATCTCTTATCGCTCTCCACACCAATCACCATGAGATTGACGACCACTCTGTTATTCAAATCCGAGGAAGCCAGACTCATTCGAAGGATTTCACCTCCCAACGGCATGGGATATCCCACCTGACCATGTTTCTATCCGCTACTTCCATTTCCGAAAGACCACTCAGCTTTTCCCTCATCTAAGGTGCCGGTCTCTTCGGCCCACATGGTGATCAATTGTCTAGCATATTTGACTTTCTCCGCCACCAAAATCAGGGTGCAGGCGTCCGTCATGTGCACGGGATCCGGTAGATTCATGAGAGCGTGTCCACCCATGTCTAGTTTACCTTCCATTATGTCGCCCTTTCTCCAGACCGAGTTGTCGTCCACATACTTTCTGCTGACTGCGCTGGAATCGAATTCGGGATCGTGATCGAGACCAAATAAATTGTGACCGTTCATGTTGATACCACCCTCCATGGTTCCGCCAGATTGTTTGTTCAGGTAGAGATCGTCCACTTGCGATTCTAGGTATTCTTGTGATTGTATCATGGCAGAATCCACGTAGCCCTTGTTGACCACGGTTGAGTCTGCATCCGTGTCGTCGATCTTCGACAGATTCAATATCTTATGGAATCCCGCATTCAGATCTGATTTCATTTCTCGTCCATCAGACTTTCTCTGTTCCAGATCTACGTAGTGTTTGGTCGCCACGTCCTTGGGATTCGTGAGAGTGGCCACGTTTGTTATCTTGTTATAATTGGCGTTCAATTCCGAGTGCATCGTTTTCGTAACGTATCTATTTCTCAGGTGTTCGCTGAATCTCGCATGAGAGTCATCCGCGTATTTCTTGGTCGTGGCATAGGTGGATCTACGGGATTCACGACATTCACCAAATGTTTGGATTTCAGATCCAGATCGTCCGTCATGGTTTTATCCACGTAATTATCTAGCAGGATTCGTTCGAAATTGGCGTTCCCCCTGCCGACGTATTTTTTAGTCGCAGCATCTGCGAGATCTATCAGCTCAGGAAGATTGTAGAGCTTCTTGTCGTTCATGTTCAAAGGTTCTTCTCGAGGTTCGTATCTCCGAATGTAACGTTCGTCCAAGTTGGCAACGTCGTAACCATCGTCGACTTCGAACGTCTTCCTCTTCTTTCTCGGGTTGACTTTTTCGTCATCACTTCTACCAAATTTATCGACTGGCATGTTGTTGTGAGATTTTTTTTTTGGTTTTTAGAAAATATGTTCAAAACGCAGTTTATTAAAAATGAACTATGTTATTTTATTTTTCGTTTTTATTCGATTAAAATTTTTTTAAAATAATGTTTTATCTTTATATATACTATAAAAAAAAAAATCTCTCTCTAATGTAAATCATTGAGAATGTCTTGAAATCGATCTCCTTCAGACCATCTCTTGAGAATGTAGAGACACAGGTGACCGCAAAACACTTGATGTGGTGATTGCACTTGTTCCGTTTTGTAACGAACCATCGATTTGTTGAAATAGTTCTTTATTTCTTTTGGCGGCGAGATTCCGTAGCTGTTGAAATAATAATTTTTCTTCTTCCCGTTCTTCATCCACGCCACCCAGTGAGTGCCTTCACCCGATGAATCGTCTAGATTTAAAATTCCGCATTCTGATTGTTGAGGTCTTCTCTTCGGCAAGGCATCTCTGGAAAACACTCCTAGAAAATCTTTGATTTTCAAATCTTTTGCCGCATTCAACAGATCGATGTTGGATAGGGGTTCGTTAGGTAAGATAACACCTTCTACGGATATCTTTATTTTCTTATTCATAATGCGTATATATTTTTGTTTATTTATTTTATTATAATTCAGTAAAAAATGACGTTATTTTTTTTTTGTTTTTTTCTCTTTTTTTTAAACTAACATTCTCGATGTCTCTATCATTTTCTATAATTTTGATTCCATCTAATTCTTCTTGATTTTCTGAACTCTTGATGTCACTATCGATTTCCATAATATTGAATCCGTCTAATTCCTCTTGATTTTCTGGACACTCGATGTTACTATCAATTTCTATAATTTTGAATCCGTCTAATTTCTCTTGATTTTCTGGACACTTGATGTTACTATCGATTTCTATAATATTGAATCCATCTAATTCCTCTTGATTTTCTGGAATCCTATCATCCACAATCGTATCTAGAATCCAATCATCCACATTCATATCATCTCTAATTAGATCCGCAGTCCAATATCCGAGTGCCAAAGTGCTTATTTTATCGTCTAACACGAATATCTTTTAGCGTCGTCGGCCGTCAGCGAAATCTTGTTGACTATTTCAGTATACAAGTCGTGATTTTCACTTCGAATCGATTTCATAGTATTATACACCGGACCACTTCCTAACAGACAATCTTTATACTCTTGGAAAGAGATGTTTTTCTTCACCATGCACACTTTAACTCCTTTGCACTTCTTGATCTCTTCGTCATCTTCTAGACGATAAGCATACAGTTTGGGTCTCAAGCCCACGATTTCAACGATCTGTTTACCGCCGCTCTCGTCCTTAAATTTACCCAACACCTTCTTGTTGTCGTTCGATTGAATGTTGGACGGGTGATCGATGGGATAATTGCTCATGTCGAACCACTTGGCCACGTCCTGAGATATATCTCGGTAGACGTCTTTCGTCTCTATCTCATAAACTAAACTGTCCATGTCGGTGAACAGTAGTTTAGCTTTATCACCAAATTTTCGTTTGACGTAATCGTAGTGAAACTCGTACATCAATCGCTTGCTGATATCTAAGATGATTGGTCCGAGATAATATGGTTTGTCGAACTTCAGATGCGTCTTTTGCATGTGAACGGCCACTAGATTTTGGTTGAATATGGTTCGGTGTTTGTAATTGGGTTTTGCCACTAATGTTTTAGCTCTTTTCTCAGCCGTGATGAGTCGAACGTCGGTTCTCTTCCTGATGTTTTCCATCGATTTACCGTACACGCAGTTGTTCATGAGTTTGAAGAAATCTTTTTCGAAATCGTTCTCGGCTCGAGTTCTGAGATTCGTGTTGAGATCGATGTATTTTTTCATCCAAGGCTCTTCGTCGAATCGAATGATGTGATGTATGTTGACTAATTTCATCCCGTAATCGACGTATTGTTTCAAAATGTAGACGACGTAGTTACGTTTGTTAAATAAATTGGGAATGAGTTTTTCCTCGCCTCCCTCGTTTGGTTCCATTCGTTTGGGAGCCAGCGGATAATCGTTGTGTAGATCGTGTAATTCTTTCGGATAGTTCAAATCGACTTCTAAAATGCAAGGATAGTCTCTCCATTTTTGCATCTCTTCCGGTTCCTTCACCCATTCGAAATTTCCAATCGGTAAAGGATGACTCATAGCCCAACCATACAGATTATTACCGTCCCAATACTGTATGTATTTAGTCGATCGTTTCGAATCAAAACCTTCTTTCATGTAGGGATTGTTAGCCTCAGAATGTCTGTGGGAGATCATCGAGACGCCACCTCTCGCAGCCCTTTCGAACATGAGCAACATGTCCACGTCGGATACTAATTACAATTGGACTTCGGTGGTCTTCAACAGAGTGTCCCACACCAAACCGGGTGCGGTGAAATACCAAGCGGGATCCAGATCGTAATTTCGACAACAGACGTCTCGAAAATTTTCGAACACGTCTGCCAAGAGTAGAACGTCGGTCTTCAGATAGAGATCGTGATAATCTCTCATGGTTTTCATATCGAATGATTTCCACACATTTTTAGCGTGTTAGTAATTCTCGTCGGAAATGTCTGATTCATATAATTTTGAATAAAAATCTTCTTTCGAAGGTAGTGCGGTGTCTTCGAATCTCTTTAGATCGTTCATGTAATCGTAAGGATAGACTCCTTTCCTCAACATGCCGTCTACTCGTTCTTCGAAATGTTCGCTCGTGATTTTAAATTTATCCTTGCTCATGTTATCGACTAATTTTTCCAGAGCGGTCGACATGAATTTAAAACTGTCGATGAAACGTATGGCTCTACGAATGAATTTCGTTTTTTCTTCCAACATCTCTCCGTCGATTCCTCTTTTCTCCTCCATGAGCTTCCATTTTGTGAAGGAAATTATCTTTCTTCGCTGTTCACGATGCAATTTAATTCTTCATGTGAGGTGCCGAGATTTTTCACGAACAGATGACTGTCGTAACCCAAGAGATTGTGAAACATCACCGGATAGAAAACGGCGTCTCGATATTTTAAATTACACTTGCTGTGAGCCGGACCACGATACAGACCCGTGTAATGATCGTGGTCTCTGATCTTCCTATTTTCCTTCGAATTCTCGTCGAACGATTGTTTGCATATGTTACATTCGGTGGCTCTGTTATTTTCATCCTGCTGCTCTTGCATGATGATCATTTCTGCCGGAGTTTTGAATTTGTCCTATAACATTCGAAGTTTCCATTCTAACTCTTCCACGAACCTTTGAGCCATGTCGTCGTCTTCATACTGTTTCATGTAGGTGAAGGGACCCATGTCGTGTTGCGAGTCGAAAGCGCATTTCATGTAAATGCAATAGCCTGAAGGTATGTGTTTTTGATATCTTTCGACGTAACTTTGAAGGGCGTTGGGTTGACAGGAACTCATTTTCGCGGTGAAACATTCGAAATCGGCGTACACGACGAATGGTACTTTTAACCTTCTATTGTGATTTTCAAACTTCACGATGGTGTTGGGTTTGGGCATTTCGACGGCGACACCTTGATTTTTGTTGCAATATTTCTGATGTTTCGCCAATGAGTGTTTGCTGTGAAACACGTTCATGCAATTGTAACATAAAGATATCTTTCCGTTATGATTATTATTTTGTTTCGACAGTAATTGACTTGGATGTTTAACCCAACAATAATGACGATTGTCACCATTCGAAATCAATAATAAAATAATCGTCTTTTCTCTTCTGAGATACGAAGTCAGTCTGAGAGGATGGATCTTTTGTTTTTCGTCGTCGTATCCCAAGACGTTCACCGCAACGGTGGGATTTTGAGCCTCGAAACATTCGATGTGTTTTAACTGTGTTGGAAAAGTCACTCCGGTCCAATCGAGATTTTTAGAAGTTTCCTTGTACTGAGAAACTCTATCGGAGTTTATTTTGACAGGGTATAAAGCGGATGTGACTGCCCATTTAAAACACTGATCATCGTTATTTTTCACATTGATCACGGCATATTTCTTAGCGAGGAAATATGGTAATTTCACGTAGGAAGACCCTTTCAACAAATTGTTTTTAGTTATGTGAATTTCGAGTTTCAACACCTCATCGAATGTCCAATTACTACCTTCATGTTGATAATTCGCGAGAGACATCAACATCTTGTCTTTCATCTTTTCGAAAACGTCTGATAAATCTGAACCTCGAAATACGGGTTTGACATTAGATCTGAAATATGCATTTTTCACGATGCTCTCGCCGGACTTCACGTCGATTTTATTCATCACGCAATGGAGTATCATCTTAATTTTTAGTCCCACGTTCATGTATTTGCAAAACAAATCCAATACCCTTTTCTTCACCCATTCCATGAACAATTTCGGATCGATTTTCTTCAACGAGGGAACCACGTCGAAAGTTTTTAAAATGCCTTTGATCACACTCTCCCGTTCCACGGACTTCGATTGAAATAGTTCTGCAGCGAGTCGCGCTAGATATTCTTCTCCTTTTCCCTTCGTCTATTGCTCGTCGAAGTTCGTTCGATATATCTCGTTTGCCTAGAATCTGATGTGCATCACTCGTTTTTGTTTTTCTTTTCTTTTCTTTGGAAACTTGAAGTTCTTCAATGGCTTTTCATTTAGTCGTCTTCTTATTTTTCACAATCGAAATGTTTTCGGTTTTTTTCAACGTCGGCATTTCGATTCCTTTTACTATCTTTTTCTTCTTCTCATTTTTCACAACCGATGCATTTTTTGACGTCGTTGCTATCGGCATTTCGATTCCTTTTACTATCTTTTTCTTCTTCTCATTTTTCACAACCGATGCATTTTTTGACGTCGTTGCTATCAGCATTTCATTTGCCTTTCCATCGTTTCGCAAATGTTTCTGTATGACTTCAATCTTTTTTGATTTAGTTCTATGATTTCTGAAATGTGAAATTTTTAATAGTTTACAAATCTCATTTAACTGAGGTGTGGTTCTCTCATTTAAATTTTCCAATTTTTTTTTATCTGTTTGTTTCATTTTGTAAGAATATATTTTTTCGAATTTTGTATTTTAAATAATTTGTTTAAAAAGTTTTGTTTTTTTAATGTGAAAAAAAAATTTTTTTTTTTGATGAAATTAATCGATATTTTTTTATGTTCCTTAACGTTAAAAAAAAAAAAAACGAGAAAAAAAAGGATGTTAAAAATTTAACTTATATATATAAAGAGAAAAAATTCTTTTTAAACAAATTATTTAAAATACAAAAATTTAAAATACACATTATTTGCAAGAATTCGTAAAACAAAAAACAAACAAATAATCGATCATGACGACAACATCCACGACGGAATCTCGACATAAACATCGATGTTGTTTAATAAATCGTTATTCTCCAAAAAACCAAGAAGAAAAAAATCGTAATTTATATTTATGCGTTTCAAAAGAAAACGATACGATTTGCGATAGAAAATCGAATCGTAATATTATTAGCAAACAAAAATTAATCGACAATGTCGTTCGAACTATTAAAAAAGAAGGTTCAAGACAAATAGAACTCTTACGACTTTTACGCGAAGTCTTGCATGAGGTTCAAAACAAATTTCCGCAAAGCAGACGCGTGTTCATGTCACCCGATTCCTTCTCAATAGATGATGATATCTGCAAGATGCGAAGGCTAATTTTTAAACGTTCGATGTCTTGCCCATTCTAAAACTCATGAAAAAAAAAAAAATTAAATTAATACGAAAAAAAGGATGTTAAAATTTAACTTTTATATATATTTAAAGAGAAAAAAAAATTTTTAAACAAATTATTTAAATACAAAAATTTAAAATATACATTATTTGCAAGATTTCGTAAAACAAAAAAAACAAATAATCGATCATGACAGCAACACCTAAAAGATGCGAATTGAAATTGAAATGAGTCGAAGCATGTACGAAATTAGGTTTTAAAATCTATACATTACAACAACATGATCCCATCGAATTGAACGAGGTCGAGACGATGGGCTTAGAGCACTACTACGAAAATTGGATGAAGCCATGCTCGATTTGTTTTGCGAGTACCAAAGCGATCTGGTGAATAATATCATCATCGCCGAAGACAGAAAATTCGACAAGGACGATTTGTTGTTGTTCTTTAGAAATTACATATATCCAATAATCTCACTCGAACTCTTAGACAAATCGGGTGGTGAGAGCGCATTCACCGATGTAAAAAAACTTAAAAGAGTAAAGATAAACATACAAGACATTTTCGTAAGTGAGAAAATGACGAATGTCAACATGCTAATAACGGACATGGAAATATAAACAATAGAGAGATTGATTTTAGCAAAGAAGAAGGAAAAAAAGTAATGAGATCTAAAAGTGATCTCATTACTTTTTACAAAAAAAATTTGCACATTAAAGAAATTAAAAACAACTTTTGTTTTTTTTGGCTCTTTATATATATAAAAAAACAACTTTTTTTTTTAAACAAATTATTAAAATACAAAATTTAAAATATACATTATTTACAAGAATTTGTAAAAACAAAAAAACAAATAATCGATCATGAGGACAACAACACCTAAAATATGCGAATTGAAATTGAAACGAGTCGAAATGAATAAGAAATTCGGTCATAAAATCTATAGATTGCAACGACACGATCCCATCAAATTGAACAAGGTCGAGATGAAGGGCTTAGAGCACAAATACGACAAATAAAAGATGCCTCTGAAATTGGATGAAGCAGCGCTCGATTTGATTTACGAGTACCAAAGCGATCTGCAGAACATCGTCATCGCCGAAGATAGAGAATTCGACAAGGACGATTTGTCGATGCCCTATGGAAATTACATATTTCCAAAAATCTCATTCGAACTCGTGGAGAAATTGGGTGGTGAGAGCGAGTTGACCGATGTAAAAAAACTCAAAAGAGTGAAGATAAACATTCAACACGTTTTCGAAAAAGGAGAAGACACGAGTGTCAACATGCTAATAACGGACTTGGAAATATAAACAATAGAGTGATTGATTTTTAGCGAAGAAAAATGAAAAAAAAAAGTAATGAGATCATCTTTAGATCACATTACTTTTTTTTTGTTTTCCTTCTTCTTCACTATTACCATATATTGTAATAACGTTTCCTTTTCTCTCAATTTTCAGCGTTGATTCTTCTTTTTCTTTTTTTCTTTTTCTTTGTGATATGATACGTTTATAACAACATTTTTGTTTATCCGAATCATAATTATGAACGAATGTTGTGCATCTCTTGGTAACACTCGCATCATCACCATTCTCTTCAGAAGGTAGTGGTGACGGTGGAAAGAGTTGTCTCATTCTCAACCGTCTATCCCACGCTCTATCTATCTCTTTCATCAGTTCTTTCCTTAGATATCCATCATTAGCGTCTAACCATTTTTTATTTTTTCGCTCTCTGGCTTGCGATGTTTGTCATTATCGTCAAATTGTTTCTCCACCTTTTCATCCAGGTGATAAATTTGTTTCTCCACCTTTTTACCCATTATAAATATATTATTTTATACTTTCTATGATTTTATATTTTATACAATTTTATATTATAATAACATATTCAAAATCGGTATGTTCTTAAATGGCGAATTCTCACCGAGCAACAAACCCTTGCCGAGTCGCTCGACGGTCTGTCCACTCTTCAGATAGAGACCGTTTCCTCTCAGAGAGTTTCCACCTCTAACGGGTTCTAGATACAATCCTTTACCGCTGTCGTCTACGTGGATGCGACACACGGCTCCTCCCTTCTTCAAAAATAGTCCGCTGCCACCCATTAATTTCTCAACTGCCGAACTAGCGAGTCCCGTGAGAGCTCCCACGCTGAGAGTCTTTCCGAGAAAGGGTAGTGCCTTTGCGGCGAAGGGTAATGCTTTTGCGGCTATTCCTGCCAATAGCGGTAGGAAACTGCCTTTCATTCTCAAATTGTATCTCAATTGAGCGGGACTCATTCTCACCGTCAACCCTCTTCCATCGCGAATCACTTTCTCCATCCTTTTGATTTGACTTCTGGTCCAGGCGATCGAATCCTGACCGCCTCTCGTCAGATCTTCGTGAGTGAATTTGAATCTCACCACCTCGCCTCGAGTTGTTAATGCTCTCTTAAGTTTCTTCCTCTGTCCTGCGGATGTGTTCACGTTTTTAACCACGTATTCTGTCATAATTCTGTTTTTTAAAATATATTTACTTCAATTGTTTCTTGTTTAATAATTATATTAAAATAATTTTGTAAAATTAATATTGCGTTTATTTTATTTTTGTTATGTATATATATACACAATATTTTTTTCTTTGGCTTTTATATTTCTCTTATGTGCAATCGTATCGTCACCCTCTCTCCGCGAAGATCTAACAGTTCACCATTTTGATCCGTCAACGTGGTTTTGAGACTATACAACGTGTCTAAAATCACTGGTAGATAAACTAAATTTCGAGGTCGCTCCATGATCTTATAACCCGGCGACACGTTTGGAAAGAAGGAATAGATCGTTGGTTGAGCGCTACCATTCATGTAGCTTCCAGCAATCACATCCACGTTCACCAGAATGCTATTGACTGCGAGAATGTCGACCGTATTTTCAGATGCCGCGTGGCCTCTATACATCTTTCGATCGAATCCCAACATCTTGCCTATAGAATCGTCCGTGTTGAAATCCACTCGAAAATTATTTTCCAAATCCAACATCGTCTGTAAGGTATTAGGATTGGGAGCGAGTCTGATCTTGTTGCTTCCCTTTCCATCTGTCCTCATTCACGTCTGAATGTAATTGTTCAAATCGTCTATGTCGTAACTCCCTTTGGGAATTCGAATCTCCAACCAATCCGTTCCGTCGGAATACTTGAACGAGTTATTCTTTTCGGTGATGTTGGGAAAGGAATAATAAGTCTCCAGATTCACCAAAGCCATCTCGTAACTTTTCTCTCTATTCAATTCGATGGAAGGTTCGAATTTCGTAGTGAATCGAGTCGAATCGCCACTCACCACGATTTGAATGGGTTCGAATTTCGTAGCGAATCGAGTCGAATCGCCACTCACCACGATTTGAATGGATTGTTTTGCAGCCGTATTCTCGGCTATCCGTTCTAACAATTCTCCATGTTCGAACATTATATTTAATTTTATTTTTTTTATTCAAAACTAATTATTTGAAGATTTATTATTTTCTAAATTTTATTTTCACGCTCTATCTTATTATTATCATCAGAAACATAAAACTTGTCGAATCCGCACCGATATTTTCCGTGATTAAATTCGCTTGTCAAATCAATCACGACGAAATTGTAAAGTCCACCATCCCAAACCCTCTTGCAAAATCTCCTGAATTCCGCCGCGCTCATGTCGTTTGCGACGTGATCGCCGTAGACGTGATTGAGATTCTTGAGATCTTGGCGAAAGAGACATAGAAAATTAGCGTTCTCCCTTATCGTCTGTCTGGGCAATCGAAAATAATTCTGCGACAGGTAGAAACAGTCCACGTTGCTGTGTCGACCCCTAACATAATACGATTCGCATCGGTTCTGTCTCTCCAAAAGCAGATCGTCGAAAATCATGAGATTCTTATCTTCCGATTTCAGTTCTCTAGGATCCGGAACGTTGCTAGCATTCTCATAAAATCAACACTCGATGTTCGAAGATGCATTTCTCTTCATCAGCCCTATCGCCGCACCGTCTAAAATGGTCGAAAGTGGAGCTTCGCTCTTGTCGAATTCCTCCCTACTGTCAAAGATTCTGGCTATGACGTCCTTAGGCAATCTATGATCCATGCACTCTAGAAGCAATCTGTATTCGGGTTGAAACAAGCTCTTGCCAAACACGAACAATCTGTCGTAATCCAACCAGTCGGGTCGGGACAACAGATTCATCAACAGATTGGTCTTTCCACAATTCGATTTTCCCACTATCAAGCCTCTTATGCTCTTGGGAAAGAACTCGCTATTCAACCTCTTGGTCGCGGCGTCGTTCCAAGACATATCTTTAATGTTCATCTTTGTTTTATTTTGTTTGTTTGTTATTTTAGATTCTTTTCAAACGCAATTTGTTTTATGTTTTTCAAACTCTGTTTTTAATGTTATTATTTATTTATATCGCACCGTCGCGAGTTCTCTTCAATCCGGATCCATTCGTCATTTTGGCTAAATCTTGTATGGGTACCACAGCATCCTTAAAATCTTTCCAACTTTTCGGCGTTCGCTCTAACGCAGCTCGCTTCGCCGGCGGACTGATCAACGCGTCGATCAACGCGTCGGCTGCCCTCTTGCCAGCCACAGAAGCTATCCTACCACTGGCTTCGGAAGCGGCTTTCTTACCAGCATCCAAAGCCGTCTTCTTACCGACCTCAAACGCGGTCGATGCGAGTTTTATACTGGTTTTTATTCAAAACCTTCTGTCTTAACAATTCGTCAGATATAGCAACTATCTGATTATCTAATCCTGTGTTACCAGCCCGTCTGCTCGCCATCAACAAACTCAATCTCTGAGACAGAGCGTCAGAATCGCTCGGAAGAAAAGTGGTTTTCACCCCTTTGCCAGTCACCGATTCGATGAACTTCTTGTTCATATCCCATATGGGATTCACCACTTTCGTCCACTGTTGGCTTCGGGTCTCGTCTCTCTGGCATCGTTATTTCTCTTCATGGCGTGGGTCTGGACCAGAATGTCTCCGTAATTGTCGAAATCCTGTTCCGTGTAATCGCTGGGCTTGTCGTAAAGGAGCAATCTCCGAAGACCATCGGTCCATTCATATCTGTTCGAACCGACGATCAATTCATCATCCCCAATATCCACTTCCGTATCACCTACAAAAATCCTTCCCTCCGAATCCTTATAAATTCATACAACTGATCTCTTTTACCGCCATCATCATCGGACGATGCGACGCTACTAGTGGTGATAGTCGAGGCCGTATCATCAGACTCGCTCTCTGTTTGAATTCCCGTGGGAACGTAATCCAATGTAGATTGAACGGAATACCGATTTCCAAAACTAGGAGGCAACGAACCCATTCTCAAAGAACTCTCCTTTATGGGTCTCAATTCTTCGACTATCTCCTTCCTGCTTCGCTCTTGACCCTCCGTCACGGGTTTAAATATTTTTGTGGCTTCGCGTTTGAGTTCCATCTCACCAAGACGTCTGCTCCTATCAGCAGACTGAATCCCCTTCTTAGCACGCTCAAACTCTTCTAAAATTCGATCTCGGTGTGTAGGATCCATCTGTAAAAACATCTTTCATTTTAATTGTTTTTTATTATTTTCAAAATTAAATGTTTAATTATATTTTTATGTTTTAAGTAATAAAAATCTTTACATCTTAATATAATAATCTGAAAATATTCACATCTCAACTGACTGTGTTAATTGAAGTTTAAAAATATGTTTAAACAGTACATGACAAACCGGTTTCTGATTTAACGCATTTTGACAGTAGTTTTTACATTTGTCAAAAGATTTTCATTCACACACCAAACAACCATTCACTCAATGTCGAATTAAGAGAGAATCCCTTTGATGACTGTTAAACAGTTTCAACACACAAAATAAAACTGACTTTAACACTGAGAACTTATTCATTACAAAATCTCTCTCCGATTGCTATCATGAATATATTAAAAATTTTACCACTCAAAACCTAATTGAGCGGAAAATGCGTTTTAAACATTCCGATAAGTGTTTGACTTTTTTCGAACGAACGCTTAACAGTCAATCTCTCTCATCAAGACAAAACACGAATATCTATTACAGATCAACTCTTTCGAACAAAAAACCCTCAAAACTAAATTTCTATCCGTCCCATCAAGAGAAAACATGAATGTCTATAATACAGACCATATTTATAGTCGACTCTTTTGAACAAAAAAACTCATTCACTCATAACGATAACATGTGTTAGTTTTTACTTCAGGAAGACGTGACTGGGTTCGCGAATTTCCAACACACCGATGACAACATTCTTCATTCAAAACATTTCCATCAAGTGCTCATCGAGATCACCTCCCAATAACGTGCGCCAGTCTCACTTCGAGAAACGCGACAGTGGGTTTGAGAATTCAAACATCACCTCTTCACGCGAGTCGATTTCAGACCTAAAATCCACAAGCGAGTTTCCCCCATAGGATTCAGTGTTAAAATCGTGTGCGGACGCGGATTGTTAGAATCGGCAAGATGATGAGTTCGAATTCTCAAAACGTTTTTTTGCTCGCAATTTAACACTCTCCATAGGGTTTCAGTGTTAAAATCGTGTACGGATGCGGATTATTAGAATCGACAAGACGATGAGTTCGAACTCTCAAAACGTTTGTTTGCTCGCAATTTAACACTGAATCCTATGGGGAAAACTCATCTGCAGATTTCAATCAAAACGGTACATGTACGTGTACGTAAAACTACGGATTCCTCCCATAGGATCAGTGTTAAAAAAATTCGAGCTCACCCTAAAAAACCGTTAAAATCTTGTACACGTACACGATTTTAACACTAAATCCTATGGAGATGTACATGTACACGTACACGTACATGTACAGGTGAGCTCGTATTCTCAATTATCACCTACTGATGAGAATCTGATACAACTTCGTTGTAATAAGGGGAGATAACTCTATACGATTAAGTACAGGTTATGGGAAATCAAGCAATCTGATTGGTTAGTTATAATTTATTTAAATGATCTAGATAAATGAAACAACAAGAGTACACGGAATAGGGTCAGAACTAACAAGAATAGACTAGAATAGCTAAATATAATAATAATAAGCAAAGCTGTTCCAACTAATAGGCTCTTCTACCTTACTGGAGTATACTCTAGAACAAAGGAAACTGGCTAGAGAGACGTAAACTATTGCATATATAGATAGAAGCAGAGAATTCTGGGTAATGACCAAAGGAACGTGTCTTTTAATGAGAAAAACGTCATGGGATAGGGATCCAAAAAGGGATTCTGGGAGAATGCTAAGCCAGCACATTACTCCTGTTCAATCGAACGCACCCCCGGTACCCCCTTAGTACTATAGCACTACGTACTAAGCCGATAAATTGGGGAAATAAAGTCAATTTCGGTGATTTTGGGTAGATTTTAGTGATTTGGAGGGATTGTCGGGTTGTTTGTGGTAATCAGATTTACTCTTCTACAAAGGAACACACCCCCCGAACATACCCCTGTCTTGTTAGAAGCCATTGGTAACACAGCAATGACGTGCTACCATAAAAACCAAGATGGCGGCCTCCAGTATACAAAATGGACGACGGAACCACGTATCACCCTAAAAACACGCGCTGCGCATGCACACTAACACCACGTATCACTATGTGAATGACGTCACAACATGGCCGCTTACGCGCGTTACCATAACAACACAACATGGCGTCACTGTGTCACGTGACATGACGTCACTTCCGAGGTCATCCACCGAGGTCATCCAGAATAGGGGTGAAAAGTCCCTGACATACTACTGATGTACAAAAAATGTATCCGAGTTTCGCTCCGGTTTCTAAGGGTAGATCACGACTCGTCGTGATCTGCCATAAGAACCTGGAGCTCGACTCGGATACATATTTTGTACATCCACATAATGGTAATAATCTCTATGGAACTGACTTAGTACTGTCCGTGTTATCCTCCGTAACATGTTGGAAAAACATGTCGATCATTGTTTATTTATAGCAATTTCAGCCATCCCCCAAGATGGTGTCGGTGGACACACGTTTCTCTATCTGACCAATAAGCGCCCCACTTATCCAGTTATATAGAGATCAATGGCCAAAGCTCTTAACCATTTACCTAACACGAAAGGCAGACACCTGCAAATTAAATTATTGAATAACTAATTTTTTTTAAATTTTTTTTCTCCAAAACATATCTAATGATCCCTCATTGGAACGAGCTTAACAAGCTCGTTCCACGAGGGGGTCATAAACTATGTTTTTGAGACAAAAAATAAAAAGAATAATGAAAATTGAAAAGAGATTTTTGTGAATTGGCATGGCTGTTTTTTGCCGTTATGTTGGGTAAAGTGTTAAATTTGATGCTTGAAATTTCTGTATTTTGACTTTAGTGTGCAGAGGGTTAATATGCAAAGTATTGGTTCTTGAGATTAACTTTTTCTCGAAGTTCCGTTGAATCGTATTGATAGGCATTTCCGGTAACCATTAAGATGTTCAGAATAACAGTTTCACTTGTCCGCAATTTTCTCGACTCGGCAAGAATTTCAGTTCACTTTAACTTGTTTTATTTCAATTCGCCAAAAAACGTAATATTATATACACATAACGGTGAATTTTGCGACGTAATTATGATGACCTTTACACACATAAAATATTGGGAAATTAATACATTAAAAATATTTATTGCACCGAGTGCAAGCCCCACCTCATCTCAACAGAACATGTCCTCCGCCCATGACGCTGGGGACGAGGGAATATCTTCACTCACAAAATAGTTCCGGCTTGTCGCATGGCATGCTGACATGCAAGGTTTCCTTCATCTCACAGATGCTGTGTTTTTGTTGCGTTTAAAAAACACTTCTCTCATCTCACAGTGCATTAAAGTGTTGGTGTCTTCATTTTCACCTTTCTTTCAATTCCCACTACACGCGATGAAATATTAATCGGTGATCAAGAAAAACTGATTCTGCACGTTGTTAAGGCTTCGTTTATATTGCCTATCAATGAATGATTGACGGAATGCGTGACAGAGCAGCGTAACTTGAAACGATATGCACTTTTGAATGTTTCGTCAACATCAAGTTTTGTGATAGCTGCCGTAAAGTTTATGAAAACATCCAGAAATTTCTTCGCAAGACGGGGTTAATCATACATCCACATAGGGTTGTACGATTATATTATTACTATCAACCTATCAAATGAAACAATTACCACTGCTTGGCTTGAGACAGCTGCACATAAAACTATACAATTCGATACAATTCGGAAATAATGAACTGAAAGAATGACATCGATGTTTTGTTCCTTTTTGATAGTTTTAATGAACGAACTTTCAGCATCATTCATATGTTGCTTTTAAATCCTTTGAATGACTTTCCGGTTTAGGATCGTGATACGATCCGAATTCATAAAATGGATGATTGCTCCATTTGTATACTTCACCAATCAATTTGTATACTTCACCAACCCATTTGTGTACTTCACCAATCAATATTTTCAACGTGTAGCCACAAGGCTGCACGTTGAAAATATTAAATGGTCTACCCCAAATAATGAATGTGAACTTCTTCTTAACGGCAGCGAACTGGCGTGGAAGAGAACATCAGGGTTCAAATGGTTAAAATTGTCTAGTCCTGAGTACCATTGTCTTTACCAGAAACTAAAAACAAAGCATAAAATACATGATTCCATCATGAAATTTTACACACTGTTCTTCAATGAAAATAGGCGAAAACGTCTCTTCTTCAAATTTGTTGAGTGCTACAGAAATGAGAAAGAACACCGATTATGCCCATATTACAAACGGCACAACGCGGGTTCGATGGAGAGTTTCGTTCAGCACAATTCGAATGCACTGAACCACTGGTGGCCGAGTGGTGTGCGCTATTTAGTATAGTGTTTCTGTGTGGGTCCTGCAGAGGAAAGACCCACTCTGAGATTTTCAGTATGCAGTCACAGAAATAAAGCGTGGAATATCAGCAATGCTCTGATTTGTACAACAGAAGTGGGCTTTCTGAGCAACTTGCGTAGATAATCGTTGAATATCTTTAAATGAACAACGATCCACCGGTAATTGCATTCGGAATTTTTGCAATTGATTTCTAAAGTCACTAAGCTATCACATCGCTTGATGTGCAAAATAATATGATATTATCGCCGATGCGAAGAGCCTGTTATGAAAATGTCAGAAGATCACAATACAGATGACTTGAAAATGTAAATGGCATTAGGATTCAAAGTGCACTACTGATTACCTTCTCGGCTTGATGGCCATACCAATCGATACAATATTTCTTCTCTGTTCGTTTCTCTATTGTCACTTCGTTTTATTGGGCGAAAGGAAATCTGAAAATGGCAAATGTAGTAAGGGTCTAAATTATATATTCCAATATCATAAACTTCGTTGAAAACATTCTTCGTTAATCTGCGTTAACACCCTGATGGTTGAACTGGCGGTTGGTTACATGGCGATTTAACCGTTTTAACACTTTACCTAGCACGAAAGGCAGACAACACTTGAAAACAAAATTCTTGAATAACTCATTTTTTTCCATATTTTGCATCAAAAACACACCTTAAGAGAATGAGAACAATAATGAAAATTATTATGTCTCAAAGTTAGTTTGTCCAATCAAAATGCTGGAATACCTTCTAAAGATTCCACCGTATCGGGTTACTCACCTGATATTAATTAATATCAGATGAGTAGCCGCCATTACTATTTTGATGCAATTCCCCTCACTTCGAATTTTCAAAATCTGAATTAAAACAAAATAAGAGAATTTAGGTTCCGAAAATCTTTTCAAGAAATTGCAAAATCGGCAACATCAACATCACTATAAATAATAAATGAACAAACTTGTTTTTGAAACATTCCGATCAAACAGAATTAACAGAAAGTCGGTGTGCGTTTCAGATTCAACTTCAAAGTTCAAGTTGCGTTATTGTTATTGTTTGCTCTACAGTAAAAAAGTGATTTTTAATGTTCAAAACTGCTTTATTAGTCCTTTTTAGGTAGTAACAACAGTAAATGTACGCAAGGGGCCTCCAGATTATGCCGAGTTGGCAAGCAGCACTGATCTCAGTGGCAAGCAGCGATTCGTTTCATTTGTAAACAAGTACGGCAATCGCCCTTCGCAAAGTGATGATTTGTTTACAATTACCATGGTTACACGTACCGGTGCCTGTTACTGTTCATGATTCTGCGCGGTGCTATCAATAGTGGTTCCTGAAAAATAAATTCCGGGCCGTTGTTTGTTTATGGAGAAAAGTATTAATCGCTTGATTTACATGGACTTTCGACATAATAAATATGTTACATGGCGTGTAGCTGGCTGATACATTTCCATACAAGGCGATGAGTGTTCATATCAGGTTCGGCTTCGCCTCACCTGATATGAACACTCATCGCCTTGTATGGAAATGTATCAGCCAGCTACACGCCATGTAACTTATATTAAAGGGTTAAGGTGTCATCCAACAACACTATGGGAAATTTTTAAAATGTGTACCATTGCTCAAATTACTGATAAGAATAAAATAAAGCCATGTAATATATAAATATAATGACCAGAGCACAAGGAAATCGAATTTATTATACGATAAACGATAGATTATCGAAGAAAATGAGGAAAGACAGAAATCGTATCCCCCACTGTGAAGATATAGAAATTTTCGCTTTCACGGTATCAATCAAAATAGTGGCTTTCAAAGTATCACTTCAAGGTGAATACGAGTCAAATTATCACTGGAAATCATCAAGTGGTTCTAAAAATGTATAATGAAAAGAAAATCTAGTGTTTTTTGAGTGATACCGATCATATCCAGCAATAATTCAACACGTATTCACCTTGAATTGATGAATGAAAGCCACCAGCTGAATCAGATCGCAAGACCTACCTGTTCCGCGTATCAATCAAATTACTTCCGTGTATCAATGCGCATCAGCTCTTTACTTTCATGCATCAATTAAAGGTTGAAACGAGTGGAATTGTCGATAGGAATGATCAGATTCTTATAAAAAGCGTATAATAAAAATAATATCTAGTCTTTTTGAGTGGATATCGAAAATTATTTCACTCCTGACGGAGACATATTTTTATTTTCGCGAGAGTAAGCGCTCGCAAAAAAATAAAAAATTGTCTCTGTCACTCATGTGATAATTTTCGGTGTCCACTCAAAAACGCTAGATATCCTCTATATATTAACTTTTTCACGAAAAAAAGATTATGAGTTTGACGACAAAAAAGCTTCCGATGGCATAAGTAGCGAATTGCAAAAAAAATCACTAATATATCGGTAATTCCTATGACAGGGTTTCAAATTAATGACTTCTAACTCCAGAGTAGGAGAAAGCACATTTTACCACTTCGTCCGCGATGAGTTACAAACGCCCCAAGAAAATGCACGAAAAAGAAATACACTTCCATTTGAAAATACCAGGAGGGAAATCTGTCACATGACGGGTTGTAACTATATAAGGCAAATCGTGAACGTGGGCAAACTATTACTTTCAAAGATCTAAGAACTGCAGAAACGACTATACTCATCTCGGAACTGCTAAGCGATGAAATTGAAAACGCTGAAAATGCTCACTGGGAGAAGTTGACATTACCAATGCTATTAATGCGAGATAAAGTCGAAATTGCAGGACAACCTTTCAATTTCCTTATCCGGGGATGCCGTTTTTAGAAATGGATCACTACGCCTCTGTTTCTTAATATTTTAATTTGGTTGTTGCCGATGCGTAAAATATTAAACTGGATAAACAGGTTTCAAAAATATATCCTTACAGAAATTAATTGTAATCGTCATAGTTGTGTTTGTGCGATAATATCATTTGACTGAAGGAAGGTCAATATTTATCACAACTTCTTGTTTCCATTTCCATGCTTGTCTGCTGCTCAAGTGCTTTCAAGACAACAACGCTTTTAGCTGTCTACCTTTAGTGAAATGTGGGTACATCATAACGTTAACCTTCTTTGCAACGCAATTATATTCAGCGTCAAATTGATATATACCGATTCTATCGCTAAAGGTTTTTAATATGAAATCGATACCACCGAAATCCATGTTAACATTGTCACCATGATAACCTATCTACTATTTTAGCCTTACACACCGACCGTGATGAACACGCCAGCAATGGGATTCCAATGGTGAAAATTTACACCTACAGTAGAACTACATCCTCGTTGGCCTTTGGTGACGTCGACCTGAATGCAAACTTGTCTAAATTTATCGCACGTCGCCTCGCGAAGAGTGAAATGGAAGTGGCAATTATTTATTACGTTTTTAAATGGGTTTACCTCATAACATGCCAAAAATTAACAAACATCCATTGTCTCGTGTTAATAAAGCATGCTAACTCGAAATAGTATGTTATTATGTTATTAAAACGAAAAAGGCTCAGTTTCTTTTTTTTCATTTCGTTTCGGCGATAAAATTGACAGCGGAAGTACCGCCCACCGATGGTCGTGTAATCAAAAACAGATTCGCTCGTATGTACGTCTGGTGCTCAGTAAAATCGAGAAAAAATAATAGCGACTCTTAATAATCTGACGATCATGGTATAAATAAAATATAACCAAAGCAGCTTGGTGTACCAAATGTTCACCACTCTAGTGAACATTTGGTACTCCAAGCTACTATGAGTATATTCTATATCTACATCATCATCATTCCCTCGTGGTTAGAACCGTTAGATTACCGAAATGAGGCTCGAGCTCGAACGATTTTGAACTACAGACAAATGAAATTATTCACCGAAATATTCGTGGTTTTGTTCACGCCTTTGATTGACTGCCTATCAAATTGAATTCATTCAACAAATAAGCTATTATTGTTGCACAATCGGCCGGTTTTGATAAGAGTCCACCTTCCCAGGAACGTACTAGGGAGGGCGATAGTTCCAAAACCAATTATGCAAAGTTAAATATAAAATGAACAATCACACACTCTAAACCAAGTTAGCTGGTAATGTGGGACTGTTAATATTGATGGTTGCTCCAATCTTTGTTGCCATAGTTCACTTTAATTAAGCATTTAAGTGGAAGTTGTCATAACTAAACACCAGAAATGACCCTCATGATAACAAATAAATATATCAGCATAGTTTTTCTCCTTAGTTTATCAATGAAATCACTTTTGTGAATTTGCCAAGAATATTAAACCATCTTCAACAGTATCCCGAGGTATAATTACTACAAAATGCTGATATTGCTCATTCTTCATTTGTGAAGTCACTTGTGCCTCCATACTTGTTGTTCTGAACTGTATGGAGTTGACCCCTGCTGAACTTTGTTCATGAAACTAAAAACAAACCAATATGACAGCATTTGGGAATTGTAGACACCATGAATTGAAATTAATGTTACTGTCATTCTTCTCAGTAATGAGAAAAAAAAGATTTCTCCGAGTCCAATCTTGGAGGATGGCAAACTACAAATGTTCAGTTACTTGAAGGTAGTTTATTGTCCAAATTGTGGTCTCTTACTTATGCCATAACAGATTTCCAAGCAATGTTCCCTGGCACATGACATCACTTCCATGGCAAATTTCAGTTTCCACATGTTCTCTGTTTCTTTCCAAACATTTCTTACATAATTTACTGGGGTTATTTCTTTCTAGCCATTTTTTGGACTTTGAAGAAAATTTCCAAAAATATTACCAAAATGAGGTTGGACGACCCCTTAAGCCAGGACTGGTCTTATCGGAAACAGTTGAAGCTAGAAGTCCTGTCACGAACTATGCGATTGTTTTGGAATATTTTCGCGTTGGAATTGCGCGATATGTCCCCATCGAATGGCATTCAAAGCACGACAGTTTCTCCTGGTTATCAAAAGAATGCACAAGCAATGTTTCAGCCAATTCCATTGGCCGAATCATTTTTAGAGCATATCTATAAAAATTGCTAGTCTTACTATCGTCATAGAATGCAGATGAACTCACATAGTGGCGTGTTATTTGCGGGCATTTCATGACAGGACTTCTAGTTTCAACTGTAATAATATATCGTCGCCTGAGTGCTAGAATGTTCTATGTCCCATAGGGACATAGAACAGTCTAGCACTCAGGCGTCGATATTACAAAAATTGCTCCTTTGGGGTTGACTGTGCCAAAAGTAGTCTGGGGAAGAACAGGCCACGCACCAGAGGCGGGTGGGCTATGTTTCCTCTAGCTCCACTGTTTTGGCCTAGTCAACAACATATTGTGTAATAATGATATTTTATCGAGCAATCGGAGGAATCTGTCCAAAGTACACCGCCTATTGTGCAAGACATTGAGAAAAGCAGGCATTTTCATTCTCGAAATTAGAAATAACGTAACAAAATTCTGGAGAAAAGATCTCTTGAGAATGAGCATAGTGTTCCGTTAGTCGGACATCCCAAAACATTCCACAGCTAATTTGAGTGTATAGTGGACGGTAAAAGTGCACCGTTATTTTTGTAACCTTCATTGGTAAAAGTATCGGAAATAGTACAGTACTTCTCAATCAATCAGAGGAAGGAAAAGATACGTGAGATATAATATATCAAAACATGTTGCTCTGCCGTCTACAACAAGGTTCCACTCGTACAGTTTTGGCATCACACGTCGATTGTTTCAGTCTCTAACATGAACATTAACTATTTCATTCCAAACTAATAAGGAATATGCGAAACTATTTTAGAGAAATTTCATCAGATAGTTGCATCTAAGTAATTAACTCTACGAAATTTATTTTCTTGGTTAACTAGTATTCCGTTTTAGGTGTCTGTCGGTGGCAGAGTGATGTGTGTGGCTTAGTATAGTTTCGCTAGGCGATTGGCGCCGAAGGAAACTCTCTCGGCGTGGGTTCGAACCCCCGCCATGCCAATGTATTTTAGAGAGCATTTTAGCATGAATAGTGTGCGTTTAGAATGAACTAAATGTATATAACAGAGTAATGTTTCTCTCTCAGCTTGTCCTTGGTCAAAAAAATCTTTTTGTTTCTCCATAGACAAATATGCTAAAATTTAGACGTTATTTCCTCGTTAACTCACGTTTGCACACTCAACGGCAGAGTAATTTTTCGGTATGGAGTTTCTTTTTTTATAATTTTTCTGTAAAACAGTTTTTATCCATGTCAATATCAGCGCAAACCATGCGGACAACGTTGCAATCAGAACAGCGCAACGATTTTATAGAAGCAAGTTTCGTTGAATGATCATTTATGCGCGAAATACAAAAGCAGCAGTTTCAATACACATTGTTTTTGATCAATTATGGTTTTTCCACGATGTGGAGTCCATTTCCGCTCTTTCGATAATGCAAATAGAGTGATGGCGGGGGTGTGTACTTAAAGATTAGATCGATCAGCGTCATTCCATATCTTACAAGTGGTTATGAGTGTTGTATTGTGAATGCTGCAAGAAACTAACGAACATGTATCATTTCCAAGAAGGTTGAAAGTAACCTATGTTGGCCTTTTACGTCTAAATTAATTTTTACTTAAGACATAATGAACTTTTCATGAAATTCATCTGTCGTGAGCGCAACACCCACAGCAAAACACATTTTTAAATATTAACTTCGTCTTGAAACACTCATGGCAAAACCTTCCAGAAAATATTAATTTTGTCGGAAAACACTGACGGCAAAACATACCGTTAAATATTAATTTTGTCGTCAAACACACGGAACATACTTTTAAATAATTATTAATTCTGTCGACAAACAGTCGCGGTTTTTGTGTTATTTCACGTCGGAACCTGTTCTGCGGCCGAATGTGCGTTAACCAGGGAATCTATCACCCCTGACTTATCTCTTCATGCAAATCGACTTTTCGTAAAGTTATCTACCCTAAAATTATGAAACTGTTGAGAAAGGTCCAGTTATGAAGTATGTAAATGCTGAAAAAAAACATGACATCAGTAGAAAATATAGCGAAGTTTCCTTTTCTTACAGTCATAAAGCGATTTTCAACCGGGATGTTACTTGCCGACAGGCCTGAAAATAAATAGTCTTACACTTTTGCAGAATGCGGTCCCCAGAGGGTGAATTTGATGATGCTATCCCATACAGTGGACCAATTTATTCTCTGGATACCTCTTTCTGTTTAGTTTTGAGACCCTGATTCAGATCGATGTTCCCAGAGGGTAGATTTAGTGATGCTACCCTGCTGTGCAGGGTAGCATCACTGAATTCACCCTCTGGGGACCACGTTTTGCAGATGACAGTCTGCTTATTTTCTGGCTTGCTTGCTGAATAACAAAAGTAAGAACTTTTACGATCAACATTTATTTACACAATAACTACATTCCAGTGTAGAACAAAACTTAACTCGCACCGATGTCGGATATTCCATACAACCGGGAGTACTGTTTTTTGTTTATTAACTGTTACAAAAAGAAACTTGGATTTTCATTCCAAGCTTATTAGAAGTAACTAAGTAACGTCCACTTTGGCTCTTTATTCAGCTAATGTATATAGTAATTTATAGTAATTTGCAAGCGTTTATGCTTGCCAGGAAAACAATTGCAAATTTTACCTCCTCGACTTTTATATTAGAAAGGATAATGCCCGTATAACATGTCACGATGCACATGCTATTCACATAATCAACAGAAAAAGGTTACAGAACACCTTCAGATGGTGAAAAAGCCGTTTTCTTATTTTTAAACGGGTCTAAAGATAGAATAATAATCAAACCTTCAAACTGGTTGGGATAAAATTGTAAGAAGCTAACTTCTGTATTTTTACACTATTCTCTATGACAATGCCTGAAGTTTGTGAAGTGATACAGCTTTGCTAACATGTCAAACGTTCAATTTTTATATAAAATTGTCACACCCTTAGTGTTAACTTTAGAAAATTACGTGGGGCTAACTTTCCTGTACATCTCTTCCAATGACGAAAATTGTCAGCCATGTGATTTTTAAAAAAGAAACATGTTTCCCGAAATGATGGACAGAAAGAACACAGTTTATACCTCGACGGACGACAAAGGAAAAAATGGATTATCCCCAATAAGGAGTCAATTCCCATCGACGGCGGGATTGAAATACAAATCGCGTGTTGCATATATGGACTGAAGTTCGAAAATGGGTTCTTCCATCTACCAACACAGTTTAGAAACGGATTACCGATGTTGGTCGTGGTGTCGTCTTCCTGTTGATCCCATTACGTAATTCTCTCTAAAAAAAACTCTGTCCACTTATCAATAAATATTTCAAATTTAATATTTCCATTGCTGTTCTACAAGCTCCCTAAATGTTTAAAATTTAACTGTTTCCTTGCTCTGTGACAAGCTCTCTAAATTTTTAAAATGTAGCATTTCCAATGTTCTGCTACAAGCTCCCTAAATATTTCAAATTTAACATTTCAATTGCTCTGCTACAAGCTCCCTAAATATTTCAAACTTAACATTTCCATTGCTCTGCTACAAGCTCCCAAAATGTTTAAAATTTAACATTTTCACTGCTCTCTGACAGTTGTGTATCCAGGTATCTATATTTTGGGAGGTCCAAGCATTTTTATGCCACAGGCATATCTCGAATATCAAAGTCTTGAGTGGTGGGGGTAAGGGGGTTTCCCTCTGGCGTTGGTCTGATCGGGAGAGATTATTTTTCAGAACATTTGTTCAAGTAATTTGTTTTTAAAAATAAGCCTCAAATGTCTCTATAAGAGACGTTTTCAGGCTCGAAAGAACTCATTAACCTGGAGCCGAAAAGATAAAACGTTTACAGTTGTATTTTCCAGAATGGTATTTCTACGTTTTAAAATAACTGACTAAAATGAATCATTAGCATTTTAAAATATATGGCAATTTGCAACTGGCCAAGTGGCAGATCTTTGAAAATGCTAATGGTTCATAGTAACCCGTTTAAAGGTCATAACTGGAGAATACAATTCTAGAAAATACAATTGTAAATGTTTTGCAGTATTGCCCCCTGGTAGTATTGGCCTCTGGTATGTCATCTACAATTTCATTAGTTGACGTCTCATGCAGATCGCAGAATTCAGGGATTTTTAATGGGCGTGAGGATTTCTGGAAGCCATACCCACAGCCCGCCCAATCCTGGTTACGCCCCTGGTTGTATTAACCCCTTCCTAACATGATGGAATTGACACTGGTAATATATTTTTCAAATGAGTAAACATTTTCATTTTTCCTTATATAAATTAAGCAGACAGCACCTCACTGGATTAGGTTCAAAACGCTCTTTCCAAAGAATGGGGCCAAAACCTATAAATCTGGACAAAAAATGGAACAAAAATGTTAACTAGTAATGAGCAAGCTTACTTTCGGCTTTACATAGTTTGTTTGATGATTAAAATCCATCTGAACATGTTTGTTTATTGCTGTTTAAAGACAGTTGGCAGTTGGTGCATATATGACCAAATATCACTACATCAGCATAAATGTAAATCATTATGCTGGCAACATTAGATCACTATTACGACATGCGTTGGTTAACATGCTGAACATATTATATCCATAAGGTCTAAAAAAGTAAAATATCTGTTTTGCAGCCCCACCCCCACCCCCAGTCGGTCCTTTTGGCTACCGCATGTTCTCTTTTTATAACCAATGCAAACTAAAAAATATTAAAATTAAATGCTTTATGTCTGATATTTTACCCAAGTTAATAAAATTGATAAATTTGTCCCTTGAGTGCAATAAGACTTTGCAGTGCTAAAGCATTGCAAAGCTATCTTGTATCCAAGGGCCAAGGGACGAAATACACCACCACCCATGCTATTCTGTAGACTCGGAGGCCTAAAACATATTACAAGCCAATAATTTGAACGTTTGATGGTAAATAAATAATTACAAAAAATAAAAACTAAAATAAAAAACCGCCCACCCACTTGCAATTTTACAACAAAAATGGGCTGAGAAACGGAAGAACTATTTTGTGGGCCCAAAGTAAAACTGTAAACGAGCACTGCTCCACTTCCGAGTCCCGTGGGGTGTAATTAAATAAAAATAATGTGACCTATGGAAGAATTACTCTGACAACCACCACTGATTTCCGACATTTGTTAAACTATTTAGCCACGTTACGTGAATGTTAAAAATTAAGATACGGCAACAAAGCCACAATACAATTACATTGAAAAGTTCACTCTTATCAATGCGTGGGAGGGGGGGGGGGGGGGGTGACACAGACGCAGGCGCTTCTTGTAATCTCAAACTGCTGATACAATACTCTGCACTCGAGACTCGTTCGAACGGCATTAATAGTGATTTCCTATTGGATATTGCAACTTTCCATGACCCTGGTAGAGCATTCACCTCACCTAAATATGTGGGGAAAAGTATATTAAGGTCATAAATGAGCTGGAATTCTTTAAAATCGATAACCGAGCCTGTTGCATCAACAATATCGTTGATAAAAAAGACTCCTCTTGCGCTCCAGTGTCTAAAAAAGAACGGTTTGTTATTTATTTTTATACTTTCGTTAAAAAACAGTGGCTGTGAAAGGATCTCGTTAGGGGATAATGACTCGCCCTCCTTGAGCAAAGACCATGCTGACCAAATATTCCTCCAAAAAGGATCCAACCGTTCTGAGATCTTTAATGTGCGACCTTTTATGAGGGACCACATATTGTTTGCTCCAATTTTTTCGAAATTATCAACAGCAAGAGTTTTCCACTGGGCCATTGTTTCGGGATCTAATAACATTTTAATCCATACCATTTTCAGGGAACAACATAGTGTTCTTATATGCGGAATTTTGAGGCCACCATTTTCTGGTAAATTGATTATAACATTACGTTTAATTTTATCTTTTTTATTAGACCGACCATAGGAAGTTGTAGAGCATGCTTTGAAATTGGTCTAATATATTATCTCCCTGATTTGGAAGAACTGCTAGAGAATGAATTATGATAGGAATAGCCAAAGTTTGAATTACTGTAACTTTACCAATCAAAGTAAGATTTCTTCAGGACCAATCATTAAGGAGTTTACGGATATGTTTGATTTTTTCTAAATAATGTGTGGTAAAGTGGTTTTCGTTTTGTAGTTCAAACTTTATACCAAGAATAGTAAAGGTCCCTTGATGGTTCCGTTTTATTGGTTTGTCTGTCTTTACTTCTCGCCTACAGCCACGCCGAGATCCTGTCCACACGATTTGTGTCTTATCGTAGTTAACCTTTAGACCGGATATTAGTGAGAAATTGTCAAGCGTATTTAATGCCACATTTAAAGATTCCCCATCGTCATCTAGGAACAAAGTGCTGCCATCAGGGTACTGGTTAACAGTGTATTGAAACTCATTAATCTTTATTCCGTTTATCTAGGGGTTAAATGTTTAAAAAAACACATAGAATTTCAATACTTAAGATAAATAAGTAATGTAAGATGTGGTCCCCCTGGCGAACCCCTCTATGAATATTAAAGGATTCTGTGCAGTGCCCGTTGTTCATAATGCAGCTGGAAACATTGCCGTAGAAAGTACTGAACCACTGGATAATAGAATCACCGAAATGTAAGAACTTTCTTTTGATATGCACGTAATTATTCACCGCCTCTGAGTAATTGATAATTGCCCGATTTTATATCCAAAATTTAAAGAGTTTACAACGTATTGACCCAAATCTTTCCAGAAGTATTTATAGAATTCAAAAGTAAATCCATCTGAACCGGGGGATTTACCGTTGCCCATATCCTCGAGAGCCATATTGCACTCCGCCATGTCAAGAGTTCCTTCTATAAGTAAACTATCCTGTGTGTCCAATTTATTAAGATATGGGTTTTCCGAATCTAAAAATCCGTCCTCAATATTTTCTAAATCAAGGTTTGTATTGCTTCTCGATTTGTACAAGGACTCGTAAAAATTACGCTGTTCTGCAAGTATATCGCCAATTTCTGTGCATTCAATACCATCATCCTTTATAAGTTTTGGAATTAACTTTTCCGTATACTGTCGCTTTTCTAGATTGCAGAAATATTTTGAAGGCTTCTCACCTTCAACTTTCCAACGAGATTTTGATCTCATTATCATACCCTGTACTTTTTTGTTTCCAATGCTTTGGAGTTCATTGCCTAAAAGATCCATACTTTCAATCACACTGTCGTTTCCTTCAACGAGCTAATTTTTAGGTTTCCTAGAATAATTGGTCGTTTATAGAAAAAGTGGGGGGAACCCTACAACTCCCCCTCTTACTACTACTACTACTATTACTACCACTGCTACTGTTGATGTCATTGCTATTTTTATTATTACATGTGTATTGTGTAACCGTATCTGCTATAGTATCCTTTACTAATTTTATACATTCTGGGTCATTTAATAAGCTGTTGTTAAATTTCCATAAACCACGCCCTTGAGGTTGGGTAATAAATTTTAAAGTGAGTGTTATTGACGCGTGGTCTGATCTGTACATAAGACCGATATATACATGTTGAACAGCTATCTGTAAGTCCGATGAAATTAGAAAGTAGTCTAATCTTGATAGTTTTTTATGCTGATCTTTCCACGTGTACCTCTGTTTTACAGGATTTTGCAACCGCCAGACATCATGTAGATCCATTTTTTCCATGTGAATATTTATACACTGATTACATTTAACATTATGTAAATTTCAGTAGTTTAATGTGTCTAAAGATTGGTCACGGAATCCAACTTTACGGAATCGGCTAGGAACCCCACTTACGGAATCTCTTATATAACCCGTTTATATGTATACAGGGTAAATCTGATTGAACATTTTGAAGGCTTGAGCGAAGGTATAGCTTGGAAGTAGTGATACAAGTCAATATTAATGGATGATAGTTTAGTCAATAGTACTGGTACAAGGCCGCAATGGAACAAGACTGTTGTAGAAGCTAATGATAAGCCATATAGACAAAAGACCAGTATTGGTCTTGGAGCTATAAGCCATATAGACAAAAGACCAGTATTGGTCTTGGAGCTTTGCAGATAAGATGGAAACGGTTGGTAAGACTACCTTAGACCTCATTGAGGGATTACTCATGGCCCCCATGGCCTCATACTACAAAATGGGATTCTCCAAAAGGTATCCTCGATAGGTATCCTCAAATAATACAATACCAGGCCATAGGTATCCTCAAATACCGAAATGAGGCTAAGAGGGATAGTAAATGAGGCCTCATTGAGGGCTTGTACATAGCCCTCATACCCTCACAAGAAAATGAGGCTATGAGTGATAGTAAATGAGGCCTCATTGAGGGCTTTTACATAGCATATGACAAAAAGGGGCGCCGAAGGCCATATGTTTTACAAAAAAGGGGTGCCGAAGTTGGGGTGCCTGGGGATATAGTTGTTAAATACCGAGATGAGGCTAAGAGGGATAGTAAATGAGGCCTCATTGAGGATTTTTTCATGGCCCTCATGCCCTCAAAAAAAATGAGGCTATGAGGGATAGTAAATGAGGCCTCATTGAGCGATTTTTTCGTGGCACTCATGCCCTCAAAAGAAAATGAGGCTATGAGGGATAGTAAATGAGGCCTCATTGAGGGCTTTCTCATGGCCTTCATGGCCTCATAGGACAAAAAAGGGATTCTATAACCACAGGCGTTTTCCAAAAATGGGATTCCATGGGATATGGCTGCTAAATACCGAGATGAGGCTAAGAGGGATAGTAAATTATACCTCATTGAGGGATTTTTTCATGGCCCTTATGACCTCAAAAGAAAATGAGGCTATGAGGGATAGTAAATGAGGCCTTATTAAGGGCTTTTTCATGGCCTCATACGACAAAAAAGGGGATTCCATAGCCACAGGTGTTTTCCAAAAATTGGATTCCATGGGACGTGGCCATTGGATATAGAGGTGATGAGAATCGTATAGGACTTCGTTGTAATAAAGGGAGATAACTCTGCATAAAGATTACGGGAAATCAAGCAATCTGATTGGTTAGTGAGCGTCAGGAAAGTGAACCGATTGGGTGATTTAGATAAATGAAACAACAAGAGTACTCGGAATATGGTCAGAACTAACAAGACTAGACCAGAAATTGCCAAGTATAGTAATAATAAGCAAAGCTGTTCCAGTTGATAGGCTCGTCTACTCTACTGGAGTATACTCCAGCCCCCATGTACCTCTCTGTGCCATAGCACTACATGTTAAGCCGATAAAATGGAGAATCCGTAGTAAATAAAGTCAATTTCGATGATTTGGAGGGATTGTCGGGTTGTTTTTTGGTAATTCGTAATACTCTGGTTCAATCGAACATAACCTCCCAACAAACCCCCTATCCTATAAAAAGCCTTTGGGTCACATAGCAACCACGTGCTACTATAGAAACCAAGATGGCGACCTCCAGTATGCAAAATGGACGACGGAAACACGTATCACCCTAACAACACGCACTGCACATGCGCACTAACACCACACATCACTATGGGGATGACATCACAAGATGGCCGCTCACGCGGGTTACCATGTCAACCAAACATGGCGCCACTGGATCACGTGACATGACGTCTCTTCCCCTCCCCCATTTCCTCCTCCCAACGAGGCCCGATCCATCGCTCTCCTACTACTTTGTCAAATTGAAAGAAGATCCTCGAGTCTTCGAACACTATTTCGATAGGGATAGGTCGCTTACTTAGTATGTAAATATGCAATGTACGTAAGTAATAGTTACTAACCTCGCTGTCGGTATTCATGAATTTGAACAACCTGCCAACGTGCGGTATGGTGTTACAGCACGTTGGCAGATTGTTCAATTCATGAATACCGACAGCGAGGTTAGTAACTTACTTGCACGCCAATTCACAGAACGCACGGACCCGGGTATGGTAAGTGAGTACAGGTGTTCAAGTGACGTCACTTGAACACCTAGTCTATTGTTCTATCGGGCAGTTCACGTCTCTTACCAGACGACGAGAAGACAAAAGAATTGGTGTGTAAATTCATTTCCATAGATTTGTACGATGTGGCCTTGATTAATTAATATTGGTGAAAGCGTTTGTTATTCTCAGAAAAAAAGTGTAAATTGAAAGGTGGAGTCTCAAATGCTTGTAACACCAATACTTGCGATGGGGATTAAAATTGACTGTTGAAGCCAGGCGCGGTGGATCCGAGGAGGTTGGGATGTGGGGTAGGGCTTCAGCTACCCTCACGTTTTGGGCCAAGAATGCTCAAAATATTTGAAACTAGCAAACAAAAATAGCTTAATAGCTTGCTTTTCCAAATGGCATCCTTATCCGAGTCGAGGTCCGTGGTGGAGTGGTGACTACTCCAATGATGTGTCAGAGTGCACAGTGTAGACCTATTGTGTGATGAGGTCCATTTTAGGGATTTAATGGACCACCGACGCCGTATTGGTGCCGGTATTCCAGTAATCGCCTAAAATCACACAGATTACTTCGTAAGACATGGTTTTGTAAGAGAAAGTTCCGGAACCTCCCGAATACTCTTCAGCACTCCACTTTCAGCTCCAGGTTGAAACTAATGCATTTAAATGGTTGTCAGTATGAATGTTTTATTCTTATCTTACTAAATGCTCTATAGATATTTATAAATAGAACGTTGTAACGATATAAAAAATCTGGCATATGATCATGCTCAGCTGCCTGAACGTACTGCAGCGCAATTGCATTGAGATTCGTTTGATTGAAATCAAGGGAAATGTTACCCTGTCAACTGAGGTGGGACATTTACCCACACCATTGCTCAAATATGTAAACCGTGTGTCCTTTTTACCAATTTTCTTTGATAAATATCGACTTGTTCGCACTTCTGCAATATAATTTGGACTGGGTCGTGTTTATTGGGGATCGCAAGTTGCACACTGTTATCCGTTTTCAACTTCCCCCCTAACTTAATTTTAAACATACTTTTAATCATGCGATTGCCAAAATTATTGCTGTGAAAATGTGAACATTCGAATTTGTCACACGTCCAAAAGGCCGGAGGTACCATGAGTACCCGAGTGCAGATGTCGCCAGTTACATTGCAATAGGCCCTGCGAATTACCCATTTACGCTTCGAATCGAATCAAATCTAGTCTATTATTCGAATCGAATCTCGGATGGAATCAGAGGCGTACTGGAGATGACCGATTATGGTAAGGGAGGGGGCGTGGTGCTGTAAACATGAGGGTTCCGACAGTGATGACTTAAGACCGGACTCATAAAGTGTTCCAACTACATCACTAAGGCATGCCTTCGTCGAAGGCATGCCTTGGTGATATAGGTGAAATATTACCCAGTAGAGATTATAGTTCAAAAACAGAAACGGGTGAGAGAATCTTCGGCACTAGGCCCTGCACAGGGCTAGCCGCTAGCAACAGCTCATCGTTTAAATTGCCAGCAAACATTAAATTTTCTTTCAACAGTGGCAGTGTCTAGTGTGACTGGAATCAGCATGGCTGGTAGCATGGGTACTCATGTAGCAATGCAACTTGTAAGGCAGAAAAGCATACTGAAAAGCCGATTTAACCGAAAATTCAACAGGCAACCATTCTTGCAATTCTGCGGCATGATGCCACCGATAGAAGACTTTAGTTGCCATCGTCCTCTCATAAAACAACACGTGTAACCCGATTCGAAAACATACGAATCAGGAAACAGATCCATTATCAATCCTGAATCAGGCCATTGATGTCGATATCAAATCGATTCTTCGAAGCTTCAAATCAAGTGCACCTGAACTATCCAAGGGGTCAGGCATATCAAAAAAGCCTCTCGACTCTGGGTATGATTTAAGACCGTGAGTCTACAGCGTATCGTGAATTGTAATTTGTAATGTGAAACTCAACCGAATTGACTTAATATATATATCGAATCTTGAAAGGAACACTGTGCTCTCTGCAATGAAAAGGAGTTGCAGGTGGCACCTTGTTTTACTCAAGGGGCGATATAAATCTTTGGAGACGACGAGTTATAAGCTTTCCGCTTCCAGTAGAATCCACCGGGTTGTTCTATTCACACTATGTTTGCTTGTATATTTGGAAATAAATATTGTTTAAACTAAATCTTTCGAAATCACTCCGCCGATTGTATAGTTTCTGTGTTTGGTGATTGTCGGCAAAACTCCGTCAATATACACGATGCACCCCCATCCCATTGACATTGGCACACGTAAAATACGTTAGAAACGAATACTCAAGGTTTCTCATCTACAGTTCTCTGGGCAAAAGACAGCTGTCCTCCATGCCCCACCTCCCCGCGACTGCAGGCGCCTTTGCTTTGTATGGACCTGATCTGAACGCAGTTGGACAGTCAATATGTTCAGACAGCTAAACTGAAAAAGCGTAAGTTCTAGCGTGACAGTAATGATTTCCTATTTAGGCTCATTTATTATTGAGTTCTTGAGAAGAAAACGGCTGAAAATTATCGTTAAAATTGTTTAATCAATACGAATATAACACGTAGTATATCTTTATTTTTTAGGATATTAGTACCTAATATCAGGGTATCATTTATTTTTCTCTCCGGCGTATGTTTAGCAATTATTATTTTTCCTCAGCTCTTGTGATTTATTTTTTATCACATAAACACGATGAAATTAACCGAGTTCGTTTCGGAAGTATAATACAGCCGCCGTGGACTGGTCGTAATACACGAGGGGAAGTGATGTACACGCATACGTTTGCCAGGTAATAAAAATCATCAACAGCAAACTTGTAATTAATATTCGGATTAATGAATGTTTTGATGCTTATTCCTATAATTATTGTTTGTAATCTAATGTTATTGCGTCCGTGGGAATATTGCCTACCCGTGGAAAGTGACCAGTCTACGGCGGCCGTACTCTACAGGCGTAAACGTTTATGAAATATGAGCCAAATGTCTAGTGTCGGCATGAAAAGCGTTACAGGAGAACTGAGAATCCTCGTACCGTTCTTTATGACACTGCCTTATTTTTTCTTTCATCTATTCTTGGAAAATACTAATGCACGATAAAAACGCCATCACTCGATGAATCTCAAATTCATCGCGATTTGATATGAAAGTTTTGAATGGAGCTCGCTAAAATCGGCCTGAAAACCTCGGTTCCGAAATTTCATATCAAATCGTGCGTTCCTAACCAAAATCGTCATTAAAATCAACTTTTGGGGAAGTTATCTCCCTTGAAATTATTAGACGGACGAGAAAGGTATAATTAAGAAGCAAGTGGTTGTCTCGAGAACACCAATAACATCAGTAGAAAAAGCGAAGTTTCATTTGTTACTTTTAATTAACCCTTTACCTAACGAATCACCCGCATCCGCCAGCGTAATATGCAAATTGAGCAGTTGAAAACAATTAATTTTTCAAAATATTTCAACAAAACCATATCATGTGACCCCTCATTGGAATGAGCTCATTGACCTCGTTCCAATGAGGGGTCACATATATTGGTTTTGAAAAATTAAAAAAAAAGATATTTAAAATAATAAATTTTGATGTCTTCTGCATTGAGTAAGGGGTTTTAATGAATACAGCAGGCAGCACTTTTATGGTAAGCTTATTAGAATCAACTACTTCAAAGATAATCCGTCCTTGAGAATATCTCAGTATCACACCTTCTAACACTAAGTAAGGGTTCATTTTGGCTCTTCGTTCAGCGAATGTGTTTTTACAGTAACTTGCAAGTTTTTATTCTTCCCAGGGTAAAAATTACTAAATCTTGCCTCTTCGAATTTTATATTAAAGGAAAGTACAGTGCCTGTATAATATGTTACGATGCGCACACCGTTGGTATAATGAAGGAAGATGTTATAGAACACTAACAAATGGTGAAAGCGCCGTTTTCTTATTTTTAAGTGTGTTTCCGCAGAGAATAATAGTCAAACAGTCAAGGGAATTGTGGAAAAATGTAAAATGCCTGTATAATGCCTGAAATTTGTGAGTTGATACACATATCGATGATAAATGTCGCTAACATTATATGAAGTGCCCATACCCTTAGTGATAAATATACTGCTAGCATTAGACAGTTAAGTGGAGATACCTTTCTTTTAATGACGAAGATTGTCAGCAATAGACTCATTAAAGATTCCCGGTATCTACCATATAACTAAATCCTTGCACGTTGCGGATCTGTTTCCTAACCTGAAAAGTAATATTCTATTCCACAAAAGAGGTGTCATCAGTGTACCGTTGTAAAACTGTGCTATGGTATCCCGCGGCGTTGACTCAGTATACTACGGCATACCTTTGCAATGGCATGAACGACCCGGATATACCAGGAGTTTATCCTGGTACACCGTCGCGTTATGTTGCAATGTCATTGACTTAAATGTTACTTTGTATAATATACACCGGGAACTTAATTATGCACCCCCTGTGTATTTCGCAGTGGTGTTAATAGAAACTGTCATTACTTTCATGGTATTCTTCGGATGGCCAAAAGTGTTTGTTTGTGGAAAGAATGGTCTATTGGCAATTGAAAGACAACACAATGGTGAAAATATGCAGTATTTTAATGGCGCTAATTACACATATCTGTCACTAATGTTTTTGATGGAAAAATGTTCTCTCGACAAGTATGGTGCAGGAACGGTTCATGATGAAAGAATGCCGGTAATTACTGACAAAAAAATGTAACTTGTGATCTCCTGAACACAATAGCTGTGTCTGTCGTCGGTAGCATGTGCATCCATCACGTGCCTGAATGGCAGCCTGAACCCTCCTCCAAATTCAACCAGTGAGCGTTCTGATACGATCCAGATGCAACTACTGCCACACCTCATGTAATACAGATGGATCCCTTGCTTGCACACGACGTCCAATAAAGTCCAAGGTGTGTTCTAAGGGATTCAACTCAGGGCTCATTGCAGGCCAAGGTAGTGTTGTAATAGAGTTGCTCCGAAGGAATGCTCTCGCAGCATGGGAACGATGTGATCTTGCATTGTCGTCCATGAATACAGGACGAGTATCCAACGGGTGGTTGTCAAAATGAGGCACGACAACCGGATTGAGAATGTCCCGGATGTACTGATGACCACTGAGATTCCCACGTACTGTCACCATATCAAGTTTACAATCATGAGACAGGCATCCCCAGATCATTACTGATCCTCCGCCATAACGAACAGTAGGTCTGATGTTTCTGGGCAAGTAGCAGTATTTCTATGCCTCCATACTCTCTTGCGACCATCTGTGACGTGAAGCGAGAACCTACTCTCGTCTGACCAATGGACTGTCCTACACGCCCTGTGATTCCAATGTCGTCTTTGATGCTAGTCGGACAGAGCTGGACGCTTGATGACCCTTTTGGACCTCATACTCCGTGCGTTGAGACGGTTTCGGACAGTTCTGTTGCACAACGCCTGTTGGGCAACCGAAGACGTTTCAAAACCCCACTAGAAGTAAAGGGTTCACGCTAACGAGGCGTACTAGACTCCGATCTTCCCGAGGAGAGGTCTTGTCGCTCCTTAACATGGTTGTTTTTTGATGTTTTCGGACAATTCTGCTGATGACAGAATGACTATATCCAAGTTGCCTTCCAATAGCTTTGAATGACATGCCTGCTGCGCGCATGCCAACGATTTGCCATCTTAGTGACTTTGACAGTCTCCTCCTTGCCATGTTAACATTTATTGATAAAATAAGTGACACATTTTCTTGTTTTATACCCAGATATTGCATTTGGATGATAATGTCTTTGTGACATTCGTTGTAAGAATGTGTCACGTGGAGGAGAGGATGTGTTTGTGGTATGCTATCAACCAGAAACATCATGTTTCACTAGGTGAAATGTACTGCAAGACATAGCAATTATTAAAACATAATAATCAGTAACAGCAACTTCACTGTCATGAAACATGTCAGGAGGTGTTTAATTAAGTTCCAGGTGTATATTTTTCTATTTAAAAAAAAAAATACTCTTTTTTGTGAATTGGGTTCATTCTTAAATGACCAGTTTCTAAAATTCAGTTTTTCTTAAATATTTCATAACTTGGTGTCATACTTTCTAAAGCATAACCAGAGTCTAGCTTTGTGAAAAAGTCGAGGAAATACTTGAGAATTTTAGCGGTCAAGTATCTTTGATGAGAATGCCTTCTACGTGTATTATTTGTACATACATTTGAAGCTTTATTTCGACTAAAAATATCAGATATTGGTCTCTTACCGAAACAGTGTTTCTTTGAGAGTTCATCGGCTGAAGAGGGTGGGGAGAAACAGTTACAAAATAAGAAAAAGTACCTGTTCAGTGCGGTTATATATGATGCAAATGACTGTTTCAGTTCACCATCATCCGTAAAAACGCAAGCAAAGATATGACACGCCGGGAATAATTATTGTTTCTTATATTTCTCAGTTCAGTCTTAGACATATTTAGTCACGAATGTCCAACTCACACGATATCAAAAAATTGTTATTTTAAATATTTTTTGGAAAGTTTATGTCAAGCGCTGACATTTTCTTTGAGGGCTTCCATGATAAATACTGTGCATTTGGATTGTAGGTGAACGACGGGCATTCTCACAGTGGAATTATTGGGATGATAAAAAGGTGAGGGGGGGGGGGGGATGCAAAATTGCATTGTACAATTAAAATACAATATATATATACGTTATCCCAGCCCATGCTTTGTCTTGTTTAAACAATCTGAAGCCATGAGAAATGGCACCACACGCAACATGTGAACAAAGCCAAAATTCACATGTCATTCATCGCAGGGTAAACTAATCGACAGTGTATGGAGGAACTGAAGGGCGATATACACCGTGTATATCGCCCTTTGAGTCAGACACCCACTGTCGATAGTTTGACAGTTTAAAAAAAAAATTCAACAATATCATATTAAGTGGCACTTCATTCAACCAACTCGTTCCAATGATGGATCACATGGTATGGTTTGGTTGAAATGTTTTTGAAAAAAATAGTTTTATAAAATTGTTCAATTTGTAAATTACGCGGGCTGACGAAGCCAATTTGTTAGATAAATGGCTAAATAGGGGATCTCCAACAAGTCTCCCGAACCGAGATTTATCGACGACTGACACGAAGTTCTGAGAGAAATTGGTTTCGTCGTGTGGGTAAAACTAGCACGGATATTCAACCGCCCTCAAACGACGGGCAGAAGAGTGTTGGCCTCACTGGCGAACGGCGCATTTTAATTGCCAAATATTAGTCAAAACAATGCTAAAAATTTACTGAAAACATTACTAAACGTTCCTGCAACTTGCAATATTCAGTACGTTAACGAGTTTGTGTTCTTCCCAAAACACACTAGTTGATATCCACGTTTGATTACAATAAGTGATATCGACAGTCTCAAATTTTCTGGACAAAATTTGGGCTAGACATTGCACAAACAAAATATACCGCTGCCTTGTTACACCATGTCACAGAGACACACAACCTATTAAAATTGGTTATCGTATATCATTGATAAAATACGTTCTGTGTTATTTAATTGTATGAATCGCGTGCAGGTAAGAAAACTGCCATGAACTCTGACTATGTGTGCCCACCGGTCGAGGACCAAATATATTATTTGAATTATTTTTTGTTCAGTGATCGCACTGGCTCAGTGATTATGGCATTGGGTTTCAAAAAGTAAGTCCCATGGTTGGATCCCTGCCAGTGGATAACCTCGCTTTGTCCTTGGGCACAGCACGTGATCCTGTACTAAAACGTACTGCACGTCGATGGTGCCCTTGTCTTCAACCAATGCTAACCGTGTTTGCCCGTAAAACTGTTTGACACGAGATGACCCTGACTATGGAAAGCGTCGTTAACTCCATTAAATAAATACTGTTTTTTAAAAAAAAGTTCCCAAAATGTTAACACAACCATATTGCATGATCACTCATTGGAACGAGCTCGTTCCAATAAAGGATCACATGCTATGGTTTTGTTGACATTTTAAAAAAATCGTTTTCTTCTTCAACTGCTTAATTTGTAAATTACGTGGAAGGATACAACCTATTCGTTAGATAATGGGCTAAAACTATCCCAGGAATTCAAGCGTCCAACCTCCCAAATTGCAATGGTGCAACGAATTGCAACCGGTGACGTCATACTGCGAGAATCGAAACCCATTTCATGTAACCTTTGGAGCAAATTACCCACTAATATCAAACCTTATCTCCATATCTCGAGAATTATCGGGATGCATAGCCATCAAAAGTAAGAGTGGGATTGACGGAAGATAGAGTGTGTTTTTTTTTGAGAGAGAGAGAGAGAGAGAGAGAGAGAGAGAGAGAGAAAGTGTGTACAATTAAAGTATGATTAGGGCGCCAAACTAATGTGTTCCTCGTTGGTATGTCTGCTCAGCAACTTGTATGTTTTTCTGTTGTTACTATATGCGCTTGGAAATATCTAAAATTCTGTGTAAGTATTTCTTTCTCAGTGACATTTAATTATTTGAGTTGCGAAGGTGGCTGTACAGAACACTGCAACGCATTTACCAATGGAATAAAAGACACAAGTTAGTTTGCTCACTTTTCTCATGCAAAGCTAAATCAAGATAATTGATGGTGCGCAAATCTAATTATGGCGATGTCAAGTGTTAACATCGTTTTTCCGGTCGAATAATTTGCATTCATCGTAAACAGGTCTAAATATTTTTTTTCCTTTGTGGTAATTGTAATTTACACTCCGACGAACAGCGAAAAGAAGTTTCATTTCCGGTCTAACATCTAAACTTACTTGCTGTATAAAATTTGTGATGGGACCAAAACGATAAAAACATTTGCGATATTTTTTCCGCAATTGGTTTATCCTGTGCACACAAATGACTTTAGAATCTCCTTTGTACTTCACAAGATTTTGCATTTTACCGTTAGATAGCTTGCCTGATCTTTGGGAAAAATGGGGTGATTCGTTTCATCTTTTTGTGACAGACGTGAAACGCAATTCTAGAAAATACCACTGGAATATTAGATAAAATTGTGATAAATGAGAATATTTTATTTTGCTTCTGTACTTTTGTTATTTCCATTCGTCGCATATTTTAAGCAAAATTACTGAAGACTGGCCTGCAAAGCAGCTCAATATAAATCTGGTCTACAGCGAGATCGGCCCACAACAATGTCAGCAAAAAATGTTTCTCAAATTTTTCAATTCGTATCTTTTATTTTGAGAACAAAATATGAGAACATAGCATTTTTGCAGTAATAAAGTCTGCACGGCGTAGAGTTGACTATGCCAATGTATGGGGTCTTCAAGGAAGAATAGTCCACGGGGCACCGAAGGCGCGTGGACTATTCTTTTCAGGGGCCGCTATGGCGTAGTCAGCGACATGTCGTGCAAAAATTATTATATTATATGGAACAAACTGAGGAAGAATTCTACCCATCAGGATTCCAGTTTTAGGTACACCGCTTGTTGTCAAAGACCTTTCCCAGACAAGCATTTCCATTCTTGAACTTACATAATGTAGCGAAACAGAATTCTCGGAGAAACTCTCCCCAAAGGGCGTGTTGTGTTCCGTCAGTCTAGCAGTTGCAGAATAATTCACGGCTATTTTATGAAAGTGTATAGTGCTCGATTATTTTCAGAACCCCCGAGGGGCAAAACTCAAGAAAATAGTATGGTATATAATAAGTCAGTATTCTTTAGCTCATCCAACTTTTGACTGGGCCTGGGTTGGCATCTCTCGATCAAGCACTATGTCATGCATATTTTTATATCTTCAAACATTTTTTCCACTTACTCAATCAGATACATTTTTCAAGACTTGCCAGATTGCCCCGGGTATAATATATCCATATTTGGTAGCCAGGTTGTTACTGTACAACAGCGATGGTCTGGCTGTTCGCCTAGAAATTTCACTATTTTGATGTAGGAAATTCTGAGGAATGTGTTCCATCCTTGTATTGAAGTCCCTGTGCGGATTGGCTTGTTAGTTTCTCTCCAGTGGATGGTGGATTCCTTAGGCAATCCGGTGGATCTATTTGAGTATTTCTACCTTCATCTTGGGAACTACAGTTAAAACTACAAGCCCTGTCATGAACTGTGCGCTTATCTAGGCTTAATTGCGCGTAGGAATTGCGCGCAATTGCCATATCGAATGGCATCGAAAGCACGACAGGTTCTCCTGATTACTCATAGCACACACAGGCAATGTTTCTGTCAATGGACCTCCGGGTTACCCGGAGGTCCATTGTCTGAAACATTGCTTGCGCACAGGCCATATGTACAGAATTTGATAGCCTTACTATGATCACAACGCGTAGATTAACTCACTGATCGACGTGTTATTTGTGCGCATGTCATGGCAGGACTTCTAGTTTTAACTGTAACAACGTCGTGATGTATGCATCATATAGCCATAGCTGTTGAAAATGGCGTGAAACACTTATCAAACCAGATCAGAAAAACTAAATGTATAGCTTAATATTATTAAAAGTACAGTTTCTTAGTGTGTGACTTGCAGATGAAACTCAGTTATTGTTTTACTTTGATTTAAAATCAAATTTAAATAAGCTTTTCCTATTTTATCTCTGATATACAGTGATATCCACATCGAACAGTCTAGTTTCTGTAAATCATGGCATATGCAGTCATATGTGAGCATTGTGCCTGCTGTGCCCATAATTAATTTACTACTGTTTATACCGTAACCGTGTATGTGTTGAAAATATCGGTGGAGTAACTGGGAACTTGTTTTGGTTCTAACTCAAAGAGAGCAAACCTTGTGTTTTTGTTTTCTGTTATGGCATCTGTATAGCAGGATAGCTACCGAAAAGACATTTTTGTTTTTGTTAAATCAGACTTTTTTGTTTTTGTTGAAATTAAAATTAATATTTTCATTTGTTTCATTTTGAAAAGCAGCCACACCTAGCTATTATGACTCATTAGATCGTATTATACATGTATATACTATACTTCATTTTAAAAAATATTCCATAAAATAAACTCGATTATGTATGAATTATGTTGTGAATGGATAATTTTTTTCCTATCAATATCGGAGACACCTATCCCCATCCTCAAGTCAGTATTTGGTAAAATTCTCCAATATGTTTCATATCAAGGGGGTAACGTTTGTTAATAATGCTTCTAAATGGGGGTTTGTGGTCCATTGGTGGTATTTTGTTACTGTTTTGCAAAAATATACCATAATGGGGAAAAAGGAACAAACAGATGCGTTTACTGTTTACGCACATGTTTTTGGCACTTGACCACCATCCCACCCCCACCTATGTTCACGCACCCCGCCCCCTGTTTCAACAGAGAATAATAGTCAAACATTCAAAGGGATTGAGAAAAACTGTAAAAAGTCAACTTTTGTATTTTTATAATATAATGGTTACTACTATATAGAGACAAGATGGATGTTTTACATAGTAGTAACCATTAAAATTTCATTGCACGTCTGTTCTATGAAATCCCCATCTGCAGCAACACTAAATCATACGGAAATGAAAATTCCTTCCGCACACATGTACCGAACGGAAATCGTTGAGCAATATTGCGAAATAACTAAATCAAATGTCTAAAACTGAAGGACATGACGAGAGTAATGTGTACGAAAACAGCGAAAAAGAAGTAGAGTCGATATATGACGGGGATATTGGGTTGCCACAGTCATATATTTCAAAATTAGAGAATATTCAAAATACAGCTGCACGTATCATCACAGGCTCTAAAGGCTATGATCATATAACACCACTACTAAAAAAATGGACTGGCTCCCTGTACGACAGCGGATTATTTTCAACATTTTGGTTTTGGTATTTAAATGCATTCATGGCTCGGCACCTAAATACTTACAAGACCTTCTGGCAATTAAAAAACCTGAAAGGAACTTGCACTCCTCACGAATCAAGCTTCAAATGGCCTTCTCTAGGTCCACTTTTGTGAATAACAGAGCTTTCTCTTTCGCTGAACCTGCACTGTGTAATAATTTACCAGTTCAGGTTCAGGCATCGAAAGATCTCAACCAATTCAAACAAAAATTAAAATCACATCTTTTCAGAGAGGCTTTTGACAGTATGTAACCTGCTGGTCTTCACACCTTTCTCAGTCTGTATATTGCCTTGATAGTCATGAGCTCATTGTTTATTTAACTGTACAGCGTTTTAGAGCACTTTTTGATTTTACGCTTTATAAAGTTTCCTTATTTATATTTTTATTATTATAATGAATATCCAGAAGAAGTACGCAAATCTGGTTGACCATAAAATGTGGCTTTTTTGTTGATCGTTGTCAAATGAAATGCTGAGTGTCCTTCTAATAAATGTTTTTATAAATGCGAAGGCATGTAATGAACGCAGAACGACACTCCGCGATGGCACAGGTGTTTTATTCCACTTGATAAAGGCCATGAAGCCGAAAATCTGTAGATTCTATTTGAGTCGTTTTGTGCTGCATATTCTTACTGACATACCCCAATAAAGACTGACAAGACGGTCATTATGAACGATTTTTCAGTACAACTGTACTCGTTAATCACCCTATAACCATATAATGTATTCATTTCACAATAGTTTCTTACGGTAGACTGCAAAATCTTCCAGTTCTTTTATTTGAGTCAGCTGACGTTTTCCGCGGTCCATGTTTTAGAAACTAAGATACAGGATTTTCTTTTTATTTCTGACATCACAGTCGCACGGGTAGTCCTATAGAACAATGACGACCATCAACACATGGAGGGGATATCTAACACAATTTTGGAAATATTATATATAGTTTAAACAATATTGTATTCCAGATGATGTATACTAGTACCATTCAGACATTAATTTTCAAGTTCATGAAAACGGTTTCAGCATCAAGCTGAAAGCTTATGTAAGCTCTTTCCTAAAAAATACAAAATAAGGCAAAATATTTAATCTGGATGTCGAATTGTACAAAATCAGAATAGACGAGTGGATCACAAGAGAAAGAGAAAAGTGTAGACAGTTGCAGATTCCGCAGCTAGGATGATTTGTTGTGATGCGACTCGTAACTAACCATTTGAGCACAGACAAAACGTCCCAGTCTGTCTCGTCATGATTATCAACTTTCGAGAAGTTATCTCCCCTGAAATCATCAGAAGGGCGGACAAGGTTCAATTTAGAAACATGTAATTGTTGAGAAAACGCTTATATTATCAGTTGTAAATAAAGTGAAGTTTCCTTTTGTAACTTTTAATAAATGAAAACAACTGATAGCTCTCCGAGCTATCGGTTGTTTTCGCTTATTAAAAGTTACAAAAAGAAATTTGACTTTTATGGCAAGATAATTAGAAGCAGCTAAGCAACCGTTCACTTTGGCTCTCTGTCTTCAGTGAATGTGTTTTTGCAGTAATTTGCAAGTTTTTATTCGTCCCAGGAAAATGAAAATGATCAAATCCTACCTCTCAGACTAATATATTAATGGAAGGAATAGTGTCTGTCCTTCTGTCCTATTTGTCACGGAGCACACAGTGTTGATGTAATGAATAGCAAAAAAGTTTAACCCTTTACCCAACGTAACGGCCAAAACCGGCCAGCGCTATTCTCAAAAATCGCCAATTAATTTTCAAAATATCTTCATTTTTTGTCTCAAAAACATAGGTTATGACCCCTCGTTGGAACGAGCTCGTCGAGCTCGTTCCAACGAGGGGTCATAACCTATGTTTTTGAGACAAAAAAATGAAAAAAATTAGTTATTCAAGAATTTTTTTTGCAAGTGTCGTCTGCTTTTCATGTTAGGTAAAGGGTTAAAGAACATAAAAAGATGGTGAAGGCGCCGTTTTTTTTATTTGTAAATGGGTTTAAACATTAGAATAATATCTAAACGTTCAACTGATGGCAAAAAAGCTTGCAAAATGCCAACTTCTGTATTTTTATACTGCTCTGCAGAAAAAATGCCTGTCGTTCGTGAAATGATATACACATGGATGTTACAACTTCACTAACATTTCGAAATTTAAATTTTCATATGATATTCCCGTACCTTTCGTGTTAAATTTATTGGCAACTTTAGAAAATTAAGGGGCGTTAACTTTCTTGTAAATTTCTTCCAATGACATAAAATATCAGCCACGATTCTGATAAACTGTGATGCTTGAGGTTTGTAAACGGTCCGAGCTTATGTAAGACTCCCACTATTACAACATGGATACCCTTGATACTTCCACCTCTTGAAACCAATTGGAAAAATACTACTGTATACAATGTTTGTTATCCACATGATACTCACCGGGTACTCTGGCTCCTGGCTGTCGAAAGTGTCGTTAAACCCCAATAAATAAATAATCCACATGATAACCAGATTGGTAAGAGCAATATCAACTCAGTATTTAAAACATCAACTAATAAAAATGAATTCGTGCGATTATTCAACAAAATGTTTATTTACGCTTTGGCTGTACTCAACACACCCTTTTATCAGTATGTCTGTGCCAATAAATTTAGTTAGTGCGAACATCCCCAACATGTTCATGTTGGGTAGACATCAGGATTTATTCATTAAAAATTCATCAGCTATTGCGAGGCGTCGGAAAATTGAAAACTCTGGACAAATTGTTTCACTGTGCATTGCTTAACCCTTTGGACCCTGGTGGTAGCTTCCATGTCAGTTCAATGAAAGAAATTGGAAGAGTCCATATTTATTATTAGGGGGGGGGGGGGTAGACCAATCAATATTTTCAACGTGCAGCCTTAGGGCTGCTCGTTGAAAATATTGATTGGTCTACCCCACCCTTAACTTAGCAGGCATCCTACTTAATGAAAGTATGACATACCATGTCCCTGGGCCGGTAAAAGGCCTCTGTGGTTCAAAGGGTTAATTGTGGCCACATTTGCTCCCACTCGGATAGCGAGAGGTGAGGCACGTTTCTCTAATGGACCAATGAGCTTTCCAGCAATCCAAGTCTCTAAAACCAGTGGGTGTTTAATGTCTTACTGCTTTAGGATTTTTAATATCTAATAAATCATTGCATCGACGTAGGTTACAAAAGGATAAGAAGATTTATTTGTTAAACTCGTGACATCATTATATCTCTTGTGAATTAAAAAGCGATCTACGAGAGTCCATAATATTGGTGTAATCTTTCATTTAATTATCTTCTTGAACTTTTTATCTGACAGCAAAAGATAAAATTACTGTTCATCCCTTCTTCATTCAGGTACAAGTGTACTCATAGACTTAACCCTTTACCTAATGAATCGGAAGAATCCAACCGTGTAATTTACAAATTAAGCAGTTGAAAAAAATCTCAACAAAACCGTATTAAATGACCCTCATTGGAACGATGAGCTCCTTCTGGAAGGGGGTCATATGATATGGTTTGTTTGAAATGTTTTGAAAAAAATGGAAACGACGAAAATTGAAATAATAAATTTTGATATCGTCTACTTTCAGTAAAGGGTTTAAGAAACGACAAATGACCAAATGTATTGGGTTCCAGGAACATAAGATCTGCGACGAATTTTTACCAAAGGGATAATGTCAAACCAAAGGTACTTGCTGGTATGTTGTCTGGACAGGGGTTGACGTGGTAAAGCAAATATTTTTTTTTCAAATTACAACAAAAAATGGAGAAAAACGTTTTCGGTTAAGCGTATCCTTTGTCAATTAACAATTTCGTTCTCAGTGGTTTACGACTACCTGTACATTCATAAAAGACCTCTGGCACAATTGTCGGGTAACAGCGTAGACCCATGACCAATTTAGGCTAACATTTGCTTGAATGCATTTTCAAGACATCAGGACATTTGGAAAAAAAATAAAATGACTGTACCTCCAATTTTGGACGGCAAAATAATTTAGAGGGCAGATTTCAAGATAGTGCCTATTTATTTCGGAAAATAGGGTTTTATCTATAATAACTGTTTAACCCTTTACCTAACGTAACGGCCAAAACCTGCCAGTGCTATTCTCAAAAATCGCCAATTAATTTTCATTATTTTTTTTCATTTTTTGTCTCAAAAACATAGGTTATGACCCCTCGTTGGAACGAGCTCGTCGAGCTCGTTCCAACGAGGGGTCATAACCTATGTTTTTGAGACAAAAAATGAAAAAAAAAATAGTTATTCAAGAATTATTTTTGCATGTGTCGTCTGCTTTTCAGGTTAGGTAAAGGATTTAAGACTATCTACAATGGTCAGGTTTGGTATCATACAAAATTAACTAACCAGTAGAGTAACACATCATGTGAAAAATACCGACCGGTCATTATCTGCCCCGAAACATCTGGAAAACCTCATCGGAAGTGTTTAGTGTTAGTCGTTATACATATCAGTGTTGCAGAATACCACCATATTGTTTTGAAATGTGCTTGTTTCGCATTTTCAGCAAACTATTCTCGTGGCGGTACGTGGCTTTTTTGTTTCAGAGCTTTTGTCTGTTCCTTTGTTGTCTTTTTTCACCGGGCTCTGAATCTTGCATCAGACATATCAGCTGATGGCTAGGCAAAGAATCGGTTTATTGGAGCATTGTCCTGTGTACACGTTTACTCATATCTTCGTCCTGTTTTCCGACCTAAATCAAGCGGAACATCGCCCATAAACCCATGTACCAAGGGTTTCACGACGCCATTACACTGGACAACATTATTGCGGAATAGATAATCTTGCTTCAAGAGGTTTATTTGTTTTTTCCAGGTTCAGAAGTGTGATTCCTCATAATATACCGGATTCTGCGAAGTCCACGGAGCTCACATACTTCATGTTGGTAAATCTGAAAGGAGGCAGATAACATGACGACACCAAAGTTGACATTGACACGGATTCCGCGAAAAAGGTTCACATAGGAACGTCAAACAGAACCACGAATCAACTACCTTAGGTAGTTTTTGTTTAATTTCCCTTAATTTTGCGTTATTTCGTGATCTACGTGGCACCCATCCTGTATTACGAAACAAAATATAATGGGAGCTGTTGAGAGGTGTCCCTTGGGTAGAAATAAATACAAGTGCCGAAAAAATATGGTCTCTGTCAAAATTTCAATGTGATAGCAAAAATAACTATTTCTGGCGGTCATTTTGGACGCTATACATCTCATGTTGGAACAGCAATAAAATGCTTTACACGTCTTTTAGCAGTGCATCCCAGAGACGCTCATACTGTCATAGGAAAAGCCTGTCAACCCATCCTTAAATCAATCTCTTTGGTTTATTTTGGATAGAATTAATTTTAAAATCAATGGGTATCACTTGGCAAATCTATTTTCAGTTTTTCTGGGAAGGAATATCCGACGCAGCGCGAACAAACGATGACATGCATAACGACATGCATAACCACATGCATAACCACAAACAATAAACACTCCCGTGTTAATTTTTCTGAAATTTCTGGGGTAGCTGATGACCGATATTTTTCACATTACATATAATGCAACTGATTGGCGATACTCTTTCGATGATATCAAACCCAAGGGATGTAAATTGTCTTTTCCCTTTACCCAACGTAACGGCCAAAACCGGCCAGCGCTATTCTCAAAAATCGCCAATTAATTTTCATTATTTTTTCATTTTTTGTTTCAAAAACAAAGGTTATGACCCCTTGTCGGAACGAGCTCGTTCCAATGAGGGGTCATAACCTATGTTTTTGAGACAGAAAAAGAAAAAAATTGGTTATTCATGAATTATTTTTGCAAGTGTCGTCTACTTTTCAAGTTAGGTAAAGGGTTAAACAGTTATTGTAGATAAAAACCATAATTTTTTTCGAAAAATTGCCAGTCATCTTGGAACTCTAAAGCATTTTGCCGTTCAAAATTGGATGTACAGTCACTTTTATTTTTTAAATGTCTTGGAAAATGCATTCAGTCACATGCCAGTCAGAAATGGTAACGGAGCTGTGTTGTTTTTACTCGAATGTTGCACATAAAAGTGTTTAACGAGGAATTTCAAAACAGTCACAGTCCATTTATTTTGACAGTTATAAAGACTGCAAAATGTTTTGCGCAGTCGAGCGTACCGATGTCCTTCTATCGGCATAGTCTGGAGCAGCACTAAGGGAGGGGGGCTGAGGTTGCATAATCAATAATTTGTTTCCAGTTGGAACTTTTTCGTCGGGATCGGAGACTGAGATAAAAATGTTATCTTGCTAGTATCATGTACCTTCTTAGGAGACTGCATTTGATACTTATACTTCTGTCGTGCACACCCTTAGCCATACCAATGAAGGTATGTTGTGCCCGGTTCGGGCTGTTGGGGGCATGACTAATTTGGAATACTGGTACATTACGTGTTAATAGACTAGTACATGTATATTTAATTTATTTACTAATAAGAGTATTGTCTTTTAACCCTTTACCCAACGTAACATGATTTTATGCTGGTCACTTATGGGCGTTATCATTCGTTTCTCGTTACAAACATAACTTTTATGCTGATAACATTTTCAGAATATTGTTCGGCTCTCGTTACTAACCTAATTTGATACTGACAATATGTTGGAGTGATTTGTCGTTTCTCGTTGCACGTCGGCTTCCATGCTGATAACATCAACAGATGAAAAATAACTCACAACTTTTGTCAGCGTGAAACTAAATAAAACACCAACCAGCACCCCACCATGAAGTGAGAAAATATGGGTATTTTCACACCATACCTATTAATCTTTCATCTCAGAATGTATGTCCATGCTTGTTCTGTTCACCAGTGGGAATTGGGAGAGTTCATATTCATTACGGAAGGAGGAAGACTTAATGTTGTCAAGTTGTAGCCGTGCGGCTGCAAGTAGAAAAAATCGATTGGTCTACTTACTAATGTCTAGAAAAAGGACGCTCCTCATCCTGACGCGAAAGAGTGACTTTCCGGTTTCAAACGAAACGGAAACCTCCCAGCATCCTTTGAGATTTTTTACCCACTGCAAATAATCAAACTAATTTAAACACATGCCAAGCCAGTTTCCTGTGTAGAGTTTGAGCTTGAACAAACACTTTAGAAAATCTACCTGTCTTTGCATTCCCCAAGTTAATGAACTACAAGAAATGGGCACCACGGCAGTACGGAACAGGAAAACAAGTGTTAGAAATAATTATTTGCTCAGTTTCCTTCATCGTACTCTTATAATATTAGTAGTTACCCCGTGTCTGATCACGTGGTACGGGTTTTTACCTACCCGAAGCCAGCCGTATCCCATGAGGCCGGGCCGAATGGGATACGGCTGGCTTCGGGTAGGTAAAAACCCGTACCACGTGATCAGACACGGGGTAACGAATTTATCTATTGACTTTCCGTTTTAGAAGTACAATCTATTTCATGTGTGAACACACACAGCATGAGATCTTTTATCTTCCATTGTTGAGCCATTGTTGAGCCATACAGGTTTCTGCGGAATTTTTGTGCAAAAGAGTTTTTGTGAAAATATGTCGATATGACTAGTATTAAAAAATTATTGAATTTCTTTTTTGTCTCAAAAACATAGCTTATGAACCCCACATTGGAGGGTACTCGACAAGCTCATTCCAATAAGGGGTCATGAGCTATATTTTGGAGATGAAAAATTAAAATATAATACATGTACGCTGCAAAACTGGAATGACGCGTCTTCTACGGGGTATGGACAATTTGTAGATTTCGGAACGAGGCTTCCACTGGGTATGGGAAATTTGTCAGTGACTGGGCGGACGTATCGTGGGTTTCAATGAATATGGTCTCATACCACGTATCTATCAACCAATCAAATAAAAAAATTCACTATAGTCAATAGATAAAACTTCTTCCCCACTGCCTGGATTGTGCTGTCTAGCATGTCTTTCATTCCTAATTCATCACCAGCTGTGTGCCCCTCTTCTTCGGGCCGCTCGCCACTGTACCAATTAACACAAGCACATATTGCCAGATTAATTAGTTGACAAGGTTCAGGGATAAAAAAATCCTATATGTAGGTTACTTATTAGTCTGCGCGAAACACACATACTATTTTTTGTATGGGCTCTTTTTATTTATTTTTTTCCTTTTTTTTCTTATTCTCCTGTGTTCTGTCTTCTATGCACTTCCTTGTCCGCTCGATAACTCGAAAACAAATTGTGCTATTTTTTGGCATACTTATAGATAAATACTCGTCCACTGATCTTTTTCAGATTCTTGGGGCATTGGGGTAATTGAGTGATTTTTTTCAGATTTGCTGAAAAACACATTTTTTGCCCCCATATGTATGCTGGAACTTCATTCATGTATGTTTACACTCAAAAAAGTGGGTGGAGCCAAACATTTTGGAAGTAGGTCACGCTGATCTCTCAAGCATGGTATGACCTATGGACGTGGGAGCAACACCAAAGGTGTCGAAACTCAGTGTGGGTTCACAATATGGTCAAGGTCACTGAGGTCATCCATGGGTCATTGTGTCATATTTCAGAATTGCTGGAAATCACTTTTTATGCCCTCAACCCCATTGCATTCTGGAAATTGTACATATATTTTACACTCAAAAAAGTGGGTTTAGCTAAAAATTGTGAAAGTAGGTCACGCTCATATCTCAAGCCTGGTATGACCTATAAAGCTGAGACAACAGTAACTGAATCGAAACTCAATGGAGATTCAATATGTGGGCCAAGGCCGCAGAAATTAGCCAGGGGCCATTGAGTGCATTTTTTAGAATTGCTGGAAATTGCAATTTATGACCGAAGTTCATACATGTATTTTCACACTCAAAAATGGGCGGAGGCCAAAAATATTGAATGCAGGTCATGTTCATATCTCAAGTATGATATGATGTATAGAGCTGGAGTCAACACTAAAGGAGTTGAAACTAAATGGACGTTCACACTTTGGGTCAAGGTCACCCAGGGGTCATTGGGTACATTTCTCGGAATGGCTGGAAATCATATATTATGACTCCCTATTGCATTGCCGAAGTTCATACATGTATTTTAATTCTAAAAAGCTGGGCGCAGGCCAAGAATTTTAAAAGTTGGTCACACTCATATCTCAAGTATGATATGACATGTGGACCCGGGGCCAACACCAAATGAGTCGAAGCACCGTGAAAGTTAATAATTTGGGTCCAGTTCACTGGGGTCCCACGGGTCTCTGCTTTTTTTAAAGATATTTTACTCCAGAAAATAAACCCCCATACATTCCTTTCTATATAATTTAGTTTTGTTGGTTTCCCCATCTTCAAAACTCTCGAATTTACTGGTCGCAGTAAATTCTGATTCTCATGTTTCCAATTAAATTTGTCTGGTATTCTCGTCCCCGCCGGCCTTTGGATTCGGTCTACACTCTTGCATGCACATGGGTAGTCTTGCCCTTGCTTTGGCACACAGAGACAATTAAGGCCTGTGGTGAAGTCCGAATCAAGAGAGTCCTATTGATTTGGGTTCTGACCACCAAACAGATCTACCTTCAAGACGATGAAAGGAATTGACGATGCTGCATTATTAATTTTCTCCTCCCTCCACATTTTTCTTCTTCCTTTCTACTATCCTTTTCATTCATCTCTACCTCTACTTTCGTTTTTCCATCCCTTACTTAGGGGGAGGCATAAAGAGAGCCAATCTGTATATGTTCTATTTTTTCCAGATTATTTGAGAGGAGGATATTTTTAAAATATTATGAACATTTGATCTGTACACTCTGAAATCAGCTGGGTTAAAAATTAACCCAAATCAATTGGATTGAGTGAATATGAACCCAATTTGGGTTCATATTCACTCAACCCAGTTGATTTGGGTTTATTTTTAATCTAAATGATTTTGGAGTGTACTGCTATTTGGGTGGAAGTCTAAAATGGACAACAAGGGTATGAACAATTGACTAAACCTGATTTCATCTCCATGTTGCCATCACGACAAGTCCTTGTGCAGACATATGTTACTTTAACCCTTTGATCCAACATAACGATCAAAACTGGCTAGCGCTATTTATAAAAATTATCAATCAATTTTCATTATTGTTCATTTTTGGACTCAAGAAGATGGTTCATGACCCCTCATGAGAATGAGCTCGTTTGACGCACAAAATAAACAAAAAATAGTTGCTCAAGAATTTTGTTTGCAAGTGTCGTCTGCCGTTCGTTATAAGTAAAAAGTTAAATACCAATAAATAAATAAATTCACAAATCACCTGATAGATAATTACTGAAATTAAACGCGTTTTTGTTGTGTGATTTCACCTTATTTTAATCCCATGCGCCTTTCAATCAAGTAGGCATGACTGATTCTAAATACTTCAACGTATTGTTGATCCGAATGATAAAACACGTCTCATGTATGTTTATTATTTATTTAATGGTGCTTGACGTCGCATAGTTCTACACAATGACACAATGGTTAATCGTCTCATGAAAGTACACTATTTTTTTTAAATTTGGGAAACGCATTTTGAGTCTCATAAAGTATATTTTCCTGAACTTTGTTTTCGAATTTACAAAATATGGGCTCATCAAAATAATGTATGTGGTTGCATCGTCTCAACCTCCCCACCATCCTGCATCTGGTAACATTATAAGTTATTCTGACGAATTGACGTTAACATGGTCTGAGGTTTGCGGCTTGGAGCTCATGTTCAACCAAGATGCTAGGCGTCAAGGTTGAACATAAGCTCCGAGCCGCAAACCTCAGACCATGTTACCGTCAATTCATCACCATATATGTTCCAATAAAGACTGTATCCATAGTCCAAAACCCACATCGTGAAATGAAAATAGCCACCTTTAAATATTATAAGTTTAGTAAATAAACCTCTCGTGTACCCCACGACTTCACTGGACAAATAATTAATAAGTAATAAAGGTTGACGTCACTCCATCTTACTTCAAATAGGACACCGATTTGTAATTTAACCTTTTACCCAACGAATCGGCCGTATCGCCCGCGTAATATGCAAATTCAGCAGTTGAAAAAATATTATTTTTCAAAAAAATTCAACAAAACCATATCAGGTGACCCCTCGTTGGAACGAGCTCGTCGAGCTCGTTCCAACGAGGGGTCACATGATATGGTTTTGTTGAAATTTTTTGAAAAATTTCCAAAAAATGATACTTAAAATAATAAATTTTGATATCGTCTGCGTTGGGTAAAGGGTTAAACAGCACTCCTTCGGAATATCTACAAAAATGAAACTGTTTGCTGACCCCTCCGTTGACGAAATAATTACGTAACGGACAACGTCATTTTAAATATTTCGCGCAGTGTCGTCAGATGGTACCAAACTCAGCGAGAGATCAGGAATTTTAGTCTTATTGGAACATTTGTCTACACAGGTCTTACACTTAGAACAGTTAAAGTTTCTGTGTATTAACCTGTGAAGTAACACTGCAGGTGTCGTGGAAAGGACGGCGAGGATGATAGAGAGCTTGGAGAGGCGTGAATATGAACAGTTGTTTCCCGTCAAATCTCCGAAACGGTCGTCCGTAGACATGTTTTCTGCGATTTGTCCTCTATAACCAATGGCTCGATTTCAGTTAAATTAGAAATAATTGTTTGTTCTAACATTGCATTTTGTTTGTGTTCAAATTCACGTTCCCAGCCACATAGAGGAGGAGTGTGGGAAAATGCTCCCAAATTTAAAATAAAATCTTCTCATAAACCAGTGAGAACAATGGCTTGACATTTGGTACTGAGGTTTCTTTTAGGGCAGTAGGTGATAAAGGCCGATTGAGGGACAGGTGTACATGTACGTGTACGTGTACATGTACACCTCCATAGGATTTAGTGTTAAAATCGTGTACAGGTACACGATTTTAACGTTTTTTAGGGTGTCTTAGAATCGGCTTTGCGGATTCAAAGACCACTGGATGTATCCAAGAGTGAAAAAAACGCATGAAATTTTACGTATGTGTACATGTACCGTTCTGTCTTTGAATCGGCAAATGGGTTTCCCCATAGGATTCAGTGTTAAATTGCGAGCAAAAAAACGTTTTGCCGTTTCTAAACCATCATCTTGCCGATCCTGAATCATCCGCGTCTGTACACGATTTTAACACTGAAACCCTATGGAGGCATACACAGAAATCCATTTGCGGATTTTATGTCGGAAATCGAATTGTGTGCGGTACACGGAAAAGAGGTGTCCCTGAACCGGCAAACCACTTTTTGATGCCCAAAAGCTTGAAGAGCTTGAAATAAGTAATCAGCCAATCATTTCACGTTCCTAACGCTAATTAACCAATCAGATTGCTTGATTCTCATAAACTTGATCATGCAAAGTTATCTCCCCTCGTCGTGGGGGGTGGGGGTCACACCCGTCATAAAAAGGTGAATCGCGTTTAATAACGTGGATATAATGGCTAGAGCAATGTATACCAAAACCAAAAGCTCGAAGAGCTTGAAATAAGTAATCACCCAATCATTTCACGTTCCTAACGCTAATTAACCAATCAGATTGCTTGATTCTCATAAACTTAATCATACAAAGTCATCTCCCTTCATCGTGGGGTGGGGGTCATGCCCGTCATAAAAAGGTGAATCGCGTTTAATAACGTGGATATAATGGCTAGAGCAATGTATACCAAAAACCAAAAGCTCGAAGAGCTTGAAATAAGTAATCACACAATCACTTCACGTTCCTAACACTAATTAACCAATCAGATTGCTTGATTCTCATAAACTTAATCATACAAAGTTATCTCCCCTCGTCGTGAGGGCTCGATGAATACATTACAAAAATGACGTTTTTCATTTTATGTGGGGGTGGGGGTCACGCCCATCATAAAAATCGAAGTTTCGAGAAGGTGGTCACGTGACCTATCAAACTGAAGGTCTCGACGAGTTGATTAAGAAGATCGTAATTTTAACCCTCGTCGCGGGGTGGGGTCACGATCAGAGCCGAAAAACGTCTTCCTTTTTACAAATCCAGGCATGTGAGGTATTGATATGAAGGGCTCGATGAATACATTACAAAAATTACGTTTTTTCATTTTATGTGGGGGTGGGGGTCACGCCCATCAGAAAAATCGAAGTTTCGAGAAGGTGGTCACGTGACCTATCAAATTGAAGGTCTCGCCGAGTTGATTAAGAAGAACGTAATTTTAACCCTCGTCGTGGGGTGGGGTCACGACCAGAGCCGAAAAACGACTTCCTTTTTACAAAGCCAGGCATGTGAGGTATTGATATGAAGGGCTCGATGAATACATTACGAAAATGACGTTTTTTCATTTTATGTGGGGGTGGGGGTCACGCCCATCAGAAAAATCGAAGTTTCGAGAAGGTGGTCACGTGACCTATCAAATTGAAGGTATCGACGAGTGGATTAAGAAGATCGTAATTTTGGGGCGGGGTCACGACCAGAGCCGAAAAACGTCGTTCTTTATACAAAGCCAGGCATGTGACGTACTGATATGAAGGCTCGATGAATACATTACGAAAATGACATTTTTCATTTTATGTGGGGGTGGGGTCACGAACAGAGACGAAAAACGTCTTCCTTTTTACAAATCCAAGCATGTGAGGTACTGATATGAGGGGCGTGAGGAATACATTACAAAAATGACATTTTCCACCATCGCCGTGGGGATGGGGTTAACACCGATCAGAAAGTCAAAAGTTTCGAGAAGATAGTCGTGTGACCTATCAAATTAAAGCTATCGACAAGGATATTATGAAAATCATAATCTTTCCCTTCTTATAACGGTGGAGCTGGGACCATCTTGAAATCGAAAGTATTAAGAAAAGGTAGTTATGAAACATACTAAATTGAAAACACAACAAGTTGAATCTGATGCATCATTCATTTTTGATATCTGTGTTAAAAAACGTGAAGTATGTTGTCAATATATGATTGTTATGCAAATAAGAGATACACTCGCTTATTAACAAGTCACGCCTTAAGATGTTTCCTTCAGTAATAACTCTGTTTACTGAACCATAGATTTGTCAATTCAAAAATTATAAGCTGATCTTCTAACGTTTCTACATATTGAGGATAGCCTATTTCACCATTTCCGAAAAAAAGTGTCAATCCAAACTATTTTTTTTTTTTAGGAAACAATGCCCACGTCGAGAAGACATTACAAACTGAATCAGTATAATCTTGACTAAATTCAAATAAAAAAAAAACATTTGTCACGTGTTATAGAAAAGATTTGTAAACAGTCTAAACGCACGTGTGGAAAAGTTGTTTTGTTTTGTTTTTTACAACAGGAGTTAAAATATTTTAAGATAGGTGGCGTTATATAAATACAGCAACAACAAAAAACAGTGTTTACAATGTGTTAGCGTATGACTGAATGAAAATGAGAAAAAGCTCTTTTTTCTAACCACTTGATAGCGAAGCATTACATCAGTAGTCGCGATATTTGATGTCATCCAACAGCAGCCAAGACATTAAGCTTTTTACGTCGACATACCACTTGTCCAAAACAATTCTCTTTTAACCCTTAACGGGTGAAATACATCTCGGTAACGACTCCCTTTTTTTCTTGATCAGACACAGTTGTTGGTGGAAAGTTGACTGGAGGGTCGTTCAAAACAATTGATCAAATATATCGAACGAAAACGACTCATTTTCTAACTACGATTGTCGCCGTATTCTAACGTCACCACACTAATCATACAATACGATATTGGAACTGCACTACCTCTTGAATATTACAAATTTACGATTTGTATTGTCTTCAACACAAATCGTAAATTCCTTCCCGCATCACCATACTTATACTATACCGCATCGAATTTGACATCGTCATCATCCCCTTGCTAGATAAACTTGAACTCGTCATCCGAATGGTGTTGCGAAATGAGCCTATAGGGGTTAATTAAGCTCGCAAGCTCGATAAGAGCTCGAGCTCTTGAGGTTTTATTTTGAGGATTCAGTGGACTAATGTTTATTCAATGAGCCTGATATCGTTTGGTAAGGAAACACAAAATTCGAGAGCTGGTGAGACCTCACAGAACTGCCAGTTATCACAACGTTTATAGTTCGATCTTACGATCTCTGATCGATAAATTTTCCCTAACATTCCGTAACAATGGTCGATAATAGAAATTAGTATAGAAAATCGTGTTAATTGTTCTCTGAAAATTGCATTAGCTTGTGCAGTATTTCTTATTTTTTACAGATTGCGTTCAGGGTTCAGTAAAAAAAAAACTGTCAAATGGTTTAGGTTCAAGGGAAGTAACTCTGCAACAACTCATCCACCAAATGGTTAGGTTCAAGGTTCCGCTCCACAATTTTCAAGGCATTTTCAAAAATGGCGTGCCATGTGTTCTATTCCACTTCCAATGAAACCAAGCTCATTTGCATTACCCCTGACATGTATACATTTTCTAAATTGGCTGAACCTAGTGAATACAGCCTGATAAGATAAAACGGATACATTTAATTGTGGGTGCAGAACTTCCAGTACAACATGAAGCCCCGACCCTAAAATTTGAATGAAAAATTGCCAAAACCAGCCATTTTCAGGCACTTGGCAGCCACAAAAAGCTGAATTTTTCCAGCTTGAACACCTACCCAGGCCTGGAACACATCAACTCCAATTACAAAAGAGAGAAAAAAAAATTCTATGTTTCCGTCTCATTTTTTGGCTACACACCTGTAAACAATCCCGTGTAAAAATGACGTCTGAAAAGTTGGCCTCATTTTCTGAGCCACTGTTTCACAGAAATCCCATGCTGTCATGACACTATGCGTCAGGCGTCCATCCAATGACCAAAACATTAAAGTCTGCTTGCCAACAAGTAGTCTCATGCTTTCAAATACCTAATACTAAAAATACAGACCTAATTTATGTGGGGTCAGATTCAGTATAGGCCTTTTATTTCAAAATTCTCCCCTGTGCAGAAGTACGAAACTGTGGAGTGGAACCCAAAGGAAGTGACTCTGTCATCCGTAGGTAGAGGTTTATTATGAGGTCATCAGAGGTCATAATACAGGTTAGGTTTATGGAAGTAACTCCATTCATCTGTAGGTAGAGGTTTATTATGAGATCATCAAGAGTCGTGATACAGGTTAGGTTCAAGGGAAGTAACTCTGTAACAACTCATTCCAAAGTAGAGGTTTATTATGTGTATATCAGAGGTGATGATACAGGTTAGGTTCAAGGGAAGTAACTTTGTAACAACTCATCCGTCAAACGGTTATGTTCGAGGGAAGTAACTCTGTGACACCTCGTCCATAAGTAGAGGTTTATTATGAGGTCCTCAGGAGTCATGATGCATGTAAGGTTCATCAAATGATTAGGTTCGAGGGAAGTAACCATGTAACAACTCATTCATCCAAACAAAATTAAAATTCGATGCACCATACTAAGAAGTGCTTGAAAGAAAACATTTTTAGGTTAGGTTCGAGGGAAGTAACTCTAACAACTCATCCGTTCAAACAAAAAAAAATAAAATTCGATTCACCATATTAAGAAGTGTTTGAAAAAACCTCCAGGTTTTAGGTTATGTTCAAGGAAGTAACTCTGTAACAACTCATACGTTCAAATGGTTAGGTTCGAGAGAAGTAACTCTGTATAACAACTCATCCGAGGTTTATTATGAGATCATCAGGGGTCATGATACGGGTTGGGTTCAAGGGAGGTAACTCTGTCATCCATAGGTTCAAGGAAGTAACACTATAACACCAAGGTTTATTATTAGGTCATCAAGAGTCATGACAGAGGTAAGGTTTAAGGGAAGTAACGCTACCATCCGTAGATTCTGGGAAGTAACTCTCAACTCACCCGTCAAATGATTAGGTTCAAGGGAAGTAATTCTGTAACAACTCATCCGTAGGTTCGAGAGAAGTAACTCTATCATTCATAGGTTCAAGGGAAGTAACTCTGTAACACCTATGTTATTATTAGGTCATCAGGTGTCATGATACAGGTGAGGTTTAAGTGAAGTAACTCTATCATCCATAGGTTCGAGAGAAGTAGCTTTGTAGCACCAAGGTTTACTATGACGTCGTCAGGGTAGGTTCGAGGGAAGTAATAACTCATCCCAGGTTTATTATGAGGTCATCAGGGGTTACGATACGGGTTAGGTTCGAGGACAAAGTAACAGGTTCGAGGGAAGTAACTCTGTAACACCAAGGTTTATTATGAAGTCATCAGGGTAGAATCGAGGGAAGTAACTCTGTACAACAACCCATCCGAGGTTTATGATGAGATCATCAGGGATTACGATACGGGTTAGGTTCGAGGAAAAAGTAACTGTGGACAAAACAAATAAATATCATAAAGTATAATTCGTTGCAGTTTTTTGTTCCTTTTCTATAGAAAAATTATATAATAAAAAATTAATAATAGAAAAAAAAATTTGTAAGACCATACAAAATTGTCTGTTTCTCAAACCATTTTTTCCAAAAAAGCATGCAGGCGGGAGGTCTTTTTTTGTTTTTTTTTTTCTTTTAATTGTCTCCCCGAGAGGTTGTTGGTGGTAATTCGACCCCCGTCCTTTTTTTTTCTCGTATTAATTCATTTTTTTTCACGTTAAGGAATTTAAAAATTGTTAATTAAAAAAAAAAAAAAAAATTTTTTTTTTTTTTAATTCCTTCAAAAAAAAAAAAAAAAAAAACATTTTTTTTAAAGAATTCAAACATAAGGAACATAATAAAAATTGCACGTTAAGGAACATAAAAAAAATTGATTAATTTCATCAAAAAAAAAATTTTTTACACGCGTGAAAAATTATGACACAGGACGAAACGCCTCGTGGGTGAAGCGTCTGAGGATGAAACGTCTCTGAGAACAAATCAAATGTCGAAGTGCCAACTTTCACAGATTTATTTTACCAATAATAATAAAAAAAAATCCTTTCACAACCTACCTAATAAAATCGTGAATCACAATTTTTCCCTCATTATATTCAAAATTATCACAACCCATTTGAACGGGTAGTTCATCTATGAATCATATTTTTGGAAATCTGAAAATGAAATACAAAACGAATGTTTGCGTGTTTTTATTAACCAATTCGACCGCACATACCTACCTATAGGCGATTTATTTTCAACTATGTCTGTTACTTTTATATCAAGCAACGGTTACTATTAGTTATCCAATTATCCTGCATCTCAAATGCATTTATTTAAATTAACTAGGAAACTCGTAACGGTTTCAAATAACAGGACACAAATTCCCAATGACAGTCATTTACAATACAAATGTTACTAAAATAAATGTCAGGAGACTGTGTTCCATTCAACAGTGAACCTGACTTTGCAGACATTTCTGAAGATTGGTGCGAATCAAACGTGGTGCGAATCGACCACTCCCCTTTGTGACTGTTTGTTGTCAGACTGAAAGACACCTTCCCTCTTGCTCTCATTATGACTTACCTTTTACAACATAAAACACTTTCTGTCGTGAATATTGCTGAAAAACCCACCCACTTTATTAAAGTATGATTGTAGAAAAAAGCTTGAAGTGTTCATTTAAAAAAAAAGAATTCGTCAACTCATCGATATCGACTTACCGAAATGAGCACAATATCTCATGTTTTTTTTAAAGATTTTTTGATGACATAAAAAGGTTGCATGCGCAGCAAAAATAACCATGCGCGCGAGCCTGAAAAACAGACGTTCTTTTTTATGGTCTAATTTAATTAATAATACATCAATATTTTTTTTTAAAAATCAGTTTTTAACTGATAGTAGTGTTGTTGTTATGAGATATAGGTTAGGGTTTTATTACGAGTACATCAAGGTGGACAGCTCTATTCCATTCCCTCACTCGAGTCCCTTTGCGTGAAGACTTCTTTTTTTTAATTCAATTCAAGAGGTGTTAACCTCATCGAGATTTGGAAACGGTTTATAACTTCACGAAATATACATTTCTCTTGCTGTTTGCGTAATTTTTACATAAAAATAATGACTAAGAGTTTGTTGAACCTAGAAACGTATTTTAGATTTTCACCTTGATAAAACGCGAAACACGATATCAAACGCAGTTTATCTTTCTTGCTTCTCACGTTTTCGAGTTGTAAGAATCGTTTGCTTTTGACCAATCTGTGTTTGGTAAACTGATCGAACGATTTTTTCATCTTTTTTTTCACCCTCCAGAGGAATTTCGAATTCTCCTCTTTCGCTCACGAAAACCCATTGATCATTTCCTGGTCTGATCCAGGCGAGCAATATACTGTAACACATCGCGCTATCGTAAGGACAATGCTGCTTTTTGCAAGAATTTTATAACCAACATTAGGTAGGGATACGAACCCTCTAGAATTTCAAATTCTCGACATTATCCCTATCTTTTTACACAGTAGAGTAAGAAGACCTAATCTCTGAGACTCTGACAGATTTTACCAGAGATAAAACGCTCGGGTTGAGATACTGCCGCTTCATGCTCTAATGATACTGAAAAGGGAGTTCCCTCTCTGAATACTACTATGGAAAACTGTGATTATAACCTTCAACTAAATTGTCCAACACAAAAAAATATATATATTTCCTGTACATCTCTCTAACCGCCGGCCCCCTCCCCTCCCTTCCCTTCCCTAATCCCTTCCCCTCCCCTTCCCTAATTCCCCCTCCCTACCCTCGTTAATTAAATTAGACCATAAAAAAGAACGTCTGTTTTTCAGGCTCGCGCGCATGGTTATTTTTGCTGCGCATGCAACCTTTTTATGTCATCAAAAAATCTTTAAAAAAACCATGAGATATTGTGCTCATTTCGGTAAGTCGATATCGATGAGTTGACGAATTCTTTTTTTTTAAATGAACACTTCAAGCTTTTTTCTACAATCATACTTTAATAAAGTGGGTGGGTTTTTCAGCAATATTCACGACAGAAAGTGTTTTATTTTGTAAAAGGTAAGTCATAATGAGAGCAAGAGGGAAGGTGTCTTTCAGTCTGACAACAAACAGTCACAAAGGGGAGCGGTCGATTCGCACCACGTTTGATTCGCACCAATCTTCAGAAAAGTCTGCAAAGTCAGGTTCACTGTTGAATGGAACATAGTCTCCTGACATTTATTTTAGTAACATTTGTATCGTAAATGACTGTCATTGGGAATTTGTGTCCTGTTATTTGAAACCGTTACGAGTTTCCCAGTTAATTTAAATAAATGCATTTGAGATGCAGGATAATTGGATAACTAATAGTAACCGTTGCTTGATATAAAAGTAACAGACATAGATGAAAATAAATCGCCTATAGGTAGGTATGTGCGGTCGAATTGGTTAATAAAAACACGCAAACATTCGTTTTGTATTTCATTTTCAGATTTCCAAAAATATGATTTATAGATGAACTACCCGTTCAAATGGGTTGTGATAATTTTGAATATAATGAGGGAAAAACTGTGATTCACGATTTTATTAGGTAGGTTGTGAAAGGATTTTTTTTTATTATTGGTAAAATAAATCTGTGAAAGTTGGCACTTCGACATTTGATTTGTTCTCAGAGACGTTTCATCCTCAGACGCTTCACCCACGAGGCGTTTCGTCCTGTGTCATAATTTTTCACACGTGTAAAAAAATTGTTTTTTGATGAAATTAATCAATTGTTTTATGTTCCTTAACGTGCAATTTTTTTATGTTCCTTATGTTTTAATTCTTTAAAAAAAAAATTTTTTTTTTTTTTTTTTGAAGGAATTAAAAAAAAAAAATTATTTTTTTTTTTTTAATTAACAATTTTTAAATTCTTTAACGTGAAAAAAAAATTGAATTAATACGAGAAAAAAAAAAGGACGGGGGTCGAATTACCTCCAACAACCTCTCGGGGAGACAATGAAAAGAAAAAAAAACAAAAAAAGACCTCCCGCCAGCATGCTTTTTTGGAAAAAATGGTTTGAGAAACAGACAATCAATTTTGTATGGTCTTACTAATTTTTTTTTTTCTATTATCAATTTTTTAATATATAATTTTTTTTATAGAAAAGGAACAAAAAACTGCAACGAATTATACTTTATGATATTTCTTTTGTCCAGAGTTACTTTCTCCTCGAACCTAACCCGTATCGTAATCCCTGATGATCTCATCATAAACCTCAGATGGGTTGTTATACAGAGTTACTTCCCTCGATTCTACCCTGATGACTTCATAATAAACCTTGGTGTTACAGAGTTACTTCCCTCGAACCTGTTACTTTGTCCTCGAACCTAACCCGTATCGTAACCCCTGATGACCTCATAATAAACCTGGGATGAGTTATTACTTCCCTCGAACCTACCCTGACGACGTCATAGTAAACCTTGGTGCTACAAAGCTACTTCTCTCGAACCTATGGATGATAGAGTTACTTCACTTAAATCTCACCTGTATCATGACACCTGATGACCTAATAATAACATAGGTGTTACAGAGTTACTTCCCTTGAACCTGTGAATGATAGAGTTACTTCTCACGAACCTACGGATGAGTTGTTACAGAATTACTTCCCTTGAACCTAATCATTTGACGGGTGAGTTGAGAGTTACTTCCCAGAATCTACGGATCGCAGCGTTACTTCCCTTAAACCTTACCTGTGTCATGACTCTTGATGACCTAATAATAAACCTTGGTGTTATAGTGTTACTTCCTTGAACCTATGGATGACAGAGTTACCTCCCTTGACTCTAACCCGTATCATGACCCCTGATGACCTCATAATAAACCTCGGATGAGTTGTTATACAGAGTTACTTCTCTCGAACCTAACCATTTGAACGTATGAGTTGTTACAGAGTTACTTCCTTGAACATAACCTAAAACCTGGAGGTTTTTTCAAACACTTCTTAATATGGTGAATCGAATTTTAATTTTTTTTGTTTGAACGGATGAGTTGTTAGAGTTACTTCCCTCGAACCTAACCTAAAAATGTTTTTTTTCAAGCACTTCTTAGTATGGTGCATCGAATTTTACTTTTGTTTGGATGAATGAGTTGTTACATGGTTACTTCCCTCGAACCTAATCATTTGATGAACCTTACCTGCATCATGACTCCTGAGGACCTCATAATAAACCTCTACTTATGAATGAGGTGTTACAGAGTTACTTCCCTCGAACATAACCGTTTGACGGATGAGTTGTTACAAAGTTACTTCCCTTGAACCTAACCTGCATCATCACCTCTGATATACACATAATAAACCTCTATTTTGGAATGAGTTGTTACCGAGTTACTTCCCTTGAACCTAACCTGTATCACGACCCTTGATGATCTCATAATAAACCTCTACCTACAGATGAATGGAGTTACTTCCATGAACCTAACCTGTATTATGACCTCTGATGACCTCATAATAAACCTCTACCTACGGATGACAGAGTCACTTCCTTTGGGTTCCGCTCCACAGTTTCGTACTTCTGCACAGGGGAGAATTTTGAAATAAAAGGCCTATACTGAATCTGACCCCACATAAATTAGGTCTGTATTTTTAGTATTAGGTATTTTAAAGCACGAGACTACTTGTTGGCAAGTAGACTTTAATGTTTTGGTCATTGGATGGATGCCTGATGCATAGTGTCATGACAGCATGGGATTTCTGTGAAACAGTGGCTCAGAAAATGAGGCCAACTTTTCAGACGTCATTTTTACACGGGATTGTTTACAGGTGTGTAGCCAAAAAATGAGACGGAAACATAGAATTTTTTTTTCTCTCTTTTGTAATTGGAGTTGATGTGTTCCAGGCCTGGGTTGGTGTTGAAGCTGGAAAAATTCAGCTTTTTGTGGCTGCCAAGTGCCTGAAAATGGCTGGTTTTGGCAATTTTTCATTCAAATTTTAGGGTCGGGGCATCATGTTGTTCTGGAAGTTATGCCACCCACAATTAAATGTATCCGTTTTATCTTATCAGGCTGTATTCACTAGGTTCAGCCAATTTAGAAAATGTATTCATGTCAGGGGTAATGCAAATGAGCTTGGCTTCATTGGCAGTGGAATAGAACACATGGCACGCCATTTTTGAAAATGCCTTGAAAACTGTGAAGCGGAACCTTGAACCTAACCATTTGGTGGATGAGTTGTTGCAGAGTTACTTCCCTTGAACCTAAACCATTTGACAAGGTTTTTTTTTACTGAACCCTGAACGCAATCTGTAAAAAATCAGAAATACTGCACAAGCGAATGCAATTTTCAGAGAACAATTCACACGATTTTCTATACTAATTTCTATTATCGACCATTGTTATGGAATGTTAGGGAAAATTTATCGATCAGAGATCGTAAGATCGAACTATAAACGTTGTGATAACTGGCAGTTCTGTGAGGTCTCACCAGCTCTGGAATTTTGTGTTTCCTTACCAAACGATATCAGGCTCATTGAATAAACATGAGTCCACTGAATCCTCAAAATAAAACCTCAAGAGTTCGAGCTCTTATCGAGCTTGCGAGCTTAATTAACCCCTATAGGCTCATTTCGCAACACCATTCGGATGACGAGTTCAAGTTTATCTAGCAAGGGGATGATGACGATGTCAAATTCGATGCGGTATAGTATAAGAATGGTGATGCGGGAAGGAATTTACGATTTGTGTTGAAGACAATACAAATCGTAAATTTGTAATATTCAAGAGGTAGTGCAGTTCCAATATCGTATTGTATGATTAGTGTGGTGACGTTAGAATACGGCGACAATCGTAGTTAGAAAATGAGTCGTTTTCGTTCGATATATTTGATCAATTGTTTTGAACGACCCTCCAGTCAACTTTCCACCAACAACTGTGTCTGATCAAGAAAAAAAGGGAGTCGTTACCGAGATGTATTTCACCCGTTTAGGGTTAAAAGAGAATTGTTTGGGACAAGTGGAATGTCGACGTAAAAAGCTTAATGTCTTGGCTGCTGTTGGATGACATCAAATATCGCGACTACTGATGTAATGCTTCGCTATCAAGTGGTTAGAAAAAAAGAGCTTTTTCTCATTTTCATTCAGTCATACGCTAACACATTGTAAACATTGTTTTTTGTTGTTGCTGTATTTATATAACGCCACCTATCTTAAAATATTTTAACTCCTGTTGTAAAAAACAAAACAAAACAACTTTTCCACACGTGCGTTTAGACTGTTTACAAATGTTTTCTATAACACGTGACAAATGTTTTTTTTTTATTTGAATTTAGTCAAGATTATACTGATTCAGTTTGTAATGTCTTCTCGACGTGGGCATTGTTTCCTAAAAAGAAAAATAGTTTGGATTGACACTTTTTCGGAAATGGTGAAATAGGCTATCCTCAATATGCAGAAACGTTAGAAGATCAACTTATAATTTTTGTATTGACAAATCTATGGTTCAGTAAACAGAGTTATTATTGAAGGAAACATCTAAAGGCGTGACTTGTTAATAAGCGAGTGCATCTCTAATTTGCATAACAATCATATATTGACAACATACTTCACGTTTTTTAACACAGATATCAAAAATGAATGATGCATCAGATTCAACTTGTTGTGTTTTCAATTTAATATGTTCCATAACTACCTTTTCTTAATACTTTCGATTTCAAGATGGTCCCAACTCCACCGTTATAAGAAGGGAAAGATTATGATTTTCATAATATCCTTGTCGATAGCTTTAATTTATAGGTCACACGACTATCTTCTCGAAACTTTTGATTTTCTGATCGGTGTTAACCCCATCCCTACGGCGATGGTGGAAAATGTCATTTTTGTAATGTATTCATCAAGCCCTTCATATCAGTACCTCACATGCTTGGATTTGTAAAAAGGAAGACGTTTTTCGTCTCTGGTCGTGACCCCACCCCCACATAAAATGAAAAATGTCATTTTCGTAATGTATTCATCGAGCCTTCATATCAGTACCTCACATGCCTGGCTTTGTATAAAGAACGACGTTTTTCGGCTCTGGTCGTGACCCCACCCCACGACGAGGGTTAAAATTACGATCTTCTTAATCCACTCGTCGAGACCTTCAATTTGATAGGTCACGTGACCACCTTCTCGAAACTTCGATTTTTATGATGGACGTGACCCCCACCCCCACATCAAATGAAAAACGTCATTTTTGTAATGTATTCATCGAGCCCTTCATATTAATACCTCACATGCTTGGATTTGCAAAAAGGAAGTCGTTTTTCGGCTCTGGTCGTGACCCCACCCAACGACGAGGGTTAAAATTACGATCTTCTTAATCCACTCGTAGAGACCTTCAATTTGATAGGTCACGTGACCACCTTCTCGAAAGTTTCGATTTTTATGATGGGCGTGACCCCCACCCCCACATAAAATGAAAAACGTAATTTTTGTAATGTATTCATCGAGCCCTTCATATTAATACCTCACATGCTTGGATTTGTAAAAGGGAAGTCGTTTTTTCGGCTCTGGTCGTGACCCCACCCCACGACGAGGGTTAAAATTACGATCTTCTTAATCCACTCGTCGAGACCTTCAATTTGGTAGGTCACGTGACCACCTTCTCGAAACTTTCGATTTTTATGATGGGCGTGACCCCCACCCTCACGACGAGGGGAGATAACTTTGTATGATTAAGTTTATGGGAATCAAGCAATCTGATTGGTTAATTAGCGTTAGAAACGTCAAGTGATTGGGTGATTACTTATTTCAAGCTCTTCGAGCTTTTGGTTTTTGGTATACATTGCTCTAGCCATTATATCCACGTTATTAAACGCGATTCACCTTTTTATGACGGGTGTGACCCCCACCCCCACGACGAGGGGAGATAACTTTGTATGATTAAGTTTATGAGAATCAAGCAATCTGATTGGTTAATTAGCGTTAGGAACGTGAAATGATTGGCTGATTACTTATTCCAAGCTCTTCAAGCTTTTGGGCATCAAAAAGTGGTTTGCCGGTTCAGGGACACCTCTTTTCCGTGTACCGCACACGATTCGATTTCCGACGTAATATCCGCAAATGGATTTCCGTGTACGCCTCCATAGGGTTTCAGTGTTAAAATCGTGTACAGACGCGGATGATTTAGAATCGGCAAGATGATGGTTTAGAAACGGCAAAACGTTTTTTTGCTCGCAATTTAACACTGAATCCTATGGGGAAACCCATTTGCCGATTCAAAGACAAAACGGTACATGTACACATACGTAAAATTTCATGCATTTTTTTTTTACTCTTGGATACATCCAGTGGTCTTTGAATCGGCAAAGCCGATTCTAAGACACCCTAAAAAACGTTAAAATCGTGTACCTGTACACGATTTTAACACTAAATCCCATGGAGGTGTACATGTACACGTACACGTACACGTACATGTACACCTGTCCCTCAATCGGCCTTTATCACCTACTTAGGGCGTAGAATCAAGTTTGCTCAAACGAAGTGCGAGAAGAAATATTTGCCTTTGCAATGGGAGGGGCAAGATTTATAGCCACGTCCAATTTTTTTATTTGATGAACCTATGAACCGATTTGAACCAAGTTTTTAATGTGGTATTATTGAGTCATAAGTACTTGATTCATGCAAACAAAATTCCTGCATCCCCGTGGGAACCTCAGGAGCTAAAATAGAAATATTTTCAAACGCCCATATTCCAAAACCGCACGACACAGAAATCTGTTGTTTGGCATGAGACATTCTTAGAAGCAGCATAGTTGCAAACTTTAATAAATCTGATCAGGCTCTTTTGCTATTTGGTATACAGCATCCGGGAGAGGGGTGGGGTGGTGGATCAGATACCAGTTTGTTAAATTTAGTCCCTCTGTTCACATTTAGGCCCAATACAAGAGCCCGAATTTTAACTGGGGAAGCAATATGAGAACTACTCTTTAAAGAGTCTTCTTGTCCAGAACCACCCGTCAGAATCTTTTAATATTTGGTTTACAACATCGCAACAGGGGGCATCTTCACATTTGTTCAAATCAAGTCCCCCAGTTAATATTTCGTCTCCCAATTGGGACCCAAATTTTAACGTAGTGTAGTATGAGTTACAATCTTTAAAAATCTACTTCTTCAGATCCACTCGCTACAATCTGTTGATATTTGGTATACAGCATCCTCATGGAGGTCAGATCTTTTCACAGAACGACACACGCGCGTGAATGGGTTAATCGATGCGGCAGGAGTGCCAGCTTAGAGGGATAAAATGACAGACCCAGGCCTCGAGTTTTATCCTTCCACAATGACACAAGCGCCATATTGATTAACCCATTCACCCTCGCCTGACGTTCTGAGTTTATTACACGCCTTTCCGTCTAAAAAAACAATTATGAAAAGGACACTCAGCAATTAATTTGTCAACTGTCAACAAAAAGAACACATTTAATCGCCAACCAAATTTGCGAGGGGAACGCGTGTTATTATTTCGTCCCCTGTGTTCCAATGTGCAAATAGCACATAGAACACATTGGAACCCAGCGGACAATTCTTAGCTATCGCTAGGGATTCAAATTGTAATTGCAGCACACGATTTGTGGAAAATTCCAGTGAAGTTTCGCTTCTTTACAAAAATAGTCCATCAACAATTTCCGCTCCACCATGTGTGCGGAACAGATTTTCATTTTCTGCATGGTTTAGTGTTGCTGCTGATGGGGATATCATGGAACAGGCGTGTAATAAAAGTGCGTTCAAACTAAGGCCCTGTGTAAAAGTTGGAGCCCGAATTTTATCTTAATCCAATATGAGGAATAATCTATGAAAGTCCTTTTCTCCAGAAACACTAGTCACAATCTACTGATATGTGGTGGGCAAGGTCCCCAGAGGGGTCAGATTCAAATTTGTCCAAATCGGTTAACAATTGTGCTCGTTAGACCGATTTTAAACTTTATGCTCAATGGGGAAAGATCTTTAAAAACTTCTTCAGATCCACTGGGTTCCCTGTTTCCTATTATTGGAAATCTGGCCATCATGTGAGTGGTAGCATCTTAATACCTGATAAAATCATCTTACTGGACAACTGAGTTATGAAGAGTTACATGTTACTCTGTAGTGCTTAATGGTTATAGTTGCTAATCAAATCGTTATCAGGTGAGCGCCTCTATGGCGTCTCTTGTTTGTTAATATGGGGTTTAAAACACTTCCGTCGGTCAGTCACCTCGAACCGGACAGTTTTACGGCCGGAGGCAGCAGAAGTATCCGGAGAGAACCTCCGAGCAACGTGGAGCAACTGTCAGAAACCCCAACGTACTAACTCCATACAACATGGTTATCATTGGCCGAATGCAAGTCCACCAACGACTTGCAGCGCTCCTTAGTACACAGTACACCGTGCCCCGACGTGGGCAATCGGGGTTAAGTGCCTTGTCCAAGAACAGAACAGAATTATCGCTAACCGTAATCGAACCATGGACCTTTCGGTTTGAAATCCAATGCCGTAACCACCGAACCCTCTTTAATAGTGTGTGCTATTCGATAAATCTACTTTAATTCACTTGCTTGTACGAGCAAAATGCTGTACACTTAATTACTTCTTCGGGTAAATTTAACAGGTATGACATCATTTCAACTACGACTGCAAAAAAGTAAAAATTAGAAAAAATCCTGGAGTGAAATTTATACTTCGGGGAGAGCATTTTTATAATGTCTTGGCCAGGAATCACCCCCTGATATTTTTCCCAGCCGGGGGACAGCTTTGTCTGGATTGGAGTATCAGATATCGATTCGCTCTTGCATGTAATCATGATATTCCATACAAAACTAGATTTGGCGCTTGGAATCATTACCACTAAACCAATTCCCTTTAGATCAACTTCCACTAGACCAATACCCAAAAGGCCAATTGCCGTGAGACCAATTCCCCCTTGATCAACTAATATGTTTTACTTATAAAATAATTTTATATCGATAATTTGATATATTTATTGAGCTGTGTTGAAATGTTATAAATCTATATTTTTGTATGTTATGCATATATTGAATGCAAAGTTAGTAGATGTTTGTTGGGGGGGGGGGGGGGGGGTCAATTCATAAACACGATAAAATCAATTGGTTAACAATCAACCTAAATCAACTGGGTTGAGTGAATATGAACCCAATTGGGTACATATTCCCTCAACCCAGTCGATTTGGATTGATTTTATCCCAACTGATTTTTGCTTGTAATTTACTGATTTTTATGTTTCAAGAGTTATTTAGTTATGGCACAGGTGCATCTGTCAATGTCAAACTACTGTAGCGAGAAATTGAAGTAAATATTATATGTACTGGGCTGTGTTGAAATGTTACAAACCTATATTTATTGTATATTATGCATATATTTTGTTCTTATCAAATAAAGTGCTTTTCATTAAATATATGTTTTCCTAATTATCCTTGATCAATGAGAATAAATAGTTGGTCAAAGGGGAATTGGTCTAACGATAATTGGTATTTTGAGAATTGATCTAGTGAGAGTTTGTCTAAAGGGAATTGGTCTAGTAGGAAGACACCGATACTTGGAATTACACCACGTACACAGTTGGTTAAAAAATGGAGGCGTATAGTATCAGATTGGTGATCTTGGGGGCTAGCTGGAGCCAGTTTCCTCACTTTGCTGTATCGGCACGGTACGTGGTAATTCAATAAAGATTTGCGTCACGACTACTACATGCATATTTTATTTAGTTTTATTGCACCAAACGTACAAAATGGGTTGGAGGACAAGCGCGTACCACTTAAGCAACCTCCTCTCCGTAGGAAATACAATTTCAATTAACTCCTGGCGACATACATTTGTAAACAAAAATGTAACTGTACAGGAGAAGAAAAGAACAAAAACTTGAAAAGTCAGTAAATAACATGAAAAATCTACCGAATAAGAAGGTAGAAGAGAGAGAGAGAGAGAGAGAGAGAGAGAGAGAGAGAGAAATGTGAAATGGAAGTGGTCAAATAGTGAAGCTGAGGCGGTTGACATAAAGGCGATTATGATCCAACTTTTTGTAACCCGAAAAATATACTTGTAAATCAGTCTCAATACGAATATACCATGTTTTCTTCCAGCGTACGTCACTGGTGCCTGCGCTCGTTTGATAGCAGTTAAAATAGCTGTGCATATGTATATAGATAGAGATGAGATAGCTATGTGTATGTATAAAAATATTCACACCAGTTACAAATCGCTATCGAAACTTTTGTAATTTGTAATTTGCTGGACAGCCAGAAATACAATACAATACAATACAATAAACTTTATTCACTTTTCTGAATAAATACACAGTGGGCTTTCGCCCAAAAGTCGAAACAAAATATATATGAGTGGCGCATTGTTGCGAAGTGAGCCCACAGGGGGTTAACTACACTTGTCAGCTCGGGTAAGAGCTCGAGTTCTTGGTTAAACAATATAATGAAATTACATGGAATTGTATAAACTGGCGACCAGAGTACAGACGTACTCTGTAGGTACACGCCAGATGTTCTGTTGGCAATAACTGGCATACCGTTGAGAGCCAGTATTGTCAAAAAAACAGTAACAATTGAGGATTTGTTAACAGGTGGGACAATAACATTCGGCAGAATTACTGGGATGTTGGTGTTCGAACTATCTAACAAATCATAACTTGTACCTGGTGAAACTCCCCATAGAACTGGGGACGCTGACATGCATTTTTGCATCAGTCACCGGGACATTCCGCCGGTTAACTGGCGCCCGGCGGAATACTATGTAAGAGCCGAGATTCCATGGACTGCATGCAGACTGACCGACAGTCTGCATGGCAGTATAAGAGTCTACAAAATGGCGACCGCCACGTCAGGGGACTTTCCCTTAGTTTCCCTGAGGTCAGGGAGAAACTGCTGACGGTCGTCACGTACCCCAAGTATTGCATCAGACATCTGGTGAATATAAGCACCAATTTCTGACTGCTTAGACAAGTTGTCTCCTGGCTCCTGAAGAACACTGACTGCTCCACCAGAAGAAACCTAGATGCCGCCACAGTGTGTAAGGTATGAACTTTGATTGTTTGTAACATTGCTTTCTCATGCCAGAGACAACGACTGTTTAGTCGCGATGAATTATCTTTAATTATCTTAAATAAAATAATAGATAACTTGGAACTGGTCTCCGTTGTATTATATGCGACCAGTTCGTGAAGTTGCTGAACCCTGATTCTGGAGCCTGTGTCTGATATCGTCTGTATCGTCTGGTAAGGAAACTCAAATGCTACGGGCTGGTGGATCCTCACACAACCCCCAGTAAACACTGCGTGGAAAAATCAAACTTGACGATCATAGATCGATAAACTTTTCCTTCTATTCCACAACTCGCATGCGCCGATATGCATGAAACCCTGCAATTCCTTAAATTTCCCTAACTTGTCCTAATAAACATTAGTTGGTCTGTGACTGCAAACCCTGCCAAGATTCATATGATATCAGCCTACATGAACAGAAGTACAGGACATAATGACATGATCGCTCTCATGGTGCACAGGCCAGATCCAATGCCCGAGAGCAGTGGATCGGGTCTACGCATCATGAGGTCGGCCTAACTAATAAATGATCCCGCTATGATATGTATGTATTGTCTTTATTTGACAGGGGACAGTCTCCGCAACACAGTTGATCTACGTGGGTTATAATAAATGTTGACAGTTTGTTTTGAAGTTCGACCCTGGCTTGAGATATTTTGTTTATTCAGTAATGAATAACCTGAACTTTTTAACTATAATTCCAACTGATTAGTATGCCAACTGCATCATCAAGGCATGCATTTGACGAAGGCATGCCTTGGTGATGTAGTTGGAATATTAGTCTGTGACATCTTGAACCAATATAGTCGGAGAAAGTCAGGTTTACATTACCCCCTCTCCATCAGTTGGTCATTATCGCGACGCACTGGTCTTGGTACTTTCAGCCGAATGTACGATCACCGTAACAGCTTACTTAAACTGTATCTTAACGAAACATCTTCTTCGTATCAGTCAGAATATTTTGATATTTGGTATGCGGCATCCTCGAAGAGGTCAGATCTACGTTTATTCAAACCAAGTCTCTGTGTGGATATTTGGTCTCCTTATTGGTGCTCGAATTTTAACTTGCTTCAATATGAGGAATATTCTTAAAAAATCTTCTCAGGAACACCTAATAAGAATCATTTGCTATATGCTTCAGGGGAGACAGGTTCAGGTTTGTTTGTTTGGGTGTTTCACTTTTGAAATCATGCATTGATTTGATTTGTTTCTTTGCAAAACATCGTACTAATAGGTCATTCAAGCCAAGAGGCGAACATAAACTAGAATTGTTTTGTGGCTTGTTTGCAAGTTTTTTTCTCGAGACTGCCTTTTAGAAGCAACATAATTGTAGACAAGGCTCTGATCCGTACCTAAGATTTTTCGAATTTAGGACCCGTATAGACACTCAATAATGGCTTTATAAACGAAACATCGTATTGAAGAAATACAAAGACCAAATCAGCGATTTCATTTCCTTTGTGAAACCCTATTTTGACTCCATCGAGTAATGGAGTTTTTATCGTGCATTAGTTTTTTCCAAGAACAGACGAAAGAAAATGATAACGCAGTGTCATAAAGAACGGAACTGGGATTCTGAGTTCTTCAATAACGCTTTGCATTCCGTCACTTGGCTCACATTTCTTACAAGTTTACGCCTGTAAAGTACGGCCGCCGTGGACTGGTCACTTTACACGGGTGGGCAATACTTCCACGGACGCAATAATCTTATATTTCAAACACTACTTATAGGAATAATCATCAAAAACTTAATTAATGAAGCTCCGTGTACAACCCGGTGCTTCATTAATTAAAATTTGCTGACGCATGCGCGGACATCATTGCCCACGCGTGGATTACGACCAGTCCACGGCGACCGTACTGTTTAACTCGGGAGCCCGGTGGCGTGAGGAAACTGGTTCTCATCAGATCACCGAAGTTAACCCTTTATCCAACGCAGGCGATATCAAAATTTATTATTTTAAATATAATTTTTTTAAATTTTTCCAAAAACTTCAACAAAACCATATGATGTGACTCCTCATTGGAACGAGCTCAAGGAGCTCGTTCTAATGAGGGGTCACATGATATGGTTTTGTTGAAATATATTGAAAAATTTAATTTTTTCAACTGCTCAATTTGCATATTACGCGGGCGGATGCGGGCGATTCGTTAGGTGAAGGGTTAAGCAACGTTGAGCTCGGTTAGTCCTTTGGTGGGTGACCGTCTGAGCGATCGATTCGGACTCCCGCCTTGTGTCCGTGGACAAGGCACTTAACCCCGATTGTCCACATGGGGGCACGATGACGCCGTGTACTAAGGCGTACTGCACGTCGATTGTGCGCATGTCGTCAACCAATCTAACCCTGCTTCTGCTGCAGTGTGGGTTTATGATGTTGGGGAGCTGGCAGGTGCTGGGCGTCGCTCGGTGGTTCTCTTCGGGTACTCTGGCTTCCTCCACCCGTAAAACTGTCACCGACAAAATATGACCTTGGCTGTAAAGTGCCGTTAAACCTTAATAAACAAATAAATGAATAAATAACTGTTTAACTCAATTTTCTTCAGTGGCATCCGATCAGCTAGCATATGATTGATCGAGATTAAGCTTGTCATAACTCTACAAATAATTTCCCTACCGTATGAATGCGTTTGCCTAATAAATGAGCTTGTGAAATAAAAAAAAATGCGTGCGTGTCGAATTGCACTGTAATTTCTGCAGGTGGCCTCTTAACCTTTAAACTCTAGTGGTATCTTCCATGCCAGTTCAATGGCAGCAATTAGAAGAGTCCATATTCATTATTTGGGGTAGACCGATCACTATTTTCAACGTGAAGCTTCGGGGCTGCACGTTGAAAATATTGAGTGGTCTACCCCGCACATTTACTGAACAGCCATCCTACTTAATGACGTTTTGACGTATCATGTCCCTGTACGGAAAAGCGGCCGCTCGAATTTAAAGGGTTAATGTTCACATGGGCTGTTTCCATTAGTTTTTTCTTGAGTATAGACCTCGTGTATTGGCCTATGTTTGAAAATAATAAAAGTGTCCTGTGCGCAAAAGTTGATAAGGCGGCAATAATATAAATGGTGGGGACTTCGGCCGCATAAGGGAAATACAAGCAGACACTCTAAATTAAGTTACATGTATAACAATTGAAATGAAATATCTGTCACTTTATCGAAGTATGAATGTGGGGTGGCCGTAATAAGCTTCAACACGTCCTTCCTACATGCATACTCTGATAAAGAGATTGATAATTCATTTCAATTCTTATATAAATATTAAATTTATAAAAAAAACGCGCATCCTATTTTGAATATAAGCGGTATCACTGCCACAAAGGCATCCTGGCGGATATGAGGCTGATTGTTGCGGAAGAGCGTATAAAGTGAAATTATAATTGTTCATGGGGTCACTGCACAATTGCGTTTACATGCAAAATGGTTTATTGATTTTGTACATACGTATCGGTTAATATTGATTATTATTCTAAGTGGAAATAAAGCATGCATTGCCAATTAAATGCTACAATTGCTTCATCCTCCTGACAACATAAACTGCTAAGAAAGTGATACTGTACGTGTAGTAGAGAGTATGTACCGGTTGTTCTTCATTTCCAGATAAACATTTAGCGCACAGTCGTCGCCAATAAAATGTCCGTATTGCTGCTCTGTAAAAAACCCAAACTGCACGAAGAGTGATACCCGAGGTGTTTGTAAAGTTTACCTCGGTTGTTTGAAATTCCTTCAAAGAAGTTTAACTTTCCCCGAGATGTCTTTCAAAATAAAATTTCATAATCTCAGTGCGGTGCAATTCAATATATTTTGTTTGGCGGGGATGGCACTGTCAAACCAGATCAATTAACTCATTACCTTGTTCCTCTGACGCCAATTTGCTCTTGTTGTGTAAGTGGTGAAGAAAAAGGGTCCAAACGATATGAAGGTGGAGCGCGAGAGAATTATGTGGTTACCAGTAGAACAATGCTCCCTCAGCAAAAAGCATTAACCCTTTACCCAACGCAGACGATATCAAAATTTATTATTTTAAATATCATTTTTTTCACATTTTTCAAAACATTTCAACAAAACCATATCATGTGACCCCTCGTAGGAACGAGCTCGACGAGCAAAAAAAAAAATCAGAGTGGAATTCTGAAATCCAGTCGAACCTACATCAAATGCTCTCAGTTACGTGCCGACATATTATCCTGCCTTCGAGTACTCTAATATCTAATTACATCCATAGCCTTCCATTACAATATCCTTACATTAGCAAAGATTCAGCTTCATACACTTCAGACCTCTTAAACTCTGCATGTATAACTACTTCACGTACTGGTGTTGCTGTTTGTTCTCAGCCTGCGGCATAGCTGCTGCCAAGCAGCCACGTAGCGGTTTATTCACTTACTGAAACCCCGTGAGTGCTCAACTAACATGAAATACTGATACCTAGCGAACTTATACTTCAACGCCGTCTATTATGCGCAGTCATAATATTTCGTTTGTGTACTCTAATGTCCTAATATACCCTCACGCCCAAATATCCCGTGAGTGCTCAACTAACCATGGAATACTGTTACCTAGTGAACGTATACTTCAACGCCGTCTATTATGCGCAGTCATAATATCTCGTTTGTGTACTCTAATGTTCTAATATACTTCTACAGGTGGTGCTGTTTGTTCCCAAACTGTGACTTGGCTGCTGCGGAGCAACCACGTTGCAGTTTGAGCACGAATTGAAAACCCCGAGGGAGCTTAATCATATTGGTTAAGTGATAGCCGGAGCAACCTACATTTTAACGCCTCTCACTGAATTCAGACATATTATCCTGCTATCGTGTATTTATCCAATTGTATCCCTACCCACAAACATACCCCCTCTATATTATACCCTCAATGAATATATCAGGGTTTCAAGGAATGTCTTGAGACAGATCACAATCAAACCCTATATGAGATATATCTTAATAGATTATAACAACTATCAACAATCAGGAAGGCATCGAGACTTGTTATTTTCAAACTCTTCATGAAAATATTAACAAGTATAAAGCTTATGAGGCCCTTATGGATCTCAGCTGTTACAATTTGTTGGTGAGTGCTTTAGGATGATTTTTCCGAGTTTGATCATTTACTGTTACATTTTAATGCCTTATTTTGTGTGCATTCATTGTATCTTACCCTGGTGTTTCTGAATACCCTGTATATTCCTTCTACAACGTAAGAATATACTCTCATAAGTGATTACTAAGTTTCTCACTCCCTTAATAATGCCAGATGAATAATATACACAACGAACTAGTTTTGTGATTTGCTCTCAAACTATGACCTGGTTGCTGTAGAGCAGCCATGTTGCAGTTTGTGAACAGATCCAAAAATCAGAGTGCCCAAGCATGTTGGGAAAAGTGATACCCGGGTCAACTCATCTTAATGGTCCTCATTAAGTACAGCCATTTTATCCTGTTTTCGTGTAAATAATATATATAAATATATTCCTACCATCAAATATATCCCCATCTTACCATATCTGCATTAGTTAAAATCAGTTTTCAACACTCCAGAATAACTACATAATTCACCGGTGTTATCGGTTGTCCACATGCTGCGACATTTCTGCTGCAGAGCAGTCATGGTGCAGTTTGTGGAGAAAATAAAAACACCAGTGTGCTACACTAAAATGGAATACTCTCACTAAGTTCAACCTACACTGTAATGCCCTATAATGTGTACTAAGTGTTTATCTAGAATGGAATACTCATACTAAGTTCAACCCACACAGTAATGCTCCATAATATGTGCTGACGCATTACTTTGCTTTCGTGTACTTAAGTACCAAAATATATTCTTACCCACACGATAGTACATCCCCTCTTTAGTGTAATCTTACTTCCTCACACACTTCCTAGACATATCGACTTTTTAACAAACTACTGGCGTTAGTGTTTTGTTCTCAAACTGCGACATGGCTGCTGTAGTGCAGCCACGCTGCAGTTTGATCACAAGCCTACAAAGTCGTGAGAGCTAGACCACAATGGAATAGCGATTCCATATACCGGTCGACTTTTTAGTATTTTTAACCCTCTATTTTCCCATCCATTTGATGATAAATGTGAATTACATTAAGTATTTAGCTATATCAACTCGGGACTTTGTAGCTTTTCCACTCAACTCCTGGACAAACAGTGCACACCCCAACAAATTGTAATACGGCATTTAAGCGGATGCGTTTCCGGTTTTGGTTATTTACTGTTACATTTTAATGACCTTTATTGTGTGCATTTATTCTATCTTGCCCTGGTGTCTCTGAATTCGCAATTCATATGAAAATACCCTCTGCAGTGAATTTTAAGTTTCACACTCCCTTATTAACGATGAATATAGACATAGCCAACTGGTTTTGTCGCTTGTTCATAGACTGAGACATGAGACAAACCCCTTGTGTGAATAACTGATTGAAAAACTGATACCCAATTGATCCTGCATTTCAATTATCTTGCCTTCTTGTACCTTTATATCCAACTTTACTCATTGCGACTCCTTACGATATCCCTACTTTACAAAACATTCAATTCCCATATCTGTTAAATGCCGCATGTATACTTACTAAAAATACTGGTGTCACAGTTTGTTCTCATCTCAGGCCGAGCAGCCACGTTGCGGTTTATGCACAAACTGAAAACCCATCAGCGCTCAACAAAAATGGTATAAACCTAGTTAAACCAATTTTTCAATGCTAACTATTATGCACAGTAATATTATTTTCTTGTGTACCCTGCTCTCGTGCATTTGGTGATTTATACATTCATACCCACACGATAGTATATCCCTCGTTGTGTAAATTTACTTCCTCGTTCACCTACTAGACACATCTACGTTTTAATAAACTACTTGTGTTACCGTTTGTTTTCGGGCTACGACATGGCTGCTCAAGTGATAAATGCAAGTTACGTTAACATTATTATTTAGCTATATAAACTCAGTATTTTGCAGCCCCTCCACTTAACTCCCGGACAAAATAGACATATCTCCACAGCCAATATATCAGCATATGTGCCCTTGCCCTAAGCTGTCCAACTATACCCTAAGTCCCAAAACATTGGACAGCAGACCAGATCACCTGTGTTATTGAAAAGCTCCCTGCTTCCTTCATTGTGCGTCAGACTCCATAATGACTAATGCTGTCTCGGGTTATGAAGTTCAGAATGATGCTGCCTTTGACTTTGTTGCACAATTCAACCATGAAATCGACCGTGTTTCTGAAGATCATCCTCTCACCCCACTTACAACTGCCAATACTACACATCAGAAGAGTATTCCTCAAGGGTTGGCACGTGTAAGAAATCCTTCGCCTTACTCAACATTAATTGCATGAGCCTGAATGCCAATTTCGAACACCTGCAGAGTCTGTTTTGTGACCTCCAAACAACTGTAAATATTTTTGACAGCATAGTTATCACTGAAAGATTCAGCGTAAAAGAAAATATATCCTACACCTTAGACGGCTATCAGTCACTTGTTTTGCGTTCTCGTCCTGCCGATGGCGACGGTAGGGGAGGTGTTGGTGTCTTCGTTAAAGATTCTATACCAAAGAAACGACTTAAGTATGTTCATTCCTCATGTTATCGAATCACTGTTCATCGAACTTACTGGAAAATCCAAAAAAATTGTAGGAATTATTTATCGATCTAACACTTCCCCAAAAGCTGATTTGGACCTGTTCCTATCTCAATATTCAGATCTACTTGAACTAATCAATTCCGAAAAGAAGACAACTTACTTGATAGGAGACTTCAACATAGATTTATTAAATTTTAACCAACACCAAAAAACTAATCATTATCTAGAATCGCTGTTCAGATACCGGATTCACACCCATGGTAACTAAACCAACAAGAGTAACAAGTCACTCGGCCACAATAATTGACCATATATTTTGTAACAAACTAAACCCAAACACCTCTGGTATAATTATTACTGATGTGAGCGATCATTTCGCCACATTCTATATCGAAAATCTCAAAACAACCCATCCTATTGACACACACCAATCTAAGAGAATCTTCAACACAAGGAACATCAACCTATTTAAACAACTGCTATCCGAGATTGACTTCAGCCATGTGTCCCAAGAGACCAGTGCAAATGAAGCGTATGAGAAATTTATAACAATTCTCAACACAACGTTTGTCCAAGCCTTCCCGTTGAGAATAATAAAGACCTCGAAAAAATACATCAAACGAGAATCATGGATGACTTCCGGCCTCTTACAGTCCTCTCTGAACAAACATAAACTTTTGGAAAGAAAGTACAGATCCCCGACTAACCACAATATTACGCGATACAAAACCTATTGTCAAATTTTTAATCAGCCTAAACGTAAACAAAAAAAGAATTATTATAGTCAATTACTATTAGAAAATCAGGGTAACATTAAGAAAACATGGGAAATTCTCCGTAAAGCAATAAATAAGTCATACATTCCTCCTTCCCTACCATCATCATTTATTGAAGATAACGTGGAGCTTAGTGACCCCCATCCACATTGCTGGGAAATTCAACAGTTACTTCACCAATATTGGAAATCGAGTAATCAACAAAATGGCAAGCTCCACTCGTCGATACTCTGATTACCTAAAAAACAGTGTCTCCGATTCATTTTTCATATCACCTACAAGGATCGAAGAAGTCGTATCCTCCATAAAAAGCCTTTCCACACAAACTTCGGCTGGCCAGGACAATATTTCTCCTAAACTACTTGAAGAAATTATACACGAAATAGTCGTTCCTTTAACCCATATTATAAATACGTCATTTTCGACTGGAATTGTCCCATCCAAAATGAAAATCGCAAAAGTAATACCAATTTTTAAATCTGGCGACAAACAGTCATTCGACAACTACCGTCCAATAAGTATTCTTCCCTCGTTTTCAAAAATCCTAGAGAAATTAATGCATAAAAGGCTAACAAATTTCTTAGATGACAACAACGTTATTTAACTACCAGTTCGGATTCAGAAATGGACATTCAACATTTCATCCAATAATGCATCTTATCAACCACGTTTCCATCATTAATAACAAAGCATCTAAGGACTGCACCCTATCCATGTTTTTAGATTTTTCTAAAGCCTTTGATACCATAGACCACGATATACCCGTTAGGAAACTCGAACATTACGGCATTAGAGGTATAGATAATTCTTGGTTTCAGAACTACCTCTCTGGGAGGTTCCAATATGTGCGATTCACGAGTGAATCCTCTGACCTACTAAATATTACTACAGGGGTACCACAGAGTTCTTCTGTACTTGGCCCTCTTTTATTTGTACTATTTATTAATGACATTTGTGAGTCTACTGAGATGAGCATCCTATCATTCGCGGATGACACAACAGCTTATAAGTCTAGGAACGATCTCTATCTCCTGATGGAGATGGCGAACAATGAATTATCGAAAATCAACAATTGGTGTTTAGCAAATAAGTTATCGTTAAATGCTAAAAAAAACAAAAGTTATACTTCTTCACCCTCAAAACGACAACTATAAATACAACAACGCACAGCCCAAAATTTCCTTGAACAACTGAGACATAATATTTGCAGGTAGAAATAGTCATGACAAATTCAAAAAATTTCTGGGAATTAACCTGGACGAGAATCCTAAATTTAATCAGCATGTATCTGCTCTCTGTACAAAGCTATCCAGGGCAATTTATATTCTGAGAAGAGCCAAAAATTTTCTGCCGCTCGAGACATTACGTTCACTTTATTTCACCCTAATTCAAAGCCATTTAATTTGTGGGATCCAAATATTGGGTAACACACCAGCAAGCAAACAAATTCTGAAGTTGCAGAAAAAGGCTGTTCGTATCATAGCGAACAAAAAATACAACTCCCATACGGACCCCCTTTTCAAACGTTTGAAAATTCTCAAATTTAACGATTTGTACAAGCTACACTCACTTCTATTCATGCACGACTGGTCAGAACACAACCTCCCTGTCAGTTTTGAAACTGCATTCCAAGTGTACTCAAACCCCCCAGGCATGAATACAAGGCAATGTGGAAACCTGAACACACATAAACCCCGCACCCAATTCTCAGGCTCTCTTCCATATTTTTCTATTCCTAAAATGTGGAACGACCTTGATACAACGTTAAGAACCTCCAACCGCAGGTTATTCAAAAAAACATTAATCGATCAATTTCTAAACACATATAACGCACGATATCAGCTGTTCCTACCGAGATGTCTCGACTGCCTGCTGCCTTACAGTTAGTCTCCTGGGTTGTTATCACCTTTTTTCTCCTCGAGAGCTCAGGAACATATTACCTTGCCATTTACGGTTTTCCGACTATATATCACCCATTACCTTACTGGTCTACTCAGCAAAAATATATTATTTCATTTATTCGGAAATGCAGTCAATTAATTAATTGATTAATTGATTGATTATTTGATTACTTAATTGTCAACTGCCGCCTAATAAGTAGACTCTCGGGTCGTTATCGATTTCATTTTCTCCTCGCGAGCTCAGGAACATGTTCCCCTCCAATTTACGATTTACGGTTTTCCGATTATACATCACCCCATTACTTTACCTTACTGGTCTACTGGTCTACTTGCTAAAATATATTATAATTTCATTTATTCAGAATCACGGTCAGTTTATTAATTGATTAACTGATTAATTAGTTGAGTGCCCAATTGTTCAATTGACTGATCAACTGATTAACCAAGTACTCGATTACTCATTCAATAGGCCAAATCAAAATAACGAATGATAGAACATTCTGGAGTTTGATCCATGATGAAGAAACTACTTGCTGTCCAGATATAGCTTATTTAACCTTAACATTTGCCATTTGCCATTCTGTTCTGTTAATTCACATTCTTAGATTGTCCAGGGGATGACAGGAAGACAGTCGTAAGACTATGCCATTCCCCACACTATACATCTGTCTATGATTTTGTAACCTTGTTTTTTTCGCCTCATGTTTGTATTTGTATACTGTGAAATAAATTGAATTGAAATTGAATTGAATAACACAAATGAAAATGCGATAAACATTGACATGTCTTTGCATGGAGTTTTGTGATACAGACGGCGTTTTGCTTTGGATGATTACGACTTCTTTACAGATATCTGTATTTCCTCACTGCAAGATTTAATAACTACTGGCTTTTAAATTCCTTTAATAAAATAGTTGATCATCGCATCCACGTACTCCTGCCCTGCTCGATATTTTGTTTTTGAGTACTTTAATCAAATTTCTAAACAGCTTTATTCCGCAAACGCAGCAATTCGGAAATGAATTTCCGAAACATTTCTCTAGTCTGTCGATACTCGATGTTTATGTATTCAATATACTTTTCCGATAATTTGACGTGTACTAATATTTTCGCTTGGACAAAAAGTAAATGTTTCGATGTCAATAGAATGGCGAATGTAAAGTTTTTGTTATATTAATAATGCAAGTGTTGTGCGTTTTTGAAGTCCATGTGTCAATTCAAATAGATCCATTTGATCTTTCGATCTAACGGGGTATCACTGTATCAGAATAATGTCTAAGACGGACGCAGGGACGTGGCTGGAGGCTTCCGGTTGGGCGGGGGTGTAGGTTAGTGAATTTCTAACTAGGGGATGGACCGGGTGGGGGAGGGGGGGGGGGGGCTCTCCCCCGGTCCCTGCCCCTAGTTGAAAATTCACTACTGAGAAACATTTTGAAAATGAAGCCATGAAAGGGGGCATAAAATTGATTCCAGTAACCGAAATGCCAACACATTTATGATAGAATTATCAAGTTATTATTATTTGGTATTATTCTGGGAATTGAATATGTGCTAAACAAATGCTCAAGCTGAGAACTCTGAGCAATTCACATTGTCCTAACATTAAATCGAATCTTACGCAGGAATGATCAATTTTTGATGTTTCATCATTTTGTAACTGTAAATGATGGAATTAACTGAGGATAATGATTTTACATGATATGATTTTCTTGAAGTGCATTTCGAGGATTTTTTTTATCACTATAAGTAAACGTACTATAGAAATCTCGTACCGATTACATCATGCACATACTTATGAAGCTCGATATTACGTACACTGCAGTTGTAAATAGTAACAGTTGGAAGTTTTTCCGATTAGAAACCGAGTTGGGATTTTGGAAAGTAAAGGAAACATCACCAAAGAAACTCTAAAATCCAGATAGATTAAATTTCCAACTTCTCATGACTTGCCCTCCGAATTTCCAACTATACAACAATTTGGCCAGGATTGGGGAGAGATGTGACACCCCCCCCCCCTCCCACAGTCGCCACGTCCCTGGGCGGACGTAAAAATATTGGAACCCTTTGTATGGAATAATATACACCTTCAACTGGAAGAGTGCTTAATTTTTCTTGTTTTCCAAAATTTATTCACATGCCTTTGCCTTGTTACAATTTATGGGGGAGTGTTAGTCTTTTGGTGATTGATCTATTGGTAGGTGGTATTTTGGGAATTGGCCTAATTGTTGTTGGTATTTTGGGAAAGGGTCTAGTGGTAAGATACCCCGTATTTCAAGTAAACGCGTTGCAACGCACCAACCTTCGTGTAGATGTCTGACATAATTTATCTTTTCCACAAACATTGTAATACATGTTATCCCTATATGTGTGGGTTTTGATGGTTAAATATGTTGTTTGAATTGCTGTGCCAAATGTTGATTTCTGCATTCATGTACTGTGTGTCACCTGAATCCACTGGTAGTCATAAAAAATATTTCCTCGCCCCTCGAAATAGGTCGCTCCCGGGTGCAAAGTTGATTGCAGTTCCAATGAGATTTCTTCAAACAATGGAAGAGTCCAGCCTTCTCAGTCAAGTTTCTTCTCAAATTCAATAATAATTTACACTATAAATGTGAAAATTGATTGTCACTATGACGTGTGATATATCTCTTTGGCAAAAGATGTTCAAAGAATTCCGAATGCACGATGTTTTCTATAAATGACAATAATCTCCCAAAACATGTAATAAAAATGTCATACCTTAAAATAATTAATTTTTGTCCTTTCACAACACGGTATGATGCTACAATGCCAGGACGATATCATTGTTCGAACGACATATCACAAAATATATTGCCTCTATAGTAGAAACCTGCCAATCACATTTTTATTCGTAAACATTGTTGTCAGTGACGGACTTTATCGGCATCTGATATTAAACTAAAATCAGTGTTAAAGGAGGTTGGCTTTTCCGAAAAGAAATCCCTACACATCTATACAGTGATTTTGCCCTGAGAAGAGTTCTTCATAATTTTAGTCTTTACACTTCAACCAACAATTCCTCTTGAACTGCCATCTCCAGGTGTCGCGGCGCTTCATCGTTGATGCGCTAAATACAACGACAGCCTTTTAGTTTAAACCAAAATGTCCGTAAAGATACTTTTTTAAATATTTTTATAGCAAGACCCTCTTTATCAGAAAATCGACCCGAATACCATTCATTTTCAAACTGATATCAATAGTATGTCTCGTATGTTTGAGGACTCATTGGCAGGACCCCGGTGCAGGACAACGGAAGTGACTTAATGTCACATGACGTAGTGGCGCCATGTTGTGTTGTCATGGTAACCCGCGTGAGTTGCCATGTTGTGACGTCATCTCCATAGTGATACGTGGTGTGAGTGCGCATGCGCATCGCGTGTTGTTAGGGTGATACGTGTTTCCGTCGTCCATTTTATATACTGGAGGCCGCCATCTTGGTTTCTATGGTAGCACGTGATTGCTATCTTACCCAAAGGTCTACAACAAGACAGGGGTATGTTCGGAGGGTATGTTCGATTAAATCGGAACAATTTCCCGATTCGTAAAATTACCACAAACATGACATGGTCAGATAGACGAAAACTATTGCATATATACATAGAAGCAGAGAATTTTGAAAGAATTCGAAATAATACAACTTGTCGGGTTGTTTGTGGTAATTCTACGAATCGGGAACTTATTCCGATTCAATCGAACATACCCTCCGAACATACACCTGTCTTGTTGTAGACCTTTGGGTAAAATAGCAATCACGTGCTACCATAGAAACCAAGATGGCGGCCTCCAATGTTACCAGAGCAAAATCTAACATTTTCCTTGCTCTTGCTTTACAGTCAGTCAAACTCAAATAATATTTTGTTTGTATAAATTAGTTTTATTACATTATTGGAGAGTGTCAACGAAACTCTCCAATAATTTGTAATAAAAAATGTTATGAACAAATTCAGACCATCAAAAATAATATAACCCTCAACACGCTAAATGTCAAACCGAACAAAAAGTTAGTGTTAATTTTTAAAGTTGACAACAGACGCGAGTAATCGTTGTCAACATACCACAATCATAACACAAATCAAAATTCGATAAACATTGACATGTCTTTGCATGGAGTTTTGTGATACAGACGGCGTTTTGCTTTGGATGATTACGACTTGATTACAGTTCTCTGTATTTCCTCACTGCAAGATTTAATAACTACTGGCTTTTAAATTCCTTTAATAAAATAATTCATCATCGCATCCATGTACTCCTGCCCTGTTCTATATTTTGCTTTTCCGTACTTTAGTCAAATTTCTATAACAGCTTTATTCCGCAAACGCAGAAATTCGGAAATGAATTTCCGAAACATTTCTCTAGTCTGTCGATACTCGATGTTTAGGTATACATTTCCGATAATTTGACGTGTTCTAATATTTTCGCTTGGACAAAAAGTAAATGTTTCGATGTTAATAGAATGGCGAATGTAATGTTTTTTTTATATTAATAATGCTAGTGTTGTGCGTTTTTGAAGACCATGTGTCAATTCAAATAGATCCATTTGATCTTTCGATCTAACGGAGTATCAGTGTGGCAGAATAATATCTAAGACGGACGCAGGGACGTGGCTAGAGGCTTCCGGTTGGGAGGGGGTGTACGGTAGTGAATTTCCAACTAGAGGATGGACCGGGAGCGGGTTTCTCCCCCCCCCCCCCGGTCTCTCCTCCTGGTTGGAAATTCACTACCGAGAAACATTTTGAAAATGAATCCATGAAAGGGGTCATAAAATTTATTCTAGTAACTGAAATGCCAACACGTTTATGATAGAATTATCAGGTTATTATTATTTGGTATTATTCTGGGAATTGAATATGTGCTACTCAAATGCTCAAGCTGAGAACTTTGAGCAATTCACACTGTCCTAACATTAAATCGGATCTTATGCAGGAATGATCAATTTTTGATGTTTCATCATTTTGTAACTGTGAATGATGGAATTAACTGGGGATAACGATTTTACAAGATATGATTTTCTTGAAGTGCATTTCGAAGGTTTTTTTATCACTATAAGTAAACGTACTATAGAAATTTGATATCGATTGATATCATGCACATACTTATGAAGCTCGATATTATGTACACTGCAGTTGTAAATAGTAACAGTTGGAATTTTTGCCGATTTGAAACCGAGTTGGGTTTTTGAGAAGTAAAGGAGACATCGATAATGAAACTCTAAAATCCAGATAGATTAAATTTCCAACTTCTCATGACTTGCCCTCCGAATTTCCAACTATAGAAAATTTTGGCCAGGATTGGGGAGAGGTTTGACCCCCCAATCCCTGTCGCCACGTCCCTGGGCGGACGTAAATATTGGAACCCTTTGTATGGAATAATATACACCCTCAACTGGTAGAATGCTTAATTTTTCTTGGTTTCCAAACTTTGTTCACATGTCTTTGCTTGTTACAATTTATGGGGGAGTGGTGAGTCTTTCGGTGATTGGTCTAGTGGTAGTTGGTATTTTGGGAATTGGCCTAGTTGTAGTTGGTATTTTGGGAATGGGTCTAGTGTTAAGATACCCCGTATTTCAGCTAAACGCTTTGCAACGCACCAACCTTCGTGCAGATATCTGACATAAATTATCTTTTCCACAAACAATGTAATACATGTTATCCCTATATGTGCGGTTTTGGTGGTTAAAGATGTTGTTTAAATTGTTGTGCCAAATGTTGATTTCTGCATTCAGGTACTGTGTGTCACCTGAATCCACTGGTAGTCATAAAAATTATTTCCTCGCCCCTCGAAATAGGTCGCTCCCGGATGCAAAGTTGATTTCAGTTCCAATGAGTTTCTTCAAACACTGGAAGAGTCCAGCCTTCTCAGTCAAGTTTCATCTCAAATTCAATAATAATTTACACTATAAATGTGAAAATTGATTGTCACTGTGACGTGTGATATATCTCTTTGTCAAAAGATGTTCAAAGAATTCCGAATACACGATGTTTTCTATAAATGACAATAATCTCACAAAACATGTAATAAAAATGTCATACCTTAAAATATTTAATGTTTGTCCTTTCACAACACGGTATGATGCTACAATGCCAGGACGATATCTTTGTTCGAACGACATATCACAAAATATATTGCCTGCCAGAAGTAGAAACCTGCCAATCACATTTTTATTCGTAAACATTGTTTTACTGTTTCCTCATATTTTTAAGCTGTCAGTGACGGTCTTTATCGGCATCTGATATTAAACTAAAATCAGTGTAAAAGTAGGTTGGCTTTTCCGAAAAGAAATCCCTACACATTTATACAGTGATTTTGCCCTGAGAAGAATTCTGCAAAATTTTAGTCTTTATCCTTCAACCAACAATTACTCTTGAACTGCCATCTCCAGGTATCGCGACGCTTCATCGTTGATGCGCTAAATACAATGACAGCCTTTGAGTTTAAACCAAAATGTCCGTAAAGATGTGGTTTTAAATATTTTTTATAGCAAATTAATTTTCAAACTGACGTCAGTTCAGAAATAAATGCTTATAGAGGCAGCCAATGGTGGGTTAAAATACCGGATATTAGAAAACTGTTAAAGGATGTAGATGCATGAAAATTAATTGACACCGTTCTACTTTGGTGTCTAAAATGAAAGTCAGTTGTCATTCTTGGACAAAGTACTGTCGGTTGATATTGTGGTATTGAAAACCTTACAGATCCATTTGTTACCATAAAGCTGCAGTAGGTTTTCACTTTCAAGGTTCAGGGTGCCTGAAGCCGTGATTGTCCCTGGTAAATCCGTCCTGTGCCCGTAGACATGACCGTGGTGTTCCGGGATAAACCATTGCGCTTCCGCTGCCTTGTTTTCTCCATGGTATGATTTTCAAAATGTTTGAAAATTTCAATTTTTCCATCACCAATTGTAAGTGACCGTAGAAAACCGTAGACACCGGGTCACAACCGTAGCATATCCGACATTAACCGTAGTTAGAAATGGGGTCCTAATTGACCACGTAAAACGCCGGATAGACGACGGATATGCTATGGTTGTGTCCCGGTGTCTAGGGTTTTGTTACCGTGACATGACCGTGACATAACCGTAGAGACCGTGGAAGAACAGTTGCAGGAACATAGCATATCCGTACACCATAGCATGACCGTGAGTATCCCGGCAAACCACAGGACAACCGTGGCTTGTCCGTAGCGCTTCCGATGGTGCCGTAGAATAACAGTAGGGAAGCCGTCACATGACCGTAATAATCCTTGGCGAATCCTTGGTACTTCCTTAGCACAACCTTAGTACATCCTTAGCGTTTCCTTTGATCTTCAAGGTAGCAGCCCCAAACGGAACTGTGTATTCTAGAATCGCGCAACTCTCGAATGAAAGCTACAATTTTCGAAATATTTCAACGCAGTTTGATAATTTCCACACATTTGTCACACATATACATTGCCCAGTGGGTCAGTACGGGATACAAAACTCCGAAGATTCAAATGAATTTCATTTTTTATTCGTTTACTGCCCAAAACATACAATTAAATAGCGAAATAATATGAGCAGCGAAACAAACGATTTTTCATATCCTCATGGAAGTTGTTCCCAGATATGGATCATTCTCTTCGAATCGAGATATGGATCATCTTTTCAAGGAATAAAATGAACGCCTCGGAAAATGTGACTTCAACAATGGAAAAGCAATACATTTATCCACAATGATTTCTTTCCGGGTCGTTTTGTGGATATTGTGCCTCTGTGAATCGATATTTAAATTTAGCCTGATTAGTTTTATTCGACCATTATGAAAAGAAAACTGACATAGTGGTGTGCTAAAAATAGAAAACGTGTATTGCCTGGGTGTAGTGCCGGGTCAGTTCTGTGGATGCAAACTACACGAAATAGGGGTTCAGCATTCGTCCAGTCAGGAGTCTAGAATGTCACGTGAGATATAATATTTATCGATAAAGCCCATATTAAGCATTATGGTGTATGATATGACGCTAGAAGTGTTTGCACTAATACAGCCACGCACACTTTTACCATGTTTGGAAGACCTGTATATATGCACACAATTAAGATGTTTAATACAAAATAAAATAGTCCGAACGATCTCTCTGAGAGCTTTCCAACAATTAATTTGATGATAAGTTGCAAAAGCTTTGCTTTGTTTTAAGCTTATTTGTTTTTCAAGTATTGGCGAGCAAGATGGAATTTGGAGGCTCGCAAAGACATTTCGCATTGAGATACAAATATCCTTGGATGGATGGCGCACACGTATGGGACGATCTTTGTTGCGACAACTTCGTGGCTTCGCTCTTCTCTAATGCAACGAAGGGATCTTTAGTCTGCCCTTCACGACGTGTGTCTCTATCACAAGGGACAGCTAATCTATTCGCCCATCCGATAGGACGGTACGCTCTAACAGAATCAACTCCACAACTGATGCTGACCGAGAGTGTTCGGACACATCGAGAACTTTCACGAGGAGAATCGATCCGGTGGCCCTCTGGCATGAGAGACCAGAGAACTTACCCAATAGCTCACCACACCCATGACAATAGTCGCAATCGGCAGCGTAAGTGTTAAATGAAAATTAATTCAAATAGGTTCTTTCGGGGGCTTTGAAACTGAAGTTAATCTGTAGATTTCTCTCCGTAGCTTAGTGAACTTTTTTTTTTTTTAAAAGAAACATTTTGTGGTTGACTCTTTCACAACATTATGCAAAGTCTTTTGCGTAAAAAGGCAGTAGATTGACAGGCGACACAGAAGAGGTGTAGGCCTCGTTTAGCACTAAACTCTTCTACTGGGACTACTCGCACTAAGGACTGCAACCAGTTTGACGTGATAGTTTTAACAGAAACATTTACTGTCAAGGAAAATATAACTTACCATCTTGATGGATACCATCCTTTACTCTTGCAAATACGACCGGGGTTTGACGATGGAAGGGGCGGAGTAGGTATATTCATTAACGACTCCTTATCTTTTCCGACTTTTCGTGTCCGCGAGGACTTTACCATCTTCATCCCGCACGTGTTTGAATCTCTTTTCATCGAACTAAATTTGAACAGAAAATACCTAGTAGGTGTTATATATCGACCAAATACATCCCCAAAAGCTGGCCTAGACTCTTTTCTAAATAATCTTTCTGATTTACTTGACAGGATAAACAATGAACACAAATCGGCCTATTTGTTGTGGGATTTCAATCTTGACCTGCTTAACTTTAATAATCATCAAACAACTAATCAATGTGTTAATACCGTGTTTAGCACACGATTCATTCCTATTATCACCAGACCGACTAGAATATCCGACTATTCAGCAACGCTTATTGACCATATTTTATGTAAACAATCTTCGGAATATATTTCGATCAGGTATTATTATCACAGACACGACTGATCATTTTGCAACTTTCTTGCTCGAAGAAAGTGACATAGAACAATTATCCTTGACTCTTAGTCTCACTCGAGCGTTTAATTCAAATAACATCAGTTATTTTAACCCTTTACCCAACGCAGACGATATCAACATTTATTATTTTAAATATCATTTTTTTAAATTTTTCGAAAAACTTCAACAAAACCATATCATGTGACCCCTCGTTGGAACGTGCTCGACGAGCTCGTTCCAACGAGGGGTCACATGATATGGTTTTGTTGAAATTTTTTTAAAAATAATATTTTTTCAACTGCTGAATTTGCATATTACGCGGGCGGATGCGGGCGATTCGTTGGGTAAAGGGTTAAGCGGTTACTTTTATCATCAGACTTTTCAAGCGTTCTAAATACAACTTCCCCGAATACTGCCTACTCCAGCTTCTATAGCATATTTTTTAAGGCGTTCGATGCAGCGTGTCCACTGAAGGTAACCGCTCTTCCTAATAAAAAGATAAAACCAGAAGCTTGGATGACGGCAGGACTGCTTGTATCCTCGTTGCAAACACACTAATTATTCCTGAAAAAAAAACTCAGTTCTCCGACTTACACCGTATTCAAATTTATAAAACACACTGTAGAGAATTTAATGAAGCAAAACGGGCATGTAAATCTAATTACTATCATTCGGTTCTAACACTGAACAAACACAATATTAAAAAAAATCTGGGACATCATAAAAATGCAATCAATAAATCCAAAACGTGTTCCAATCTACCATCATCTTTCATCGATCACAGCACTCAGATAAGTGACTGTAAGCTTATTGCGGATAAATTCAACACTTTTTGCCACGGTCGGAACTGTTACGAGTGAAGGAATACGCACTCCATCCAAATATTTCATGGGCTTTATAAATAATAATAATAATAATAATAATAATCCACTGGAATCCCTTTTTATTTGTGCCACAAACATACAGGAAGTAATTCCCACAGTAAAGAGTCTGAATGGCAAAGTTAGTAAAGATTACACTAATGTATCAACCTTCTGCTTAAAGAAATAATCACTGAAATAGCTGAACCAATAACACATATTATAAACATATCCTTCTCGATTGGAATTGTACCAGAAGAACTAAAAATAGCAAAAGTCGTTGCTATCGATAAATATAGAGATCCAGGAATGTTTAATAATTATAGGCCGATCAGCGTTCTTCCAACTTTTTCTGGAGTTCTGGAAAAATTGTGCATAAGCGTCTATCTAATTTTCTCTCAAAACATGATATATTATATAAATTCCAATTCCGATTCAGGAGGAAACATTCCACCCTGCACCCAATACTAGATCGTATTCCCTATGTATTTTTATGCAATGACAAAACTTCCAAGGAACGTACGTTGTCTGTTTTTCTTGACCTTTCAAAGGCCTTTGATACGATCGTCCATGCAATACTCTTGAAAAAAAGGAATACTATGGAATACGAGGAAGGCCGAACTTGTGGTTTAAAAGTTACTTTACTGGGACAGTATGTCCAGTTCAAAGACAGCGCCGCTGCTTTCGAAAATATAATATGCGGTGTACCCCAAGGATCTATTCTGGATCGTTTCTTGTTCTATTATATATTAATGACATTAGTAAATTGACAAATTTAAATCTCTTGTCTTTTGCAGATGAAACCACCGCGTATACTGCTCACCATAACCAAGAGACTCTGGTAGAAATATCACAAAACGAAATGACGAAAATACCAGAGTGGTGTTCTGCCAACAAAGTATTGCTCAATCCTTCTGAATCAAAATGCATGTTGTTACACCCAATAAATGACACTTGGAATCTTGGTGGGAACTTGATTACCATAAATGATAAAAACATATCACTGGCTGGCCGGTCCTCTGAAACAAAAACAGTGCAATGTCTACATGTGGATATCGATGAAAATTTAACCTTTAAAAACCACATTTCCAAGGTAAGCTTGAAAATAGCTGAATCAATTTGGGCTATAAAGTCAAAAGGATCTTGCCATTCAACACACTAAAGACACTGTACTTCACGTTGATACAAAACCATCTAATGTATGCAATATAGGTATGGGGACACGCACCAGCAGTAAACAAATTGCATATCTTAGAAAAGCGAGCTATACTTGTAATTAATAACAAACAGTATAACGCCCACACTGAGCCACTTTTTAAAAAAGAATAAAATTCTTCAGTTAATAGACCTTTATAAACTAAACGTCCTTCTGTTTATGAATGACTAGGTTAATAAAAAGCTTCCGCAATCATTAGGTGGTCTTTATATACTGAACACAAACGAACGTGAAAGATTCACTTGGCAAACTGATATGATACAAAGACGCAAACCACGCACTCAATTTTTGGCAAATTTACCTTTTCATACATTTCCTAAAATTTGGAATGAAGTTGATTCCTACACCCAAAACAATCCTAGACATTTATTTAAAAAGAAACTGATGACCACATTTATAGACTCATACGAAAATATTATCATATGTACGAATAGACTGTGTCAAGAATGCAAAGGAACAGTCGAGTGCGTGCACGGGATGGCCATCTTTCAACTGAACAGGAGTAACAGAGCCGATTTCCATATCGTCTATACCCATATCTTTTATACCGAAGATAAAAGTGTGGTCACTGATGTATGCACTTCGATATTGGCCTAGGCGTTATCTGGCTCTGGGTATCTGTATCCTTATTACCACATGGTAGAAATTTCAGCGCAGTGTGAGTGCTCTGTCTCGAATCATGTAATCATTCACAGGGCCCTAGAGGCAACAATAAGTTCTTTAACGACTTATGTGAAGGGATGCTTGTCCTTCGTTGGCCATGCTTTCTTTTCCCCACTTCTCTCTCTCTCTCTCTTTCTCTTTCGTTTTTTTACTTCTCTCTAGCTGCCTTTATGCTGTGTCATTTCCCCCATTCTCTTTTTAAGGTGGGTAACAGTAAGACAGCCTAATGGGTACCTCACCCTCCTGCAGAAAGCAAGTACCAGTATGATAATTTACATGTTTCTTTATAACCAGTTGCTGAAATACTGTAATATTTATTATGAATGTGATTGTACGTTAATGTTTTCTGCAAATAAAGCATTCATTCCTGAACGTGTCAATGTTTTTTTGTGACAAGTTACGCAATCAAAAAAGTCTCGACCCTTCTTGACAAAACTTATGCTTGATTGTAAAAAGGAGAAGCAAACAGAGCAAAATGTCATGTTGGAACCCCCTACTTCTAGCCAAATATAAGCTGGTGTGTTTCTTTAACAGCACCTACCAACCTCTCACGTCACCAGACAAATTCTGCAATTAATTCTACACTATTATGACCTATAACTAGAACAGTCATTAAATAGCCCATTACATAGAATATTGGGATACATAGCCTAGAATATTTCAGCTTGTTCATCGCCTATGTATTAGATGCATTTGTGTGGAATTTTTCAGTTGGTTCGCTTTTCCGACCAACTGAAATATTCTAGACGATTGAATCTAAAAGTACCATAAACATTCATTTTTTTATCAACGCAAGAAATGGTTCTCCATCGAAATACTATCCGTATATATTTGTGAATGAAGGAATAATCTGTGTGCAAACCTCATGAAAAGAGGGTAAACAAGCAGACCATAACAGCGTCAAATTCGTAACCTAATTAGACAGGTTGCCTGGGAGCTTGTGCAACTACTTGGTCTTGACGAAATCGCCGCCTTGCCTCGGCTAGAACTTTGGTAAAGTCGTCACCTTTAATTATTGTGTGAGAGAAATGTTTAATCCTTTGAACCCGACAGAAAGCCTTTCCGGCCCAGGATCGTGATACGACCTGCATTTTATAAAGTAGATAGTTGCTCAGTGGTAGACCAATTAAAATTCTCAACGTGCGGCCCTAAGGCTGCACGTTCCAAGATATTGATTGGTATTCCCCCATGTAACGGACATTGATTCTACCAGTTGATGGGTTTGAACTGGCAAGGAATATACCATGGAATATGCCATCAGGGTCTAAGGGTTAAAAAACTAAAACAGCAAAGGCAGTATACAGTTATCGAGAGCGCGGCGGCTGAGTGGTTTAGGCACTGGGCGTCAAACCGAAAAGATTACGGTTTAATTCCGCCAGGGAAAACTGCGTTATTTCCTAGGAAAAGACACTTAATCCCAATTGCCCATGGCACACGGTGACGCTGTGTACTATAGGTGGTACTGTACGTCGATTGTGCACTTGTCTCCGATGCTAAATCTGCTTGAGCTGGTACGCCAGTTAATCGCCGTGTTGCTCTCCAAATACACCGGCTTTCTCCACCAGTAAACTGTCAGACAGCAGGTGACCCTGGCTGACGAAAGTGTCGTTAAAAGCAATAAAAAGGTATATAGTTGTGTTAATTCCAGTAGAAGATTTTTTTTAATGGTGGAAACTCGCAAACGAAATAGTTTTACGAGATTCAACTGATTGGCAGCTCTTGCCCGTATTTATCGTTTCTACTATTTATGAAGCTAAAGTTAAACAAGGCTAGCAATTTTCGTCATTGGAAGAGATTTACTGGATAGTTAGTTTCCGTTAATTTCCGAAAACTGACAGTAAATTTATCACTAAGAGTATGGGAATTTCATTTACAAATTTAAATTTCGAGATGTTTGCGAAGTTGTATCATCGATGTGCGCATCATTTCGCAAACTTAAGAAATTTTCCCATAGAGTAGTACAAGCCAGAAAATAAGCAGACTGTCATCTGCAAAATGGGGTCCTCAGAGGGTGAATTTAGTGATGCTACCCTGCACAGCAGGGTAGCATCACTAAATGTACCCTCTGTGAACCTCAATCTGAATCAGGGTCTCAAAACTAAACAGAAAGAGGTATCCAGAAGATAAACTGGCCCACTGTATGGGATGCGTATCATCAAAATCACCCTCTGGGAACCCCATTCTGCAAATGTCAGACTGCTTATTTTCAGGCCTAGGGTAGTATAAAAATATAGAAGTTGGCTTTTTACATTTTTTTAATCAGTTTGGACGATTGACAACTATTCTCTGTTAAAACAAATTTAAAAACAAGAAAACGGCGTTTTCACCATGTACCGATGTTCTGTGACTTTTTAGCTGTTCGTTATATCAAAGATGTCGTGACATATGATACAAAACACTGTCCTTTCCATCAATATAATAGTCTATGAGGTGATATTTGCTAATTGTTTTCCCGGGAAGAATGAAAACTTGCAAATTACTGTAAAAATGCATTCGCTAAACAAAGAGCCAAAGTAGGAATTGGTCTTGGTAGGTGTGATACAGATAAAAAAACTCAATGGTGGACTATCTGTGATCTGGTTGCATCTAAATGGCTTGTGATAAAAAGCCAAGTTTCCTTTTATTACTTTCCAGACAGAGACATAAAGTCGAACTTGTCTGGACTAGGGAAGTTCAATTTCTCCAACACAGGGAAGTAAGGACAAATTTGTTGGCCCCCCCATAGGTCACCTTGAACAAAACTGATGAGCGGAGCATTTGATTAATTATAGCGTCCAGAACATATAGACATGACAGCAGTAGGGGTTATAAAGAAATATACTCATCTGCGTAGCGGTGTTGAGAAATATTGAATCAATATTGAACAATCAACGTCTTCACTGAGCAGACGCTGTGCTTTTTTGCTATGGTGTTGACTGCATGGAATAGAGTACCAATTACACTTGCTTATTATTCCACGTCAAGGCTGGCGTATTCTATGGGTTTTCTTTCGGTAAGAGTTGGGACACCCCCTCGTACGACAAAAATTTTAAGCCCACTATCCTCTGACCTTGTAACTCTGCCTAGAATTCCGCGTTTGGGTTTCAGAGACACCATACTTGATGCAAAACAGTCACCAACAATTTCGTGGAATATGTCATATTGAGGTGACTTATCTCCTGAAAGTCGGAAATTGATACCTGTACTTTTCCCCGATCTTCATCATATAACGAACCTACAAGCCAACGGAATAGCCTGAAGACGTGGATCTGCGACCTGTAACAAATTAGCCTCATTCTGACGTAAGGTGAGAAAAAACTGGTGTTGGACAATAAATAGCCACTTTTAAACAAAAACGAAGCCCAACGGACAATCAAAAGTTATGTTCATAATAATAGAAAAACATAAATTATTGTTGTTTTAAAGAATTACGTTCGTTAAACGAAATAAATTATTTTAAATCATTGAAATAAACTAGCGTTTCGGGCCTCTTTCGTTGATTATAGTTTTAATAAAGTAGATTGATTACGTTTTCTAGTTTGTACCAACGGTCAACCACCACCCAGGAACAATGGGTACATTTTATTTCTTGCTCACCGCGTCGAAAAATTTTGAATTCCGAGCTTCGGGCCCGCAAGCACAGACACACACCGTTATGACACACAGATAAAACATCGTAGTTGTTACGTTTAACGCTCTTTTGAGGTTTAGCTACGTAGCAAACCCTTTCTGTTCGTCAGCTTCTATATCATGTGCATTAGCGTGTATTTGGACTTCCTTGACTTAACGGTCAAAATCTTTCTATAGACTTGAGTTTTCAGAACACTAAGAGGCAATGCATGCTAGCGTTAGCGTGCTGTCAGCCACCACCTGCTTCCGGATTATGTCAGCAAAGCTTTTCGTGTCATCCAAGCTTTTGGTTTCTCAGGTTGATTCCGCTATTAGAAGTCGGTCACGGGCCACGGAACGGAAATTACGCTGAGCCTTTTGTCATGTCTAATAGGCAGATCTTCACTAAAGCCCAAAAAGGCAGATCTTCACTGAAAGTAATATATCTAAAAAGATGGCAAAACGAATGTTATTTTTTTCATTTATGCAATTACTGTTTACCACATTAAGGTGTTGCTGCTACCGATGTTGTTCCTGCTAGCATAGAACTAAAACCCTAAGAAACACACACCCCGTAAAAACATCCACCCTATCTCATACACACAGAACTACACGTCCATACACAGAACCACACGTATCCACACGCCCAAACACATCCTCACAAACAATCCCCATAGTAGTGATTAAATAAAAAAAGATCAGTTGGACTCAAACAATACAAACACGGATGTTTCCACTGGTTCCTAGATTGAGGCGGTTACTATGGTATATGCTTCTGCGAATCCTTGGGGATGTGAGATAATAAGGTGCCTCTTCTAGAAAACATTTCCGCGGTGCATCAAATTAATGCGTAGTATCTCTATCTGTGATGTTGTTTGTTGTACAGCAACATTTTCATTCGGTTAGCACTCTACCTAACATGAAAAGCAGACGACACTTGCAAAAAAAAATCTTGAATAACTAATTTTTTCATTTTTTGTCTCAAAAACATAGGTTATGGCCCCTCATTGGAACGAGCTCGTTCCAATGAGGGATAATAACTACGTTTTTGAGACAAACAATGAAAAAAAGAATGAAAATTAATTGGCTATTTTTAAGAATAGCGCTGGCCGCTTTTTCCGTTACGTCGGGTAAAGGGTTAATAAGTTTTGTAAGTTGCTTTGACCGACGACATAGACTTGGAATCCATGTCGTTGTCATCACAGCTGACATCCCCAAAAGTAATGCTGGTTGTATTTACAGATATATCATCCAAGCAGCGGGCGTTTTAATGCGTTGATCAGTTCCAATTCACAGCGAATGGTGAAGCTCACCCATTGACTAAATGGGATGTGAGAAGTACTTAAGCAAAAATTTGGCCAAAAGACTTCCGTGTTAAAACTGATGATCTATTGGCTGAAATCTTTCTAGTGCTTCCTGTGTGTTTGCTTCTGTGGAATTTCGGTTACTGTCCATCTCCACGGTGTTTTTAGTGACCGTTCGATAAAGATATAATGACTATTCTTATCAGTTTGCAAATTTGACATACTGTGATATATCTATTATTTTCAGCCTTGCGCGCGAGCATCGCTAAGTTGGGGGGGGGGGGGGATATATAAGGAGAGTGTGATCACCCTAATAATGTTTTCAGTCGGGACATTTTCGTAATTATGGAAGTAAGATATCAATTCTGTCTTGCTAGTGATCATTATTTAGTACTTAGACTTGTGCACACACACAGTCGGTCAAACAAATAAAGGTATGTATTCCCCGGCTGACCAGCATAACCATTTTTGGGTTCCGCCACCTGACGTGTTCAAATAATAGTTTAGTTTAGTGAATCTTTATTAACGACACATGTGCTATACAGAAGTAACATACATAACTTATATATTTATTAAAACGCACCCGGCCGTTTGGTCCTCATGTCATCTCTTCATAGAAAAACGCTTTCTAATCGAATGCTCGATGACTTTCACACATCCATTCTTTCTTACACTTTTATTCTCGGAGTCATTCGTTCATTCATTCACACATTTGTTCATCCATTCAAGCACCCATTCTCTTTCACCCAGCAAGCAGTAACCACGCCGCAGCCATCCGGTAACCCCCTAATCTCTTACTGAACTCATCAGCTTTTACCGCCTTCAAGAGTAATGCAACGTAGTAATCACCAGCGGTTCTCTCAACTGCTTGAGTGCCAGAAGCCACTATCGTAGCTTTCAAAAAAATGAGCGTGCCAAATTAAAAACCAACATTTTCCTCACTCATGTTCCTTTTTCAGTCAAACGCAAATAATATTCTGTTTATATTAAATTGCTTCATTAGAATCTATTGGAGAGTGCCAACATGCATTCTCCAATAATTTGTAATAAAACAAATATTCATGAACAAATTCTGACAAGAAAAAATAATCTAGCCCCCAACCAGTTAAGGCGCTCTCCCGAACGACACCCCACATTAAAGGATTATTGAGTAGGGACTCCCCATGGGGCCACGCAACAAACTCAACCGACAATACCTCTTTCTTTCTGTGTATTCATTGTATTATTAGGATGAATATAATAGTAAGTTGTGTTATGACTTCGATATCTATACATTATTTATTCACAAATAACCTTCCAGGACGTTTTTAGTTTGTTAACTATAATCGCGGCTGACAATTATTCTAACTTTATCATCGATGACAACATGCATCAATAATGAAGTTGGAACATAGTCATATTCCAATAATGTAGTTGCATTATTACTCAAACGGTACCTGAGCCATCAAAGGCGGGACAAATTAACCTTACCCCCCCCCCCCCCCACCCACACACACACACACACACAGTCCCAATCTTAGCGACCACCGTTCTTACTCGATGGACTGGTCGCCATGGACTGGTCATGATCCACTAATGAAATTTTTGTATGATTATTCATGTAACTAATGTTTGGAATTTAATATTATTGCGTCCGTGGAAATATTGCCCACCCGTGACTAGCCAACGGTGGCTGTAATAAATTACCAAATAGCTCATAGATCAAAAATGGTTATCAATTCCCATTTGTGATGTATGTTTAGTTTATTTGCAATCTGTACACTAAATAACATATCTCCAGAACTATAGTTGTGAGTTTAACAATTTCAATATTTAATAAATTCACTTTTAAAGAATATTTTTCTAGACCATTCTTCTCACCATAGTGAGATACAACCTCAATAAAAACAAGATCAGCGGTTCTGTCTTTTTGTGGTAAAAATGAGCTGAAACCTGAAAACCTGATTTATTAAGCCACAAAGAAATAAGGTTTAAAACAAGAAGAATGTTGGCTGAAAACAATCACTGTGGTTTCATAAACAATAAAGACCCGGCAATCTATAGTATCTCTGGGGTGGTTTTCTCGACATATCTGGACAAAACACATCATGCATAACATCACTGTCAACCATAGTATTTTTTTAAAAACCCAACATGCATCGAGATGGATGCTTTCTGTTTACACCTTCTTCATTACCACATTAACAAAACGTTCACTACTATTTATTGTTTCTGGTTGAGTGCTAAATTATTTTTCAAAGGTGATTTGAAACGTGTGCATTTTTTTCAAATATGCCATGCTACCAGTAAGGGAAGTCTTAGTTTAGTTAGATTTTGTTCATAAACAATTATTTTGTTACAATTTATTGGAGAGTGCCAACAGGCACTCTCCAATAAATTGTAACAAAATTGTATAGAAACATTTGTTTTCTAAAGCTAAGAAACCAACAAGTCTCTGCAAACAGTGTAAAGTCACTGAAGGGGCTTTCAGTACTTTTCAATATAGCCATGGTAGTGGCGTCTATCAACCAATCAGTTAAGCAAAGTCCCCTCTCCAAGGTAGGATATTCAATCGCTGAATAAAATTATGTTGCAATAAATCCTTGCGTCAAGTAATAACAAAGATTATATATTTCGCACGGAACACGGGACACCATTTAGTCGTCATTTGTAGTCGCTTTATAGTGGGTGCGCATTCAAAATCTCACATAGTCATGAAATTGCAAACTGAGAAACCTTTTGTAAATTATGACTTATCGCATAGCTCGGGTCGCATCCCGTTTGTAGTAACAACCCCTGTGCATTAACGAGTGAACAATTTGCGTCACGCATGGATCAGTATGAGATTATCCATGGTAATACAGGACACTAATTAAAATGTATTGTTAAACTTTTCTTGTGAACGGAAATCTTTACTGAAATAATAGACCGGACCATTGTGTATCTGGATTTGCTGTTACCACAATAAAATTTTAATGTGGTGATCATTTTAAAATTTCTTTGGAAAACAGTCTCTGTGGATTTTTCTTGTCAAAACAGCAGACCGCACTTGAATCAATATCGAAATTCATTAAATTCCAAAGTTCTTTCTTTGTCCAAATATTTGTATAGCCTCCTTTCTGTCACGATAACAAAACCATTAATTGCGTCTTTTTGGTTTGGCTACCTAACGTTTATAGCCATCATGTTGCTGAATTAATTTCGACAAGTAAACAACTCTCATTCTTTAAGAATTTTATGTGACTTATCCAGACATGCCACCGGGCATGTATTCTGATCACATTCCGTTGATGGTGAATGTCTTTTGTCATTCAGCCAGTTCATAGATACACGCGAGTTGATCTTCCGGTTGTATTCGTTGATGTGCTAAAGGTATCCTTTATGAAAAGTCAGATCACTACAAAAAACACAATTACGGTGGTATAAAACATAAAATATAATATCTTGGTAATCCTTCATTCACTGTTCGAAATTATTAAAGTGTTGCACTATATTTGAGATGTGTCGAGGCGATGAAATTGAGCAACTGCAATAGAATCTAAATGATATGAGAATATTTGTTTGTTGGTGCTCGACGACATTTTCAACAGCAAGAGTCAAATCGTGTGGTACAGCTTTATGCATGGAGGAACCGGAGAACATGGAGAGAACCACCGAGCAGTGCCGAGCAGCTGTCATACTTTCCAACTTAGTGACTCTTTGCAAGCCAAGTTAGCAACGGTGGAAGGCAATAGCACCATCGATGTGCAGTGCGCCACAGTACACAGCGCCACCATGGCACCACAAGGGCAATCGGGATTAACTGTCTTGCCCATGGACACAACGCAGTTACCATAGGTCAAGATCGTCGATCTTTCAGTTTAAAGTTCAATGCTTTAAACACCGAGCTACTGTACTCCTTTATATGAGAATACACACGTCGGACATCATTTGTGCATTACTTAATCTAACAACTGTACGCGCCGCCTCTACCTCTGTCGTTGAGCGTGCTGGCCTGGGAGTAGATGTAGTGGTGAATTCACACCGTACAGCAGGTTTTGTCTGAAGGTTAAATGGAACATTATTTGGACTGTGGATAAACAAATAGAAACGGAAAAGGGTACAGTTCAGTCGCCGCGGAGTGGTCTTAATCCACGTGTGGGCAGTGATGTCCACGGGTGCGTTGACCAGGTAATGAAAATCATCAGCAGCAATATTTTAACTAATGAAGCAGCGGGTTGTGCCCGGTGCTTGATTCATTAAAGTTTTGGTGATTATTTCAATAATTAGTGTTTGGAATCTAATATTATTGCATCCGTGGAAATATTGCCCACCCGTGGAAAGTGACCAGTTCACGGCGGTCGTGCTGTATCTGTCAGTAACTCTTTCGAGTGTCGTTTAGATATCTATTTTGTTAAAACTGCCCATGTTTGGTGAAGATGCACCCGTACTTAACCCTGTCAACACTAGCGCCCTGGATGGTATCGTCTTCGGTGAAATGGGCGAATCTATTCTGCATTTGTTGGGAGATTCAGTAATAAGTTAATCCTACAGCTCTCTAGAGCTGTAGGATTAAATTATTACTGACCCTTACAACTAATTCGTTGCTGGTTTTGTTGTCAGTTCGTCAAATATTCATTTATTTATGCATATCGGGTTGTAAAGGCTAATTCGGGGTCAGAACCATGAAATCATGGAAGAAATTAGCAACGCAACGTGTCGCCACGTGGCAGAAATCACGGGTACGTTGTGCATCGCTAATATCTGTCAGATATTTCATGGTGCCTGGTCCCAACGCAGATTGCTGATAACACAAGGAGGCAAATTCCAGCAGCTGTCAGGATGTACTGTGGAAAGCCAAAGATGCCGGTTTAGTAATAATCGTTTTACGTAAATACAAAATGTTATCTTACAACAAGAACGTTTTCAACCAATACAAGGAAAAACGTTCAGTCAAAATACAAATCTGTATTGAGGGTGGCAACCGCACGTGCAATAATTCGATTCAGGAAGAGAACGTTTTTACCTGCAGTCAATCCGAAGAGTGTTATTATGCATGTCGAGACCATCATACTGAATAACAATTATTAAATGATAACTAAAAACCAGCTCAATTAAATGTATTAGACAATATCATTGTTTACCGTGGTGATATTTTATAGGCCTTCCATGCATGCGTTAAATACGAAAAATAAAATAAAGAAACGCACAGCTGAAACACAACTATCAACTTCAGTGGTTATAGTACAAGTAGAACAATTAACGGGAATTACGTCATGCACAGTACAAGAACGCACTATCATGACGTCGTGATTTTCATTCATAAATAAAAAATCACAGATGCGAAATTCTCAAAACAAACGCCATCAAAAACTATTCCAAATATCCCTTTATTGTGCAACCAATCAAGAAAGAGAGTAATATTGTAAGATAAATTGGTTATTACCAACATTTGGGTTTTCCGAGGTGGTCTATTAAAGCCTCGACCTCGTCCCTGGGTCATATATCGGCTCATCCTAACCGACTCGTCCCTATATGCCCGCAGGCGAAGTCTCGATTTCAATACACCATCTCGTAAATCCACATGGAGATAGTATCCTATATTTTTACCAGTTGACGTTTCGTGATAGTGTTCCGCTTTACCGAACTGAAAACTCTTACAGATATATATCACTTTTTCAGCAGTCGCATGTATTTGAAATTAGAATTTCTGAAAGTTGTTGGAACAATTTTACCCACCGCACGGTCCACTGTTGGAAGCAGACTGGTTGACCACTTCATCTTGGATGCATCGAATGCTTTCGATTTGGATGGATACTACCCGCAAATATGATTAAGTTTTAGGGGAGATCAAATTTTTACCAATTTTCTCCACTCGTTTCATATTGTTTGTTTTATCTGCTCATCTCCTGTCGTTTTTGTCAAGGAAAGCAATTATGCCGGAGGGATTAATTAAAAAAGATAGAACCATCTTCTTGTCATGGCTAAAATAATTCGCCAACTGATTCGACATGTAGAGTGTACGTTTCACTGGTAAATTGTTCATGCCATTCTTAGGGACGTAGGCTCTCAGACGCACTTACAAAGGATATACCTTATGGCAAGAAAGTTTTGCTCTACGGATCTTTTTATTTTTCCACGAATGTGCGACTCAGTTTCGGGTGGTAATTGAAAGTGGAAGCATAAACATTTTGACCGAAAATGTATTTTAATACCGATAGCATAGACCAAAAGTAACCATATCAGTAGATGGGACATGCGGCTGCTATTTATTGCACATGCATTACACGTGAGGGTTTCCTACTCACTACTTCGCGCAGGTACACTTCACTTTCCACGGGTGGGCAATATTTCCACCGCCGCAATGATATTAGATTCCAAACAACAATCATGGGAATAATCACCAAAACGTCAATTAATGAAGCACCGGGTGCAACCCGGTGCTTCATTAATTAACATTTTCCTGCTGATGATTTTTATTATCTGGTAAACGCATGCGCGGACATCAATACCCACGTGTGTATTACGACCACTTCACGACGACTGTGCTGTAGTACATGAGTGTACTTTGCTACGTGGAGATTGAATTGTTCATCGTGAATTGCGTTTTGACAACTTCGGTATATAGGTTACCATACGTATAAGAATGTCACTTGCCACCGAAGAACAATAATAACACAGAACACAACAAGGGTGCATTACGGGGAGGAAGAATCAACAACCAGAGTCGGAATTTTTTAGGGACAACTCCAGTAAGGATAGTTTATTCCTGTCCCCCGTTCTCTTCCTGAGTTGTGTTCTGTATTTATTCCACGATTAAACTTGAGTTAAGGGAATGAAGCTAATGATTTTTAAAGAACAATATCACCGTCGGTCTGTTCACTTTCGTGTTTGACACTGTTTCGCGTTGGAGCATTTCGTTTACGTCATAACGTCAATCAGATGTGTAGCTACCAATCAGATCCGTTTTTACATGACGTTCTTACACGTAGGTCGGATTCTACGCGTTGGGTATATGTATGAAGCACTTATTTCAATGTGTGTATTTTATCGGGTTAAATTGAAAACACTCTTCAATCGTGGTATAAAAGCACACTTGACGGGATGCAAGCTTTGTGTACGATGCAGTCCATTAATATTTAATATTTCTAGTTATCCTTGAGTTTTCCAAGGTGTATGCGAATTTACACCGGTTTGGAAATTCATGTGATGTATGAGTTCCCAGGCCGGTGTAAGCTCCCATACAACCTGGAAAACATAAGGATAACGGATTTACTTCCAAGAATGTTGGTGTACTCAATACTTTAACCTACTTTATGGGCAAAAACTGACAGAAAATTTGTACTTTGTAAGTTTCTCAATAAAAACAGACAAATATGGATGTCATTGGACTCGGCTCAGTGAGCCAGTTCCAATGACATCCACATCTGTAATATTTTATTGCACATGAATATTAAATTTCATTTATTTTTATTTTTGTTCCAACATACAGAAGGTATGAATTAATAATTTAAAATGGGTACTTTTTTAGCCATAGAGTCTGCTGTTGTGTATTCTTGTTTTTACACAGTGGTTAACCACGGCGTAAAAAAGCTACCGCGGATTGCGAGTTACACAGTACCTCTCAGCCAATCAAAAAGCAGTATTTTGTTTCATTTGGAAATAAAGCTGCCCTCTGAACTTTTCTGTAGCAAACCGATGATCAGACATCACTATTATTACAAGCATACTGGTTGCATCAGCTTTTTTTCAGTCCTTTGAGCAGATTGCAGATAATCTTTGACCACGTGCAAGTTACACCTTGATTGTTTTAAGTATGGCGTTGTAACAATCGAAGATCTCCGTGACAAAATGCCGATCCGTGAGGTATCAAATGTGCTCCAACTGTAACAGCAATACCTTTTAGTTAACTCATTGCATATTGCTGGCGGATATTTCTGCCAAGGACAGGATTTATCTTGACACTGAAATAAGTATTATGTGGGAAAGTACAATCGAGCAAATTTTGGGGGTATGGAAATCATGTCAAAGATCTAAATAATCAGGCATTGGGCAGACAAACAAAACACAATTTTAGGAGTCCCATCCTTCTCTTCACTTTAGGATTCTTCCTGCAAACGCGCCTTCATCACTGCCATCGCTCGAATTTTACATTGCATTGTGATACAACAGAGTATTACTGTGGTTATTTATGTATTTACTTACTTTCTTATTTTTAATTAATTAATTAATTTATTTATTTAAGATGACTTTTTATATGTAAAATTATTTTGTGTTACTGTCACTTTTGCACAGCTGCACCAGCACTAAAAATTGTAAAGCGCTGTCATGTACAAGTAAAGCGTTAGGATAGGCCTAGCCTGCTCGCCAAACCTTTTTCTCACAAAAGAAATAAATTATTTTTAAAACAAAAGAAGGAGTTAGAAGGAGTTAACATTTTGTTGAAAATGCAAGCTGAGAATAAAAAAAAAATATTTCCAAATGAAAACAAATGCTGCGTTTTGATTGGCTGAGAGGTACGGTGTAACTTGCAATCCACAGTAGCTTTTTTTTACACCGTAGTTAACCACGATGTAAAAACAAGAATACACAAAAGTAGGCTATATGGCTAAAAACTATCCATTTTTAGTTATTAATTCATACCTTTTTCTCGGTTACGTTAGAACAAAAATAAAAATATAGGAAATTAACTATTACAGATATAGATGTCATTGGAACTGGCTCACTGTTCACTTTTTGTCTGAGATCTATAGCTTATGACTTTTCAACGGAGCGGGTTCAAGAAGCACGTCGGAATGAGGTGCTAATGAACTATGTATTTGAGACGAAAATTGAAAAAGAATAGGTCTGATCGGTTTTACTCAGTTACGTTAGGTAAAGGCTTGACTCTTAACGTTCCGAGTATTGTTCAATATATTTTTCATCAAATATAGCCATGGCTGCTGTGAGGCAGTTATGACTAGATTTGATAAAAACAATCATCTAAATTTAACTTGAGAGAACTCTGGTGAAAACACATTCTTCTTACACGGGAAAAATCTGGTTAAACGTACCCAAATGATACTTATTGCAGCGGTAAGAGACATCCTGCCCTTGCCAAATTTCCTGAGGTGCCCTGTCGCCTGCAGTTCGCTGAGATCTCCAAGAGGAGACCCACTCATAGGATGATGCTGCTGGACATTAGCAATCTGGATAGATTTCTCGAGGCGGAAAAAGATTTCATCCCTCGAAAAAAAGAATCCGAGTTAGCTGACGCCGTTAGTCGTTGGAGGGAAGCTTGCCAGTCAAAACACCAAGAATATTACAAACAAACTTGAACAATAATATAACTAAGAAATGACTTCTTACATACTACATTTATAAAAAGGACGCCAAGGCGGAGACCATCAAACATAACGTCTCTAATTAATCGCGATTTCATATGAAATTTGTGTACCGAGTTCACTAAAATCGATGTGAACCGAGGTTTAGTGAGGCTCAGAATGATTTTAGTGTACGAGGTTCAGAAATGTCAGGTCACATCGTAACGAATTCGAGATTCTTTTCATCACATAATGTATAATTTAACCTTTCAGGTAACGTGACAGCTAACGTTGGCCAGTGTAGTTCACAAACATCTCCATCCAAATTTTAGTATATTTTTTTCAATTTTGCTAAACCCTTTACTCAAAAATCGCCCGCATCCTCCCTCGTAATTTTAAAATATTTTATTTTTCAAAACATTTCTACAAAACCATATCTTATGACCCCTAGTTGGAACGAGCTCGTCGACGGGGTCACATGGTATGGTTTTGTTGAAATTGTTTGATAAATTTGAAAAAATTATATTTAAAATAATACTATAAGTTACATGGCGTGTAGCTGGCTGATACATTTCCATACAAGGCGATGAGTGTTCATATCAGGTGAGGCGAAGCCGAACCTGATATGAACACTCAGAGCCTTGTATGGAAATGTATCAGCCAGCTACACGCCATGTAACATATTTATTATGTCGAAAGTCCATGTAAATCAAGCGATTAATAATTTTCTCCATAAACAAACAACGGCCCGGAATTTATTTTTCAGGAACCACTATTGATAGCACCGCGCAGAATCATGAACAGTAACAGGCACCGGTACGTGTAACCATGGTAATTGTAAACAAATCATCACTTTGCGAAGGGCGATTGCCGTACTTGTTTACAAATGAAACGAATCGCTGCTTGCCACTGAGATCAGTGCTGCTTGCCAACTCGGCATAATCTGGAGGCCCCTTGCGTACATTTACTGTTGTTACTACCTAAAAAGGACTAATAAAGCAGTTTTGAACATTAAAAATCACTTTTTTACTGTAGAGCAAACAATAACAATAACGCAACTTGAACTTTGAAGTTGAATCTGAAACGCACACCGACTTTCTGTTAATTCTGTTTGATCGGAATGTTTCAAAAACAAGTTTGTTCATTTATTATTTATAGTGATGTTGATGTTGCCGATTTTGCAATTTCTGAAAATAGGAGCACCCTTTGGCATTGATGAGCTGGACAAATGTTCGTTAACTCCAGAGGGGCAACACAAATTTTCTATTCACCTCAAAAACCCGATCCAAACAGTGACTGAAGGAGTCGTAAAACAAAGAACTTTTCAGACTACAAATATTATCTTC